>CM065589.1:467086640-467804585 GCA_033119425.1 Bufotes viridis
GTATATTGAAATTATTTTATCAGTTGGCAACAGTGTAAAGAATCCCTAACAGAGCCACCATGAACACCCGAGCTTGCCCTAAGTCTGACAGATTTGACCCTACTCCATCAACTACAGAGGTATCACCTGCTGCCAAACTAACTACAAAAGAAGCAGACCTGCCTTTCACATTTTTTAAAAAATGTTTTGGCTGTACAGAACACAACACTACTGTGCCCAGTCATTTACTGCAGCGGCACATATGACCCCTATACATGACAGGAGTTTACAAACGAGGACCTGATTGCAGTGAGCACATCAGCATACTGAAGGAGCTGGAACGGAGCAGTAGGGAGCAGGTAAGTATACTTCCCTCCACAGGTCTGGCGAGGGGGTGGGTGTGGAAAAGAAAAGTGTTAAAACCTGGAGAATCCTTTAAAAGGGGTTGTCTTACTTCAGTTAGTGTCATTTATCATGTAGAGAAAGTTAATACAAGGCACTTACTAATGTACTGTTATTACCCATATTGCTTCCTTTGCTGGCTTGATTAATCTTTCCATCACATTATACACTGCTCGTTTCCATGGTTACAGACCACCCTACAAACCATCAATGGTAGTGATGAGCAGCAGGGGCAATATTCGAAATTGCGATATTTCGCGAATATTCGTTAGAATTCGTTTGGAAAACAGTGCTATATATTCTTTTCTTAGAATATTCATAATTTTTTCCCATCTGAAGTCATAAATCCCTCCCTGCGTAAGTTGCTTTTGGGCCAATGACTGATTACATTAAATTGGAAAAAATGACGAATATTCTAAAAAACAAATTTTATAGTGCTACATATTCGTGTTTTAGAATATTCGCATTATTTTCTCTTATGCAAAAAATCGGCAATGTAATATTCGTGTAATGCGAATATTCTGAAACACGAATAGTGCTATACACTCACCTAAAGAATTATTAGGAACACCATACTAATATGGTGTTGGACCCCCTTTTGCCTTTAGAACTGCCTTAATTCTTGATTCCACAAGGTGCTGATAGCATTCTTTAGAAATGTTGGCCCATATTAATAGGATAGCATCTTGCAGTTGATGGAGATTTGAGGGATGCACATCCAGGGAACGAAGCTCGCGTTCCACCACATCCCAAAGATGCTCTATTGGGTTGAGATCTGGTGACTGTGGGGGCCATTTAAGTACAGTGAACTCATTGTCATGTTCAAGAAACCAATTTGAAATGATTCGAGCTTTGTGACATGGTGCATTATCCTGCTGGAAATAGCCATCAGAGGATGGGTACATGGTGGTCATGAAGGGATGGGCATGGTCAGAAACAGTGCTAAGGTAGCCTGTGGCATTTAAACGATGCCCAATTGGCACTAAGGGGCCTAAAGTGTGCCCAGAAAACATCCCCCACACCATTACACCACCACTACCAGCCTGCACAGTGGTAACAAGGCATGATGGAGACATGTTCTCATTTTGTTTACGCCAAATTCGGACTCTACCATTTGAATGTCTCAACAGAAATCGAGACTCATCAGACCAGGCAACATTTTTCCAGTCTTCAAAAGTCCAATTTTGGTGAGCTTCTACAAATTGTAGCCTCTTTTTCCTATTTGTAGTGGAGAGGAGTGGTACCCGGTGGGGTCTTTGGCTGTTGTAGCCCATCCGCCTCAAGCTTGTGCGTGTTGTGGCTTCACAAATGCTTTGCTGCATACCTCAGTTGTAATGAGTGGTTATTTCAGTCAACGTTGCTCTTCTATCAGCTTGAATCAGTCGTCCCATTCTCCTCTGACCTCCAGCATCAACAAGGCCTTTTCGCCCACAGGACTGCCACATACTGGATGTTTTTCCCTTTTCACACCATTCTTTGTAAACCCTAGAAATGGTTGTGCGTGAAAATCCCAGTAACTGAGCAGATTGTGAAATACTCAGACCGGCCCGTCTGGCACCAACAACCATGCCACGCTCAAAATTGCTTAAATCACCTTTCTTTCCCATTCGGACATTCAGTTTGGAGTTCAGGAGAGTGTCTTAACCAGGACCACACCCCTAAATGCATTGAAGCAACTGCCATGTGATTGGTTGACTAGATAATTGCATTAATGAGAAATAGAACAGGTGTTCCTAATAATTCTTTAGGTGAGGGTATATTCTTTTTTTAGAATATTCGTCATTTTTTCAAATTTAATGTGAACAGACATTGGCCCAAAAGCAACTTAAGCAGGGAGGAATCATGACTTCAGATGGGAAAAAGTTATACTGTATTCCATAGTGCTATATATTGGGTTTTAGAATATTTGCATTACGTGAATATTACATTGACAATTTTTCGCATAAGAGAAAAAGATAATTTAATAATAATGAATATTCTAATTCACTACAGACTACAATATTGCAGCCTTCTCACATTGGCCCACAAGCAATAAGCAGGTAGGTATACTAGGTAATGGGTTCAGATGAAAAAAAAAAAAAAAAAGAATATTCGTTTTTACAAATACATATCACTATATTCTAAATATTCACAAATTTTCAAAGTGCCGATATTCTTAATAAAAATTCTAAATTCGAATATTTGAGCTCAACACTAATCAGTGGTGGTCGTGCTTGTACCCTGTAGGAGAAAGCCTCTGGTGGCTGGGACCATGGGAGTACACATAGGCTAGTGCTTTTTCCTATAGTGTGCAAGCACGACCACCACTGATGGATTGCAGGGTGGTCTGTAACCATGGAAACGAGCAGTGTATAATGTGATGGAAAAATGAATCCAGCCAGTAAAGGAAGCAATATGCAAAATCACAATACATTAGTAAGTGCCTTGTATTAACTTTCTCTACATAATAAATGCCACTTACTGAAGTGAGACAACCCCTTTAAGGAATCATTCTCTTTTCCCTTGTACTGGGAACCATTTGCTTTTTTATTTTGATGCAATAGAGTACAAATTGAATCGTCTTTTATAGTCATATACCACAGCCTTCTGAGTGTAAACATTTAGTAAAATAGCAGAAAGGTAGAAATTGAAAAGCTAGTAATCCATTATATGAACATATTTTGTGAATACTATCATTACCTATCCTATGCTATTTACAGTACTCACAACCCTTACAAAAAGGACTTTATTGGACTCGTTATCATATGCATCCATAAACAATATAACTGCTCCAGTGCTGCGAAAGATGCCTCTATAATGTCACAGTTTATTCTCTTCTAATGTCAGCAAACAATTTTCAAGGAATGGCTCTGGTTACTGCACTCTTCACAAGGTCTGTCCTAAATCATATTCAGACACATTTTTTTCTTTTGCTTTTAGAAGCATGCCGTTTTAATAAAGCTTGTAATTTAAAACATTTCTCATGGTGCTTTTTTTAAATAGTCAATTTTTACAGGGTTTTTCAGACATTTTTGAAGTTGTATAAAAAAGGTTATTGAGAAAGAACACCATGGCCCAAACTTATTATACCTTCACTCCAGAAAATTGTCTTAAAAAAGTCACAAAATGGGGCTTTTGCGACAGTTTGTACTCACTTGCGTAAAAAATGTGTGACTTTATGCATTTTTAAACCACACACTCTAGTTTTGGAATGTGGCCAAAAAACATGGTTAGCTATGTTAATTACTTTTTTAAAAAGCCACCAAAAAAAGTCGCAATCTCACTCCAATAGGAAGGTGGAGTTGGAAAACTGGAGTAGGTTTTCTAGACAAAAGTGTTGGATTTAAGGATGAGGCAACTTTATCAAACAACATGGGACATTTGATAAATGTAGCATCAAGTATGCCAAGGCAGACTTTAACTATTCCCCTCATGATAAATTCCCCTCCCATATGTTTAGCATGAAAATAAAAAAGCAGACAAATCCAAAAAATCCCTTGTGCAAAACCAGCAATAAAGGGTATTTTTTTCTGAATCACAATATCGATAGCCTATCCTTTAAATAGGCCACCAATATCATATCACTGGGCATCTGACTTTCGATACTTCTGCTAATCAGCTATTGAAAGGGCAGTGTGTAAGATTTGGTCATATAAAATGTTAGGTGAAGGGTTAAATCAAGCAAGCCATATGATATGTAGTGAACAGTTAAATAAAGAACTGCTATATGATCTGTAGCAAGGACAAATTGGTCAAGAAGGACGTCAGACAGTTCCAAGGGAAAATTTATTTACATTTGCCTCTATATAGGGAATTGCTTGTACTCAGCAACATTGTATATGTAAACCACACCTGTTCCTGTATGTCAGTGTGCATGTATAAAAGCTGGAATAACAAAGATAAAGATAGAGCTGCTTTCTAAGATCACCTGTGTGCGCGTGTGTCATTGAAGGAAGCTCTCCAGGCGCCTGTCACAAAGAAAAACCAGGGTGCACGCTAAAACGAGATCCTTT
Organism: Bufotes viridis; assembly: GCA_033119425.1. Taxonomy (NCBI): domain Eukaryota; kingdom Metazoa; phylum Chordata; class Amphibia; order Anura; family Bufonidae; genus Bufotes; species Bufotes viridis. The sequence goes on from CM065589.1 coordinate 467,091,014, forward strand.
CAGCTGGGGGCTTGTACCGGGATAGAACACACAGGAATTCAGTAAGTACGGATATTCCCTGCCTTTTTGGATTAAGGAAATTCTGATGCTTTCCGAAAACACTCCCTGTTGTTTCTATTTTGAATCCACTTTAGACACACTGAAAGGAATAGCATCTATCTTTAGGGAAGATAGATTTTACTTAGATAAATTCTTCAGGCAAGAATTTGATACAACAACAATCCTTTAGGTAAGGATTTAGAAGATAAATTCTTTAGGCAAGAATTTAATAGAGCAATCCTTTAGACAAGGATTTAACAGAGGAATTCTTTTGGGAAGAATTCAAATATTGTCTGCACCCTGGTCTTTCTTGTCAGCCAATTTTTACTGCTTTGTATCTGTCGCTTTTATGTTATGATGTTATGATGCATTAAGTAATTTTATTTTATGCTGAAGGTAAGCAGCAAATGATACTGTGAAAACTGTACTAACTTTATTGTGAGTGTCCTGGAAAACCATAAGACGCCCCACCACTCTGGCTAGGGGGAACCCGCTAACCCATAAACTGGTGAACGCAAGTGGCGGTTTGAAGGGATAATACTAACAGGCAGTTGAAAAGCAGGTTGAGCATAGACATACGTCCTTTCCATCCAGTTGACGGGTATTTACCGAACCTTCACAGTTTAGTACAGCTAGTCCTGGGGAGAGTTTTGCTCTGCCTCCGTCTCAATTAAGATATAAGAAATGGGTGCAAAGCAAGGAAAGGTCTCTCCTCCCCCTTCATATGTAGGGGAAACATGTAAGGATTATGTAGCCTGGGTCTGTGGGACTAATTATTATTTAGTTACTTCCTGGGTGGATAATATGGCAGGATGGACAGAGGGGGTGAAGAGTATAAATCCGTTCCCTCGGGAAGGGGCTAATGACACCTACCATATGGACATGGTGAAAGGGTTATGTTTTAATGACACCGAAGCTTACCCATATTATGGTCCAGACCCCCAGTGGAACATGCAGTATATGAAGTTGGGAGGGGAAAATTGGCTTACTTATGCACCGTATTGGTATGACAGACCAAATAAAAAGGTTAAGAAACAGGTGGCATAGAACCAGGAGGGATATAGAAAGAAACATGAGTTAGAAAAAGAATTGGCAATGGGTTCACTTCAGAAGCCCCCTCCTCCCTATTTAGGAAATATCCCACAGATATATCCATCCCTTTCAAAAGATGACTTAGATTTACTGGCTGGCTATACTGCTACCAACATCCGACCACCTACAGCTCCCCAGCTCCCGCAGCCACCTCTGCAGATGCCCCAACCTATGCCTGATCAGAGTGGTCAGGATCCAGCTGCTGGTGCTGTTGTTGATGGGGATGTCATATCTCCAATGTGCCTTAGATCACAAAAGTATTTTCCCAAACCTGCACATATACCTCTTCCTGATGAGGACAGTGACACAGAGCAACAGTTCCCTTTTATGACTGTAGGGGATACCTTGTTAAAGAAACCTAGTGAAGTAGATGATATTAGTAAGATTATTAAACACTGCCCTAAACTCTCTTCATCTTCATCTGGGAAATTTCATTATTTGAGGAGGGCTTGTAAAGGGAGATGTCTGCCTCAGTATTTAATTTATAATTTCCAGCCGGCATATTCGGGGGCTCTATAATGCTTATAGAGGAGACCTTATTCCAATCCCAGGGGGAATTATGTCCAACTATCCTATCTATTATAAGGTGCATATCCTCCTGTGGATATGCACCTTATAATAGATAGGATAGTTGGACATAATTCCCCCTGGGATTGGAATAAGGTCTCCTCTATAAGCATTATAGAGCCCCCGAATATGCCGGCTGGAAATTATAAATTAAATACTGAGGCAGGCATAGACACAATGTGGGAAGAAATAAAGGGTGAAATGGAGAGGTGTTTTCAGACTAGGTCCTCGTTGCCAACTGCTGTAGCCTGTAAACAAAAATCAGGAGAGTCTGTTATAGATTTTTGGAAGAGATTTAATGAAGTTTGGACTCTAGAGGCAGAAATGAGTATTCAGGAATAATATGCATTCTATGCTCATTCAGACTTTCCTTACCAATCTACAGCCATATCTCCAGCTTACTGTTAAACAAATGATCTCCGAATGACCTGGTCTTAATAAAGATCAATTCCAAAATAAGTTAATGGAGAAAGATGCGGCTGGTTGTTTTGCAATGGTAAGACCTAAAGAGGCCCATTACCAAACTCAGGATAGGAATTGTCCCAAGAATCAGCCCAATAAGGGAAGTGGCAGAAGAAGTGGTAGAGGGCAATACTCTGGGAGAGGGGGGAATAATCGAAATGCAAGATGCTTTAATTGTGGTAAGACTGACCACTGGATCAGTCGATGCCCTTACCCACTCAAGCAACATGCCCCAAATGATACTCAAGCCCAAGGCACCCAACCATATCCACAAGCTCAGATCCGAGATCTTCCCCCACCACTGCCACTGCCCCAGAATAATACCCATCATTTTCCCGTAGCCTGGGGGCAGCAGACATCACAATGAGGATGCTCGGGGGACATTATCCCTGCATTCACCCTCATCACAAACCACTGTAAGGAATTACCACTAATTATGTTAACCATAGAGGGACGTTCTCTCCCTTTTCTTGTAGATTCTGGTGCTACTAGTAGTACTATATGTGAGGATTATTTTAGTGCTCCAAGAGAAAATGCTGAGCCCTCTGTGGGAATTAATGGGATACTGACCAGATCTTATAAAACTCCTCCTCTCTCCATCCAACATCCATACAAACACCAGTCAATGTTCACACACAGTTTTAGGATCATTCCAAATTGTCCTGTGAATTTGTTAGGGAGATATTTGTTTGCAGTTGGGGATTAGCAGGACGGGACACCTACATGTCACATCCTCAGTTATGCCATTCATGTACCAAAGGGTAATAGTTTTTTATATTTGGAATGCCAACCTCAGGATCCGTTACTTGATCAGGTTCCTCCTGAGGTTTGGGCAAATACTGACCAAGATGTTGGCCTTATCTCTTGTACACCGTATAAGGCGATGCTTAAGCCCGGTGCTGCACCTGTTTATATTAAACAATTCCCCCTTTCCCCAGAAAAAGAAAAGGGGATTGAGTCTATGTTGATAGAATTTCTAGAGGCAGGGGTTATTGAGGAAATTATTTCCCCCTATAATGCACCTATTAACATAGTGAGAAAGGCGGATAATACCTTTAGGTTTGTCCAGGATCTTAGAGCGGTAACTCGGGAGTCCTGCCAGGCAGACTGTGTTAGCTTATTACTGTGGTTATGTGATTGTGGTCACAAAGTTTCTAGGAAGAAATTACAATGGTGTAAGGACAGTGTTGATTATTTGGGCTTTGTTCTCAGTAAAGGTGAGAGGAAAATCAGCCATGCCAGAATTACTGCCATACTGGGTCTGCCCCGCCCACAAACCAACAATGGCGCCACCCTATGCAAACAGCTACATGGCACTGTTTGAACTGGACTATATCTACACGGACCCGTCATTTCAATCATATGTCCGGGTCTGGAAAAGGTACATTGACGATATATTCTGTATCTGGTCCGGACCTGAACAAGCACTGTTGGACCTCTGTGACAGAATCAATTCTGTTTGGCCAGAACTAAAATTAACCTTGCACCATGACTCATCTTCAGTTAAATTTCTTGACACACTGGTACATAACAATTGTCTACAGACCTCTATATTAAAACTACAAACCGGAATAGCCTACTACACTTTTCGAGCTATCATCCACCTAGCACAAAGAAGTCACTCCCCAGATCTCAATTTAGAAGAGTAGAAAGAATTGTAGACGATCCCGACACTAGGGCCATTAGGCTTCAAGAGATGGCTAAAAAGTTTAAAACCCGAGGCTATCCGGATAAGCTAATTGTGGAAAGTTTAGCCCCAAAAGAAAATACCCAAATACAACCTGTGAAGAGAATACCATTTGTTCACTTTTTCCATCCCTTCTCTGGTAAAATCAAAAGCATACTAAACCGACACTGGAATATATTGCATAAAGCATATCCCGATGTTGAGGAGTTGGCCCACCCCTTTCTCCCTTGCAATAAACGGCCTAAGAACATTAGGGATCTCTTAGTCAGGGCTGATGAGGGACCAATTAATAGAGTACCTAGACAGCTATTTCTAGGTACCCAACGGAAAGGCACCTTCCCCTGTTTGAGATGCATTCAGTGCTCACATGTTACCAAAGGAGACATGATTTATCACCCACGTACAGGCAAGGGTTATTCAATAAAAGGGTTTTTCACATGTGATGCTATTAATGTCACCTACGTCATCAAGTGTCCCTGCGGTCTAGCATATGTGGGAGAAACCACACAGACGGTTAGGGACCGGATTAGCCAACACAAGTCCAACATTAGATGCGGAAGAGGACATCTCCCCATTCCAGCACATTTCGCTAACAAACGCCATACCAGCTTAAATTCCAAGTAGTAGAACAAGTCAGGGTCCCAAGAAGAGGAGGAGATTTAAATAAGATCCTCATAGGTAGGGAAGCTTTTTGGATCCACAGGCTTCAAACACTTGAACCTAGAGGTCTAAATCGCGACTACGACTTAAACTGCTTTTTATAGTATGTGCGTAGTGGCCTTCAGACTTTTTTGCTATGCTTCAAATATTTTTTTCTATATTTTATGTTTTGCTGCTTAGGTCATTACATTGACTCATATTCCGTTTATTTTGCAGACCAGATATTGAAGAACACCTGTTTGATGTTGCCGCACTAAAGAGGCACACACTATGGCGATTATGAATTTATCATACTGCATATGTCATCTATCATCTAAACGATGATCTCTTATGCATTATAAATATACGCCATGTTCTGAAGGCGATTCCTCCCCTTGTTACCTGAGTCATAATAAGGACATTGCCACTGTCCCTTTGTGATTTTGGTGATGTCCCCCATATATGACTTTATGGTATAGTGCCCCTAGATGTCAAATATATCTATAATTATAACGACTCGACACAATCACTGGACTGAAAGATTCACTCTAAGGTCAAGGAGTGAGCCACTACAGAATATAAATTTAGTCCGATAACCCTGTCTCAAGATATGTGCAACATTTGATGTGCATATATAAGAATTGAGTATGGACGTTCTCATAGCACTAACATCCCCTTTAACCAATAGAGTAACGTGCGCACTCCGTCCTGCGCGTGCGCGAGCGTAATAAGATGAGCTGACACATTATGGGCAAAGATATTGCTTCCACCCTTACCTCGGCTCCAACGCGCAAGCGCAGCGCAACAACGCGTCACTTCCGGTTGACGCTGACTGAGCGCATACATGGTCCTCTTTAAAAGGATCAAGCATTTTACAGCGGCTATGGCAGCAGAGGGATCTTCTGAATAGCCCCACAGAGCATTGCCCAATTGGCCATAGAGCCCTTGACTAGACTGTTGCTGGTCACACAAACAGTGCGGCACATCCAGGTGAGGATATACAATGTTATATGGGGTTCTTACTATTGCTATGATGGCTATCTGTTTGTTTAACTTATTTTGACTGAATTGATAATAGCATGTGGGCCATCAGAGCTGGAATAAACTTTTATGCTAGTATTACCATTGTACTAATATAAGGTATTTAAATGTACTGGATCATTCATCTGTTTTTTTTATGCCTGTGTATATGCTCCTCAATCGACCTTTACAACATCCGGTCACTGTTGTCATGTGAACTCTATAGTTGAACAGTTACAACTGGTTCTCCACCATGCTGCTGGTGTCAACTACAAGGAAGCAAGCTGTTTCAGATACATGCAATACTATTTTCCATGTACATATTTATGTTCATCCGTAAAGACTATTAATATGTATTAAGATCTAAGGATGTTGTACACCTGGATCTACCCTCTCAAAATGATTATATATCTGATTTGACATGCAATTTTTAGACGTAATTTCATACTGTTTTTGCTTCATGAGATTAAGTTAGTACACTATTTTGTAATTGCAGTGTCTTGAAGAAGGCTCGTTGCCGAAACTTTGTATAACTCACCTGCAACTGGCAAACCGCAATTTGTATATTACACTGTTTAACAAAAGCAAAACACTGGAGTCCAGGAACCTTTATCACTATACACAAACCAAGAAAGACATGTTGACCTTTCTTGGCATGATTGGTTATTGCCGCCAATGGATTGCTGATTGTTCCTACTATGATAATATTCTGAGACAAGCCACTAACACTGATATGCCTGACTTCATTAAATGGTCTGATGAAATGTTAAAAGCTTTTAGTCATTTGAAATGTGCAATGGTTTCAAGTCCTGGTTTGGGCCTACCCGACTATGGCATGATGTTTCACTTATTTGCCAGGGACAATTGTAAAACCATGGCGGGAGTCCTGGCGCAAGACCATGGAGGCAAATACCGCCCTGTTGCTTTTTTCTCAAAGGTGGTTCCCGTGCAGGTTCAGGGCATGCCTGCGCGTCTCAGGAGTTTGGCAGCCTGTGCTATGGTCGCTGAGATGGCCACGCCTATCACCCTAGGTCATCCCACCACTCTGCATACCTCACACAATGTTCAGTCCCTATTGAAGAACATACATACTCAACATATGTCAGCACAAAGACTGAGTGGATATGAAGTTTTGTTGGTATCTAATCCTCGACTTCACATCAAATACTTAACACTCACATTCGGTCCAATGGCTATACTGAATGCCCTACTTGGATACAAGGGAGAGCAGAATGATTTTCCTCCTCCCCATGTATGTACTGAACTTATACATGAACATATCTCACCTAGGCCTGACTTACAGTCCACACCCATTTAAGGAGTACCTGATATTTTTGTGGATGGATCCTGTTCCCGCCCCAATGACAACACTTATCATGCAGGATACGCTGTGGTTCAACTCCCTGATATTATTCTAGAATCAAATCCTATACCTATTCAGTCAGCCCAAGCAGCTGAACTGATTGCCCTCAATAGAGCTTGTTGTCTTTTTGAGGGAAGAGATGTAAATATATACACCGATTCCAAATATGCCTTTGGGGTTGTACATGATCATGGGGTAATCTGGCAGAGAAGAGGCTTCATAGCTGCAGATGGGAAGCAAATCTCACATTCCACCCTAGTACATGATATCCTGGCCGCTATCCTGTTACCAAGCACGGTTGCTATTATCCATTGTAAGGCACATACTGGTCTCCAAACGCACATAGCTAAAGGGAATGCCCTAGCTGATCAGGCAGCAAAAGAGGCAGCTATTAGGAAGGCAGCAACAGTTCAGATGCCCTCCCTAGTTCCAAAAATTACCCTTACTGACAATTTATTGCAAAGCCTCAAGGATTTGGCTACCAGTAGAGACAGGATGGAATGGCAGTAAGTAGGTGCAGTACAAGACCCTGATACGGGTCTTATCTGCAAAGAGGGGAAACCATGTATTCCAGTTGCAAGCGCCCTGATTTTAATTGCACAATATCATGGTCTTGGCCATAGAGGAGCACAGGCAACCACTCGCCTCATTCAGAGAGATTTTTTTTATACCAAGTCTTAGATCAAAGGTACAATCTCATGTTTCACGATGTATTATATGTCTCAGAAACAACCCAAACATTTCAAAGAAGGCCCAACACCAGCATCTGAATTACCGGACTTTACCATTCACTCGCTTACAAATTGACTTCACCCATATCCCAAAGACAGGAAATAAGCAGGAGTATGCCCTTGTAATTGTGGATATGTTCTCTAGATGGCCGGAGGTTTTTCCTACTACCAATGAAACCACACAAATTGTGGCAAAAATTTTGTTACCCCTAGATGGGGGTGTTCTGTTCAAATTAACTCAGAAAGTGGCCCAACTTTTGCATCCAGGGTATGTAAGGAGCTTTCCAAAGCCCTTAGGATTGACTGGAAGTTCCACCTCCCTTATCATCCACAGAGTTCCGGGGTAGTAGAAAGGATGAGTAGAACAATTAAAGAAAAAAATAAGGAAAATTACTGGAGGCACATTCACTCATTGGAAAAAGTTCTTGCCTGTAGTCCTAGCAGAAATTAGGATGCAGCCTAATAAGAATACTGGTTACTCACCATTTGAGGTACTAATGGAAAGACCCTTCCCTACCGCTTGGGGTCCAAAGGCCCCTGTGATAGAAAAAGGGGATCTAGAAGTAGTACAGGCAGAATATGCGAGGAAACTTGTAGAATCTTTAGATCAAATTGAACGAGATTTTGCTCGTGCCTCTCCTTTCTCTCCACAGGAACCTACGCATCCTTTCCAACCAGGAGATGTGGTGATAGTCCAGCGCCTGGCAAAAGGACGGAAACAGACTGAGTTCCCGTTTGGACCACCCACCTGAGTGGTAGCAGTCACCAGAACAGCGATTCTCACAGAAGAGGCTCCAATCTGTATTCACGCTAGCAGAGTGAAAAGGGTCCCTGAGGCTTCTCCGGTGACAGGTGAAGAAAAAGAGGGTGAAGCAGGTGTGAAATCCTTGAACAAAGAGGGGAGCTCAGAAGAAGTTTTCCAGAAGAATGACTTGCCACAGGCTGAAGATGATGACCCCACAGTATTCTGGGAGATTTGTTTGTCTGCTAATAATTATTAATCTTTGTGTTTCCTTGCCAGTCTGGCTTATTACTACATGTATTTGTCACCCAGAGGAGCTGAGTTTCTTCTGTGGTCCACCAAATAATCAGTCGGTACATAAAAGAGCTCAGGAGCAAGATCCCTTTGCTCCCAGCCCCTTTTATTCTGAACAGAATAGTATAGTCAGGATGGCAGATGCCCTAAATGTTAGTTCATTGTGCCTTAAAGACTTACGAAGACCACGGGATCTTATACAAACATGTGTTATTGCTTTGCCTACACCCGATGAATCCCTCCTTGGAGTCTGGTCGAGGGCTATCAATACACAATCTTTTATTCCCTTGTATGACTTCTGTGGGGAGTGACAGAAATGAGGAAATAACAGGGATAATATTAAAATAATTACTATTAATGGGACTGCAGCAGAGACCACTTTTGCCTTTTCCCAGGATATGACTTTATATTGTGATAATAGAGACATAAAGAGTGGATTACCTAAGAATAGTGTATATGATTATATTGATGACACCTGTAAAAAGAATAGTAGGCTTGCTAGCTCTCTAAATAATTCCATGAGTTGTAATAAGAACATTGTGACTCCCAGTTTTATCTATAATATAATGCTCCCTAAGGGATGGTTTTTGTCTTGTGGTAACAGCACTTACAATTACATTCCTGCTAATGTTATTGGAGGTCCCTGTCCGTTATCCAGGCTGACTTTGGCTCTTCCTAGTCAACACCCTATCAGAAGAGCTTGCAGATTGGTTAGCAAGACTTTATCAGACAACCGTGACTCTACTTTACCCTTTCTCAGCCGTTCAGAATATACAAGTTTGGGCGCCTCTATATTAGGAGTGCCCGGACTGGCTATATATACATGTAATGCAATGCTCGTTCTATAAATTCTATTGCATGTGCCTTGGCTAAATCTCTGAATCATACCTCTGTTTCCTTATCAGACATACTTTTAGATCTACAAGGAGTAAGAGGAGCAGTGCTAGAAACTAGATTTGCTGTAGATTATCTGTTACTTAAACATAATATAGGATGTCAAGATTTTAAAGGAATGTGTTGCTTTAACTTATCTGACCATTCCAGATCAATCCAGTCCCATATTCAAGCGTTACATTAAATTGCCAATAATATCAAGAGGGGTGTTGATTCATCCTCTTGGTGGGACTGGTTATTGAGCTGGCTGCTGGATTTAAGTTGGTTAAGAACATTATTTATCAGCTTTATAATCATAATTGCTTCCTTGATTATCATATGTTGTTGTATTCAATGTATCCCTTCACTCATACAGATTTTTTGTGCAATGTGTCCAAAACCCACAGATCCTGGATAACCATATGCTACTAACCTCTCTATAAGAGAAAGAAGATAAGTCATATTAATGACTTAAGAGGGGATTGAAGGGTTAAATCGAGCAAGCCATATGATATGTAGTGAAGAGTTAAATAAAGAACTGCTATATGATCTGTAGCAAGGACAAATTGGTCAAGAAGGACGTCAGACAGTTCCAAGGGAAAATGTATTTACATTTGCCTCTATATAGGGAATTGCTTGTACTCAGCAACATTGTATATGTAAACCACACCTGTTCCTGTATGTCAGTGTGCATGTATACAAGCTGGAATAACAACAATAAAGATAGAGCTGCTTTCTAAGATCACCTGTGTGCACGTGTGTCATTGAAGGAAGCTCTCCAGGCGCCTGTCACAAAGAAAAACTAGGGTGCAGGCTAAAACAAGATCCTTTCATTCGGTTATAAATAATTTAATATACTGAGTGAACTGTATCAGAATGTACAGTCATTGATATAACAAATGAAAAAGGTTTCTTCAGGGTGGCCCATAAAAAAGTAGCCCGCCTCCAGAAATATTACGACAAGATAAACAAGTAAGTATATATATATTTTTTTTATTACCCACAAGTCACAAAAGATGCTGTAAGTGGTCCCCGTTAACATCTATGCGTCTTTGGGCATGTTGGATTATGTTGGCTCATTCTGCTTGCAGCTCTTGCAGCCAAGATGGAGAGTCCCAAGCCATCACTACATCTCTAAAAAAAGCTGTTCCAGCCCTGCATACATTACGTACAGCAGAAGGTGGGCCAGTCCTTGAGTCTTTCTGTGTCTGGTACAGTTCATGGCAGTGCCGACGTGTGGAGCTGTAACTATGGTCAAGGACTATATTTGTCCTTTACTGCCCACTGGGTAAATGTGGTTCCTGCCCAAGCAACTTGGCTAGGGGATGGCAATGCCATCTCCGCATTCTCATGCTGTGATTCCGGCTCAAATATCCTCCTCTGCCTCTTCATCCTTTGGTGTGGTCCTCTATGCAGAGCATGGCAGTGTTATGCTGTTTTGCACCTGGCCAACCCTGGGCGAACAGTCATATCAGGGAGGAACTGTTTCACGTCCATCAACAGTGATGAGCAGCAGGGGCAGGGCCGGGCCGAAACAGAGGCTCCCCAGCCTCTGGGCGGCAGGCAGGCCACTGACCACCTTGCTGCTGCCGGCCGTGCGGGAGGACGGAGGGAGTAGTGACTGTGAGCACTTGTTGGCACTGACTTACCATGCTCCCTCCCCTCTCCGCCTCCTGGCTCGGCCCTGTCACTCCGGCTCCGCTGCTCTGGTCTCACAGAGTCTCTGCTCTCTGTCTTGCCTGACTGGCTGCGTACAGCGTGCACACTTTGACCTGACGCGCTGTACGCAGTCAGGTCACATGTGCGCCCAGTCTGGAGACCAGGAGGCATTGCGGGCAGCAGCAAAGCAGTGTCACTGTCAAGACCCAGCCCATGAGCCCAGGACCCGTCACCTAGCAGCAGGGATATAGAGCATAGAAGTGAAGTAAGAGTAAGAAGATAGTTCTTAAATAAACAGTTCCAATAGTTTCTGGCTTGAATCAAAGGGGTTATCTTAGACCCTTTCTAAGGTGCACTTGCTCAGATTTCTACATTCCAATCCAGCTTAGAGGTGCAATTGATCACAAAAATATTATATGTCTACATTTCCCATTGTGGGGGTGAGGAAACACATTGTCACACTGGTATGGATGGGAGTACAACATTAAGTATTTAGTAAAGACTCCACAAGTTGGGGGGGAGGGGGCGCACTTGGGCAGCTCAGCCTCTGTTGGTGGTGGACCTTGTCCCAGCCCTGGGCAGGGGCAATATTCGAATTTGCGATATTTTGTGAATATTTGGGTAATATTTGTCATAAATTTGTGAATTTCTGATTATTTTCTTGATTGCGAAAATCGGCAATGTAATGTGCACGTATTCCTCATGCAATACAGGATTGGGTCACTATTGCTACATTTTTTAAGCTGCTAGAAGTTTCCTGAGACTGAAGAAAATGGTTGGCACGGCAGAACATTACAATAGCTTTATATGCAGATAGAGTGCTCTGATATATTCGCGATTCTGCAAGTCGACAATTAATGATGTGCATATTTTTGCGCAATATGTGCAACTTCACATTTTAGCAGGTCTGACTACATTTTAGTGATTGGTGCACTAAGTATTGTTGTGAACTTGCCTGTAGCATGTTTGTATGGACAGAAGAACCTATCACACTACCTAACACCCTGCACTGGAACCTATCAGCTACACTATATCACTATCTAACCTACACTAACTATCTCCCACTAACTATCTGTATTATATATATAAGCTAACTAACTAACTATCTAATGTAATGTGACACAGTAAAGCACACAGCACAGCAATGACACTGCTGTCTCTCAGAACTAAAGAAAACTGCAGAAAATGGCTGCTGGGGATATTCTTATATAGTAAAGGGGTACGCAACTTTCCTATTGGTTGCTAGGGATGTTGCCAAGCTTTTTTATTTTTTTCTATTAGTTTGTGATGTATTGTGCAGCCATCTTTTAACCAACTTTATTTGCCTTATGGATATGCACTTGTGAGTGTAGATGTATATTTGCTTAGTCTGAACTCTGTCTTATAGTATATATTGAGGGTGGCTCCTCTTTTGGACTGAACAACGCCAAAGTACCTGGGACTTCTCAGCACAAAATCAATTTAGCTGGTTCCTACAGTGCCCTGAATAAAAGTAGACTGGTAAGTCTATAAGAGGCAGTATCTGTAGCGTTAGGGACCCTTGTGCGGAAGCCGCCGTGAAGTGGCACTTGGGCCCGAAATACTTTTGATCAATGTGCGCTAGGAGCTTCCTTCATTCCATTTTGTAATGAGCCCCTTTTAATTTTTTTTCTATTAGTTTATGATGTATTGTGCAGCCATCTTTTAACCAAGCTCAGACAAAGACATTGCAGCCTTCTCATTTGCCCACAAGCAAGAAGCAGGGAGGGATCATGGGTTCAGATGAAATAAAATCTAGAATATTTGCGAATACGAATATATAGCACTATATTCTAAATATTAGTAAATTCTCAAAGTGGCGATATTCGCAATTAAAATTCGCGATGCGAATATTCGCGCCCAACACTATTCATCAATAAATCAAATCCTGGCTGTCTCCTCGCCAACTGAAGATCAGAACCATGGTCACAGATAATTGGAAGAACATTCTGTCGGTGCTGCATCAAGAGGGCTGATTCATGTGCCCTGCATGGCACATGTCTATAATCTTGTTGTAACCCGGTCCCTGAAGTTTTCCACTCAACTACAAGATGTTTTAAAAATCATGCGTGAGCTCAGGCCCTTTGAAGAGGCCACTATATCAGTTCGCAAGACTACGGGATGAATGATGTCATTCCACTCCTTCACGTCCTGGAGCAGATGCTGATAAATCTGGCTGGCCAAGGGACAGGTGACATGGCACTTACTTCTTAAGTACACCTAAGCCCTGTGATGGCTGAACTGGTAGAGTAGGAGGATGAGAGAGAGGAGAGGAACAGGAAGAGCATAAAAAGCTTGAGGTGATGAGGAATACCAGGACCATGATCCTGATAGAGCATGGCATTAAGCAGTGGAGATGGAGACAGGGAGTCCCTCCAATTCCCTTATGCTAATTGACAGATGCATGCTGAGTTTCTTGCATATTGACAGCTGTATTATCATCATTCGGCAGAGGGATGACTACTGGCTCTCCACAATGTTAGACCCTCACTACTGAGCCAAAATGGGGGCTTTTTTCCACCTTCTGAGAGGGATGGTAAACTCAACTACTATTGAGACATCCTATGTAGTCGGTTGGACGCTGCCTTGGTGCGCCATCGCCCATTCTTACAAAGGTCTGACCTGGGGGACCCTCTGCACTCGTGTTCCATTGCCATGGCTGATGGAGGAGGGGTGGGAGCAAGAGCAGCACCAGCTCCATCAGCAGCAACTTAAGTCTTGAATCTCTGATAAGCATGTTTCTTCACCCACATACTGAAGAAACCAGCCAGCAACAGGACATGGAGCAAAACATGAACCAGCAGGTGGTGGCATACTTGAAGTGCACCCTGTCACCCCAGATCCAAGCTGAGTTGTTTGAGTTTGCCCTGTACAAGCTTTCCTGCCTGGCCAATATTGTGGCATCAGAATGGGTGTTTAGTGCAGCGGGGACATAGTTACCCCAAAGAGAACTCACCTTTCAAAACAAAATGTTGAGAGATTAACCTTTATAAAGATGAATCAGGCATGGACCAGCCAGTATTTAGACATACCGGTGCCTGATACAACAGACTAGATCATTCTGGCAGTAATGTTCTGATTGCAGTATGCTGCCACACCAGAATATTGTCAAATATGGCCCATTACTTCTAGAATATGCTTCAGCTACTATTCTAATGCTGCCACCCGCATGATATCTCTGCTGCCATCTTCTCCTACTGCCACCATCTTGTGCTGTTGCTGCCACTGCTGCTGCCCCCCCCCCCACTCTGTGACTTGGCCACTATGTTGACTCCTCATGCTGTTGCCACCCTAACCAGTCTGTTCAGGGGCCACTAGCGCACCTATTTGGCCTTCTTGATATCACCATTTATTTTACCTTTATTCTGATCCATTAATCATAACAGATCTTGTCTTTGGGACATCCATAAGACCTCGATCACATGGTCAGTATTTTGCATCAGGATTTCATCATGGTTTGTAAACCAAAATCAGGAATGGGTCCAAAACACAATCTTACTACTGACACCATCCCCACTCTATGATCTCGGCCACTACTTGTATCAGTGGCTCACAAAATAGGTTACTTATCAATCTATGTGGAACCAGCACTTTATTAGAATCAGTGGTAACTAAACAGGTTAACTAGCAATCAATGTGTACACCCCACCAACAGGGAAATGAGACAGTTATTTCCCACTTTAGTAGAATCTGTGGCTAACAGATAAGGCTATCTATCAATCTATGTCGAAACAGCAGATAGTGTAAAATGAGACAGCTCTTTTATTCTATAGTATAATCAGTGGCTAACAAAACAGGTTAACTAGCAGTCTATGTGGAAACAACAAATATTGTAAAATGAGACAGCTCTTTCACTCTATGGTAGAATCTTTGGCCAGTTCACGGTTAAGTACTTTATACCTTATGCTAACATTGACCTGTAAGGCTGAGTTCACACCAGTTATTTGCTCAGTTAATTCCAGAAGTTATCTATAGTGGACTGTCGCGCTGTATAAAACATTCTGCTATAGCTACATGAGTAATTTAGATAGACATGCGAAAAGAACCTTTCACGTTCTTACCGGTCTATGTTGTTGCACTGGCGTCAATGAGTCAGTGTTGGCCAGATGATTCCTCCCGTTCCGGTGGTGGAGTTTCAAAAAACGTTTTGCTGATGTCCTCAGTTCGCTTTCCCTCTCCTGCGTGCACAGCAGGGAAAGCCGGCAAAAAAGTTTAGTTCAGGATCTGCTGTGTGACGTCACACTACTAGCTACGAATGCCTCTAAGGATCACAATCCCTCCAACGCGTTTCGGAATGATCACATTCCTTCATCAGGGATAGGTAAGTGTCTTGGCATTCATTCTTAAATAGCATTGCATTCCCATAGTAACTCCTGTTCACTCAGATGGTAGTTAACTGTTTGCCTGCCATTTGATGTGTATTTCTCTCAGACTCCTTGATGTAATGTTATTGTAGAAGAATTATCCCTATTAATTGTTTTATTGAAAGCGAACAATTCAATTTCTTGATTCAGTCCTTTAGGTGCCAGACTGTCGAGTTTATAAATCCATCTGCTCTCACATCGTGACATCTGTTTTATATAGTCCCCCCGTGCGTCCATCTTTACTCTTTCAATCTCACCATAGGTTGAGCCCAAAAATTTTCCTCATTGATATTCTGCATAATGACGTGTTAGCGGGTGAACATCAAATTTTTTTTTTATATTATTTGCGTGTTTGCTTATTCGAATTATTTTTTTTTTTTTACGCCCTACATATATTTTATTACAGGGACATTTTATAAAATAGATCACTCCTTTTGTGTTGCATGTAATGTGGTCCCTAATTTTATATGTATTTTGTCCCTCATTGATTTCAGTAGTGGGACACTTACAGGGAAAAAAACTTTTTTATTTTTATTATTTTTCTCATTTGTATTTTTATCATCAGTTTTCAGTGCATGACAGGGGGCTTCAGAGGGAGCTATCAGGTTAGCCAGATTTGGGGCTCTTTTAAAAGTGAAAATGGGATACATGCTTATTTTTTCTCCTATAAATTTGTCCTGCCTAAGGACATCCCAATATTTTTTGACAATTCTCTTGAAAGTTCCATCTTTTTCACTATATTGAGTTATGATGGGGACTCTAATAGTGCCATCTACATCATTATCCTCTTTCCTTGTATTTATTTTTGTTTTATTCTGCAGTAAAGTAGAAGTTACTATATGGTGATCCAAAATCAGGAGCCAATCCTACTCTCAGATAAGATATTATGAAAAGATCTGCACCTGTTTTGTGTTTTTGACCCATAACTGACCAAATAAGCGAAGTGTGAACTGAGCCTAATAGTGGCACACAGTCATTTTACAGCTTACAGAAGTGATTCAAAAGCATGTGTTTGCATTGCCTTAACATGGCTTAAAAGAACCATTTTTTTTCTCCACTACTTAATTGGCGCATAATCCATGTTCTTCTTTTGTTCTACTAAAGAGTCATTGGGACACAGGTCTTGCAAGGGCACACAGTGTTTTTTTCTTCTTTTACTAAACACTGTTGCATGCTTTTCCATCTACTGTATGAGACCTGCCTGTCATAATGACATTGTGTTTAATGTAACACAGATGTAAAACAGATAAATATTGCTTTAAGTGTTTTTTTATGTTATGATAATTGGTTAATTAAGTTAGTTAACTAACTAATGCTGCACAATTGGCACTGTATATAATATATTTTCTCTATTTCTAAATATACATTTTTGTTGGTGTGCTTTCTTTGCTGACTGTCCCCTAGAACCTAAGTAGTAATATTTTTATTGCTCAATATTATTGGTTTATTAGTAAGATTGTCAATAATCATATTTTGTACAAGCGGTGCTGCACTGCAACCTCTTTATTGCTCACATTGCTTTCTATACTTGCATGTTTTAAATTTAGAAGCAGCAGTGCTGGCTCTTGCTTTTCTTTGGCTTCATGAAGTAATAACTTTGGCTCATCAGAGCCAATACATTCTAATACAGTATGGAGCGCTCGCTCCGTATAGTATTGAAACAAGGTTTTATGCGAATCGACTTCAGATGTTTAATGTTTCATCTGAAGTCTATTCGATCATCCCTAATCACATCCCTTGAAAAAAACACATTTACTGTTCCCCTCTAGTTATTAATAAAAAAATCATATGCTTAAGGGCTCATGCACAGGGCAGTGGCCATTTTTGCAGAACCACAAAACTCGGATACTGACCGTGTGTGTTTCACATTTCGCAGAACGGAAGGTCCTGCCATCTATAGAACAATCCTATGATTACGGGCCGCGGAATAGACACAAAGCTGCGGAGACTCGGAGAGCACACAGTGTGCTGTTTGCAACTTTTGCGGCCCCACTGAAGTAATTGGGTCCACATCCGACCCACAAAAACTGCAGATAGGATTCGGACAAAAAACGTGGCTGTGTGCTTGAGCCTTAATAGAGATGGGAGGATCAATTAATCATCAGCATGTGTTCTTCACCTGCAAGGGGTTTCCTGCTGCTGAATAAGCCCCCCCTCCTGCTTGATTTACAGGGCTTGACACCATGCCCAACCCTGACAATCTTGCATCTACGCCTTTTGCAGTCAAAACTTCCTGCAGGATACAAAAACCTAAGCAGTGCATGAGTCAAATGCTGGAGATTTTCAGTTATGGTGCTGTCACACTTTGCGGCTGTGCTGCATTTTTTGAGTGGTAAAACAATTCACAAAAAAAGTATTTGGTTTTTTAAATAACATACCAGCGTTTTTAGTGCGTTTTCTTCCACGAAAGGAAAAAAAGCAAATCACACACAGCAAACCTGAATTATAGGAATTACAAAATAGAGTTAGAATAATTTCAGCCACAATCATGTGCTTGTACGTCATAGTGTATGAGGGAATGTATGGAGTGGGCTGCGTCACTGAGCCTGCTCCATAAATGGCGGTTGCTGGCTCTTAAATACAGCAGGCACCCGGCTGCAATGACCACGATTAGCGATGACACCAAATTTGGTCACTTAACCCCTCAGATTTTGCAGAAAATAGCAATTACGGCGTCTTTGCAGTCAGGCAGAGGGAAAGGGGCTGCCTTCTGATCGGAGGCCCCTCAGGCCCGCAGTTGTGCATGAGGCATGGCTTAACAGGCAGAGCAGCAGAGACCCATTAACCATACTGTAATAGTTTTCTATTAGGCTTCTTTCACACGAGCGAGTTTTCTGTGCGGGTGCAATACGTGAAGGAAATGCATAGCACCCTCACTGAATCCTGACCCATTCATTTCAATGGGTCTGTTCAAATGAGCATTGCTTTTCACACATCATTTCTACATTGCATGAGAACAGCAGCATGTTCTATATTCTCGGTTTTCATGCAGCCCTGGCCCCATAGAAGTGAATGGGGCTTTGGTGAAAAATGTATTATAACCAGATGCAATCCAGATGCAATGCGTTTTTCACTGAAGCTTCCTAGGAGATATTGTGTGTAAATTTTCAGGTTTTCTTTTTCACACGTGTGAAAAACGCATCAAAACTGACTGCACCCACGTGGAAAAAAATAAAATACTGAACACAATTGCAGACTAAACTGACTGAATTTGCTTGCGAAATGGTGTGAGTTTCACTAAATGCATCCTAAACACATTCCTGTAGCAATCCGTATCATTTATGTGAAAAAGGCCTTATGGTATATGCGACAAGAGATCAGAAGTTCCCAGGTTGTAGCCCCCTTTCCAAATTTTACATATACAGTTAGGGGAAATAAGTATTTGATACACTGGCGATTTTGCAGTTTTCCCACCTACAAAGAATGGAAAGGTCTGTAATTTTTATTGTAGGTACACTTCAACTGTGAGAAACGAAATCTAAAAAAAAATCCAGAACATCACATTGCATTATTTTTAAATAATTAATTTGCTTTTTGTTGCATAAAATAAGTAATAGACCTGTTAGTTTTTCTTTAAGAAGCCTTCCTTCTCTGCACTTCTTATTACCTGTATTACTTGCTCATGCTTGAACTTATTACCTGTATAAAAGACATCTGTCCACACACTCAGTCAATCACACTCTAACCTCTCCACCATTTCCAAGACCAAAGAGCTGTCTAAGGACACCAGGGACAAAATTGTAGAACTGCACAAGGCTGGGATAGGCTACAGCACAATAGGCAAGCAGCTTGGCATAAATATTGCCACTCCACGAATATTATAGATTTCTTTTCCTCTGAACCCATGATCCCTCCGTGCTTTTTGCTTGTGCGCCAATGAGAAGGCTGCAATGTCTTTGAGCTTAGAAACATCCCTAGCAAACAATAGGAAAGTTGCGTACCCCTTTACTATATAAGAATTTTCTGCAGTTTTCTTTAGTTCTGAGAGACAGCAGTGTCATTGCTGTGCTCTTTGCTTTACTGTGTCACATTACATTAGATAGTTAGTTAGCTTATATATATATAATACAGATAGTTAATGGGAGATAGTCAGTGTAGGTTAGATAGTGATATAGTGTAGCTGGTAGTGTGATAGGTTCTTCTGTCCATACATACATGCTACAGGCACGTTCACAACAATACTTAGTGCACCAATCACTAATATGTAGTCGGACCTGCTAAAATGTGAAGTTTCCCGTATTGAGCAAAAATATGTGCATCATTAACTGCTGATTTGTGCAATCGCAAATATATTGGAGCACTCTATCTGCATATAAATCTATTGTAATGTTCTGCCGTGCCAACCATTTTCTCCAGTCTCAGGAAACTTCTAGCAGCCTGAAAAATGTAGCAATAGTGACCCACGCCTGTATTGCGCGCGCATTAAGTGAATATTACATTGCAAATTTTCGCAATCAAGAAAATAATCCCAAATTCGTGAATTTATGACAAATATTGGCAAAAATAATCACAAAATATCGCAAGTTCGAATATTGTTCCTGCCGCCTATCACTAGTGACCATCTGGATGATCTAGAGGAGGCATGGGAGAAGGTCATGTTGTCAGATGAGACCAAAATATAACTTTTTGGTATCAACTTCACTCACCATGTTTAGAGGAAAAAGAACGATGAGTACAACCCCAAGAACACCGTGCCAACTGTGAAGCATCTGCTGGAGTGCCTGAGAATAGGTTATCAATATATTGTGGCTGCACAACCCCTTTAAGTGTGCTGTGTGTTTTCATATGCTGGAATAAAACACAGCATAAATGCAGGTATGTTGTAAAAACTGCATGCATTTTAATGATGTTTTTTTTTGCTGCACCAAACACGCAGCACAGCCGCGATGTGTAGCAGAAACCCCTTAGTTGCAAGAGTGGGCAGCGCAGGTGTCTAAAATGCTGAAGGTCAGAATGAAAGGAAATAATCAACTACATTACAAAATAAAAGTTTATAGTGCGCACCATAGCATATGAGTTTTTATTTAAAATTGGAGAGATTCTTTCAAGGGGTTCCCCAGTTTAGATTATTCAGGAAACTTTAACTTTTTGATAGCTATTTGCATTTATAATATTACTTTATTAATTTTGTTACCTGTGGTGTCTGGATTTGGCTACAGGGCTCTTTATCTGTACACTGCTTTCAGCAGCTCTGCCTGACTTTATCTGTAATAGTTAATGCTCCATTTCCTTAATCTTCAGTTTCTCTGATTTTGAGATGACATTTTCTAGCTTTGGAAGCAATTATAATTTTTTTTATAGAGTTACGGTCTCAAATAAGTTGCAATATTTTTAACTTACAATGGTCATCCCAGAGTGAATTAACACATACTCACACACACACAGTGTGTGTATATATATATATATATATATATATATATATATATCTTATATATATAAAAATGAATTTCTGTCTAGACGTCTGGACGTTCTTTATGCGCAACCAAACGACTGGACCGATCTTCACTAAATTTGGCACACGGGTACAGGTGTCCGGGATGGTTTTAGACCAGGTCTCGGCTCTCTAGGACGTACCATTCTTGAGATATTCCCAAAAATTGGCCTGCATTATAGCTAATACAAGCCAGCCAGCTTTTCATTAAATCCAAACTGTCATTTACTGCTCCCTGCCAGTTCGTCTCCACACACACAGTTTTACTCCAGGAAACCATAACAACCCAGCTATCACTGCTGTAGATGAGTTAGAAAGGAAATCTGTCACCAGGATAATCGCTATAGAAGTAAAGCCCTGGCCTAATAGCACTTAGTACCTGATTTCCTGAGGTTTCCATAACAACTCGGCCATTCTCTTCACTGCTGTAAGTCAGCTTTAAAGGGGCAGGGCACTGTGGATGATACTGTTAAGGGAGCGGAGTGCAGTGGAGGTCACAGTTCAAGGGAAAAGTAGGGTGGCCATTCAAGTCGCCCTTAAAACCCCGCCCCCAGGTCCAGATAAGCCACACCTCTGATTCAGTTAGACTACGCCCTCTCCCCTGCAGAGGTGGAAGGGATGGTGATTTTCTTCCTGCAGCTCATATTCAGACTGAACAGTGCTGCTGTCTTAGAGTTAGCTGTTTAAAAGGACACGCCCCCAATCCTGTTAGGCCACTCCCGCTCCCACTAAGCGAACAGGAATTGAAAAAATAAAGTTAAAAATCAACTTTTAGGTCCGCTAAACCACACCCCCGATACGTTTAGGACACACACCCTCCGCCTCTGCAGCCAATGAGTATTGACAAAATGAAGTTAAAAATCAACTTCTGTCAGCTGCAGAGGTGGGAGGGACGGTGACTTTCTCTTTGCAGCTCACACTCAGAGAGGACAGTGCTGCTGTCTTAGAGTGAGATGTTCAAAAGGACATGCCCAATCCAGTTAGGCCATGTCCCCTCACACTCAGCCAACAGGGATTGAAAAAATAAAGTTAAAATCAACTACTAGGTACACAACTCAGAAGACAGGATATGATTAGATACACAGCTCAGCAGACAGTATTACACAGGATAGAATATTAGATACACGCTCAGCAGACAGCATCACATAGGATAGAATATTAGATACATGCTCAGCAGACAGTATCACACAGGATAGGATTAGATACACAGTTTAGCAGACAGTATCATACAACATAAGATTAGATACACAGCTCAGCAGACAGTATCACACAGGATAGGATTAGATGCACCGCTGAGCAGACAGTATCACATAACATAAGATTAGATACACAGCTCAGCAGATAGTATCACACAGGATAGGGTTAGATACACAGCTCAGCAAACAGTATGACACAAGATAGGATTAAATACACAGCTCAGCAGATGGTATCACCCAGAACAGGATTAGATACACAGCTCAGCAGAAAGTGGGGCGGGGTGCTGTAGAGGTCACTGTTATGGGGGATACTGTTGATATCTTTTTACGACACACGGAAACATGAAACGAAATAGATGAAATATACTTGTGCGAAGCCGGGTCTTTCTGCTAGTCTCTTATATATATAAAAATTAATTTCTGTCTAGGTGTCTAGACATCTGTCTAGATGTTCTTTATTCGTGACCAAATGACTGGACCGATCTTCACCAAATTTGGCACACGAGTACATCAGGTGTCCAGGAAGGTTTTAGACCAAGTCTCAGCTCTCTAGGACATACCATTCCTGAGATATTCCCAAAAAATGGCCTGCATTATAGCCAATACAAGCCAGCCAGCCTTTCACTTAAATCCAAACTGTCATTTACTGCTCGCTGGCAGTTCGTCTTCACACACACAATTTTACTCCAGGTAACCATAACAACCCAGCCATGTTTCCTCACTGCTGTAGATGAGTTTTAAAGGAAATCTGTCACCAAGATAATCACTATAGAAGTAAAGCCAGGGCCTAATAGCACTTAGTACCTTATTTCCTGAGGTTTCCATAACAACTCAGCCATTTCTCTTCACTGCTGCAAGTCAGCTTTAAAGGGGCAGGGCGCTGTGGATGACACTGTTAAGGGAGCGGAATACTATGGAGGTCACAGTTCAGGGGAAAAGTAGGGTGGCCATTCAAGTCACCCTTAAAACCCCGCCCCCAGGTCCAGATAAACCATGCCTCTGATTCGGTTAGACCACGCCCTCTCCCCTGCAGAGGTGGGAGCGAAGGTGTCTTTCTCCCTGCCGCTCACATTCAGACAGAACAGTGCTGCTGTCTTAGAGTGAGCTGTTTAAAAGGACACGCCTCAATCCAGTTAGGCCATGCCTCCTCCCACTCAGCCAACAGGGATTGAAAAAATTAAGTTAAAAATCAACTACTAGGTACACAGCTCAGCAGACAGGTTATGATTAGATACACATTTCAGCAGACAGTAACACACACGATAGAATATTAGATACACAGCTCAGCAGTTAGTATCGCACAGGCTAGGATTAGATACACAGCTCAGCAGACAGTATCACACAGGAGAGTATTAGATACACAGCTCAGCAGACAGTGGGGCGGGGTGCTGTAGAGGTCACTGTTATGGGGGATACTGTTGATATCTTTTTATGACACAGGGAAACTTGAAACAAAATAGATGAAATATACCTGTGCGAAGCCGGGTCCTTCTGCTAGTCTCTTATATATATAAAAATGAATTTCTGTCTAGAAGTCTAGACGTCTGTCTGTCCGTCTAGACGTTTTTTATGCGCGACCAACGACTGGACCGATCTTCACTAAATTTTGCACACGGGTACATCAGGTTTTCGGGAAGGTTTTAGATTAGGTCTCAGCTCTCTAGGAATTACCATTCCTGAGATTCCCAAAAAATGGCCTGCATATTAGCTAATACAAGCCAGCCAGCCTTTCACTTAAATCCAAATTGTCATTTACTGCTCCCTGCCAGTTCGTCTCCACACACACAGTTTTACTCCAGGTGACCATAACAACCCTGCCATGTTTCTTCACTGCTCTAGATGTCGTTTAAAGAAAATCTGTCACCAGAATAATCGCTGTAGAAGTGAAGCCATGGCCTAATAGCACTTAGTACCTTATTTCCTGAGGTTTCCATAACAACTCGGCCATTTCTCTTCACTGCTGCAGGTTAGCTTTAAAGGGGCAGGGCGCTGTGGATGACACTGTTAAGGGAGCGGAGCGGTATGGAGGTCACAATTCAGGGGAAAAGTAGGGTGGCCAATCAAGTCACCCTTAAAACAAGATAGGATTAAATACACAGCTCAGCAGATGGTATCACCCAGAACAGGATTAGATACACAGCTCAGCAGAAAGTGGGGCGGGGTGCTGTAGAGGTCACTGTTATGGGGGATACTGTTGATATCTTTTTACGACACACGGAAACATGAAACGAAATAGATGAAATATACTCGTGCGAAGCTAGGTCTTTCTGCTAGTCTCTTATATATAAAAATCGCCCCCTCACACTAAGGGAACAGGGATTGAAAAAATAAAGTTAAAAATCAACTTTTAGGTCTGCTAAGCCACACCCCTGATATGTTTAGGACACACCCCTCCCCCTCTGCAGTCAATGATTATTGACAAAATGAAGTTAAAAATCAACTTCTGTCAGCTGCAGAGGTGGGAGGGACGGTGACTTTCTCTTTGAAGCTCACACTCAGAGAGGACAGTGCTGCTATCTTAGATTGAGATGTTCAAAAGGACATGCCCAATCCAGTTAGGCCATGCCTCCTCCCACTCAGCCAACAGGGATTGAAAAAATTAAGTTAAAAGTCAACTACTAGGTACACAGCTCAGCAGACAGGATATGATTAGATACACAGCTCAGCAGACAGTATCACAAATGATAGAATATTAGATACATGCTCAGCAGACAGTATCACACAGGATAGGATTAGATACACAGCTCAGCAGATAGTATCACACAGGATAGAATATTAGATACACACTAGGCAGGTAGTATCACACAGGATAGGATTTGATACATAGTTTAGCAGACAGTATCATACAACATAAGATTAGATACACAGCTCAGCAGATAGTATCACAGAGGCTAGGATTAGATACACAGCTCAGCAGACAGTATCACACAGGATAGGATTAGATACACAGCTCAGCAGACAGTATCGCACAACATAAGATTAGATACACAGCTCAGAAGATAGTATCACACAGGATAGGATTAGATACACGGCTCAGCAGACAGTATCACACAACATAAGATTAGATACACAGCTCAGCAGATGGTATCACCCAGGACAGGATTAGATACACAGCTCAGCAGACATTGGGAAGGGGCACTGTAGAGGTCACTGTTATGGGGGATACTGTTGATATCTTTTTATGACACACGGAAACATGAAACGAAATAGATGAAATATACGCATGTGAAGCCGGGTCCTTCTGCTAGTAAATATATATATATCTTAGCAAAAAGTACACCACGTTGCACGCTGCCAGAGTTTGAAGTGTTGGTCTGTCTGTTTGTGTGTTTATTGTTATTAGATTTGTTCCGAGGCTTTACAGGAAGCCAATGCATGACCTGTTTTTTTTTTATTATTATCTTTTTTTATAGGGGAAATCACTAGTAGCCCTTAATACTCCAGCAGTTCACATTGTTCGTTTTCTTTTTAACTGTCTCCTATAACTTCACAGTGCCCTGCCACTTTAACTGTAACCTCCTCAGTGATCCTCCCTTTAGGACTCATGCACACGACCACATGTATTTTGAAGTCCGCAAAAAACGGATCCGCAAAAAATACGGATTATATCCATGTGCATTCCATATTTTGTGGAACAGAAGTGCTGGCCCCTAATAGAACAATCCTATCCGTGTCCATAATGTGGACAATAATAGGACATACGGAAATGGAACGGACACAGAAAGAAAATACGTTCCTTTGCATGAGCCCTGCACCGTGACAGTGACCTCCACAGCACCCCACCTGCTTAAGGCCTCATGCTGTGGCCGTATTCCGTCTGCAAACAGCGGGTCCGCAACATGTGGGCACCGGCCATGTGCACCCCACTTGAATGGGTCACCAATCCGGAGCTGTGGTGCAGAACGGAGGCACGGAACCCCACAGAAGCACTACGAAGTGCTTCCGTTGTGCTTCTGTCCGTGCCTCCTCACCGCAAAAAAATAGAACATGTTCTATTTTTTTGCGGTGCGGATGGATAAAGGACCCATTCAAGTTGAAATGGTCTTAATCCGTCCTGGCTGCCGCATGGACGTTGACGATGCATCAGGGACCGCAAATTGCAGTCCCCAAAGCACAGAACGGCAGCACAATGGCCGTGTGCATGAGGCCTCACAGTGATCTCCTCAGCACCCCGCCCCTTAACAGTGATCTCCACAGCACCCTGCCCCCTTAATAGATCTCCATGGCGACCCACCCCAATTAACAGTGACCTCCACAGCACCATGCCCTCTTAACAGTGACCTCCACAGAGCCCTGCCATCTTAACAGTGACCTCCATATCAGTCCGCCCCTCAACAATGACCTATAGCAGTGAAGAAAAATGGATGGTTGTTATGGAACCCTGTTATAAAACTGTATGTATGTCAGTGAGGCAAAGACTGAAAGACCTGTGAGCTTCTATTGGCTAATAAGGGTCGTACGACTCTGTGTATATCAGTTAGGATATGTGAAGGACCTGTGAACTTCTATTAGCTAATACGGGTTATGTGATGGGGCCATATTTCCTTTTTTTGGGGAGTATTTCAAGAGTGGTGAATCCTAGAGAGCTAAGACCTTTATGAAAACCTTCCCAGACACTTCACGCCAAATTTGGTGTCCAATAGTTCAGGCATTTGGATGTGTGTATATATATATATATATATATATATATATATATTTTTTTTTTTAAAGGGCCCATTGTATACTATTTCATATTACTCAATAAAAGCAGATAAAAGCAGAATTTATAAAGGTCTTTAACACTAACATTTTGTTGTATACTGTAGAACAGAGAATTGCAAATGGTGGACGTCAAGTAAATATTTTTGTCATAATAAACCATTTAACTAAACACCAAATGGACTAAAATACATTTTAAAGAAGGGAAAAATTATTGTAGTTTTCAAAATAAACTTCGGTTCTTCTTCTACTGACATGACATTTTCTGTCTGATAAACTCAGGGCAGCATTACATTATTCTAGATGTTCAGCAACACTGGAATTAATAGGAGAAGCTGAAATCAGCCTCACACTGCAAATGCAGTTTTCCTGAACAAGCTTTAAGCTTTTTTGTGTACACAGCTGCTGTGCACCTTGTGGTGTCATTATCTTGATGCAGAAAGAGTATTGCCCTGCACACTTCATTGCTTCAATTAGCACAATTAGCTGAGAGCCCTGAAAAAATATGGATAAACCAGAGAGGGAGACATCTGCAAAGAGAAATAAAGGTGCACAGCACAGAGTAATGAAAGAAACAGGGAAAAAGTTATAGGAGGATTTATTATGGTTGGTGTAATTTAAGGATCGTTTTTAGATTGGAATTGCAATATGTCCCAGTGCTAAATGGCGGATGGTAATTTATAACTTATGCACAAATGCAATGTAGTTGTGCCTATTCAGTGAAAGTGCAACCCATTGTGAAATGCCAATTTTTTTTTTTTTTTTTTTTTTTTTTACAAAAGTGATCTACTTTGAAATTCTGGCCAGATGTTATTCTTCACTCCAAAGAGGCACAAGGCCCCTATTTGTGACTTTTTGAAGGCTTGATAAATCCCCCCCCCCATAATGCCTACAGCATAACACAAAACTACGTGGAATATTATGTGCCCACCGTATAATACTGTAAAATGTAAATCTGGTATGGGAAGTAATATGGCAGTTTGAGGCAAAATTTACTTTCTTGTAAAAAAAATACTGCAATAAAAGAGATTTCTTGTAAAAAAAAAATAAAAACTGCAATAAAAGAGATCACTAGTTGTTGTGCTGGGACCATCCAAAATATATAAAGAGTTACATGGTGCTGATGTACAATACTAGTGTTGTGCAAATCGAAGGTAACGAAGTGGACTTCGATGCAAATTTCCAGAAAAATTAGATTTTTCGCGAAGCCGAATGTAGCGGATGGATTTTTCCTGAAATAGAAAAAAAAAAGAAAAGAAAAATAAATGAAAAAACATATACTCAACTCATTCATTTGCTCACAGAGAGGCCGTTGTGGCCATCTTGTTTGAAAAATGAATGCCAAATCTTGCATGTTGCGTGCCAAATCACCACGTTAGCGCATGTGAGGTTTGGCCTGTTTTCCTCGATCAAGATGGCCATGACAGCCTCTCCGTGAGCAAATGGATGAGGTACAGTATGTATTTGTTGTTTGTAACTCAAGATTAACCCCTGAAAGACCTCAATGGGACTGTCAGATGCCGCGATCAACGTTGAATGCGGCATTTGGGGTTCCATGACGACATCCATTTCATGTCATTGCACCCGCTACATACAATGCAATTTGATTCATGACAAAGTAATTCGTAACAATTAGAGATGAGCGAACATTTAAAAAAAGTCCGTTGTTCGGGGTTCGGGTGGTGGTTAATTGCGCATCCCGTTATGGATTCCACAATAGCGCATATGGAATCCATAAGGGGCGGCTGCCACCAACCCGAACTGTAGAACAGCTGAAGGACCTGGCGTGACATCACTGTCATGTGATCAGTGCAGGGGGCGTGGCTCAGCACTGGATTTGATCCCGTGCTGAGCCACGCCCCCTGCACTGATCACATGACAGTGACGTCACGCCAGGTCCTTCAGCTGTTCTACAGTTCGGGTTGGTGGCAGCCGCCCCTTATGGATTCCATATGCGCTATTGTGGAATCCATTACGGGATGCGCAATTAACCACCACCCGAACCCCGAACAACGGACTTTTTTTAAATGTTCGCTCATCTCTAGTAACAATTGAATTTTTTTTGTGAACTTCGGCAAAGCAGCCAAATCGAATTTTTGATAACTTCACTCATCTCTATACAATACAACAAACAACTTATGGAAAAGTGTAGCTCTCATTTTGGAATAGTCCTGCTTTTCTAATCTGGACAACCCCTTTAATTCCCCTTAAACCAAAAATCATTACAGTGATAAAAGCCAGGACTTCAAAATATAATTTAGCTTATTTCAGTTAACCTCTTCAGGATAAGGCCAATTTGCAGTTTTAAATTTTTGTTTTTCATCCCCACCTTTCAACAGCAATTGCTTTTACTTTCAGTTGCATAACCAGTATTAGGGCTTATTTTTTGTGGGACAAGATTCACCTTTTAATAGCACCATTCAATTTACTCTATCTTGTATTAAAAATGGGGGGGGGGGGGATTATTTTAGGGGTGAAAAAAAAGTGAAAGTGAAAAAAAGTAAAATTGAAAAAAACAACATAATTTTGGCAAAGTTTTTGGGATTTAGTTTTTATGGCATTCACTGTGTGCTAAAAATGACATGGAAACCTTACTCTGTGGGTCATTACGATTATAATGATACTAACGAGATATGTGGGTGTCACATGGGCGTAGCTATAGGGGGTGCAGAGGTAGCAGTCACTACTGGGCCCAGGAGCCTGAGGGGTCCCAAAGACCCTTGTGCTGCATAAGAAGACACACAAAGCACTGAGGAAAGGGGGGTCCAAGCTGAACTCTTGCACCAGGGCCCATGAGCCGTTAGCTACGCCCCTGGGGGGTCACTTATTAGGTCCAGCATTTTAGATGCTGTTCTTAATAACCCTGTGCAATAGCAGTGGATCCACCAAAGTTATGAAGAGGCACCCCTACATAACTTCGGTGCATCCACCGCCAGTCTAAATCATGCCAGCTTCTTGCTGGCTTCAATTTAGATCATTTCTACACCTAAAACAGGTGTAGAAAATATTAAATCAGATGGGCCTGCCGGCCCGTCCCCTTCCCCACCCACACCACGCTCCCTTTTTTTAGACCTGGCATGAGCGGGGAAAAGTCGCAGATACTGTAACATAAAAAATAGGCAAACTTATGTTACTAAATGACCCCCATAGTTTTTATGATGTTTTCCTACTTAAAAATCTTTAAAAAATGAAACTTTTTTGTATAGACAAATTTCTATAACTTTTTTTTACATTTCTGTCTACACAATTATATGAGGGCTAATTTTTTTGAAGGGCAACCTGTAGTTTTTATTTGCATCATTTTAGGGTACAGTACATATAATTTTTTTGGCACTCATCTTTTTTTCAGGTGATGGGGTGATGAAAAAAACTGCGATTCCAGCATTTTGACCGTTCAGGAGAAATTATTTTTTATTTTAAGAGTTTGACCTTTTGACACAGTGATACCAATTATGCTTATTTTTTTTTACTGTTTAGTTGTTTTATGTGTAAATCTCTTTAAATATCTTTTAACCTTTTAAACCTTTTTTTTTGTATTTCACCTAGGGGTCTTGAACATACAGTAATTTGTTTGCTTATACCATAGACTGCTAAATTATACTATTGAGAAATATAGGACTTCTGCTTGCTAAGAAGGCAGTTTACTATGGCAGATCTGGGAGCTTGCATGTGAGTGCAACGATGTTAAAAGTGCATTATATTATATGTTGTGTCAGTATTACCTTCCTTCTAGAATTATATTCACCTGTCTTCTTTGGTATTGCGGTAGTCTGCAGATGCTTTGTAGACTATCAAGTCATTATTCTCGGAATCGTGCCAGTTCTGGGCATGCAGCCAAAGAGTGAACAAGGATACAAAAACATAGATAAGGGGAGTATGTACAAGGGGAGAACAAGGGACCATCCTTCTTCTGTGCCAATCAATGTAAATGTTAAATGTTATGTTTATGAAAGTTGGCTTGTACCCACCACCTTATCTGTAAATATCATATAATCTTATACACTGCTTCATTAAAATGGAATGATTTTGTTGGACACATACTGTCTGTGTCTCAAGTTATTCACCTCTGAGCTCGGTAACTTTCTACTAATTTGGATTTCACATGATAATCAGTGGAACCTGATTGAGGTTTGATAACACTGCATAAAGCCCCAGACTGCCATAGCAACAGATCAGCACCACACAATTTTGTCCTTCCCTCTGTCTAATCTCCCAGATGCAACAGTTGCTATTGACTGTGGCAACTGATGTGTTAAACTACCAGGACCAGCATGATCTCTGATCCAGGTCATCCAGATGTATTACACAGTTGTCACCCACCCCCTATGGAGCATGCTCAGCTCGTGAGCCCTATCCATATACCCGGGGTCGGACTGGCCCACCCGAGTACCAGAGGATCCTCCGGAGAGACAAAGTTCTGACAATAATGGACCCATAATAAAACAGGACATTTAAGGCTCTGTATGCACAGAGGGTGGGACCTCAGAATCATTTCCTTTGGTGGGCCCAAGGGACTTCAGTCTGATGCTGCTTCTTCTCACATGTATACTTATGTGAAATTGCTAGGAAGGAGTTAAGAAGAAATTAATTGTCTTGTGTAATTTCTTAAGAGCAATGTAGTCAGCATAGCTTTGATCTTAGATTATTTTGTAAAAAAAAAAATAGCCACTTTTGTTTGATTTTGACTTTTTAAGTAACAGAAAGGCAATATATTTCTTATGTAGAATAACGTTTGAGAAGATTCACATAAATTGAGTGCAAGTTGTAAAATAAGCTGGGTGTTACTGCAATGGAACTGGGAATTTTTAACATCAAACTGAAACAGAAGTAATATCTGAAACTTAATTTTGAAGTATTCTTTATAGAAGACACACTGCAGCATAATTTACAGGGATGGAATGTATTTAAAGAGAATGTATTGTCAGAAAATAACATTGTTTTAAATCAAGATTGTATGTTGAACGTATATTTTTTTTTATTTGATGATTTTTTAGAATTTTCCATACCACAATGTTAAAGGGAGTCTTTCACCCCAAACCCCATTTTCCAGCACTCACATCTTCCTGTGCTAAATTGCCCCCCCATTAAAAAGCCTCTTACCACATTGCTGTACCGCTTAGGCCTCTTTCACACTTGCGTTCTGAGGATCCGGCAGGCACTTCCGTCCCGCCGGATCCATCAGAACGCATGTCGCCTGAAAGCATTAGAAGACTGATCAGGATCCTGATCAGTCTTCGAAATGCTTTCAGGTTACTATGGCAGCCAGGACGCTATTAAAGTCCTGGTTGCCATAGTAGTAGTGGGGAGCGGGGGAGCAGTATACTTACAGTCCGTGCGGCTCCCGGGGCGCTCCAGATTGACGCCAGAGCGCCCCACGGGCATGGATCATGTGATCCATGCGATCCAGTGATCCATGCGCGTAGGGCGCCCTGACGTCACTCTGGAGCGCCGCGGAAGCCACACGGACGGTAAGTATACTTCTCCCCTGCCTCCCCACTACACTTTACCATTGAAACCAGGACTTTAGCGTCCTGGCTGCCATGGTAACCAGTCAGAAAAAGCTAAATGTCGGATCCGGCGATGCGCCGAAATGCCGTTTAGCTTAAGGCCGGATCCGGATTAATGCCTTTCAATGGGCATTAATTCCGGATCCGACCTTGCGGCAAGTGTTCAGGATTTTTGGCCGGAGCAAAAAGCGCAGCATGCTGCGGTATTTTCTCCAGCCAAACAACGTTCCGGTCCTGAACTGAAGACATCCTGATGCATCCTGAACGGATTTCTCTCCATTCAGAATGCATTGGGATAATCCTGATCAGGATTTTTCCGGCATAGAGCCCCGACGACGGAACTCTATGCCGGAAAACAAAAACGCAAGTGTGAAGTGTGAAAGAGCCCTTAACTATCTTCATAAAATCACTTTTATTGCAGCTGCTATGACGCCGCCCCTGGGCACCTTCAGCTGTGATTGACATCTGCAATAAAAGTGATTTTATGAAGATAGTTAAGTGGTACAGCAATGTGGGAAGAGGCTTT
Source organism: Bufotes viridis (assembly GCA_033119425.1). Lineage (NCBI taxonomy): Eukaryota > Metazoa > Chordata > Amphibia > Anura > Bufonidae > Bufotes > Bufotes viridis. Next base: position 467,123,922 of record CM065589.1, read on the forward strand.
TTAATAGAGGGGCAATTTAGCACAGGAAGATGTGAGTGCTGAAAAATGGTGTTGGGGATGAAAGACTCCCTTTAAAAAACAATCCTAAAGTCTTACAGGATGCACACTGGGCCTCACAATAGACTGAACACCGAATCCAAACTTTGAAATAGATGAAGGGGGCTACTCACTCACTCTTTGTGCATGGTAGCTTCTGGACAAGTTAAAGAACATGTCGATAAAACTATAGAAGAGAGCTACAGTTGTGTTCAAAATTATTCAACCCCCCACTGAAATTGAGTGTTTTGGCCAGTTTGACATTGATTTTGATCATTTCTGTCATCTTGTTTACAATTAAATCAAAGAGGCACTTGTAAGTCAGACAAATATAACATAACATTTATAATGAAATAACCACAAATGTATTTTCTGTGCTCACATCATTATCAGTTTTATTCAAACCCCAAGCGACATTCAATCTTAGTACTTAGTACAACATCCTTTTCCAGTTATAACAGCTTTTAAACGTGAAGCATAGCTTGACACAAGTGTTTTGCAGCGATCTACGGGTATCTTCGTCCATTCTTCATGGCCAAAAGCCTCCAGTTCAGTCACATTCTTAGGCTTGCGTGCTGCAATTGCTTTCTTTAAGTCCCACCAGAGGTTCTCAATCGGATTTAAGTCTGGTGACTGCGATGGCCACTTCAAAATGTTCTAGGCTTTAATCTGCAACCATGCTCTAGTGGACTTGGAGGTGTGCTTGGGATCATTGTCCTGTTGAAAGGTCCAACGTCTCCCAAGCCTCAGGTTTGTGACAGACTGCATCACATTTTCATCCAATATCTCCTGGTACTGAAGAGAATTCATGGTACCTTGCACACGCTGAAGCTACCCTGTACCTGTAGAAGCAAAACAGCCCCAAAGCATGATTGACCCCCCGCCATGCTTCACAGTAGGCAAGGTGTTCTTTTCTTCATAGGCCTTGTTCTTCCTCCTCCAAACATAGTGTTGATCCATGGGCCCAAACAGTTCTAATTTTGTTTCATCAGTCCACAGAACACTATCCCAAAACTTTTGTGGTTTGTCCACATGACTTTTGGCATACTGCAGTCGACTCTTCTTATTTTTTGGAGACAGCAAGGGTGTGCACCTGGGAGTTCTGGCATGGAGGCCTTCATTACGCAGTGTGCGCCTTAGGCCTCATGCACACGGCCGTTGTTTGATTCCGTGTCCATTGCTCCGTTTGTCGTGATTTTCTGTGGACCCATTGGTTTTCAATGGGTCCATGGAAAACTCGGCAAATGCACCGTTTGTCCTCCGCGTCCGTGGTCTGTGATTCCAGTCCGTCAAAAAAATATAACCTGTCCTATTCTTGTCCGTGAAAAACGGTTCACGGACCCATTCAAGTCAATGGGACCGTGAAAAAATGCGGATGGACATCCGTGTGTCATCCGCGTTCCGCGTCCGTTTTTTTTGCGGATCCCTTGGCAGGCACTTGGCAAAAATTGTCAGCCTGTCTTTTGGTAAAATCTTTTGGGTCATGTCCGCTAAAAAAAACGGAAGACACACGGAAACACAACAGAAGGCAAAAACGGACACGGATCACTGAACAACGGAACCCTTTTTTGCGGACAGCTTAAAAAAACGGTTGTGTGCATGAGGCCTTATTGTCTGAGCTGAATCTTCAGTACCCGCATCTGACAAATCTTTTTTCAGTTCCTCAGCAGTCACACGGGGACTTTTCATCACTTTGCGCTTCAGGTAGCGCACAGCAGTTGAAGTCAGCATCTTCTTTCTGCCATGACCAGGTAGCGTTTCAACAGTGACCTTTGCCTTGAATTTGCAAATGATGCTTCCTATGGTGTCTCTTGGTATGTTTAACATGTTTGAAATCTTCTTATAGCCATTGCCCTTCCTGTGAAGAGAAATCACCTCTTCTCTTGTCTTCCTGGACCATTCTCTTGACTTCACCATGTTTGTAAACACACCAATAAATGTCTAGAAGGAGCTGAGTATCACAGTCATTTTACATCTGCCTAATTGGTGCTTATTATGCTTGATTGCTGCTCCTTGACATCCACAGATGTTTTCAATACATAATCGAAATCATGAATGAATAAACCTCTGTTCTTAAGAGTGGTAGTCTTTAGGGGATTGAATAATTGTGTCAATGAAGAAATCACAAAAAAAACATTTAATACTGTATTACAAAAACAATTGATGTCATTTTAGTTGCATTTGGATCTTTAAAAAGTCCTTGTAAGATTTCATTCTGAACACAATTACAAATGTACACTAAATTCCCTAAAACTCTTTACAGCATTGGGGGTTGAATAATTTTGAACCCAACTGTATGTCCATGACATTCCAGACAAGATGACTATTCTGATAATCATGTACAAAAAAACGATACAATCATAAAATAAAAACAGACTAAGGCCTCCTGCACACAAACGTTTTTTTTTTTCTCCAGTTAACGTTCTGTTTTTTGCGTTCCGTATACAGACCTTATATGGAACCATTCATTTCAATGGATCTGCAAAAAAACGGAAGGTACTCCGTATGCCTTCCGTTTCCGTATTTCCATTCTGTTCAAACATAGAACATGTCCTATTATTGCCTGCAAATCACGTTCCGTGGCTCCATTCAAGTCAATGGTTCCTCGGATGTCTTCTGTATCCGTTCCATTTTTTGCGGAACTATCTATTGAAAATTTTATGCCCAGCCCAATTTTTTTATGTACTCACTGTTTAAACATTATTGTATCCTTCCGTCTCCATTTGCGATCCACAAAAACAGATAACAAATGGAAACCAAACAGAAAAACGGAATGGGAAAACGGAACGGAAACGGAAACACTACTGAAACAAAAAAACAGAAAAACGGATCAGTTTAAAATGGACAGCAAAACATACGGTTGTGTGTAGGAGGCCTAAGAAGAGAATTTGATTTTTCAATAGATTTAATTAGTGATTCTGTTCAAAGTGTGCTAAAATGCTTAGATGGTCTGCCAGCCATGCTAGTATTGCTGCCCACAAACAGCAGGTCGAAAATATATAGGCACTGGCCATGTAAGCATAGTATCATGGATGCGGGTCCACAATCCATAACATACAGAGTGGAGGCACAGATCATCAAGGCCACGCAAGTAATATGGAGCCCTTCTGTTGAATTTCGGTCTGTGCTTCCGCACCGCAAAAATATAGAATGTACTCTATTATTTGTGGTGCAGACGGATTGCGGACCTATTCAAGTTGAATCGTTTTGCAACTGTCAGTGCAGGGCACATGAATGGTGCCTGTGCGTTAGGGACCGCAATTTACGGTCACCAATGCACGCCACAGGTGGCACACGTTCATGTGCATAAGCCCTAAAGGGGGGAATTTATCAAGCCTTGCATGACAGAATTCTGGTTTAAAAAACTCACAAGTGAGTGCTTTTCAGGGCCAACTGTGCCTTTTAGCGCCACCCCAGATTGAACATGTGTGCCATACAGGGTGCATGGCTCAGCCCTCCTTGACTCAGCGCTGACACCATATTCTTCCGGTTGTTGGTTACCATGGTTCCGATTTTGAATTGTCGCAGAGAAAGCCAGGATTCGATTTCTTGATAAAGAACACGGAGCAGTTCCTCCCCTGTGTGACTCCTTTCGCCCAGGCAAACGAGGTGTAGGACAGCATGACACCGCCATGCCCTGCACATGTGGTATGCTGGAGGGGCACTGTGAATTGTCCCTGCAGTGGAGGCTGAGGACACGGCGGAGTATGAGGAGGCAGAGGTGGACATTGTCGCAGGACCAATGGCGTAATAACGAGGAGGTGGGAGCCGCGTCACCTGGCCAGGTTGCTGGTGTGGTTGTGCAGGAACCACATTCACCCAGTGGGCCGTAAAGAACATGTATTGTCCCTGACATTAGTTACAGCTTCACACTTCGGTGCTGACATGCACTTTGGCAGACACCTACAGGCTCAAGGACTGGCCCACCTTCTGTTCTACATACGTGTGCAGGGCTGGTACTGCCTTTTTGGCAAAGAAATGATGGCTTGGCTCGGCACAAGTCATTAGTTCTCTGAAAGGTGCAGAGGCCACCACTTGGAAAGGGAGAGACTGCAGCACTAGCAACTGGTACAGGAGCACATTCAGCTTCTGCGCCGTTGGATGAGTGCACGCATACTGTTGTCTCTTGGCAATTGCTTTGGTAATCAATTGCTGGTGTAATGATTGACGAGCAGTAGGAGTAGGAGCATGAGCATCAGGACCAGCAGATGATGGTAAGGATAGTCAGCTCCCTTTGGCTGAGGTGATGGAGCCTTGACTGGCTGAAATCGGGTGCTTGCCACTGGGTGATGCAGTGGTTGCTGTGGCAGGCTGGACCACCTGATCGGAGCCATGGTTCTCTCAGGCCACTATATGGTGACGCTGCATATGTTGACACAGGGCCGTGGTGCCAAATGTGGCACCCTGGCAACGCTTCACCTTCTACCCACATATTCTACAAATGGCCATGTTCACCTCCTCCGGTAGCTTAACAAAAAACTGCCACACCACTGAGTAGGTGATTTTACCCCCATCACTACACACTGACTGACTGCTACCGCCGCTGTTTCTGTGAACCCCTGCACCACTACTTTCAGGGCAGGTAGGCTCCTGCGAAGCGGCTGGTCTACCCTGGGCACGTTTGGCTCCCGACCTCCCACTGCTGCCACCATGCTGACTCCCGACCATGCTAGCGACTTGCTGGCTCTGCCGCTGCCTCACAGACAAGCTGCCACCCTCTTCTTCCGATGATGATGAAGCCCCCAATTCACCTGGCTCCCAAGTGCGATCAGCTACATTATCATCATCGACTACTGTCTGCACGTCACTGATGTCCTCCTCAATCGTCTCTGGGTCAGGAGCCTCACCGCTTGCAACACCCGCTCCATGCCACTCTCCTCATCACTACTTTCCCACCTACTGGACGAAGCGGCAGATGTCTCCTCCACATCTTGGCTGCCCACTTTCTGCTGACTTTCCTTTAGTAGCTCGTCCTTGCTGTATTGTGGAGCTAAGCCCACAGCATATAATACTTCTCTGGCTGAGGGAAAAGAGAAGGACAGAGGCAGGTTGAGGACAGGTGAGGGCACAGGGCCTGCTCCTGGGCCATGCCAACTAAGGGTTGTGTCTGAAGAACCTACCGACTCTTAGCTGGGGGTGTCTGATGTCACTTGGGACGCAGTGGATGACCGAGTCAACAATTCAAGGACCGCTGGGTTGCTGGTCAAGACACGACTGCTAGATGACACCGGGAGTTCAGGCCTCTCACTGCGACTCCTACTGCCACAGCCCTACAAAAGACAATTGGTACACAGCAGGCTTTACAGTACATAGGCAGGTATCTCTTGGCAAGGTATACAGAGGGTTAATCAGAACTCACAGTACAGGCTGAACTCCACAGCTTCCTGACTGGTAAAACTTCCAAGGCCCGTATGACCTATTGCTGGCTTTATCCTTGGGTAATATTTTAGTACCTCCTCTGGTTTTCTATAGTACCTCTTGCACTGACTTTTCCTTCTTCTACCTCTCAGCTTTGCTTCTAGCTGGTTTCTGGTGATGGCACTGCTGGTTCTCCCTCTGCTAATTGCAGGACTCAGGACTCTCTCCTGGACTGAGCAGGAGCTGATCTTGTCCTAGCAGGCTCAGGGCCTGCACTGTCTCACAGGCTCCATGGCCTGGACTCAACTTCACAGGCTCATGGCCTGGGCTAGACTACTCTTTCCCTGACTGGGCCTGAATATATGAACTAGGGCTCCCTAGCTCCCTCTACTGACCTAGTGTCACGACTGTGACTGATCCAGATAGGTCTGGGAAGAGAAGGTCGCAGCGACTTGCTACTCGCGATAGCTTGTGAGTTTGCTTCATGGTTCAGGGTATGTCATCCAGGTTTTGCCTTGTGAACCTTTTTGTCCTGACTGGGAGTTTGTAGGCATTCTTCTCAGGTGAGTGCTGTCTGCCACTCCCAGCTACTATATTAGTTTCAGTTTTACTTGCAGTCATTGCCAGATATAGTCCTTACTTCCAGTGCTATTCTGACCTTTGAAGGAGATCGTTTGACGGTATTGCTGTGGAGCTTGTGTCTGGCGTGGACTGTCGTTGTTGGGATCATCTTCTCTGCTCGTGACTGGATAAGTCTATCTCTGCTGGAGATTGTTTGTTTGTTTGTTACTGTCTTCCCCTGTTGTTCTCCTAGACATGAGTGATGGTGACCAGTGCTCCCATCTGCCTTTCCCCAGTCTAGTCTTCTGAGGGTCACTCAGGGTTTAGGCATCCTGCTCGCCGCACAGGTTCACACCCCGTCTAGGGTATCAGGGCAGACAGATGCCAGTGTAGGGTTTGTCAGGGGTGGCCGTTCTATTTCCCATCCGTAGATAAAGGTCCCCCTTCCCCTCCGTCTGGTGCGACACGACTGCTGCTGGGATAGCGGTCGTGACACCTAGAGCAGGAATGACATCCCTAGCAGGCCTGTACATAGCAATACATTCACAGTAATAGGGTTTTACAATACATTTTATAGAAGAAAACCAATCTCCCCGCAGGGGGGAACAACGCGACCCGAGTGACCCTTCTGTAGTGCCCACCATCACAGAGTGGGACACTACACTAATACAAGCCAAAAATGCTTTAGAACATATAACTGCACCGCAAAAGGGCAAATAAGACGTAGAAATATTTCCTTGCAATATGGCTGTATCAAACAGCATTTGCACCCCAATAACAAGAACGGTTTGCTGGAATTACAGAGCTTTATAATGGCAATTTGGATCCGCATACAGTGCAGCAAGGTGTAATAGGATTGTTTCTATTAGTCAGGCTGTAAACTCCCCTAGTGAACCCTGTTCTGCTTTATTACTGTGTAATTATTCCTACCTATACTTTCCCTACACTTCTAATGCTCTTTTCCTGAACTTCTATTGAGTAAAATAAAAGTTTTTAAGTCTTTCCTAGCACTGACCCTAGAGCCTGCTAACGTCTCTCCCTGCACTGGAAAAGTACACTGGAAAATGGCTGAATCCAAGATGGCTGGGGCTATTTATAGTGCTGTGACATCACAGGGCTGGCTGCTGATTGGCTGTATGCATGGCATTGTGGATGATCCCTCGTTCCCAGAGTTACTTGCTCCATGTCCTAACATGTGCAGTAGCCATTTTATGAAAAATTGCGATTCGTTACCACGAAGCGTTGGGAAATTCAGATTCGGTGCGGATAGACATAGACGTATTTCTATATAATAAATTACCCCCTAATTGAATTATTATTTGGGGGTAGGGCTAATATCTTTATAGTATATAGAATCTAGTGTATTATACTGTGCCCTGTATTTACCAGTAGATAAATGATCCTTGGGAAACACAGTCCTCACCCCCGACCACCAGGCCAGGTAGCGCTCTGCCAGTAAATGGTGGCCTCCCCTCTATGCCCCACTGAGTACTGGTGCCTATTCTGACACTAAGGCTGGGTTCAAATCACATTTTTGCCATCCATGTAATGCATACCAAAAATTTATATATTAACAGATGCCTCAGACTGATGCCGAACAGTGGCTTCCATTCACCATACAGTCTCATTGTAAAAAAACATATACGTTAACGTATGCATTTTTTACTCGACTGTGTAGGATACAAAAAACGTGGAGTGCTGCACATTTTTATACATCAAACTGATAGGAAAAACGCGATTTGAACCCACTAGGGGGGAAAGGGTCATACTAACATTTTTTGTGGGGCCCAGTCAGTTCTAGCTACATCACTGCACAGCTCCTTCTCTCCTCCAGGCCTGGCCTAGCAGTGACGTGTGCAGTGTGCAGCAGTGTGTCTCACTGCTGCAGCTGGCCTGAAGAGAAAAGCAGCGCAGGGAAATGAGCTGTGGTTAATGAATGACAGGACCGCTGGCTCCCCTGCGCTCCAGCAATAATAGGTATGTGAAGAGGCCACTGGGGGGTCATTACACTATGAGGGCTCCTTACACAGTATAATGACCCCCAGTACCCCCCATTTAGTATAATGATCCCCAATGACCCTCCATTCAGTATAATGAGCCCCAGAGCACCCATTCAACATAATGACCCCCCAGTGACCACCATACAGTATAATGACCCCCGGGCCACTGGGGGTCATTATTCTAAATGGGGCTCGATTTGGGGTCCTTATTGTGAATAGAGGGCCACTGTCATTTGGGGTAATTATACTGTGTAAAGGGCCACTAGTGGTCATTATACTGTATAGGGGCCAGTGGGGGTCATTATACCGTGTGGGAGCCACAGGGGGACATGTAAATGTAAAAAAAAAGCCTCAAGGGGCCCACTGTGATTTATTGCCCAAGGGCTTACATGAACCTGGAGCCGGCCCTGGTCACAGCCCTATAAATACATCGGCCATCTTAGATTCTACCATTTACCAGCATGCTTAGTGCAGGGAGAGACGTGTCTGCAGGCACTATGGACAGTGATAGAAAAAACTTGAATGTGGTGCAGTTGTATATTGTGAAGCCTAGTTTGCCGTGTATTAGTGGCAAAATAAAAATATATTCCCCATCCAGCGTTGCATATATCTGTGAGGCTGCCGAAAGCTCAAATCCTTCACCTGGGTACAAAGGCGCCTAAAAAGCCTAATATAATGGCTATTGTCCTTCCTTTGTCTGTCTGCAGTTAAAAAGCAATCGTTAACTTGTCACCCCGGAAGAGTGGACAGTAGAAGGAGGTCTCACCTCAGCCTTGTTCCTTGGCTTATAACTTGGGAGAAGAACACTTGGCTGCTCTGGACCGTGAAGCCCGAGAGAGAGAGCTGAGAGGAGGGGGACTTCTCTCTTTCTCCCCTGCTCCTCACTCCAGCAGTATACATGACTACCTCTCACATGGCTAACTCTAGACAACTGACCAACTAGGCCTGACCTGAGCTATATATATGGACTATGGTGCTATTCCCATCTAGTGGTGAATGAATGTACTGCACCCTAACAGGCTGTTACCAGGAATAACACAGACATAAATGTATAAATGACATGAGATGTAATATCACATAAGATACAACAACTTTGCAGTGCCCACGTACACGAATAGGACGCAGCACATATATCTGTTGAAAAGCCTGTTGTGTAAAAGTAGAAAAAAATGTGGGCCTAATTGACATTCTGCGGTGCAGTGATATATTGGGAAGCCCAGTTTGCCGCGTATTAGTGGCAAAATAAAAATATATTTGCCGTCCAGCGTAGCATATATATGTTGAAAAGCCTGTTGTGCAAAAATAGAAAAAAATGTGGGCCTAATTGACGTTCTGCGGTCCAGTGATATACTGGGAAGCCGAGTTTGCCGTGTATTAGTGGCGAAATAAAAATATATTCGCCGTCCAGCGTTGCATATATCTGTTAAAAGGCCGTTGTGTAACAGTAGAAAAAAAATTGGTCCTAATTGACGTTCAGCAGTGCAGTGATATATTCCGAAGCCCAGTTGGCCGTGTATCAGTGGCAAAATAAAATTATATACGCCATCCAGCGTTGCATTTATCTGTTGAAAAGCCTTTTGTGTAAAAGTGGGAAAAAATAAGGGCCTAATTGCCACTCAGGGGTGCAGTGATATTATCGGAAGCCCAGTTTGCCGTATATTAGTGGAAGAAAAAAAATTATATTCGCCGTTCATCGTTGCAGTTATCTGTTGATAAGCCTTGTGTAGTGTAAAAGTTTAAAAATATAAAGGCCTATTTGCCATTCAGCGGTGCAGTTATATGTGGTAAAGGCCTCTTTGCATTGACATTTTTTTGTGAAGCGGGCTTTTTTTCCAAAAATTTCATGGGTGCGTGTACACCCCCCTTTTGCTGTATGGACCAAATTATGTAAAGGTGAAATTTGTTATGTGAAACGGGCTTTGTTTCATCAAATTTCTGGGCGTTTGTACACCTCCTTTTGCGGTATGGACCAAATTACTTAGTGGTGAAATTCTTTATGTGACACAGGCTTTTTTTAAAAAACATTTTGGGGTGATTGTACACCTCCTTTTTCGATACGGGCCGAATTACGTAGTGGAGAAATGTGTAATATGAACTTCTTTTAGTCAAATTCATGGGTGACTTTACACCTCCTTTTGCGGTATGGGCCGAATTACGTAGTGATGAAATTTGTAATATTAAACTATCTTTTTTTTTTGTAAAATTCATGGGTGACTGTACACCTCTTTTTGCGGTATGGGTCGAATTATGTAGTGGTGAAATTTGTTATCTGAAACGGGCTATTTTTTGTCACATTTATGGATGATTATACACCTCCTTTTTCGGTATGTGCCGAATTACGATGTGGTGAAATTTGTTATATGAAACTGGCTTTTTTTTCGTCACATTTATGGGTGATTGTACACCTCATTTTGTGGAATGGATCAAATTATTTAGTGGTGAAATTTGTTATATGAAACTGGCTTTTTTGGGGAAAATTGATGAGTGACTGTACACCTCCTTTTGCTGTATGGGCCGAATTACGCAGTGGTGAAATTTTTTATTTTAAAGCAAACTCCGCTCTGTATCTCTTGTAAGGTCAATGTCTCCAACTATGCCCCTTACGTGATTTACAGCAAATACATTATTCTCATGTAGAGATCCAAGAATTATGTTGGAGGTATGTACTGTATTCAAGCCATGTGCAACCCCTCTCTTCACTCTCACGCTGTTCTTCCCTTGGTTTGCCTGGGCAAACTGAGTCACACAGGGGAGGAACTGCTCCAAGTCTTTCATCAAGAAATCAAATCCTAGCTTTCTCCGCGACAACTGAAAATTGGAAACTTGGTGACCGACAACGGGAAGAATATGATGTCGGCACTGTGTCAAGGAGGGCTGAGCCATGCGCCCTGCATGGCACATGTGTTCAATCTGGTTGTCAAGCTGTTCGTGAAGTCTTCCACCCATCTGCAAGACATCCTAAAAATGGCCAGGAAACTTTGTATGCACTTCAACCACTCGTACACCACAAAGCACACCCTCCTTGAGCTGCAGTGGCAGAACGGCATCCCCCAACATCGGCTGATATGTGACATTTCCACCCGTTGGAATTCCACCTTCCATATGTTGGCAAAGTGCGGCTCTCCAGCTGTTGCAGAACTACAACTCCCTGCATGCAAAGACTGTCTACAGCTATCAGACTACTGCCGGGCATGGTGGGAGTTGTAGTTTTGCAACAGCTGGAGAGCCGCACTTTGCCTATTATTGGACTATACGAACAGAGAAAGGCCATCAACGACTTCTTGATGGTCCAAGCGGACAGGAGTAGTCCCCTGTGTAACTTTGATGTCAGTCAGTGGCAGCTCATGCGTGACACCTGCCATTTGCTCAGGCCCTTTGTGGAGGCCACGTTATTTGTGAGTCGCCAGGACTACAGGATGGACAATGTCATTCCACTGCTTCATGTCCTGTAACAGATGCTGGTAAATCTGGCTGGTCAGGGGACTGGAGACGTAGCACCTAGAAAGATGGCAGCATAGTTTGATACATTTGTCTGTCAAGATCTCTGTTTACAGTCAGTGAACGGGAACAAAATTTCACAAGGATATGCAAACACCAACCGATGGGGTGTTAAGCCCCAGAAGTAGGTTATCGGCACGAAGGAGCAGTCATTTTCACAACCCTAGGTATCCTCCCGGAGGCTTGACCTCTGCTCATCAACGGTCTGCATTGCGAAGTTTGTCTAAAACAAAAATCCCGCAGTGCATGCCCCTTGGAGGAAACTCTTGATGTATAATTTCTCATATACCAGACTGAAAGAGTATTCCAACCTGAACCTAAAAGCCAAATTTTTTTGTTTACCTGGACTCAAAGGAAAGGACAGAGATCCACTGGCTGTGCTCATACAGATTTCATCCAATCCTTCACTCACCAAGCCAAGCACAGAGGACCAGATTGTTTGGACAGGATGGTTCTGCAGGACATACACAGAGGACGATCTATTGGAGGTGTTACCAAAGACATTTACTTGCCTCCCGCTCTTCCTGTATAACTGCTTCTGTGGCACTCACGGCTATCGTAGGGGCGTGGTTCCAAAGAAACTTTGACTATTGTTTCGGTAAGCTGGTGATCAGTTCTCAGGACCTTAAGTGGCTAGCAGCGATGTGAACCGGGTATGACGTGTCCGGATCAGTGTCGGCCACAGAGCTTGTTTTCTCTGTGCCCGTCGAACCTCGCATGGACATTTCTTATGCCATCCACGCAGAGGACTTCAAGACTTTATGTAATTTTATTCATAAATCAAAGGACGAGGTCACGTTAGAGGAAGTGGACAATTTATTCCAATGTCTTTACTCGCATTTCTTCAGACACTTTAGAATCCACTTATCAGCAACCCAGCTCATCAAGGTGATGCCATCTGTGGCATCAGTGCATTGTGAAGGAAAAGTGAAGTTCCTCATTAAGGACTACCTAATCCGAGTGCTGGGATTCATGACGGAGCTGGCCATCAATAACATCCAGTAGAGAACACATGGACGACTCTCATCTCGGAACATGCCCACAATGTTCGGGATCCCGGGGACATCTTATATGTCTTAGACATGATCCCTGCAGTGCTTACTACATGTTATACCACTTCTTACCGTTCTGTTACAGCGGCTGTAAGACCTGCACATACTTATTTATGAAGATTTTCGGGTGTTGTCTTTACCGACCAGTTACCTTCCAGCTGTGATTGTGTAGCCTGCACTGTAGGAATGAGCTGGAGTCAGCTTGTTTTCTAGACTATTCTCCAGTTATCAGTCATAACCCCATACATTTCATGATTAATATGCATTACCATCGTGGTCACCCGGACACTGGCTGTCAATCCATTCTTGTTGATGAAGCACTTTTTTTTTCAGTTTGTCTTTTACATTTTGTGGTTTTGCGCCTTCTGTGTTATACTATATCTGTGTTAATGTCCTGCCTGTTAAATAAAGATTTTATTTTGTCCCCCACTTCCATCTGAGAACATCCTGCCTGAAGCCTCGCAATGGCGAGGTACTGTTGGTCAATTGTTAAGGGTCGTCTTGGTCTCAGTCATGATGTAAAAATGTGAACAGCATGATGAGGAGGACTGTTTAAATACCAATTCTAATTGAACCAGGAAATTTTTTGGATGATTCATGGATCAAACACCTGTTGTGAATTCAGCTGTTAATCTCCTTGTTAGAGAACAGCAAGCTGTGCAAAAAGTACTGAAACAGCTGGACATGTACATTCAAAAGTTTTGAGAAGATCACATTAAATTCATCTATAAAGGTTAGGCTTAGGCCTCATGCACACGACCGTTTTTTTTGCGGGTGTACGGGCCGTTTTTATGAGTTCCGTATACAGTCCGTATACGGACCCATTCATTTTAAGGCCTAATTCACACGTCCGTAGTGTGTTTTGCGGAAACACGAAAACACGGATCCGCAAAACACGGACAGCTGCAATGTGCATTCCGCATTTTGCGGACCGCATATTGCTGGCACTATATAGAGAATGCCTTTTCTTGTCCACAATTGCGGACAAGAATAGAACATATTCTATTTTTTTGCGGAAACGGAAACACGGATGCGGAAACATGGATGCGGAAACGCGTATGCGGACATCACATAGTGTGCTGTCCACATCCATTCCTGCCCCTTTGAAATGAATGGGTCTGCAACCCTTCCGCAAAATTGCGGATGGGATGCGGATCCATTTTGCAGACTTGTGAATTAGGCCTTAATGGGTCCGCAAAAAAACGGAAGTGTTTCCGTATGCATTCCGTTTCCGTGTTTCCATTTTTCCGTTCCGTGGAAAGATAGAACATGTCCTATTATTGCCCGCAAATCACGGTCCGTGGCTCCATTCAAGTCAATGGGTCCGCAAAAAAACGGAACGCATACGGAAATGCATCAGTATGTCTTCCGTATCCGTTTTTGCGGAACCATCTATTGAAAATTTTAAGCCCAGCCCAATTTTTTCAATGTAATTACTGTATACTGTATATGCCATACGGAAAACGGAAAGGAAAAACGGAACGGAAAGGGAAACACAACAGATAACAAAAATGGAACAACGGATCCGTAAACGGACGCAAAATATACGGTCGCGTGCAATAAGCCTTATTGCACACGACCGTATGGTTTTGCGGTCTGTTTTTTACGGATCCGTTGTTCCGTTTTTGTTATCCGTTGTGTTTCCGTTTCCGTTACGTTTTTCCGTTCCATTTTTCCGTATGGCATATACAGTATACAGTAATTACATAGAAAAAATTGGGCTGGGCTTAAAATTTTCAATAGATGGTTCCGCAAAAACGGAACGGATACGGAAGACATACAGATGCATTTCCGTATGCGTTCAATTTTTTTTGCGGACCCATTGACTTGAATGGAGCCACGGACCGTGATTTGCGGGCAATAATAGGACATGTTCTATCTGCACGGTACGGAAAAACGGAAATACGGAAACAGAATGCATACGGAAACACTTCTGTTTTTTTTGCGGACCCATTGAAATGAATGGGTCCGTATACGGAATTCATAAAAACGGCCCGTACACCCGCAAAAAAAAACGGTCGGTGCAATGCGTGAGGAGGACGCATTGCACCCGCACTGAATCCGGACTTATTCATTTCTATGGGGCTGTGCACATGAGCGGTGATTTTCACACATCACTTCTGCGTTGCGTGAAAATCGCAGCATTATAGTCGCGATCTCTCCTCTCTTTCCCTGCATCAGCTAAGATCTACAGGACCTGTGATGATTTCACATCACATGGTCCAATCACATGGTCCATCTTACCATGGTGATGGACCATGTGATGTGATGTCATCACAGGTCCTTTAGATCTTAGCTGCTGCAGGGAAAGAGAGGAGAGATCGCGACTACGCGATCAAGTGGCTAAGGTAAGTTAACTTTTATTATTTTTAACCCCTTCCACTTCATTTTACTAAGCATTCTTTATTAAGAATGCTATTTCCCCTTATAACCATGTTATAAGGGAAAATAATCAATTCTCCAGAAGACCCGAAACCAGACTTCAGTGATGAAGTCCGGCTTCGGGTTGGGTACCAAACATGGCGATTTTTCTCACGCGCGTGCAAAACGCTTTACAAACGTTTGCACCCGCGCGGGAAAAACGCGCATATTCCCGCAACGCACCCGCCTCTTATCCGGGCGTCAAACATGATGCCCGTGTGAAAGAGGCCTTAGAGTGCACTTTAGGTTCATCCTGAAATTTCACCCACAAGCCATATACCCCTAACTTGTAAAAAAACAGTGTGTCCTGGTAACCTGATGAACAGACAACTACATGAAAACTAGAACAAAAAACTGGATGTATATCTGATTATTAGAGCGTCATATGGTTGTACCATTAACACTGATATTTGTGATGTAAGGTCGTATCTCCCGGGTGCAGTGGCGTACACACAATCCATGGGGCCCCGGTGCGAAACTGATCCATGGGGCCCCCTCCCCATCGCCGCCCCCCACCCCTAACCTGCCTTCACCCCCTGTACGCTAAAAACATCCTATATTGTGCTCCAGGCAGTAATCCCTGTATAGTGTCCCCAAAAATAATAGAATTGCCCCTACAGTGCTTCCCCAATAGCAACGCCCCCCATGCTGCCTCCATATAGTAATTTCCCCCACACTGCCCCCCATAGTAATTTGCCCCCACACACACACACACAGTCATTTCCCCCACACTGCCCCCATACACTAATTTCCCCCACACAGTAGTTTCCCCACACTGACCCCATATAGTAATGTCCCCACACTGTAGTTTCCCACATTGCCCCATATAGTAATTTGCCCCCATAATCATTTGCCCCCACATGTCCCCCACACCGTAGTTTCCCCAACACTGCCCCCCACACCGTAGTTTCCCCAACACAGTAGTTTCCCACACTGCCCCCCACACAGTAGTTTCCCCACACCGCCCCCACACAGTAGTTTCCCCACACCGCCACCCACACAGTAGTTTCTCCCACACTGCCCCCACACAGTAGTTTCCCCACATTGCCCCTCACACAGTAGTTTCCCCACTCTGTAGTTTCCTTCACCCTGTAGTTTCTCCCACACTGCCCCTATAGTAATTTGCCCCCACACTTCCCCTTACACAGTAGTTTCCCCACATTGCCCCCACACTGTAGTTTCCCCCACTCTGTAGTTTCCTTCACTCTGTAGTTCCCCCCACTGCCGTATAGTAATTTGCCCCCACAATCATTTGCCCCACAAAGTAATTCCTCCATTATCTCCATAATAATTTTTCCCCACATGTCCCCCAAAGTTGTCACATAAAAATTAATAAAAAAGAGATAAAAACCTAAAAGCTAAATACTTACCTGCGCTTGCTTGCAGAGAAGACGCTCACACTTCTCTGTGCTGCAGGCGTCCCGGCCCCGGTCGTGCGTGATGACGCCATCGCGCACGCCTGTGCCGGGATTTCACTACCGCATAGGCCTCAGGCCTATTAGGCCTGAAGCCTATAGCGGTGAGCGGCGGCAGGGCAGGGAACTATGCGCTCCCTTGCCCCGCCGCAGTATGGTGTCAGCGCTTATTCTGGCACCCCAGTGAGGGCCCCGGTACAGCGCTACTGCAGGGGTCCACAGGCGGCCGGGCCCCCTGGAGTGCCGGGCCCGGTCGCAACTGCGACTGCTGCGACCCCTGTATGTACGCGCCTGCCCGGGTGTATGTGAGGAGAACCCTCGGTCATGAATCTGTCGCTGGAACATGGGGGCGCTATTGATTTAGCTTCCCGCATGTTCCCTTGTGATAACTACTCCTTGGACTAACGCGTAATAGCGGTTCTCCAGGGAGTTAATAGATTCTTTATATGACCACAATACAGGTATGAATGTGTTTAAATGCATGAAGGGAGTGTTCGACCCATGACCTATAGCCAATATAACTGTTGGCTTAACTAATATTTCTCTTTTATTTAATGTATACAGTGTTATATGGTAACAACTGCACATAACTCTATAGCGGCTGTATTGTTGGGCAGGTTCGCAATTGCCCGTTTGTGGGCAGCGGGGTGCGCATGCACGGTATCGCGGGATCATTTGTTTGTCTTGCGATGCTGGCGGTGTTCCCTGTTGTCTAGTAACGGGATGACGCTGACCCTGCGTCGCATGATGACCCCATGTCATGTGATGTTGGCGACGCGATCTTGTGCGGGCATGCGCACTGGTTCGACATACACGCCAGAACAACATGCGGTTTTCCCGCAACTAGGTTAGTTTGTTGCTCTTTGGCCTCATGCACACGACCGTTTTTCTTGCGGGTGTACGGGCCGTTTTTATGAGTTCCGTATACGGTCCGTATACGGACCCATTCATTTCAATGGGTCCGCAAAAAAAACTGAAGTGTTTCCGTATGCATTCCGTTTCCGTATTTCCGTTTTTCCGTTCCGTGCAAAGATAGAACATGTCCTATTATTGCCCGCAAATCACGGTCCGTGGCTCCATTCAAGTCAATGGGTCCGCAAAAAAAACGGAATGCATACGGAAATGCATCCGTATGTCTTCCGTATCCGTTCCGTTTTTGCGGAACCATCTATTGAAAATTTTAAGCTCAGCCCGATTTTGTCTATGTAATTACTGTATACTGTATATGCCATACGGAAAAAACGGAACGGAAACGGAAACACAACGGATAACAAAAACGGAACAACGGATCCGTAACTACAGACCGCAAAACCATATGGTCGTGTGCAATAAGCCTTTGTCTGATGATACATCTGTTTCACAGGTGTGACGGGACAACACTTTGATTAACACCGCCCTCTTTGGAATATATTTTATGTAAAAGAAAAACTGACTACCAGACATCGTATGGGTTAATTTCACTGATCATGTGACACTTGTTAAGGAGTGGTTTTGCACTATATAAGTTTCCTTTGTGTCCTTCATACACTGCTTGAGAAAGGTTAAAGTTGGGACTGAAACGTCGCTTGTGCACCTATGGGTAAACAAACAACTTGTTTTTTCATTTTACTTCGGAGTGCTGCTCTATTTTCTGATTATATATATATATATATAGCGTAGAAAACGGACAGCACTCCAATAGAAATCCAAGGTACTTTTCTTCACCCAAGTGGGCAGGCAACGTTTCGGCTTAACAATAAAGCCATTCTCAAGGCTTGAGAAAGGCTTTATTGTTAAGCCAAACGTTGCCTGCCCACTCTGGGTGAATAAAAGTACCTTGGATTTCTATTGGAGTGCTGTCCGTTTTCTACGCTATTACTGTGGGTTGCTCACACCCTTGGACCTTGCACCCGCCACATTGCCTGTGTTTGGTGCTGCCTGGTTTTTTCTTCATATATATATATATATATATATATATATATATATGTTGTTGTTACATCATGTGTTGTACTCTGCTCCCACTCAAAGCTGCATTCTCCTGTTCATTGCTACGTCATGGTTTTACTCAATAATTTTAATGGGACAGTCTGCGCCCACCGCTCTGGTATGTCTCTCCCGACAATCATAACTGCGTTCTTTTCAGGCTTACGTTCCTTTCCTCAGTGGTCTGCTACATTCCATAGGCCTACTTTTCTGTTCACTTCAGTTAAAAAAATAAAATAAAATTATTCTGGTCTTCTTTAATCCTGGTTCATATTCACTCAGATTGGTCACCTGCCCCAGTTCACCAAACAGCTCCTCAGCGGAGGTCAGCGGGCCAATAGGAATACGTTTCCTGCTATGTTTTCACAAGCTGTTCATTTGTTTGTCACGATAAGAGACTTCTCTAACCCTCAGTTCACACTTGCGCGTTTTACAGCGCGTTCAAACGCGCTGTAAAACGCTCAACAGGAGAAAACTCATGTTTCCCTATGGGCATGGTTCTCACCTGAGCGTTTTACAGCGCGTTTAAACGCACTGTAAAACGCCCTACGCTCAAAGAAGTTCTTGAGCTTCTTTGGGGCGTTTTTTCGCGCGTTTGCACCCATAGATTTCAATGGGAACGCGCGTAAAACGCGCGTTTAACACGCATTAAAGTGTAGATATGCCTTTTTCAATTGGTCTCCAGAGTCACGAACGTGCGTATGACGCGCGTTTCCTATTCGCAAAAATGCGCTGTAATACGCGCGACTAAAACGCGCGTCTAAGAAACGCTCAGGTGTGAACCCAGGGTTAGTGAACTTGCAATGCCTCAGGCTCTTGTTTTTCTCCCATCTCTGTTTCAACTTCATGTTTACGTTTTATGGTTCGCGGTGGTTAGTGTTTTATGTATGCACGTGCATCGGATTACTAATGTCTATATTTTCCATGCCTGTTGGCAGTTATGTTTCTTAGGCCACCTTCTAGCCAATCAAATTGCTGCATATCCGATTAGGTCCGGCTTACGTTTTACTTAATTATCGTCACCGCAACGTCATCCAGATCAGTCTCTCGGCTTCGGGGGCCCTATGACTGATCCGGCCTCATGGCTCCGGGGGCCCCATGACCGTTTTTCACATTTTGTTAGGGTTAAGACGTGGTTGTAGACTAGGTTTGCAGTTGGAGGGGGTCATGGTTATGCAAATCCCCAAGGCTCGCACGAGTGGCTCTTCGCATATGGGACCTCACGATTGGCACCAACACTTGTAGTTCGCAGGGCCATCTGATACTTTTTTCCGCCATAAGAGACTCGCACGCATGGCTCCTGCCATAAGAGACTCGCACGCATGGCTCCTGCCATAAGAGACTCGCACGCATGGCTCCTGCCATAAGAGGCTCGCATGAGTGGCTCTTCGCTTATAGGACCTCCCGACTGGCATCGTCATTCGTAGTCTGCACGGTCATCTGATACTTGCTCCTGCTATAAGAGACTCGCACGCATGGCTCCTGCCATAAGAGGCTTGCACGAGTGGCTCCTGCCATAAGGGACTCGCACGCATGAATCCACCATAAGAGGCTCGCATGCATGTCTCCGCCATAAGAGGCTCGCCGGAGTGGCTCTTTGCTTAGAGGATTTCACAACTGACATCGACTATTTTCCATGGCGCACCTTTCAGAAGTTTTTTTTTTTGTTAATTTATATTTTACAGTTTAGTATTTACGGTTCATATCAGCCTAATTTCATTAAGAAGCTTTACCCCATGTCTTTGTCTTTATAAGTTATCGAGTCCCGGTTGATTACTAAACCCGTCGGGTTAAGCCCCAATCTTTTCCCCAGCTGTCCTTAATTCTTAAGTTTTACATCCCAGCGGCTGCCTGGTCCAATGGGCCCTGGCGGTTTCTTCGGCCCCATGGCATCAGGGGTCCAACCAATGGTTGTCTGTCCACCTGTGCAGCTATGCTTTTGGTTTTAAATGACTCACATCTTGACCTACTTGCCAGCTTATGTTATTTAGGTTTCATTTTAGTTAATGTACGTTATTATCTCCATTTTCTGTCACGTTTCCCTTCGTCTTTTCAGGTCACGCAGTTGAACTCATGTTGGGGGTCACCTTCCACATCGGTCAGGTCTTGTTGGTTTAATTTCACCAGGTCTCATGGTTTAATTTCACCTGCACCTTATTCAGGTCACTTATTATAGTTATAAAAAAAATAAAAAAAACTCGGCCCCATGTCTTCAGCGGCCCGATGACAGCTTCAACCCCATGGCTTCGGGGGCCCCATGGCGGCTTCGGCCCCATGACTTCGGGGGCCCGATGACTGTTTTCAGTCCTGCCGGGCTGATTGCCTGGTTGGTTGTCCATCTGTGCATCTAGGCTGATTTGGCCTGTATGTATCACATACATACCTGCTTCCCTAATCTCTTAATAATCCATGTTGATCGTTCACTTTGTTTTTGTCCGCAAACTGGTCTGGTTCACCCTACAGCATCATTGTCATGTCTTACGCAGATATTTAGATATTTCGTCTTGCTTTAATTGTTCATGTTTTCATTCAGGTCCTGCCAGAGGAGGAACAAGTAGGGTAATTCCCTCCAGCATTTCAGTTTCTGATCGTAGTGGATCATATCTTGTCAACCAGGTCCCCGCTCAAAGTCTTTGCCCTTTTACTACGACCAGGAATTCATTTTCGCCAGTAGCTTCATTTCAATTGCTTTCCCTCACTCATGGAAGGGCATATAAAGAATCTTGTATATTATGGCTTCGTAGTTTCTTGCCGCACTAACCTTAGACTCCCTACAACCACATTGAATCGGGTTTTGGACAAGGTCCAGCATTCCCTCACGCTAGAAGATTCAGATAGTAGGTCGGTCTTCACGTCTTAGGCATTAAAACAATTCTCAGGGGTACACAGAAGAACAACGCGCTGACCACGGCTAGCAGATAGCTATTGTCTGGGAAACTATTCAAGGATTCTCTTCCTATCTACATGGTTCTTTTTGGCCCTCATTCCTGCATAGTCTAGGCAGTCAGGTTTCGGTTCCATGATCCCCTGAGGCTAGGGCATTGC
Source organism: Bufotes viridis (assembly GCA_033119425.1). Taxonomy (NCBI): domain Eukaryota; kingdom Metazoa; phylum Chordata; class Amphibia; order Anura; family Bufonidae; genus Bufotes; species Bufotes viridis. The sequence goes on from CM065589.1 coordinate 467,145,270, forward strand.
AAGTACTTGCACTAGAACCAAAACCTTACAAGGTTCAGGTGGTTTTTCATGATTCATTTCACAATGTATTTCTGGTCCTCCATTCCGCTTTGGCGCAGTATCTGCAATATTGAGCATCATGTCTCCAGCCTTGTCATCCACAAGATGGGTTGTAGGTCTCCTTCTGGTCTTGCCTCACACCCCCTGAATTTTCGCTCAAGATCCCTGACGCCTTACAGTTGGCTTGGGGATTAGTTTGCATATGCCATTTGAGTTTCTTTTCTACCCTACTTGGCTAGTTTTTTACCACTTATCGGCCTACCCATCATCTTGGCTTAGGGCACACAACAAGCCATTTAGTCAGGTTAGCTAAACACGCATAGCTGGGTTAGGTTGTTCCTGTTGTTTCTCTCCCTAGGATTCTTCGGATATCTCTTGGCCGTAGCCATGACCACAAGTTGGTAAGGCTGATTAGTCAGCCTGCATTTGTGGGAGGGGCGGAGGCTCTTCATATACGAGCCACAGCCTCACTCACGTGTGTGTGTTCTCAGGTGCCCCAACCTCCCTCCCTCATCATCTCATTTCCACAGGGTATGCCCACTTATAGGCCTACCCACGATCATGGCTTAGGGCACACAATAAGCCATTTAGTCAGCTTAGCTAAGACATGCCTAGCTGGGTTAGGTTGTTCCCGTTGTTTCTCTCCCTAGGGTTCTTCGGATATCTTTTGGCTGTAGCCATGACCATAAATATATTTATACAGTTGAAACCAGAACTTTGCATACACTATATAAAAAGACACATATGCATGTTTTTCCGGGCGCCTCCACAACGGCACTCCAGGAGGATGTCCCCGCCTCCCCAGGACAGGAAACAACATAGAAGTCCAGGTTTAAAAGGCCCCCTCCCCTTACCTGCTTCAGTTGTTGTTTCCTGTCCTCGGGAAGATGTAGGAGCACGCTCCAGAGCAACATCATTATGGCGCACGGTCTAGGATCCTACCCCAGTTGGGAGGACCGTGCATATTTCGGCCGCAGGAGCTCCGGTTCAGGCCGCACCTTTGGCATAAGTCCTTCTCTGAAGGCAGCCCCGGGCTTCCGTTCCCCTGCAGTGGTCAGGCAGGGAACGAGGGATCGCACGCATATGCGCAGCAGGTAATGCCTTCCCTGGGCTGGAAGTTGCATTTTGCCAGTACTGGCGTCACTTCCGGTGGCGTCTGACGTCAGAGTACTGGCGGGAGTTTAAATCGCAGCCAGAGGAGCGCAGTGATGGCGTTCCTCTCTGCCGGCAAGCATGTCTGCTCCTCAGGACTCAACTCCCCACAAGCCTGCTGATCCTCCTGCCGCCCAGAGCCCGGTAAGCCTCCTCCCCATTATATGGGTGCATACTTTATAGCAATGGGATTTATAGATGGTCCTAAATAGATGTTTTGATATTTATTATCGGACAGGGAAACCAGCACCCCCAAGCCTTCTGAAGGTTCCTTGTCTAAAAGAAAGTGCGCTATATGCAGAAAATCCTTACCCTCGTAATCTAAAAAACCGCTATGTGAAAAATGTACAGAAAAAGTGGTAACAGAGGAGTCCCCCTCCTTACTTAACTCCCTCAGATCTATGATTAAGGAAGAGGTGAAATCTGCGATTGATTCCAGGCTGCCATCTTGCTCCCCCCAGCCATCCACTTCCCAAAGATCTCAAGGGTCAGATTTTCTACAAGATCCGGGTTCAGACGAGGGAGAAATTTTGTCTGGAGATGGGTCAGATTCCTCTGAAGAGGATTCAGGGAGACCATTATGTTCCCCAGAAGATACAATAAGATTATTAAAAACCATCAGAGCCACTATGCATATTGAGGAAGTTAAGGAACCCCAGTCAGCCCAAAATAGGATGTTCCAGGGGCTGGGAGAGAAAAAGAGGAAGGTTTTTCCTGTCCATAACAATTTAAAAATGCTAATTTCCAAAGAATGGAAAGATCCAGAAAAAAGAAATATAGTACCTTCTTCTTTTAAGAGGAAGTATCCATTTTCTGCGGAAGATTCGGTCCATTGGGACAAAACGCCAAAAATTTACGCACCCGTAGCTCGGATTTCAAAAAAGACGTCTCGTCCTTTTGAAAACATGGGTCTCCTAAAAGACCCCATGGACAAAAAGTGTGAGGGTCTCCTAAAAAGATCATGGGAGACAAATACGGCCATGCTGCATCCAGGTATTGCAGCCACATGTGCATCCAGGTCATTATCTGTCTGGCTGTCGCAACTAGAAGAGCACTTAGCTGCTGGGATGCCAAGTGAAGAGATTCTTGCTTCAATTCCCATATTAAAGCAAGCCTCAAATTTCGTCTCCATGACAGCACACACTTGAGATAGAGTTCCTCTGATAGGACAGGAAAAAACACAGAGAGGTTAAAAGGCCCACCCCTTCCCCTCAACTCCAGTGTTTTTTCCTGTCCTGCCAGGAAGGAAGTCCAGAGAGGTGCTGGGAGCTCTATGGGGTTCCTGGAATTGTTTTTTTTCTCTGTTTCTTTGCTTTTTTGTTTCTTTTACCTGCAGACCGGAGGTCGGTTCCGGCGGTGTTCGGCTCTCCCTCCTCCTTCTTCTTTTTTTCTGGTCTGGGCCCGGGCACACCACAAGAAGCAGTGCCCCGGTGAAATTCCCTCCTGCGGTGGTCCGGGCGGACTTCATGCGGAGCGGTAGGCGCGGCTGGAGCGACGCTGTGACGCGCTTCCCTCCAGTCGCAGGCAAGTGACGTCAGACGCAGGGCGCGCGGCGCGGCGTCGTGACATCACAGGGGACGCCGCCGCACATGCGCAAAAGGACGGAAAATGGCGGCCCCCTTGCCTCAGCGTGCAAGCTGTCTTCTGGTGGACGGGACCGACACCATGAGCGCCCCTTCCACTACCGATCCGGACTTGGACCCTCCTGCTCAACCTGGTTCTGTGAGTAGCCTGTTTCAGGCGGTAGTCAGTTTCCCTTTTTGTCCGGTGGGGTCACCCTTATCTCCCTTATGGTTGCAGGGAGAAAAGGAGTCTGCCTCTGGGGCTAAACCCAGGTCCAGAAGGTGTGGGGTTTGTGCTAAACGACTGCCCTCCTCAAGCTCCAAGCCCCTTTGTAAAGAGTGCACGGCAGCTGTGGTCAAATCCGAGTCGTCCAGTTTACTTAATGACATAAAGGATATTGTCAGACAAGAGGTTCAATCCGCAATGGCCTCCCATAAGAAAGATAATCCCCCCTCTCCTAGGGTCCTCCCTTCTAAATCGGGTGGTTCCAGAGACCGTATTAACCTGGATTCTGATTCAGATTCTCCCTGTCATGACCCCTCCGACCTAGAAGTCCTGGACCAGGAGTCGGATGAGGATAGAGAATATACTAAATTCCTCTTCAATCCTGCGGACATTGATGAATTAATTAAGGCCATACGGGCTACCATTAGAATGGAGATCCCTAAAAAAACCAAAACAGTGCAGGAAGAAATTTTTGGGGGTCTGGGTGAAAGGTATAGATCCGTATTCCCTGTCCCGGATAATGTGCAAAATCTCATTAAGGCTGAGTGGGAGAAACCAGAGAAGAGCTCGTTTATCCCCCGTGGTATTAAAAGAAGGTACCCCTTTGATGAGAAGGATTGTACGGATTGGGAGTCTATTCCCAGAGTAGATGCCCCAGTAGCCAAAGTATCTAAACGTACGGCTCTTCCGTTTGAAGACACGGCTCAGTTAAAGGATCCGTTAGACAGGAAGGCAGAGAGTCTCCTTAAAAAGACCTGGGAGACTACAGCGGCCCTCTTAAAACCTGGGGTGGCGTCAACCTGTGTGGCTCGTACTCTGAATGTCTGGATAGAGCAACTAGAGATCCACTTGATTAATGAGACTCCAAAAGAGCAGATTTTGGAGAGTCTTCCGTTACTTAAAATGGCCACGAGTTTCCTCGCAGACTCCTCTGCTGAATCTGTGAGGCTGACCGCCCGTACGGCCGTCTTATCCAACACCATTAGACGGGTCCTCTGGCTCAAGGCATGGTCGGGTGACATAACATCCAAAAATAGATTGATCTCCCTCCTGTTTCACGGTCAGTATGTTTTTGGTCGAGATCTGGATAAGATCCTGGAGAATGCTACTGACCGCAAAAAAGGTTTTCCAGAAGACAGGCCGAGAAATAGAAGGCAGCAGTTTCAAAGCTCCAAATCAGACAAGGGCAAGTCGGGGAAGTGGAGCTACGCAAACGGCGGCAAAGGGAAGAATTTCCTCTTTAACCCTGATAAAGAGGACTCATCCACCTCCTCCAAAAAATGACGTCGAGCTGGTGGGAGGAAGGCTCAGCTCCTTCATAAATATCTGGGAGCAGCACATTTCAGATACCTTCATTCTCAGCATTATAAGGGAAGGCTACCGTATAGAATTGGACGCTCCTCCTCCCCCGAAATATATTCTAACCCACCTCCCACCTTCTCAAGAGTCTCTACTATCAGAGGGTGTAAGGGGGTTACTATCCCTGGGGGCAGTGGAACCCGTTCCCCCCCTTAGAAAGGGGGCTGGTTCATTACTCCCCTTTATTTCTGGTCCCGAAACCCAACGGCAAATTCAGGGTCATAATAAATTTAAAACCATTAAACAAGTTCGTCACCTATCACAGGTTCAGAATGGAGACGGTAAATTCGGCTGTAAAATTGATTCAATTAGGGGCAATGATGGCTACAGTAGACCTCAGAGACGCCTAGTTCCACATTCCAATCCACCCTCTATCCAGGAGATACCTAAGATTTGCGGTTCAGCTGGAGGGGGTCACCCACCATTTTCAGTTCAACTGTCTACCTTTCGGAATATCTTCTGCCCCTCGCATATTCTCCAAGGTAATGGCGGAGGTGGTGGCGTCCCTAACCAAAAGGGGAATCTTGATCGTCCCTTATCTGGACGACCTTTTGATTATCGCCAAAAATTCCAGCCTTCTCCAACTTCATTTGCAGGTGGTTACCTCGCATCTTCAGGCTCTGGGCTGGATAATAAATTGGGAGAAATCCAACCTCATCCCAGACACCCAGAGAGTATTCCTGGGAATTCTCTTGGATTCATCTCTTCAAAAATCCTTTCTCCCTACCTCCAAGATCCAGGATCTAAAGGCAAGGGTTCAGAAGTTTCAGAAGATGCCCATTTTTTCCATAAGAGAAGGCATGAAAATGCTGGGGCGCTTCTCTTCCTGCATTCCGGCGGTAGCTTGGGCTCAACATCATATGAGACCCCTGCAGTCGCTAGTCCTCAAAAGATGGAATCGGTCGCAGTTCACACTAGATCAGAAGTTAACCCTGACCAAGGAAGTGAGAACCTCCCTAGCCTGGTGGCTGAAGGACTGCAACCTCCAAAAAGGTGTCTTCTGGAGTCAGGATCAGGCCTTCTCCATAACAGACGCAAGCTCCAGGGGCTGGGGAGCTCTAACAGTCTCGCACACCCTCCAGGGAACCTGGAGCAGGTCTCAACAAAGCATGTCCTCCAACTACAGGGAACTTCAAGCCATTTGGGAGGCCCTGAAGGCATCTCACCTTCAAACAAAAGATCGTCACGTCTTAATTCACTCAGACAACTCCACAGCAGTGGCCTTTATCCGTCATCAGGGGGGAACACGTCATGCCCATCTCCAAAAGCTCTCCAGCCAAATATTCTCCTGGGCAGAGGAAAACGTAAAATCGCTCACTGCGGTACATCTACAGGGCTCCCTCAACATAAGAGCGGACTTTCTCAGTCGTCAAACCCTGGACCCAGGCGAATGGTCCCTTTCCCACAAGGCCTTCCAGCTAATTCTGAAGCAGTGGGGCATTCCGAAGTTAGACCTGTTTGCTTTGAAGGAGAATCACAAAGTCCAGGATTACTTCTCTCTCAACCCCAGAGACCCCTGTGTAGCGGTGGACGCGTTCGCCCAAAGTTGGCCTCAGGATCTTCTCTATGCATTCCCTCCCATCCCGATAATTCCAAGGGTGCTGAAGAAATTCCAGAACGAGAGTTGCTCCTTGATCCTGGTGGTTCCCTTCTGGCCCAGAAGGGCCTGGTTCGGCCTCCTGAAATCCCTCAGCCAGGTGGAGCCAATCCGGTTTCCTCCCTCGGAAGACCTCCTGACGCAGGGACCAATAAGCCACCCGAATCCCCAAGTTCCTAAATCTGTCTGCTTGGTTTCTGAGCAATCTATTCTCTTAGGTCGAGGCCTGTCTCAGAGGGTAGTTAACACACTAATGCTCAGCAGGAAGTCCAACACTTCTAGGGCTTACCTTAAGGTTTGGAAGAAGTTCGCCTCCTGGTGTGGCGACCGCTTTTGCGATTCTTCCCCTAATATCCCCCTCATTTTGGATTTTCTCCAGGATGGGTTGGATATGGGCCTTTCTCCAAACACCTTAAGGGTCCAGGTGTCTGCCCTGGGCGCCCTCTACAACTCCAGTCTGTATGAGGTCCCTTGGGTCGCTAGGTTCTTAAAAGCTGCTGATAGAATTAAGCCTAGGATCAGGAATTTGGTGGCCCCCTGGAACCTTAATACGGTTCTTTCAGGCTTAACAGAGCCCCCCTTTGAGCCTTTAGACTCCTTGTCCATTAAGTGGCTCACTTTTAAAACAGTTTTTTTAGTGGCGATATCTTCTGCTAGGAGAGTATGTGAGATACAGGCCCTGTCCATCCAAGAGCCGTTTCTCAATATCCTGGAAGACAAACTAGTCTTTAAGTTAGACCCAAGTTTCCTACCAAAGGTAGTCTCCTCTTTTCATAGATCCCAAGACATTGTTATCCCTTCTTTTTTTGACAATCCTCAGAATGATCAGGAAGCAAAATTTCATTTTTTAGATGTCAGAAGGGCAGTTCTCCACTATATCGAAGTCACGAAGGATTGGAGAATAGACAAAAATTTATTTATCCAGTTTTTTGGCCCCAATAAGGGTAAGAAGGCAGCTGAAAAGCTCCATATCCAGGTGGATTAGGGGCGCAATTTCAGAGGCTTATTCGGCCTCAGGCAAAGTACCTCCTTTTGCTTTAAAAGCCCATTCGGTGAGAGCAGTATCTACATCCTGGGCGGAGAGGGCTTCAGCTTCCCTAGAGCAGATTTGTAGGGCAGCTACTTGGAAGAGAGCCCATACTTTTACTAAACACTACAGGCTAGATGTTTTTGCCAATGAGGACATGGCCTTTGGACGTAAAGTCCTGGGTGCTGTAGTCCCTCCCTAATTTTTTCTACTTGGGTATTTCTCAAGTGTGTGCTGTCATGGAGACGACTGGGGAAATGAGTATTACACTCACCGGTAATCCGGTTTCCTGGAAGTCTCCATGACAGCACATACGTCCCGCCCTTTTTTCTTTCTATGATTTCTTAGCTCTTCTCCTTATCCTGGTTTTCTTTCCGTTAAAATACACTGGAGTTGAGGGGAAGGGGTGGGCCTTTTAACCTCTGTGTTTTTTCCTGTCCTATCAGAGGAACTCTATCTCAAGTGTGTGCTGTCATGGAGACTTCCAGGAAACCGGATTACCGGCGAGTGTAATACTCATTTCAGACGCCTCTGCGGACATGGTCAAATTAGCAGCCAGGTCCTCAGCTTTATCCAATGCCACCAGGCGGGCAATATGGCTCAGATCCTGGTTGGGGGATGCCTCCTCTAAAAGCCGCCTTTGTTCTATTCCTTGAGAGGGGAACAAACTCTTTGGTTCGGTCCTTGAAGATATAATTGATAAAGCTTCTGACAGGAAGAAGGGGTTTCCTGTTAAAAACGGTATTTCCAACCGCGCCGGTCCTTTCGGTTTCAAAGGAGAAACAGACTGTCACGACTGTGACTAATCCAGATAGGTCTGGGAAGAGAAGGTCGCAGCGACTTGCTACTCGCGATAGCTTGTGAGTTTGCTTCATGGTTCAGGGTATGTCATCCAGGTTTTGCCTTGTGAACCTTTTTGTCCTGACTGGGAGTTTGTAGGCATTCTTCTCAGGTGAGTGCTGTCTGCCACTCCCAGCTACTATATTAGTTTCAGTTTCACTTGCAGTCATTGCCAGATATAGTCCTTACTTCCAGTGCTATTCTGACCTTTGAAGGAGATCGTTTGACGGTATTGCTGTGGAGCTCGTGTCTGGCGTGGACTGTCGTTGTTGGGATCATCTTCTCTGCTCGTGACTGGATAAGTCTATCTCTGCTCGAGATTGTTTGTTTGTTTGTTACTGTCTTCCCCTGTTGTTCTCCTAGACATGAGTGATGGTGACTAGTGCTCCCATCTGCCTTTCCCCAGTCTAGTCTTCTGAGGGTCACTCAGGGTTTAGGCATCCTGCTCGCCGCACGGGTTCACACCCCGTCTAGGGTATCAGGGCAGACAGATGCCAGCGTAGGGTTTGTCAGGGGTGGCCGTTCTATTTCCCATCTGTAGATAAGGGTCCCCCTTCCCCTCCGTCTGGTGCGACACGACTGCTGCTGGGATAGCGGTCGTGACACAGACAGGACCAAAAGAAGAAAGAGTTTACAGGCAGATGGCAAAATTCCAGAGGCAGAGGGAAAGGGTTCAACCCAGAATCCTCCTCAAAGACCACTCAATGACGCCAACCTTCAAGTCGGAGGCAGATTAAATAGATTCGCCACTGCCTGGGAAAGAATATCTTCCTCCCCATGAGTAATAAGTACGGTTACCATGGGTTACAAATTAGAATTCGACGATATTCCTCCAGATCACTTCTGTCTCAACAAACCACAAAAATGGTCACAAAAACAAAATTCTCTAGAATCCGAAATTCTCTCTCTTCTCCAAAAGAATGTGATGGTACCAGTTCCAAAGACCAAGGAAGGCAAGGGTTTCTATTCTCCTATCTTCCTCATACAGAAGCCAAATGGATCCTTCAGACTGATCATCAACTTGAAGAAACTAAACAAACATATGAATTACAAAAGATTCAAGATGGAGTCAATCAGATCCACAATACACCTGCTGACTCAAGACTGCTACATGCTGACAATAGATCTCTCGAATGCGTACTATCACATTCCCATTCACAGTGCATACCAGAAGTATCTTCGAATAGCGGTACAGATAAACGACCATATTCTTCATTTTCAGTTTCAGGCGGTTCCTTTCGGCCCTGCATCCGCCCCCAGGGTATTCTCAAAGATTATGGCAGAAGTAACAGGTCATCTACATCTGCTGGGGATCATCGTGGTACCCTACTTGGACGACCTCCTAGTAGCAGGATCATCCCTTTCAGCCATCCAAGAACACCTACAGACCATCCGGGAAACTCTGCTAAAGTTGGGATGATTAATAAACCAACAGAAATCAGATGTTATTCCCAGTCAAAGGAAAAAGTTTTTAGGAGTGATTCTGGATTCTCAGTCTCATGTCCTTTTTACCTCCAGACAAACAGACAGCCCTACGCCAAAAAATATCCCTCTTTTGCGAAGCCAGAAGAAGCTCCATCAGGGAGATAATGAAGCTCCTGGGTCACCTGACAGCCACCATACCAGAAGTCAGATGGGCACAGCATCACACCAGAGTCCTTCAGCAATTCCTATTGCAAGTCTGGGATGGGGAACAGAGTTCTCTAGATTGAAAGGTAACGATTCCCTTAAAAGTAAAATATTCCCTCTACTGGTGGAAGTTAGAAAAAAAATCTACAAAGAGGGGTCTTCTGGCATCCAGCAGATCAAATAATAATTACTACAGACGCCAGCGGGCGAGGCTGCGGAGGCTTTACATCAGAAGAAGTGGTTCAAGGAACCTGGGGTCCAGATGCAATTAAGTCTTCCTCAAATGTGAGAGAATTATCGGCAATCTTCAAAGTCCTGCAGGGTCTTCATCAATCTCTGGAGGGTCGGCACGTCAAGATTCTGACCGACAACGCCACCGCCGTGGCCCACATAAATCGTCAGGGGGGCACCAGAAGCACTGCCTTAATGGAAATAGCAGACAGCATCTTCTCATGGGGGGAAAGAAAACTCAGATCCATAACAGCCGTACATCTAAGGGGCAAAGACAATGGAATAGCGGACTATCTCAGCAGGAAGGATTTGAAAAGTGGAGAATGGTCCCTGGATCCCCAGATGTTCAGGGAGATAACAAGGAAGTGGGGCACTCCAGAGGTGGCCCATTTCGCCAATCGAAGAAATGCTCAGGTAAAGCTGTTCGGTTCCCTTGTGAGTCACGATCAGCCCCTTTTATTGGATGCCCTGTCAAGCCTATGGCCCAAGTGCCTGTTATATGCCTTCCCCCCTTACAATCTGATTTCAAGAGTTTTGATGAAGGCAATAGAGGAGAAAGCTCACGTTATTCTGATAGTGCCCTTCTAGCCCAAAAGGGCCTGGTTCCCTCTGTTATTCAACCTGGCGGCAGGTCAGTTATGGACTCTTCCAATGTACCCGGGCCTCCTGCGTCAGGGTCCGGTTCTTCACCCAGGGATAGAGAAATTACACCTGACAGCCTGGAAAATGAACATGGGCAATTAAGAGCTAAAGGTCTCTCAGATGCTGTGATCAATACCCTTTTGTTCAGCAAGAAACAAGTAACTCCTCAGATCTACATGAGAACATGGAAGGCCTTCTTAAAGTTCTCAGGTACTAGCGGCTTTCAAGATCCGAATCCCAACATACCTCTTATACTGGATTTTTTGCAGGCTGGTCTGGAAAAAGGGTTAAGACCAAGTACGTTAAAAGTACAGATTTCAGCTTTGAGTAATTTTTTTAAGTAAAATTAGCAGACCTTCCCCTAATTAAGCGCTTTGTGAAAGGAGCATCCAGGAGATGTCCGGTAGTCCATTCAGTCATCCCACCCTTTGATTTAAACCTTGTCCTGCAGGTGCTAATGGATGAGCCCTTTGAACCTGTACAGGAAATATCGCTTAAACTCCTCACCTAGAAAACTACCTTTCTTCTGGCAATAACATCTGCCAGACGGGTAGGAGAAATCCAGGCCTTTTCCTGCAGAGCTCCATATTTGACGGTCCTGGAAGATAGCATCATTCTGAGACACTCTCCTTACTTCTTACCAAAGGTGGCATCGAAATTTCATCGCCAACAAGAGATCTGTTGGCCTTCCTTTTGCAACACTCCATCTACAGAGGCAGAAAGAAAGTTTCACAACTTAGATGTAAGGAGGTGTGTGTTGGTGTATCTAGACGTCTCAAAAGAAACCAGAAAGTCGGACCATCTTCTCCTTCAGTACCAAGGCCAGAATAAAGGAGCAGCGGCAAGTAAGAGCACCATATCCAGATGGATAAGGAGCACCATTGAATTCTGCTATCAACAGAAGAATCTGACACCACCTACCGGCATAAAAGCTCATTCTACTAGAGCTTTGTCAACTTCCTGGGCTGAGAATGCCTCGGCCTCTATAGAACAAATCTGCAGGGCAGCCACCTGGGCTAGCCCAAATACGTTCTTTAGACATTATAAGTTGAATGTCCTAGATTCGGACTTGTCATTTGGCAGAAAAGTTTTGTCTGCGGTAGTCCCACCCTAAGGCCTCATGCACACGACCGTTGTTTGATTCCGTGTCCGTTGCTCCGTTTTTCGTGATTTTCTGCAGACCTATTAGTTTTCATTGGGTCCGTGGAAAACTTGGAAAATGCACCGTTTGTCCTCCGCGTCCGTGGTCCGTGATTCCAGTCCGTCAAAAAAATATAACCTGTCCTATTCTTGTCCCTGAAAAACAGTTCACGGACCCATTCAAGTCAATGGGACCGTGAAAAAATGTGGATGGCCATCCGTGTTCCATGTCCGTTTTTTTGCGGATCCCTTGGCAGGCACTTGGCAAAAATTGTCAGCCTGTCTTTTGGTAAAATCTTTTTCGCTAAAAAAAACCGAAGACACACGGAAACGCAACGGAAGGCAAAAACGGACTCGGATCACTGAACAACGGAACCCCTTTTTGCGGACAGCATAAAAAAACGGTCGTGTGCATGAGGCCTTAATCAGTTTTCTTTCTCTATTAATCCTCCTGGAGTGCCGTTGTGGAGGCCCCCGGAAAAGAGTCAATTTCTCTTACCGGTAATTGGTTTTTCCAATAGTCTCCACAACGGCACTGGATTCCCTACCCATGTATTAACCAGTTCCCGACCGCCGTACGCAGGATTGCGTCCTGCGGGCGGCCGGGATCTTCTGTTTGGACGCGCCGGGGCGTCATCTCGCGAGACGCGAGAGTTCCTGTGAACGCGCGCGCGTGCGCTGCTCACAGTGAAGCGCGGCTCGAGAGTTGGACTACAGCCTGCCAGCGATGATCAATCGCTGGCAGGCTGTAGATGCGATATAATCGCATCAAACAGTTATATCAGACGCTGTTTTATGAACAGCGTCTGATATAGCTAGCTACCTGGTCCTCTGGTGGTCCCATTTTCTGGGATCGACCACCAGAGGACCAGGTAACACAGTAAAAGTTGCACCAAACACTACACTAACCCCCCACCCCCTCACCTATTAACCCCTTGATCACTCCATCTAGACCCCTGATCACCCCCTGTCATTGATCACACCCCTTGTAAGGCTCCATTCGACGCCCATATGTGTTTTGCGGATCCGTGGATTCACGGATCCGTGGATTCACGGATCCGCGGATCCGATCCGCGGATCCGATCCGCGGATCCTCAAAACACGGACACCGGCAATGTGCTTTCCGCATTTTGCAGATCCGCACATTGCCAGAACTATATAGAAAATGCTTTCTTGTCCGCAATTGCGGACAAGAATAGGACATGTTCTATATTTTTGCGGAACGGAAGTGCAGACTCGGAAGCGCGGATCCGTAATTCCGATCCGAGCGGGACAAAGTCTGTCCCCATAGAAATGAATGGGTCCGCAATTCCGCTCCGCAAACAGAATTTCGGACGTGTGAATGGGGCATAAGGGTCCCTTATCACCGCCAGTTAGCTAGCTACTTGTTAGGTAGCTAGCGCCCAGCCCACTGCACCGCAGTCACTGATTTGGCAGAGATTTTTTCATCCACATTGATCGATGCGAATGAAAAAATCTGTGCCGCTCATTTTTTTTTTTCAGCCCAGAGGCTGAACGGAAAAATCTCATTACCCGTATGCTCAATATACGGAGAATCGCAGAAACTCCTAATGCTGGCCATACGTGTAATGATTATGGAGACCCTCAAATGCCAGGGCAGTACAAAAACCCCACATGTGACCCCATTTTAGAAAGAAGACACCCAAGGTATTCCGTGAGGGGCATGGCGAGTTCATGGAAAATTTTATTTTTGTCACAAGTTAGTGGAATATGAGACTGTAAAAAAAAAAAAAAAACAATTTCCGCTAACTTGTGCCAAATTTTTTTTCTGTGAACTCGCCATGCCCTCACAGAATACCTTGGGGTGTCTTCTTTCCACAATGGGGTCACTTGTGGGGTATTTATACTGCCCTGGCATTTTAGGGGTCCTAAAGCGTGAGAATCCAAATGCGTAAAAATGGCTCTGTGAAATCCTAAAGGTACTCATTGGTTTTAGGGCCCTTTGCGATCTTGGCTGCAAAAGTGTCACTCATGTGGTATCGCCGTACTCAGGAGAAGTAGGGCAATGTGGTTTGGGGTGTATTTTTACATATACCCATACTGGGTGTGAGAAATATCGCTGTAAACGACAACTTTTACATTTTTTATTCAAAGTTGTCAATATACAGAGATATTTCTCTCACCCAGCATGGGTATATGTAAAAATACACCCCAAAACACATCGCCCTACTTCTCCTGAGTACGGCGATACCACATGAGTGACACTTTTTGCAGGCAAGATGCGCAAGGGACCCAAATTCCAACGAGTACCTTTTAGGAGGGCATTTTTACGCATTTTCTTCTCACGCTTTAGGGCTCCTAAATGCCAGGGCAGTATAAATACCTCACATGTGACCCCATTTTGGAAAGAAGACACCCCAAGGTATTCGCTGAGGGGCATAATGAGTTCATGAAAAATTAAACTTTTTGTCAAAAGTTAGCGGAAAGGGAGACTTTGTGAGAAAAACAATAAAAATCAATTTCCACTAACTTGTGCCAAAAAAAATATTCTATGAACTCGCCATGCCCCTCATGGAATACCTTGGGGTGTCTTCTTTCAAAATGGGGTCACACGTGGGGTATTTCTACTGCCCTGGCATTTTAGGGGCCCTAAAGCGTGAGAAGAAAAATGCGTAAAAATGCCCTCCTAAAAGGTACTCATTGAATTTGGCCTTTGCGCATCTTGCCTGCAAAAGTGTCACTCATGAGTATCGCCGTACTCAGGAGAAGTAGGGCAATGTGTTTTGGGGTGTATTTTTACATATACCCATGCTGGGTGAGAGAAATATCTCTGTATATTGACAACTTTGAATAAAAAATGTAAAAAGTTGTCATTTACAGAGATATTTCTCTCACTAAGCATGGGTATATATAAAAATACACCCCAAAACACATTGCCCTACTTCTCCTGAGTACGGCGATACCACATGAGTGACACTTTTTGCAGCCAAGATGCGCAAAGGGGCCCTAAAACCAATGAGTACCTTTAGGATTTCACAGGCCATTTTTATGCATTTGGATTCTCACACTTTAGGGGCCCCTAAAATGCCAGGTGAGTATAAATACCCCACATGTGACCCCATTTTGGAAAGAAGACACCCCAAGGTATTCCGTGAGGGGCATGGTGAGTCCACAGAATTTTTATTTTTGGCACAAGTCAGCGGAAATTGTTTTTTTTTTTTTTTTAATTTTGTTTTTTACAAAGTCTCATATTCCACTAACTTGTGACAAAAATAAAATTTTGCATGAACTCACCATACCCCTCACAGAATACCTTGGGGTGTCTTCTTTCCAAAATGGGGTCACATGTGGGGTATTTATACTGTCCTGGCATTTTAGGGGCCCCTAAAGGGTGAGAAGAAGTCTGGAATCCAAATGCGTAAAAATGCCCTGTGAAATCCTAAAGGTACTCTTTGGTTTTAGGGCCCTTTGTGCACTCCAGGCTGCAAAAAGTGGCACACATGTGGTATCGCCGTACTCAGGAGAAGTAGGCAATGTGTTTGGGGTGTATTTTTATATATACCCATACTTTGTGTGAAAATATCTCTGTAAACGACAACTTTTAAAATTTTTATACAAAGTTGACAATTTACAGAGATATTTCTCTCACCCAACATGGGTATATGTAAAAATACACCCTAAAACACATTGCCCTACTTCTCCTGAGTACGGCGATACCACATAAGTGCCGCTTTTTGCAGCCTGGTGTGCAAAAGGGCCCAAATTCCAACGAGTACCTTTAGGTTTTACATGGCGGCTCACAATTTAGCCCCGCCCAAAATGCCAGAACAGTAAACACACCCCACAAATGACTCCATTTCGGAAAGTAGACACCCCAAGGTATTCACTGAGGGGCATAGTGAGTCCGTCTGAGATTTTTTTTTTTTTTGCCAGAAGTTATCAGAAATTGAAACTTTTTTTTTTTTTTTTCTCAGAAAGTGTCAATTTCCGCTAACTTGTGAAAAAAATGAAATGATACATGAACTCACCAAGCCCCTCCGCGAATACTTTGGGGTGTCTTCTTTCTAAAATGGTGTAATTTGGGGGATATTTATACTATCCTGGCATTCTAGCACCTGAAGAAACATGACAGGCGCTCAGAAAGTCAGAGCTGCTTCAAAATGCCGAAATTCACTTTTTGCACCATAGTTTGTAAACGCTATAACTTTTACCCAAACCAATAAATATACACTTATTGGATTTTTTTATCAAAGACATGTAGAACAATAAATTTAGAGAAAAATTTATATAGAAATGTAGTTTTTTTGAAAAATTTTACAACAGAAAGTGAAAAATGTCATTTTTTTGCAAAAATTTCGGTAATTTTTGATTAATAGCAAAAAAAGTAAAAATGGCAGCAGCAATGAAATACCACCAAATGAAAGCTCTATTAGTGAGAAGAAAAGGAGGTAAAATTCATTTGGGTGGTAAGTTGTATGACGGAGCAATAAACGGTGAAAGTAGTGTAGTGCGGAATTGTAAAAAGTGGCCTGGTCATTAAGGGTGTTTAAGCTAGGGGGGCTGAAGCGGTTAAATGATTGTGTTGGGACATAGTATGTTTTTTCATCATCAATTTTGTTAACTATTGTGTATTATCAATACAGTTTCCTTTGGTTCAATCTCAACCGAGTCCTATATCAATAACTGAAGCAGGTAAGGGGAGGAGCCTTTTAAACCTGGACTTCTACATTGTTTCCTGTCCTGGGGAGGCGGGGACATCCTCCTGGAGTGCCGTTGTGGAGGCTATTGGAAAAACCAATTACCGGTAAGAGAAATTGACTCTTTTCTCAATATCTGACATGACATCAGAATAATCCTTTCCAGTTTTTGGTCAATTAGGATTACCATAATTATTATTTGCCAAATGCCTGAATAATGAGAGAGAGAGAGAGAGAGAGAGAGAGAATGTTTTATGCATTTTATTACTTTCTGCAAAGTCAAACGTTTACATACATTTCATTAATATTTGGTACCATTGCCCTTAAACTGTATGACTTGGGTCAAACATTTTGGATATCCTTCCACAAGCTTTTCACAATAGTTGGTCGGAATTTGGGCCCATTCCTCCTGACAAAACTTGTGTAACTGAGCTATGTTTGTTGATCGCCTTGCTCGCACCTGCCTATTTAGCTTTGCCTATAAATTTTCAATAGAAGTGAGTTCAGGGCTTTGTTATGGCCACTCAAAAACATTGACTTTGTTATCCTTAAGCCACTTTGTAACCAGTTTGGCAGTATGCTTCGGGTCATTGTCCATTTGGAAGACTCATTTCTCTCCCTAGCTTTAACTTCCTGGCTGATGTCTTGAGATGTTGCTTCAATATTTCCACATGATCTTTTTTCCTCATGATGCCATCTATTTTGAGAAGTGCACCAGTCCCTCCTGCAGCAAAAACCACAACACCCCCGTGTTTCACAGTTGGAATGGTGTTCATAGGCTTCCAAGATTCTCCCTTTTTCCTCCAAACGTAATGATGATGATTATGGCCAAAAAGTTTAATTTTAGTTTCGTCAGACCACATGACATGTCTCCAAAAATGTAGGTCTATGTTCCAGTGTGCATTTGCAAAAATTAATCTGGCTTTTTTATGTTTCTTTTAGAGTAATGGCTTCTTCCTGGCAGAGTGGCCTTTCAACCCATGTTAATACAGTACTCGTTTTACTGTGGCTATTGACACAATCTTACCAGCTTCCGCCATCTTCACAAGGTCTTTTGCTTTTGTTCTTGGGTTGATATGCACATGTCGGACCAAAGCACGTTCATTTCTGGGACACAGAACCCGTCTCCTTCCTGAGTGGTATGATGGCTGGGTATTCCCATCTTGTTTGTACTTGCATATAATTGTTTGTACAGATGAACGAGGCACCTTCAGGTATCTTGAAATTGCTCCCAAGGTCGAGCGAGACTTGTGCAAGTCCACAATTCTCTTCCTGATATCTTCCTGAAGCTAACAGAAGCTTCCAAACACATGACATCAACATATGGGAAGTCCAGAATTGTTTAACCCCTTAAGGGCAGGGCCCTATTTCACCTTTAGGACCAGGCCATTTTTTTGCAAATCCGACATGCAGAACTTTAAGTGTGAATAACTTTAAAACGCTTTTACTTACCAAGGCCGTTCTGAGATTTTTTTTTCGTCACATATTGTACTTCATGACACTGCTAAAAAAAAAAAAGTTAATTTTTTGTATAAAAAAATACAAAATTTACCGAAAAATTTGCAAATTTCAAAGTTTAAAATTCTCTACTTCTAAAATACATAGTAATACCCCCCAAAAATAGTTATTACTTTACATTCCTTATATATCTACTTCATGTTTGGAGCATTTTGAGAATGCCATTTTATTTTTTGGGGATGTTACAAGCCTTAGAAATTTAGAAGCAATTTTAATTTTTCAGAAATTTTCCCCAAACCAACTTTTTATGGATCAGTTTAGGTCTGAAGTCACTTTGGGAGGCTTACATAATAGAAACTACCCAAAAATGACCCCCATTTTAGAAACTACACCCCTCAAAGTATTCAAAACTGATTTTACAGACTTTGTCAACCCTTTTGGTGTTCCACAAGAATTTTCCATTTGAATCCATTTTTTCCAGGAATAAAGCAAGGGTTAACTGTCAAACAAAACTCAATGTGGGTTGCCATGCTTCTGTACTTTGCAGAAACACCCCATATGTGGTCGTAAACTACTGTTTGGCCAAACAGCAGGACATAGAAGGAGAGGAACACCATAGGGTTTTTAGAAGGCAGATTTTGCAGGACTTTTTTTTTTTTTATTTTTTTTACACAATGTCCCATTTCAAGCTCCCTTAATGCACCCCTAGAATAGAAATTCCCAAAAAGTGACTCCATATAGGAAAGGTATTCAAAACGGGTTTTACAAACTTTGTTAATGACAGAAGGAGAAACAATTTTAGAATTTCGAAAAAAGCTGACGGCGAAACGCGCGTCGGGGCGTGATTGGTGTGGCGATAGTGGCGATAGTGGCTGATACTTGGGTTAGTATGTATTACTGATTTCTGTGGCACATGATTAATGAGTTTGCACCTTGGTAAACATATATAGCACTTGCACTTTAATTATTCTGTAGCCTGATTATAGCTACCTTTGATGTATTATGAGTATACCATAGATGCAATAAGTACGAACAAATTATTTGATAATTATATAAAAGGCGCCTCAAACTGATGAATTACTTCCCATGAATATGACTACCAATACCACATGCCACCAATCAGTTTTTTTAATCTGTTTTTAATGTGATACCATATATTATGTAAATAATAAAGCTTTGTGAACTTTTGGATAAATGATTGTTGTAATGAGTATTCTCTGATTTTGTGATCTGGATATTTTTTTATTGGTTATTATTTTTGGTTGCTCTATATTAATTTTTTTTTTTTTATGGAAAGTAACAACATTTTTTATTTTTTTTATTTCATCTCCTTTTGCCAATAACTCTTGTGGAACACCTAAAGGTTTAACAAAGTTTGTAAAATCAGTTTGGAATACCTTGAGGGGTGTAGTTTCTTAGATGGGGTCACTTTTTTGGAGTTTCTACTCTAGGGTTACATCATGGGGGCTTCAAATCAAAATCTGCCTTCCAAAAACCATATGGCGTTCCTTTCCTTTTGCATCCTGCCGTGTCCCCGTACAGCAGTTTACAACCACATATGGGGTGTTTCTGCAAACTACAGAATCAGGGCAATAAATATAGAGTTTTATTTGGCTGTTATCCCTTGCTTTAATAACCCCAAAACATAGATTCAAGTGGAAAATTTGCCAAAAAATTTGTGTTTTGGCACAGTTTTTTTTTTCTTTTTTTTTTTTAAACACTGTTCATCCGAGGGGTTAGGTCAAATGTTATTTTTATAGGGCAGATTCTTACAGACGCGGCAATACCTAATATGTTTTTACATTTATCTAGATTTTACACTATTATTTTAGAAGCAAAAAAAACAATTAGTATCTCCATAGCCTGAGAGGTACAGTTTTTTTTTTTAATTTTTTGGGTGATTGTCTTAGGTTGACACTCATTTTTGCGGGATGAGATGGTGGTTTTTTAGCACTATTTTTGAGGGCATATGACTTTTTGATTGCTCGCTATTACACTTTTTATGTTCTAAGTTGACAAAAAATGGCTTTTTTTACATCGTATTTTTACTTTTTTACGGCGTTTATCTGAGGGATTAGTTCAAATGTTATTTTTATAGAGCACATTGTAATGGACGTGGCAATACCTAATATGACTACTTTTATTAATATGTCGGTTTCAGCTTGACATCATAAACCAACTTTAAAAAAAAAAAAATGGTTTTGTGCCTCCACATTCTGGAAGCCATAGATTTTTTTTTTTGATTTTTTTTTTGGGCGAGTGACTTATCCAGGGGCTCATTTTTTGCGGGATGAGATGGTGGTTTGGCAGTATTTTGGGGGGCATTTGATTTTTTGATGACATGCTATTACAATTTATTTTTTATTTTTTTTAAAGGGCGTTTATCTGGGGGGGTTAGGTAATATTTTATTTTTATAGATCAGATTATTACGGACACAACTATGCCCAATATGTATGGCTCTTTGACTTTGGAGACGCTGAAACAAAAATTTTTAAAAATTAAATACAATAAAATCATTTTTGGAAAAAAAGTTGTTTCCGTGTCTCCAAAGTCAGAGAGCCATAATGTTATGTATTTTCTAGGGGATTGTCCGGGATTATAATAATTTAAAAGTCCATGGAAGTGTGGTACTCCCTGCAGCAACCGTTAATGCAGAGGCCAGGATGATCGGGGCACGTGTCACATTGATTGGTGGTGTATTTCTGGATCCCCCTCTTGTGACACACTCTGTACTTTTTTTGGGATTGTCCCTTCTTTCCAGTATGGGGGACCACACCTGGAAAGTGTTGGCCAGGGACGACCCGGGCGCCTCCAGTTCCTGAGGTACTCTGACCTGCTCTTTTCTGGTCAGAAAAGATCAGGTCTAGTGTTGAGCGAACAGTTCGAGCATAGTTCGGGTTCGTACCGAATTTTGGGGTGTCCGGGACACGGACCCAAACGCGGACATTTTCAAAAAAGTTCAGGTTTGTTGTTCGGCGATTACTTCCCGCTTTCTGAAGGGCTGCACAGCAGCCAATTAGCTAGCATTTTACTTCTTGCCCTAAGAGCCCATCACAGCCATGCCTACTAATGGCATGGCTGTGATTGGCCAAGTGCAGCATGTGACCCAGCCTCTATTTAAGCTGGAGTCACGTAGCGCCGCACGTCACACTGCTCTGATTAGTGTAGGGAGAGGACGCAGCTTCTGTGAGGGCGAGATTAGGCAGGGAAAAAGCAACAGCACCTAATGAACGGATCGATCTACAGCTGTGAATGATTGAATTTCTGCTAGTTACTTGCTCACTGGTTTTTAGGCTGCACAGAGCGTTTTTCTGTCACTTATTTTCTGGGGTGATCGGCGGCCATTTTGTGACTTGTGGTGCACCAGAACAAGCTGCCACCAAGTCCATCAATATAGTTTTTTTTTGTTCTTTTTTGCTATATCCTACATCAGGGGCTTGGCTGTGCTAATTGTCACCCCTAGAAACTCAGGATAGCAATTTCTATATTTTATTAAGGGGTTAAAAACAATTGCCCAAATACCAATGCCCTAAATCTGGTGTTCCAGCTTTGGCTAGCCAAGTATAATACTGTCTGCTGTCTGGCAAAGGATAAATTATTTTCTGTTGTGAAATTCAATTGCCAAAAGAGCAATACCATAAATCAGTGGTTTCAGCTGTGGCTGGCAAAGTATAATAGTGTCCGCCAAAACATATATTTTGTTGTGGGGTGAAATTCAATTGCCAAAATAACAATACCCTGAATCTGGTGTCCCAGCTGTTGCAGGCCAAGTGTTAATCTGTCAGTAAAAGGGTATATTTTGTTCTGCGGTGAAATTCAATTGCCAAAATAGCAATACCATAAATCAGTGGTTTCAGCTGTGGCTGGCCAAGTTTCACAGTGTCCGCAAAAACATATATTTTGTGTTGGGGTGAAATTCAATTGCCAAAATAGCAATAACCTGAATCTGGTGTTCGAGCTGTTGCAGGCCAAGTGTAAATCTGTCCATAAATGGATACCTTTCATCCAGGGCCTAAATACTAGCCCTAAAAGAGATATTCCCCTAAATCAGTGGTCACTGCTGTGCCTGGATTAGTGTATTACGCTACATAAATAAATAGGCAGATAGTGTTAGGTGCCTGTAAAAAAAGGCCTAAATTTGAAATCAATACATTGGTCCAAATATTTTTTTTCTTATTTTGGTGCTTGGTAAACGGTAACAATGAAGAAAACATCTAGTAAGGGAAGCAGACGCAGTCGTGGTGGTGTTAGTGTACCCTCTTGTGCTGGGAGAGGACGTGGCCATTCTGCCACAGCCACACCTCCTAGTGAACCAACTACCTCAGGTTCCAGTACCCGCCAGAATTTACAGCGATATTTGGTGGGGCCCAATGCCGTTCTAAGGATGGTAAGGCCTGAGCAGGTACAGGCGCTAGTCAATTGGGTGGCCGACAGTGGATCCAGCACGTTCACAACATTATCTCCCACCCAGTCTTCTGCAAAAAGCGCACAGGTGGCACCTGAAAACCAAGCCCATCAGTCTGTCACATCACCCCCATGCATATCAGGGAAACTGTCTGAGCCTCAAGTTATGCAGCAGTCTCCTATGCTGCTTGAAGACTCTGCAGGCAGGGTTTCCCAAGGGAATCCACCTAGCCCTTCCCCAGTGGTGGAAGACCTAGAATGCACTGATGCACAACCACTGATGTTTCCTGATGATGAGGACATGGGAATACCACCTCATCAGAGTCCGCACGTCTCTGATGATGAAGAAACACAGGTGCCAACTGCTGCGTCTTTCTGCAGTGTGCAGACCGAACAGGAGGTCAGGGAGGAAGACTGTGTGGAAGACGATGCAGGGTACGATGAGGTCCTCCGCCTCGGGAGGAATGTTGGCACCTGCCGCCCACCAAACAGGATGTGCCACCGACAAAACCACCTGCGTCACCAAGTATCTCCACCATGTCATATGGCAGCGTTCAGCTCTCCATCTCACAAACCTTGGAGAGAAAGCGTAAATTCCCACCTAGCCACCCTCGAGCCCTGGGCCTTAATGCCAGCATTTCTAAACTACTGGCCTTTGAAATGCTGTCATTCAGGCTGGTGGACACAGACAGCTTCAAACAGCTGATG
The DNA here is from genome assembly GCA_033119425.1 of Bufotes viridis. Classification (NCBI taxonomy): domain Eukaryota; kingdom Metazoa; phylum Chordata; class Amphibia; order Anura; family Bufonidae; genus Bufotes; species Bufotes viridis. Next base: position 467,167,943 of record CM065589.1, read on the forward strand.
TCCATGGCTATCCCACAGTATGTTGTTCCCAGCCGCCACTACTTCTCCAAGATAGCCGTGCCTTCCCTGCACAACCAAGTATCCGATAAAATCAAGTGTGCACTGCGCAACGCCATCTGTGGCAAGGTCCACCTAACCACAGATACGTGGACCAGTAAGCATGGCCAGGGACGCTATATCTCCCTAACTGCACACTGGGTAAATGTAGTGGCGGCTGGGCCCCAGGTGGAGAGTTCCTTGGCGCACGTCCTACTGCCACCAAGGATCGCTTGGCATCATTCTTTGCCTCCTGTAGCCTCCTCCTCCTACTCGGCTTCCTCCTCCTCTGCTTCCACCAGCTCATCCAGTCAGCCACACACCTTCACCACCAACTTCAGCACAGCCCGGGGTAAACGTCAGCAGGCCATTCTGAAACTCATATGTTTGGGGGACAGGCCCCACACTGCGCAGGAGTTGTGGCGGGGTATTGAACAACAGACCAGCGATTGGTTTCTGCCGGTGGGCCTCAAGCCCGGCCTGGTGGTGTGCGATAATGGGTGAAATCTCGTCGCAGCTCTGGGACTAGCCGGTTTGACGCACATCCCTTGCCTGGCGCATGTGCTGAATTTGGTGGTGCAGAAATTCATTCACAACTACCCCGACATGTCAGAGCTGCTGCATAAAGTGAGGGCTGTCTGTGCGCGCTTCCGGCGTTCACATCCTGCCGCTGTTCGCCTGTCTGCGCTACAGCTGAACTTCGGCCTTCCCGCTCACCGCCTCATATGCGACGTGCCCACCAGGTGGAACTCCACCTTGCACATGCTGGAGAGACTGTGCGAGCAGCAGCAGGCCATAGTGGAGTTTCAGATGCAGCACGCACGCGTCAGTCGCACTGCGGAACAGCACCACTTCACCACTAATGATTGGGCCTCCATGCGAGACCTGTGTGCCCTGTTGCGCTGTTTTGAGTACTCCACCAACATGGCCAGTGGCGATGACACCGTTATCAGCGTTACAATACCACTTCTATGTCTCCTTGAGAAAACGCTTAGGGCGATGATGGAAGAGGAGGTGGCCCAGGAGGAGGGGGAGGAGGAGGAGGATGAGGGGTCATTTTTGCCACTTACAGGCCAGTCTGTTAGAAGTGGCTCAGAGGGAGGTTTTTTGCAACAGCAGAGGCCAGGTACAAATGTGGCCAGCCAGGGCCCACTACTGGAGGATGAGGAGGAGGTGGAGGAGGATGAGGATGAAGCAGGTTCACAGCAGGGTGGCCCCCGACACAGCTCAGGCCCATCACTGGTGCGTGGCTGGGGGGATACGGAGAACGATGATGATACGCCTCCCACAGAGGACAGCTTGTCCTTACCTCTGGGGAGCCTGGCACACATGAGCGACTACATGCTGCAGTGCCTGCGCAATGACAACAGAGTTGCCCACATTTTAACGTGTGCGGACTACTGGGTTGCCACCCTGCTGGATCCCCGATACAAAGACAATGTGCCCACCTTACTTCCTGCACTGGAGCGTGATAGGAAGATGCGCGAGTACAAGCGCACGCTGGTAGACGCGCTCCAGAGAGCATTCCCAAATGTCACAGGGGAACAGGTGGAAGGCGAAGGCAGAGGAGGAGCAAGAGGTCGCCAACGCAGCTGTGTCATGGCCAGCTCCTTTGAGGGCAGAGTTAGCATGGCAGAAATGTGGAAAAGTTTTGTCTCCACGCCACAGCTAACTGCACCACCACCTGATACGGAACGTGTTAGCAGGAGGCAGCATTTCACTAACATGGTTGAACAGTACGTCTGCACACCCCTCAACCTACTGACTGGTGGTTCGGCCCCATTCAACTTCTGGGTCTCCAAATTGTCCACGTGGCCAAAGTTAGCATTTTATGCCTTGGAGGTGCTGGCCTGCCCAGCGGCCAGCGTTTTGTCTGAACGTGTATTCAGCATGGCATGGGGCGTCATTACTGACAAACGCAGCCGCCTGTCCACAGCTAACGCGGACAAGCTGACGTTCATAAAAATGAACCAGGCATGGATCCCACAGGACCTGTGCCTCCCTTGTGCAGAATAGACATTTATAACTGCCTCCCCCTCAAACATGTATTCTTGTACTCCGGGCACTTCTTTATTGAATCCTCATTTTTTTAACTTTACCATGATCTTGCGGTGCAACCCAAAGTTGAATGAACCTCTCTGGGTGCTGGGGCCGAAATAACTGAAAGTGGCCTTCTCCAGTGGTGGGTGATATGACGCATGATTCCTTGCTGTGGGACCTCTCTCCTCTCTCTGGGTGCTGGGGCCGAAATAACTGAGTGGCCTTCTCCAGTGGTGGGTGACATGACGCATGATTCCTTGCTGTGAGACCTGTATCCTCGGTCTGGGTGCTGGGCCGAAATAACTGAAAGTGGCCTTCTCCAGTGGTGGGTGATATGACGCATGATTACTTGCTGTGGGACCTCTCTCCTCTCTCTGGGTGCTGGGGCCGAAATAACTGAAAGTGGCCTTCTCCAGTGGTGGGTGATATGACGCATGATTCTTTGCAGTGGGACCTGTATCCTCGGTCTGGGTGCTGGGCCTAAATAACTGAAAGTGGCCTTTTCCAGTGGTGGGTGATATGACGCATGATTCCTTGCTGTGGGACCTCTCTCCAATTGATATTGGTTAAGCTTTATTTATTTTATTTTATTTTAATTCATTTCCATATCCACATTTGTTTGCAGTGGATTTACCTACATTTTGCTGCCTTTTGCAGCCCTCTAGCCCTTTCCTGGACTATTTTACAGCCTTTTTAGTGCCTAAAAGTTCAGGTCCCCATTGACTTCAATCGGGTTCGGGTCGAGTTCGGATCCCAAACCCGAACATTTTCGGGAAGTTCGGCCGAACTTCCCGAACCCAAACTTCCAGGTGCTCATCTCTACCCGTGTCTTCAAACTTACAATCAGCCAATCTCCCTATTTAAAAGTTGAAAAATAGTCACTGTGCTGTTTAGTATCATGGTGTGTACCACACTGAACAGGGACCAAAAAAAAGCTAATGAAAGAACTGTCTCAGGAGATTACAAAGACAATTATAGACAAACATGTTGAAGTTAAAAGCTATAAGACCATCTCCAAACAGCTTGATGTTTCTTTTACTACAGTTTCATATATTATTCAGAAGTTTAAGGTCTACTGGACTGTAGCCAACCTCCCTGGACATCGCCTCAAGAGGAAAACTGATGACAAATTGAAGAGATAGATAATACAAATAGTAACCAAAGAGACCAGAACAACTTCCAAAGAGATAAGAGGTGAACTCCAAGGTCATAGTACATCAGTGTAAGATCACACTATCCATCGTTGTCTTAGCCAAAGTGAACTTAATGGAAGACAGCTGAGGAGGAAACCACTGCAAAGCAAGACTGGAATTGTCAAAATACATATTGACAAGCCGCTAAGCTTCTGGGAGAATGTGCTTTTGACAGATGAGACAAAACTGGAGCATTTTGGCAAGTAACATCAGCTCTATGTTAACAGATGCAAAAATAAAGCAGTGTTAACCTGACTTCCTGTGCCTGCATTTCTGTCTCCACATGCAGGTATGGGCAACGGGCTTCCTCACTCCTCCCTGCTGCTGCACGCCGTGTTGACAGGTGAGAACAGCGGGGTTCTCAGCTGTTGTCTGTGCTCCTGCCACTGGCATCGCCCTCCTGTCTCTGACCATAGCTTGTGCTCTGGCTCAGAGTTCCTTGTGTGCATATAGGGTGTGTGTTGGCATGTCTCTCCTCCTTATGTGAGGCAGCATGCACACCCCTCCTATGTTCCCCAGCCTGTGGCTGGTCTGCAGAATGTATTTTAAGGAGCCTCCTTCTACAGGAAGGCGCCTAAGCAACTTTGGTTCCTAGACTTGTCTAAGTTCCTGTGAAGGTGTTACTGTAATTTATGCTATTACTGTGTACTGGACCTTGTATCTTGTTTAACATACCTTGCCTTACTGCTGCATGCCCTGACCAGATTTTGCTATCTTGCTGCCTGTCCTGACTTTGGACCTCATTTACGGACTTTGTCATATTGCTGCCTGCCCTGACCTCGGACTCTGTACCCAGACCTTTCCTTGCCTCCATCTGGTCAGCCTCTGGTCACCTAGCACCCTCTGGGTGTCCCATAGAATCTGGATGCGTCCAGTAGGTCCACACCCAGGTTCTCGTTTCCTTGTGTTCCAACCTCCCCCTCAAAGGTAGGGCCTAGTGTACCTCTCAGAAAAGTCTATCCTCACCATCAGAGGTATTGTGAAGAATGAGGGGTACACTTAGTCACCCCCCTCAGAGAAGGTTGGTCATGTGAGACAGCTGGTTCACACCCACTGACCTTTATACACAGAAAATAACATTTTACTTACAGTGAAACATGGAGGAGGCTTGGTTATGTTTTGGGGCTGATTTGCTGCATCTGGCACCGGGTGTCTTGAATCTGTGCAGGGGACAATTAAATATCATCAGATCATTCTGGAATGAAAGGTGCTGCCCAGTATCAGAAAGCTTTGTATCATTCGCAGGTCATGGGTCCTCCATCAGAATAATGACCCAAAACACACAGCTATAACATCCAGGAAAGCATTGTATTATTCTGAAGTGGCCTTCTATGAGCCCTGATCTACATCCTATTGAACATTTGTGGAAGGAGATGAAACATGTAGTCTGGGAAAGACACCCTTCCCACATTGAGAGTTACAGATATTGTTTGATTGCCATATTTGAATCAAAGGGTTGTGCAACAAACTATTAAGTTAAGGATTAGTGATGAACGGCAGGGGCAATATTCGAATTCACGATATTTTATGAATATTTGAGCATATATTCGCGAATTCCTGATCTTCAGGCAATATTCTCTTGATTTCGAAAATTCTCATTAAAAAATTTGCATAAAATGTGCATAACAATTTGCATAGACTGGTGTTTAGAAAAAACAAATATTCGCGATTACAAATATATTTTGAGATATTCTAAATATTTGCAAATTCTCAAAGTGCCGATATTCACGATTAAAATTCGCAATTCGAATATTCGTGATATACACTGTTAAGGATACCATAATTTTTGTCCAGGCCAGTTTCAATAGTTTGTTTCTTAAAATTATTCTCTTGAACCACAATTCAAAAGCTGATTTTCAGTAAATGTTTATATATTATTACTTTTGTCAGTTTCAAGCTATTTCACTTACCATTGTGGGTTTTTCTTTCTTTAACGGAAGGGTAACAACAATTATGTCCACGTGTGGAAATAGTTAGTTATTTGATTTATGTTAAACGCATATATAAACTTTTCACATATTACAAAGTGAATATTGCACACCTCCGTAAGCTTTATGATCTGTGTGCTTTCTGCATCCATATGTCCATTCCATAAAGGATAGAACATGTCCTATTCTTGGCCACAAAAGGTGGTCCACAAACAAAATAGATACAGCATGGACATCATATTGATGCCCTATGTATTTTGCGATTCTCTGTTTTACAGACTGCAAAATATATATGGTCATGTGCAAATTATGGCAGCTATCTTCTTTACTAAGACTGGCTTAAAGAGTTTGACCGCTTAAAGATTTTTGTCATGTATCCTTCCTTCCAGGGGGGCCTGTAAAGAGAGCTATACTTAAAGGGGTTGTGCCAGGGGTGTACATAGAAATCATTGGGCCCCATAGCAAGAATCTAAATTGGGCCCCCCTAAGTCCACCCACTACCCACCCTGGCCCATCCCACCACCTGCCCTGGCTCCTCCCCTGCCAGCCCCCCGTTGTATTCCTACTGACCCAGAGAATGAAGGGCACAGGTCAGTTTTGCTGCAAAGGGAACACCGTAGGAACAAAACCTGCAAAATGGTGTAGGAATTTTATTTATTTTTTCAATTCCACCTCATTTGGAGTTTTTTGCCTGCTTCCCACTACATTGTATGCCATATTAAAGTACAAAAAATAAGCCCTCATGGATAAATGAATGGAAAAATAAAAAAGTTATGGCTCAAGGAAGATAGGGAAGAAAAATGAAAATGAAAAAATGAAAAAACCTCCGGTATCTTAATGGTTAAAAGGGTTATCCAACCCTTATTATGCCCCCCAAAATGCAACAGTTCTTCACCCTTATGGTCCCAGAATACGCCACATGCCCCCTAACCTCATAGCAATGAGTTCCCCTCACTCTCGGCATCTGAGAGTGTTAAAAACTGGAAGTGTGGGATTCCTCTTCAGGCACACTTTCCTCCAGCAGAGATCGGGAAAAGCACCATGTTCTACAGGGTGGGCCATTTATATGGATGCACCTTAATAAAATGGGAATGGTTGGTGATATTAACTTCCTGTTTGTGGCACATTAGTATATGTGAGGGCGAAAAATTTTTCAAGATGGGTGGTGACCATGGTGGCCATTTTGAATCCAACTTTTGTTTTTTCAATAGGAAGAGGGTCATGTACACATCAAACTTATTGGAAATTTCACAAGAAAAACAATGGTGTGCTTGGTTAACGTAAGTTTATTCTTTCATGAGTTATTTATAAGTTTCTGACCACTTATAAAATGTGTTCATTGTGCTGCCCAATGAACACATTTTTGCATTGGTGGATTGTCAATGCAACCCTCTTCTCCCATTTTTTTACACACTGATAGCAACACCGCAGGAGAAATGCTAGCACAGGCTTCCAGTATCCGTAGTTTCAGGTGCTGCACATCTCGTATCTTCACAGCATAGACAATTGCCTTCAGATGACCCCAAAGATAAGTCTAAGGGGGTCAGATTGGGAGACCTTGGGGGCCATTTAACTGGCCCACGATGACCAATCCACTTTCTAGGAAACTGTTCATCTAGGAATGCTCGGACCTGACACCCATAATGTGGTGGTATACCATCTTGCTGGAAAAAACTCAGGGAACGTGCCAGCTTCAGTGCATAAAGAGGGAAACACATCATCATGTAGCAATTTCGCATATCCAGTGTCCTTGAGGTTTCCATTGATGAAGAATGGCCCCACTATCTTTGTACCCCATATACCACGCCATACCATCAATTGTTTTGTTCCAACAGTCTTAGAGGGATCTATCCAATGTGGGTTAGTGTCAGACCAATAGCGGTGGTTTTGTTTGTTAACTTCACCATTCACATAAAAGTTTGCCTCATCACTGAACAAAATCTTCTGCGTAAACTGAGGGTCCTGTTTAAATTTTTTTGTTTTGCCCATTCTGCAAATTCAGTGCGCCAATCTAGGTTATCCTCGTTGAGATGCTGCAGTAGCTGGAGTTTGTAAGGGTGCCATTAGTGAGTAGCTAATATCCGCCGAAGAGATGTTCGACTAATGCCACTCTCCAGTGACATGCGGCGAGTGCTACGCTGTGGGCTCTTGCTGAATGAAGCTAGGACAGCCACTGATGTTTCTTCATTAGTGACAGATTTCATGCGTCCACATTTTGGCAAATCCAACACTGAACCAGTTTCACGAAACTTAGCAAGCAGTTTGCTAACAGTAGCATGGGAGATGGGTGGTCTCGTAGGGTGTCCTGCATTGAAATCTGCTGCAATGACCCGGTTACTGCATTCACCAGACATCAACACAATTTCTATCCGCTCCTCACGTGTTAACCTCGGCGACATGTCAATGGCTGTAAACAAAGAGAAACTTGTAAATAACTCATGAAAGAATAAAGTTACGTTAAAACCAAGCACACCATTGTTTTTCTTGTGAAATTCCTAATAGGTTTGTGTCACATGACCCTCTTCCTATTGAAAAAACAAAAGTTGGATTCAAAATGGCCGCCATGGTCACAACCCATCTTGAAAAGTTTCCCCCCTCACATATACTAATGTGCCACAAACAGGATATTAATATCACCAACCATTCCCATTTTATTAAGGTGTATCCATATAAATGGCCCACCCTGTACTAGGCTTCCAGGCTCATTGTTAGGGCTGGGTTTATCCCAGTTTAGGCCACTAGGTGGCAGCACTGAACTGTGAAATAGTGATTTCTATACAGACTAAGGCCTCTTGCACATGACCGTATGGCTTTTTAAGTGTTTTGCGGTCCGTTTATAACGGATCAGTTTTTCAATTTTTTAATTTTTTTTGCTTCTGTTGTGTTCCGTTTCAGTTCCGTTGTTCCGTATGGCATATACAGTATACAGTAATTCCATAATAAAAATTGGGCTGGTCTTAAAATTTTCAATAGATTGTTCAGCAAAAAAGGAGCCACTAAACGTGATTTGCGGACAAGAATAGGACATGTTCTATATTTAAACGGAACGGAAAAAACTGAAAAACGGAAGGCATACGGAGACACTTCAGTATTTTTTGCGGACCCATTGAAGTGAATGAATCAGTATACTGTCAGTATACTGAACTGAAAAAAACTGCCAGTATACAGTCCGCAAAATACCATCGTGTGTAAGAGGCCTAATGGAGCAATTTACATCTGATGATTGTAAGTTGTGGTCCACTTGGGGGACCTAACAAAAAGTAAAAAAAAGTTTTGAAACCATAAAAAAACCTTAAAAATTAAAATCCCCCCCATTCCCCAAAATAAAAATAAACAAAAAAAAAAAATAGCATTTAGAGATGGCCCGAACTATCCGCCGGCGAACAGTTCCCGGCGAACATAGCTTGTTCGCGTTCGCCTCAACGGGCGAGCACATGCGATGTTCGGTCCGCCCCCTATACATCATCATTGAGCAAACTTTGACCCTGTACCTCACAGTCAGCAGACACATTCCAGCCAATCAGCAGCATACCCTTCCTCCCAGACCCTCCCACCTCCTGCACAGCATCCATTTTAGATTCATTCTGAAGCTGCAGTCTTAGTGAGAGGAGGGAGAGTGTAGTTGCTGCTGATTTAATTGGGAAATCGATAGCTAGGCTAGTGAATTCAGTGTCCACTCCAGTCCTGAAAGACTCCTCTGATCTCTGCTGTAAGGACAGCGTCCTGACAGCACCCCAAAAAGCCCTTTTTAGGGCTGCAACATTAGTCTGCTTTTTTTTTTCCCTTTATATACATATTGCAGTTGCCTGGCCTGCCTGTGTGTGAGGAGCTGCAGGCCCACTGACTGTAGTGTGCCCACTGCCAGTGCCAACCACTGATACCGGGTGGCACAGTAGCTTGCCGATAAATAAGGCATTTAATTTTTAGACAGTAGTCTAAATTCAGTTGCTTGCCTGCTGCCAGTGTGTGTCAGGCCCTCTTCCACTGACTGTAGTGTGCCCACTGCCAGTGCCAACCACTCATACTGGGTGGCACAGTAGCTTGCCGATAAATAAGGCATTTAATTTTTAGACAGTAGTCTAAATTCAGTTGCTTGCCTGCTGCCAGTGTGTGTCAGGCCCGCTTCCACTGACTGTAGTGTGCCCACTGCCAGTTCCAACCACTGATACCGGGTGGCACAGTAGCTTGCCGATAAATAAGGCATTTAATTTTTAGACAGTAGTCTAAATTCAGTTGCTTGCCTGCTGCCAGTGTGTGTCAGGCCCTCTTCCACTGACTGTAGTGTGCCCACTGCCAGTGCCAACCACTCATACCGGGTGGCACAGTAGCTTGCCGATAAATAAGGCATTTAATTTTTAGACAGTAGTCTAAATTCAGTTGCTTGCCTGCTGCCAGTGTGTGTCAGGCCCGCTTCCACTGACTGTACTGTGCCCACTGCCAGTGCCAACCACTGATACCGGGTGGCACAGTAGCTTGCCGATAAATAAGGCATTTAATTTTTAGACAGTAGTCTAAATTCAGTTGCTTGCCTGCTGCCAGTGTGTGTCAGGCCCTCTTCCACTGACTGTAGTGTGCCCACTGCCAGTGCCAACCACTCATACCGGGTGGCACAGTAGCTTGCCGATAAATAAGGCATTTAATTTTTAGACAGTAGTCTAAATTCAGTTGCTTGCCTGCTGCCAGTGTGTGTCAGGCCCGCTTCCACTGACTGTACTGTGCCCACTGCCAGTGCCAACCACTGATACCGGGTGGCACAGTAGCTTGCCGATAAATAAGGCATTTAATTTTTAGACAGTAGTCTAAATTCAGTTGCTTGCCTGCTGCCAGTGTGTGTCAGGCCCGCTTCCACTGACTGTAGTGTGCCCACTGCCAGTGCCAACCACTCATACCGGGTGGCACAGTACCTAGCACGCGTAGTACCACTTATCTAAAAAAAATGACAGGCAGAGGCAGGCCACCCCGCAGGGGCCGTCGTGGTCGTGGTGCTGTGATTTCCACTGTCCCTGGAATAATGCCCAGTTTTCAGAGGCCACGTACCCTGAACCCGAAAAATTCAGAGGACGTAGTTGACTGGCTTAGACAGGACACCCAATCTTCAACAGCTTCCGCTAAGAACCTTGACGCACCATCCTCCTCCAGCTCAGCTTCGGTCACCAGCTCTCAAGTTACCACGCACCCGCCCGTCGCCACCACCACCACTACCACCACAGCCACCACAGCCGCTTCACTTGATCCGTCAGAGGAGTTATTTACACATCAGTTGGATGCAATTAGTGATGCGCAACCATTATTGCCAGATGATGTAGATTACGGGGATATGTCTCAGTCAGGCAGGATTACATACATGGATGTACAGTGTGATGATGATGATGATGATGTTGTACCCGCTGCTGCTTCCTTTGCTGAGGTGTCAGATACAAGTTAAGCGGTTGATGATGACGATGTGTCCACGGATGCCACGTGGGTGCCTGCTCGAAGAGAAGAAGAGGGGGAAAGTTCTGAAGGGGAGACAGAGTGAATGAGGAGACGAGTTGGAAGCAGGGGGAGGTCGTCGCAAGGAGTTAGTGGCACAGTCAGACAGCATGTATCGGCACCTGGGGTCAGCCAGACAGCACGCAAGTCAACGCATGCTGTTGCCACCACTTGAATGCCGTCATTGCAAAGCTCAGCAGTGTGGCATTTTTTTTGTGTGTCTGCCTCTGATAAAAGCAATGTCATTTGCAACCTGTGCCAAAAGAAACTGAGTCGTGGGAAGTCCAACACCCACCTTGGTACAACTGCTTTGCGAAGGCACATGATCTCACATCACAAACGCCTATGGGATCAACACATGAGTACAAGCAGCACAAAAACTCAAAGCCACCATGCTCCTCCTGGTCCAGCATCTTCAGCCACGTCAACCACTGCTGTCCTCCCTGCCCCCTCTCAACCACCCGCCACTCCATCTCTCACCTTCAGCAGTTCCTGCTCATCTGCCCACAGTCAGGTGTCTGTCAAGGACATGTTTGAGCATAAGAAGCCAATGTCACAAAGTCACCCCCTTGCCTGGCGACTGACAGCTGGCTTGACGGAAATCTTAGCCCGCCAGCTTTTACCCTACCAGCTGGTAGAGTCTGAGGCCTTCAAAAAATTTGTTGCTATTGGGACACCACAGTGGAAGGTACCCGGACGAAATTTTTTTTCAAAAAAGGCAATCCCAAACCTCTACCATGTCATTGAAAAGGAAGTCATGGCATCTCTGGCATACAGTGTTGGGGCAAGGGTCCATCTGACCACTGATACCTGGTCTGCAAAGCACGGTCAAGGCAGGTATATTACGTATACTGCGCATTGGGTCAACCTGCTGACGGCTGACAAGCATGGAATGCGTGGCTCCGCAGCGGAGTTGGTGACACCACCACGACTTGCAGGCAGACCTACTGCCACCTCCTCTACTCCTACTCCATCCTCTTCGATATCCTCCTCGGCTGAGTCCTCTTCTGCTGCGGCGTCTGGCTGCACATCAACTGATTCCCCCCAGCTCCCCAGGGGCTATTCCACATCCCGGATACGACAGTGTCACGCTATCTTGGGGTTGACTTGCCTGAAAGCAGAGAGCCACACAGGACCAGCACTCCTGTCCGCCCTGAACGCACAGGTGGATCAGTGGCTGACCCCGCACCAACTGGAGATCGGCAAAGTGGTGTATGACAACACAAAAATACCACTCATATCGGGTGTGACAGTAAATTGCACGGTGCAGACGCAGTCACCGTGGTTTAAAACAGAGTGGAGGGAGCCAGCGTTTTTTTAACCATCTCCCCGTTCGAAAAATCTATTCAATAAATGGCCCCAGATTGGGGACGTTAGAGGGATTAAACTGATGAGAATAGTACTACAGAAAATACCACTCATATCGGGTGTGACAGTAAATTGCACGGCGCAGACGCAGTGACCGTGGATTAAAACAGAGTGGAGGGAGCCAGCGTTTTTTTAACCATCTCCCCGTTCGAAAAATCTATTCAATAAATGGCCCCCAGATTGGGGACGTTAGAGGGATTAAACTGATGAGAATAGTACTACAGAAAATACCACTCATATCGGGTGTGACAGTAAATTGCACGGCGCAGACGCAGTCACCGTGGATAAAAACAAAGGGGAGGGAGCCAGCGTTTTTTTTTAACCATCTCCCCGTTCGAACAATCAATTCAATTCACCTTTTGGGGACCCTTGGTGTTGTACGTGGCTGGGTGGAGGAAGAAACCTTCAATGACATCACCGGGACGTGGCTAGCTTGGTATCCAACCTTGTGCAAATGGGGAGTTTGCGGTTGTGCAAATTAACTGTTTGCGGTGCATTAAAAGGGGAGTTTGGTCTGTCAATGTCAGTGAAGCGGGCGTAAACCTTACACTACCTGATCGATATAACATCATACCTGATCGTATACACACACTGGATGTTTTAAAGCATGTTATTCCAAACAATTTAGGAATGTTAGTTGATTTATGCCCTTTATGGATTAAAACCCGACTCTGCGTCCACTACGTAATTTTCCATGGGAGTTTTGCCATAGATCCCCCTCCGGCATGCCACAGTCCAGGTGTTTGACCCCTTGAAACAACTTTCCCATCACTATTGTGGCCAGAAAGAGTCCCTGTGGGTTTTAAAATTAGCCTGCCAATTGAAGTCTATGGCGGTTCGCCCGGTTCGCCCGTTCGCGAACATTTGCGGAAGTTCGCGTTCGCTGTTCGCGAACTGAAAATTTTATGTTCGCGACATCACTAATAGCATTATGAGCATTGCCACATGCGAAACCGACCATACTATTACAATATTTAAAACAAGTTAGCCCATATGGTGAATGGCGTAACAGAAAAAGTCATACATACCCCAAAATGGTATTGTAAAAAATGACAGATCGTCCTGAAAAAAAAAAGCCCCCATACATCTCCGTAGACATAACTATAAAAAAGTTATGAAGGTCAGAATATCGCGATGAAAAGAAAAAAATATTTTTTTATGAAGTGAGTCCTGTGTATTTAAGTTTTTAGACTCTATTTTTAAAACGTTTCTGTGGGGATTCAAACTCACAACCATCTACATTAAAGACATGAACTAGAGATGAGCGAACTTTAAAAAAAAGTTCGGCGTTCGGGTTGTGGTAACTCGCGCATCCCGTTATGGATTCCACTATCGCGGCATATGGAATCCATAAGGGGCGGCTTCCACCAACCCGAACTGTTGAACAGCCGAAGGACCTGGGGTGACGTCACCGTCATGTGATCAGTGCAGGGGGCGTGGCTCAGCACAGGATTCCATATGCCACGACAGTGGAATCCATAACGGGATGCGCGAGTTACCACAACCCGAACGCCAAACTTTTTTTTAAAGTTCACTCATCTCCAGCAAGAACCTTAACCATTGGGCTATAGAGCTTGAAGGGGTTGTCCAAGTTAGTGATACTCAGGATAGGTCATCAATATCAGATCAGCGGGGGTCCAACACCTCCACCGATCAGCTGTTTGAAGAGAAGGCGCACAGCGTGCCACCGCTGCCTTCTCTTCAAACAGTTGATAGCAGGGGGTGCCGAGTGTCGGACCCCGCCGATCTGATATTGATGACCTATCCTGAGGATAGGTCATCAATAAATATAACTTGGACATCCCCTTCAATGCAGAGCCATTGCTGAAAAACCTCATAGAAGTTTCTCTTGTATTAAAAGCCTCATAGAAGTTTCTCTTGTGACAAGAGAAACTTCTATGAGGTTTTTCAGTAATGACTTATCACTGAGCTTTATAGCCCAGTGGTTAAGGTTCTTGTCTTTAATGTAGATGGTTGTGAGTTTTAATCCTCACAGAAACATTTAAAAAATAGAGTCTAAATTAAACTTGTATACACAGGGTGTGACCATGCTTGGGAATTCCTCTTTCATGTTCATGGACACATCCATATATGGAATCAGATCAGGGACTCTTAAACCGGGAAATTCCCCACTCTGGGGCTTTGACTGAGCATAGAGGAAGCAAGCAGGGCCCAGAGCAGAAGAAAGGTAGGCGGAGCCTTCCTTGCGCTCTGGGCCCCCTGTGCCACGGGCCCCATAGCGCCTGAGTGGTCTGCCTATATTGGCAGTACGCCAATGGGTTGTGCCATAAATCACCTTTCACTCTAAAATGTATTTTCATCAATTACTCTAGTTCCCATTACCTCCTTGGATTTTTTTTTCCCCCAGCTTGACCTCATTTGCAGTTCTCCCTTCCCCCATGCTTAAATTCAATCTCCTAGATTGTCAGATGTCTGCTGACTCATCATGCAGTTGAGATGTGTCCTAACATCAGCAGATCATGTGACACTAATCATACCCAATGATGCATTCTAAGTCCTACATTACAAGGCTCCAGTGCAGGAACTAACCTACAGCAACTGAATATTAAAACAGATTTGCCACAGGGCTCATTGGTAAGCTACTAAATTTAGAATTAGACATTTTTGATAAATTGTGATATTTGCAGAAAATGATATTACAGAGATATATATGTTGGGCAGGCCGGGATACATTTATATTAGTGGTACAATTAACTTCAACCCTTTAACCACCTCCCGTCACGCTAACGCCGAAAGGTGTGCGGGAGGTGGCAGTCTCGATCACGCCTATCGGCGTCATCTCGTGAGACCCGAGATTACATGTGAACGAGCGCGCATTGATCACCCCCCTGTAAGGCTCCATTCAGATGTCCGTATGTGTTTTGCGGATCCGCAAAACACGGACACTGGCAATGTGCTTTCCGTATTTTGCGGATCCGCACATTGCCAGAACTATATAGAAAATGCCTTTTCTTGTCCACAATTGCGGACAATAAAAGGACATGTTCTATATTTTTGCGGACCTGGAAGTGCAGACCCGGAAGTGCGGATCCGCAATTCCCGATCCGAGCGTGACAAAGTCTGTCCCCATAGAAATGAATGGGTCCGCAATTCCGTTCCGCAAAATGTGGAACAGAATTGTGGACGTGTGAATGGGGCCTAAGGGTCCCTTATCACCGTCAGTTAGTTAGCTACTTGTTAGGTAGTTAGCGCCCAGCCCACCGTTCCGCAGTCACTGATTAGTCGCTGATTAGCGTCATCGCTGTCGCTAATCAGCAATAGTACTATATAGTATCTGTGAGTGATCAAGACTGATTGCAATCAGATCTATATGAGTACATTAGGGTCACCTTAGGCTCTACAAAAAACGCAGTGTTCACCCGATCAGGCCTGATCTTGTGCCCACACTTGCGTTCAGTCCGCCCCACCGTAGTAAAGATCACTTTTGAGCTTTTTAGGTCTTTATTAGCGATCGCAGCTTAAGGATCTATTTACACGTCCGTGGTATGCTGCGGACCCACAAATTGCGGATCCGCAGCACACTATGCCAGCACTCTCCATAGAGATTCCTATTCTTGTTCGCAGGCTGCGGACAAGAATAGGACATGCTCTATCTTTTGCGGAGCTGCGGCCGGATGTTTCGGGGCCGAAACCCGGAAGTTCGTGGGGCCTTACTTCGCAAGCACTCCTATGTCCTTTCCCCTCTTTTTTTTGCACATTTTTTGGCAGAGATTTTTTCATCCACATTGATCGATGCGAATGAAGAAATCTGTGCCGTTCATTTTTTCTTTCAGCCCAGAGGCAAAAAAAAAATCTCATTACCCATATGCTCAATATAAGGAGAATAGCAGAAACTCCTAATGCTGGCCATACATGTATAGATTGCGGAGATCCTCAAATGCCAGGGCAGTACAAACACCCCACAAATGACCCCATTTTGGAAAAAAGACACCCCAAGGTATTCGCTGAGGGGCATATTGAGTCCATGAAAGATTGAAGACACCCCAGGGTAGAAGACACCCCAGGGTATTCGGTGAGGGGCATGGCGAGTTCATAGAAGATAATTTTTTTGGCACAAGTTAGCGGAAATTGATATATATTTTTTTTCTTACAAAGTCTCATATTCCACTAACTTGTGACAAAAAATTTGATTTTACATGAACTCGCCATACGCCTCACGGAATACCTTGGGGGTGTCTTCTTTCAAAAATGGGGTCACTTGTGGGGTATTTATACTGCCCTGGCATTTTAGGGGCCCTAAAGCATGAGAAGTAGTTTGGAATCCAAATGCGTGAAAATGCCCTGTGAAATCCTAAAGGTACTCATTGGAATTCGGGCCCCTTTGCGCAACTTGGCTGCAAAAAAAATGTCACTCGTGGTATCGCCGTACTCAGGAGAAGTAGGGCAATGTGTTTTCGGGTGTATTTTTACATATACCCATGCTGGGTGTGAGAAGTATCTCTGTAAATGACAATTTTTTAAATTTTTTTATACAAAGTTGACAATTTACAGAGATATTTCTCTCACCCAGCATGGGTATATGTAAAAATACACCCCAAAACAGATTGCCCTACTTCTTCTGAGTACTGTGATACCACATGTGTGCCACTTTTTTTCAGCCTAGGTGCGTAAAAGGGCGGAAAGTCCAACGAGTACCTTTTAGGCTTTATAGGGTTGCTCACAATTTAGCTCCACCCAAAATGCCAGAACAGTAAACACACCCCACAAATGACCTCATTTTGGAAAGTAGACACCCCAAGGTATTCAATGAGGGGCATAGAGAGTCTGTGGGAGATTTTTTTTTCCCCAGAAGTTAGCAGAAAAGGATTTATTATAATTTTTTTCCTCAGAAAGTGTAATTTTCTGCTAACTTGTGAAAAAAAATTAAATCATACATGAACTCACCATGCGAATACTTTGGGGTGTCTTCTTTCTAACCACATCAGCCCCCCTAGCTTAAATACCCTTAATGACCAGGCCATTTTTTACAATTCTGCACTACACTAATTTCATGGTTTATTGCTCGGTCATACAACTTACCACCCAAATTATTTTAACTCCTTTTCTTCACACTAACAGAGCTTTTATTTGGTGGTATTTCATTGCTGCTGACATTTTTACTTTTTTTGATATTAATCAAAAATGACCGAAATTTTTGCAAAAAAATTACATTTTTCACTTTCTGTTGTAAATTTCTTTTTAAAAAAAACTACATTTCTATATAAATTTTTCTCAAAATTTATTGTTCTACACGTCTTTGATACAAAAAAAAAATCCAATAAGTGTATATTTATTGGTTTGGGTAAAAGTTATAGTGTTTACAAACTATGGTGCAAAAAAGTGAATTTCCGCATTTTGAAGCAGCTCTGACTTTCTGAGCATCTGTCATGTTTCTTCAGGTGCTAGAATGCCAGGATAGTATAAATACCCCCACAATGACACCATTTTAGAAAGAAGACACCCCAAAGTATTCGTGGAGGGGCATGGTGAGTTCATGTATGATTTCATTTTTTTTCACAAGTTAGCGGAAAATGACACTTTCTGAGGAAAAAAAAAATTATAAAGTTTCCATTTCTGCTAACTTCTGGCAAAAAAAACATATAAAAAATCTCCCACAGACTCACTTTGCCCCTCATTGAATACCTTTGGGTGTCTACTTTCCGAAATGGGGTCATTTGTGGGGTGTGTTTACTGTTCTGGCATTTTGGGCGGGGCTAAATTGTGAGCAACCCTGTAAAAGGTACTCGTTGGACTTTACACTCCTTTACGCACCTAGGCTGCAAAAAAGTGTTCAGCCTCTGGTCTGAAAAAAAAAATGAACGACACAGATTTCTTCATCCGCATCAATCAATGTGGATGAAAAAATATCTGCTAAAAAATGTGCAAAAAAAAAAGTAAGGCCCCATTCACACGTCCGCAAAAATGTCCGCATCAATTCTGCAATTCTGCGGAATAGATTCGGACCCATTCAGTGTGAATGGGGCTGGCGGTGATGCGGAGAGCACACTATATGCTCACCGCCTCAGCATTTGCGGAGCTGCGGCCGCGAACTTCCAGGTTTCGGCCCCGAAGAATGATGGACCATGTGATTGGACCATGTGATGTGACATCATCACAGGTCCTTTAGACTACAGCTAAAGCTTGAAGAGAGAAGAGAGATCGCCAACTACGCAATCAAGTGGCTAAGATAAGTTAAGTTTTTTATTTTTAACCCCTCCATCCACATTTTACTAAGCATTCTTTATTGAGAATGCTATTATTTTCCTTTATAACCATGTTATAAGGGAAAATAATAAAGATCGGGTCCCGTCGCTTAGCAACCATGCGGGAAAATCGCACTGCATCTGTACTTGCTTGCGGATGCTTGCGATTTTCCCGCAGCCCCATTCACTTCTATGAGGCCTTCGTTGCGTGAAAAATGCAAAATATAGAGCACGCTGCGATTTTCACGCAACGGCGTGAAAATCACCGCTTATGTGCATAGCCCCATAGAAATGAATGGGTCCGGATTCAGTGCGGGTGCAATGCGTCCACCTCACGCATTGCACCCGCGCTGAAAACTCGCCCGTGTGAAAGGGGCCTTACTGCTTCAGGGGAGACATAAAACCCCTTTAGAGCAGAAAAGGAGATAGTTAACATGAGTAAGGACACATTGTACTGTCTGAAACATGTTATTGTCTGCTGGGACTTTTTTAGATTTTTTGTATCCATGTGATTTTTAATCGGATTTCAATGAACAGGAGATTTTAACAAGTGCTGGAAGATTGTACACCTACTGAGACACCGTGATTAGCTTCCTGTGTATTTATTTAAATAGTCTTATTTAACATAACATGCATTTATATTTTCTTAATTATTAAAGATTTTTTTATTTTCTTGATAGATGGAAACTGTATAAAAATGTCTAAAAAGTTCAGTCTATAAATGCCTATTCGAAGTGAAAAGTTTACTTGAGGTCTGTCACTATTATTAAACTCTATATAACTTGTGTGCTTGACTTCAATGACATGAAAGTGCTTGGGTCTGCCTAGAAGCAAGCACAAAGTACTGAACATCTGAGTGATGTTAAAACATTGAAAATATCTTCAAAGAAGAAAGTGGACATGTACTTTTTGCAAAATATCTTTTCCATGGTTTCGGTGTGCAAGGGCATTCCTGGAGTGCTTTCCTGAGTCTTTTAAATATTATTACTACTTGCCCCCTAAATTGTCATATTTGAATTTATGAAAAAAATAATCTGATACTGTAACCCACAGTTTTTTGCACCTCTCACCTGGATAGGGATATGTATGTCCACTTGCAATACTTCAAAACAGGTGCTTAAGCCTTTCCAGAACTCCAGCATACATGTACATTGAAAGTCCAGTTTTTAAAAATGACGCCCACTTGCAAGCATAACGGGCACCATAGCCGCTTGTTTTCTGCTATTTTAATCAGCGGACAACTCATGCTAATGTCTGAGGTGTCTGTACCTGGGAGCACTGCCCTCCTGGGGCTGGAACAGCTTCCCCTCACTGAGGTCAGGGAAGCTGTTCCTTGCCAGTCATAGGATGGAGCCTGCTGGAGGCTACCAGGCCTATAAGGCTTCATTCAGACATCCGACGGATCCACAAAACACGGACACTGGCAATGTGCGTTCCGCATTTTGCGGACCGCACATCGCCAGCACTCTCATAGAAAATTCCTTTTCTTGTCCGCAATTGCAATGGAAGTGCGGATCCGCAATTCCGGATCCGGGCTGGACATATTGTGTCCCCATAGAAATGAATGGGTCTGCAATTCCGTTCCGCAAAATGCGGAACAGAATTATAGACGTGTGAATGGAGCCTTAGAGCTATATTCTAATGTAGGCCTGCAGGTAGCAGCACTGGATTGGAATATGCTGAATTTCCTATCCACTAATGTATTAAATTACATTAGCGTGTAGGAAAAGCAACCTCATGATTTCAGTTCCCCTAGTGGGCTAAAAAAAAAAAAAGTTTTAAAAATATAAAAAGATTAATTACAAATCACCCCATTTCCCCATAATTAAAATAAAAAACATCATAGGCATTGCCGCGTACATAAATGCCTGAACAAAAAAAAAATGCAGATCCCAGACAGCTCTGTAGACAAAACTATAAAAATGTTCTAAGGGTCAGAACATGGTGAAGAAAAAAAATATATTTTTCAAAAAGTTTTTATTTTGTTTTTAGTATTATTGTTGTAATCATTCTGATTGAGGGAATGAAGGTTAGAGGTCAACTTTACTGCAGGGGGAACGCCATAATAACAAAACCCATAAAACTTTGGTGGAATTTTTTTTCCAATTCCACCCCAGTTAGAATTTTTTACTAGCTTCCACTACCTCATATGCAATATTACATGGTGCCATTAAAAAGTACTTCTCCTGCAAAAAAAAAAAAAAAAAAGCCTTCATATGGCTGTGTGAACAGAAAATAAAAAAGTTATGGATCAATAGTGACCACATGCTATTATAATACAGTATTTATTAAAATGGCTTTTATACTACACGTCAGTTAATATACCATCTTTTATGCATAGAGGACAGTCAGCAGCTACTGCTCAGCCAAGATCTGGAGGAAACATCCGCCGCTTCCTCCACTATGCAGGCAAGTAGTGATGAGGAGAGTGGCGTGGGAGCTGGTGTTGCGAGCGGTCAGGCTCCTGACCCCAGAGATGGTTGAGGAGGACATCAGTGACGTGCAGACAGTATTCAATGCTGATGATGTAGCTGATCGCACCAAATATTGATTGAGGGCTGCGATATACCTGCTTCCACAAAATATTGATTAAGGGGTTCAATATACTTGTTTCCACTAAATATTGAGTGAGGCCTGCAATATACCTTCTTCCACAATATACTGATTAAGGGGTTTGATATACCTGCTCCCACAAAATACTGATTGAGGGCTACAATATACCTGTTTCCACCAAATATTGATTGAAGGCTGCAATACACCTGCTTTTACAAAACAAGGATTAAGGGGTTCGATATAGCGGTTTCCACAAAATACAGATTAAGGGCTGTGATATAACTGCTTCCACAAAATACTGATTAAGGAGTTCCATATACCGACTTCCACAAAATACTGATTGAGGGCTGCAATATACATGCTTCCACAAATACTGCTCTTCTCTAGGGACTTAGGCACAGGGCCATTTTGAAAATGACAGGTAGAAGAAGAGAGGTGTTTGTGCACCCTCCTCATCCTCTGTATCTGCACCCTCCTCACCCTCTTTTGTGTGCACCCCCAAAGACAACACCTCCACCACCACCATCATAGCCCCTCCACTCGAGTCAGAGGAATTATTTTGCCATCCATTCCCAGACCTTACCGATGCACAGCCATTCTTGACACTGGATTGGGAAGAAGAGATAGCAACGGCCGCCACCCAGCGGTCTGACGACAGTACCCAGATTAGCCCAAGGAGGGAGTTCCCCGCTGTTGCTTCCTACTCTGAGATCTCAAATGGCAGTGGCGGTGAAGGTGACGATGATGAAGTGTCGATGGACCTCTCATGGGTGCCCACAAGAGAGGAAGAGGAGGGGAGTTCAGAGGGAGAGAGAGAGCAGCAGAGAGGGAGGAGAGGCAGGCCGAGCTCGCAGGGCACAAGACGCAAAAAGCAGACTGCAAATGTATCTGGAGAGAGCCATCCACCATGCACCATAACTGCTGGCGCTCCCAGGATGCCGACACATGGCTCCACAGTTTGGGCTTTTTTTTAACGTGTCAGCTGCTGACAATAGTGTTGCCATCTGCAGCCTGTGCTGTCAATACATAAGTCGCGGTAAGCCCAACACTCACCTAGGGACAACCACCTTAAGAAGGCACCTGGCCTCCCATCACCAAGCCCAGTGGGATCAATGCCGTCAGAACCCACAAAGCCACACTCCCGGCGCTCCACGTCCTGCCTCTTCTCACTCCACCTTCCACTGTGCCGTCGTCACGTTCATCAGGCAGAAGGCAGGCTTTAGTGGCCTAAATGTTCAAGAGTAAAATGTTGATGGCGTTGGATAACCCTCTTGCCCAACTGCTGACCGCTGGTTTGTTGGAACTGCTAGCCCGCCAACTACTGCCATATAAACTGGTGGACTCTGAGGCCATTGGCACACAACAATGGAAGGTCCCCGGAAGGAAATATTTCTCCCAGAAGGGCATCCCAGAGCTATATGGCCATGTTCAGCGGCAAGTGAATATATCTCTGGCACACAGTGTCGGTGCTAAGATACATCTGACCACAGACATGTGGTCTAGCAAACATGGACAGGAAAGGTACATAACTTTTACTAGGTGAACCTTCTGACGGCCGTCAAGCATGTAAACTGTGGCTCCTGTGTGGATTTGGTGTTACCGCCAAGCATTGCTTGCAAGCCTGCCTATTCTTTTCCTCCTCCTACTCTATCTTCCGTCTCCTCCTCGGCTGACTCCTCCTTTTCCACTGCTACTGCCTCTTCCGCTGTGCCCCCCAACCTCCCCAGAACCTATTCTACGTCCCAGGTGAAACGTTGCCATACTGTGCTGTGGCGGTTGTGCCTGGAAGCCAAGAGCCACACTGGTCCTGCACTGCTTTCAGCTCCGCGGTCACAGGCCGATCAGTGGCTAACCCAGCTCAATTTGACAGTTGCTAAAGTGGTGTGCGACAATAGTGCCAATCTGCTGAGCGCGCTGAACAGGGCAAAATGACACACCAGGTTCCAGGACGTCTTGCCACAGGTCAGGAAAATCTCTGGCCATTTTTGAAGATCTTACACGACCATGGCTCGACTTGCAGACGTTCAGCGGTGACACCACTTTCCCGTCCGACGTCTGATTTGTGACAGCCCGAAGCGCTTGAACTCCACCTTGTATATGCTTGATAGACTTGAACTCCACCTTGTATATGCTGTAAGAACTCTGCAGCAGGACAGGTTCTGGTGAGCTTGCTTTCTTTTCACCGCACCAGTGGCTGCTCATGCGCGACTCATGCAGACTTCTGCGGCCATTCGATGAGATCACCAAACTGATCAGTCTTAGCCAGGGCATCATCAGAGATATCATACCTTACGCCATATTTCTGGAACGCACATTACGCCGTGTCATTGATCAAGCCGTCGAGGAGTGGAAGCTGGAAGAGGAGGAAGTCGAAATGTTGAATGAAATCCCGGGGGGGGGGGGGCTACTCCAGCAGGAGTCTGAAAAGGAGTCAGAAGAGGATGGTGGCGGGGGGGGGGGAGGAGCAAGAAGAGCAGACTTTGAGGGGGACTTTAAACTTTTCGGGGATCCCTGGTGTTGTCCGTGGCTGGGGGGAGGAGACCGAGGAATACATTCTCCTGGGCTATGATCAGGAACCAGGGTGCTCCACCGCTTCCAATTTTGGGCAAACGGGGGCCTTCATGCTCCAGTGTTTGAAGAGGGACCCCCGTATAAAAAGCATAAAGGGCAAGGACCAGTACTGGGTGGCAACGTACCTAGACCCCCGGTACAAACACAAAATGGCGGACATGTTACCAGCATCACAGAGGGCTGGCAGAATGCAACATTTCCAGGCCTTGCTGCGAGAAATGCTGCATTCTGCTGTTGCGGGCGCTGGCAGAGGAATTTCCACCCACAGCTAAACAGGTGCGGGTACCAATCCTACCGTGCCTGCAAGAAGAAGGCAGTTTGACAATGTGTTGGTCACTTCGGATATAAGATCATTCTTGCAGCCAACCCATTGACAGCCGCCCTCTGGATCCAGCCTCAGGGAATGCATAGACCTATAGGTGTCTGACTACATCAAGTTAACGGCCATATTTTTAAAATTTTTCTGCCAATGGTCTTGTGTAGGGGCTAATTTTTTCCTGGAAAACTTGACATTTTTAACGATAACATTTTTGGGTACATTTTTTAATATTACATTTTTTTGGGGCAAGGTGACCAAAAAATGGCTGCTTTGGCACAGTTTTTATTGTTATTTTTTTAAGGCATTCACCTGGGGGGTAGGCTCATTTTGGAGATGGCAATATCTAATGTCTATTTTTATTTAAAAAAATGTAATTCAAAATTGATTTTTTTACTGTCATTTTTTTTATTTTTATAAAACACTTTATTATTATTATTTTTTTTTTTACTTTTTTAAACTTGTTATGTTTGTTCCAGTTTCAGGGTCTCATTCCTGTTTCAATGTACTACATGCTGTATTTTACTACATTGAAACGGTCAGTTTCACACTGACAGTGTGTCTGTGAGACCCAGCCCGGGGGCTGTGTCTCACAGGCTTCTGTACATGACAGACCTTGAGGCCTTTGCGAGTCCTGGGGTTGCCATGACAGCCATCGGCCCCCTGTCACTGCAGTGCGGGGGCCGATGGAGATGGAGATGAGCGAATTTCATATTTCAAAATTTATTTGCGCTTCGTTTGGTTGTAAAAACAGAATTGCGTTATGGATTCCGTTACCACGGACCATAACGCAATTCTATGATGGAATGCATAACGGACGGAATGCCTTTAGAGGCATTCCATTATTCATTCCATATTAATAGAAGTCTATGGCCTGCATAACAGATTCGTACCGTTTCCGTTTGAAGGGGAGTCCTCTCTTATGACGGAATGATTAATGAAATGGCTCTAAAGGCATTCCATTATGCATTCCGTCATAGAATTGCGTTATGGTCTGTGGTAACGGAATCCATAACGCAATTCTGCTTTTACCACCAAACAAAGTGCAAACAAATTTTATAACATGAAATTCGCTCATTTGCTGCTTTTACCACCAAACGAAGCACAAACGAATTTTATAACATGAAATTCCCTTATAGAAGTGTATGGCCTGCATAACGGATTCGTCCCGTTTCCGTTTGCAGGGGAGTCCTCTCCTGCATAACGGAAATGGGACGGATACGTTATGCAGGCCATAGACTTATATTATGACGGAATGAATAATGAAATGACTCTAAAGGCATTTAGTTATGCATTCTGTCATAGAATTGCGTTATGGTCTGTTGTAATGGAATCCATAACGCAATTCTGCTTTTACCACCAAACGAAGAGCAAAAGAATTTTATAACATGAAATTCGCTCATCCCTTCATGGAGAGACAGAGGGAGCCACCACCCGCATTGACCCCAGCATTTAAGGGGTTAATCTGTCAGCATTGGCTTTTGCAGCAATGCCAGTGGCATGACGTGCATGTACGTCATGGGTCATCAAGTCTCTTGCAGCCATGACATACTAGTACAGTACATCAGGGGTCATGAAGGCGTTAATGCCCCGGACGGTACTGCAACACTGCACATCCAGGTGATTTTCCTTTCTGACCTTGTCTGGCACCTCCCTGCACTGTGACCTGATGTTGTACAACATCAGGTCATAGTCCGTGTACTACGTCCTGACGTTCTATGAAAAAAGGACTGTGCTTAACAGCACCCGGAGAAGATGAAGGAGTGTTGAGTATAACCAACGCTAGCAGCGCTACACTCTCCACTCCTCGTGCCTCCTGCATACTACACCAATTTTGGGGGAAATAAATATGTCTTATAAAGTGAAAAATATGGTAAGTACATCATGAAAAACATTTTATGCTGCTCTGTTTCCAATCCTGTAATGGCGAGAAGGAGTTTAAATGGAAGGAGGTCAATTGTGCGCTCTGGTGCTCCATTAAGACTCGATTGGAGTGGTGGACACAGCGGAGGACAGTGTCAAAGCCAGAGTCATGTTTGTGGCAAGATTGCATCTTGCAATTATTTTTAATTATAATTAACCAAGATGAGAGACTTTCTTGACATTTGTTTGGGGTCTGATTGTAATGAATACAATCGGGTACAAACAAATTCAATTCAAAAGTGCTCACATTGTCCTGAAAAGTTGTGTATGACATTCTAAATTCTCCTAGGACTGTATCCTGCCCCTTTCAAGCTCTTTAACGACAAGGCAGCTTTAGTAATGACTAGTAGCCATGTTAACAACACATGTATTTTAATTAATACATGGTCCAAAATGTATCCCTCTGACCTATAAAATGGTGGCCAACAGTGAGATATTCAATTGGAATCTGACTGTTTAGAAAGTTCAAGATGAATTTGAGCAGTTTAGAATCAATTCACTCTTCTTTGATAATTAATAGTCAAATGTTAACCTTTTGACTGTTTTTGACTATTCTCATCTACACTACCTCTTCAGAATGCATTTGTAATAAAAAAGTTTAACCATTCTTGGGTTTTTAACTGTTTGTATGAGTTAGACAAAATTCTAGACACACTAATTGATTATTGTGGAGTACAGTAGTTTAGGTTCCAAATGTAGCCTTTATCCTATAGGTAATCATTGTGCATGATCATGTAAGAATGGTTTTGTTACATACAGTATTTTGTATTTCACAAAAAAGCCACGTCTATTTGCAGACATTTCTTGTGGACGATGTTAGCTGTAAGTGAATGGGAAATTATGACATTCACTATAAACAGTGCATTTTTCCATGTTTTTTTTAAAAATTGTTTTGTCATTTGCATTGCAATTTTTAGTCTATTGGGCACAAAAAAGCTTATGAGGGTAAATGTAGAGTAAATTACATTTTTTGTGATAGAATGAATTCGTGCCAGAATGGTTTGAAGTCTGGACAATATATTATTTATTTAATATTTTATTTATTTATTTAAGAAGCAGAATTTAGATTTTGAGAATTAGGTTACATTTTTTAAAATGCATTTTTGTGATACTGCAATACATACCATTTACAAATGTCACTCTATATCTTTCTATTTTGTGAAATCGTTTTTCTTTCATTGTACTAATTGGAAGTCTGTTTCAGTTCAATGGCATTTATTCAATTATCACAATTGTGGTCATGGCTACGGCCAACGATGCTTGATGAACCCTAGGGAGATAAACATCAAGAACAACCTAACCCGGCTAGCCGTGTGCTAGCTAAACCTAACTTAATGGCTTGAATTGTGCCCTTAGCCATAGCCGTGGGTAGGCCTAAAAGGGGGCAAAAGCCAAGCCAAGTAGGTTATAAAGAACACAATGAAAGTGCAAACAAATCCGTGACCAACTGCGAGGCATCGGCAATCTTGACCGCACATTCAGGAAGTATGCGGCAAAACCATAAGGAGACGTACATCACAGCTTGCAAATGACGAAACCGGAGACATGATGCTCGATGTTGCAGATAGTGCCCCGAAGCGGAATGAAGGACTGGGAATACGCTGTGGAATGGAGCATGAAATATTAACTGAACCTGGTGAACTGTGGTTCTAGTACTGACAATTGCCCTGGCCTCTGGAGTTTGTGGAACCGAAAGAGAAACCTGCCTGCCTAGACTATGCAAGAAGTGAGGGGCAAAAGAAACCATGAAAGTAGGAAGGGAATCTTTGAATAGTTCCCCAGACATCATCTATCTGCTTGCCATGGCCCCTGCATTCTTCTGTGAACCCCTGAGAATGGTTTAATCCTGAAACGGGAAAACCGACCTGGTATCTGAGTCTACCATTAACCTACGTGGCCCGAATACCGTGGCAGGCGAATATCGCTGAAAAAAGTGACCTGACCAACATGGCAGGTGACCCTAAAGATTTGAGCTCTAGTAATTGAAGTGTGATCCTGGAGCATGGCAGACACTGGACATTAATAAGGTGTAACACCTAAAGAACGTAAGGAGCAGGAAACATAGTTGAGTAACAAGTGAACCTGACTGAACCCCGCAGGTGACAGACTTTAGTTTAAAACATGGGCCGTATGCAGGTGATCAGGGAAGCAGATATGAATGTGAGACATTTGGGCCCAATCAGCCTGGAACCATGGATGGACAACCAACCAGGCAGGACTGAAAACAGGTAATCGGACCCCCGAAGCCATGGGGCCGAAGCAGTCGTCGGACCCCCGAAGCCATGGGGCCGAAGCAGTCTTCGGACCCCCGAAGCCATGGGGCCGAAGCAGTCGACGGACCCCCGAAGCCATGGGGCTGAAGCAGTCGACGGACCCCCGAAGCCATGGGGCCGAAGCAGTCGACGGACCCCCGAAGCCATGGGGCCGAAGCAGTCGTCGGGCCCCCGAAGCCATAGGGCCATAGCAGCCGTCGGACCTCCGAAGCCATAGGGCCATAGCAGCCGTCGGACCCCCGAAGCCATAGGGCCGAAGCAGCCGTCGGACCCCCGAAGCCATAGGGCCGAAGCAGCCGTCAGACGCCGAAGCCATAGGGCCATAGCAGCCGTCCGACCCCCGAAGCCATAGGGCCATAGCAGCCGTCGGACCCCCAAAGCCATAGGGCCATAGCAGCCGTCGGACCCCCGAAGCCATAGGGCCGAAGCAGTCGTCGGACCCCCGAAGCCATAGGGCCGAAGCAGCCGTCGGACCCCCGAAGCCATAGGGCCGAAGCAGCCGTCGGATCCCCAAAGCCATGGGGCCGAAGCAGTCGGTGGACCCCCGAAGCCATAGGGAAGGTACAGTACCTTCCCAACAAACAAAAGAACAACTTGTAAAACATGGTAGGCACACTGGCCTCCCCTGAGAAGCTGTTTTGTTGAACTAGGCAGGAGACCAATCTGAGTGAATGCAAACCAGGAGTAAAGGAGACCAATCTGAGTGAACACGAATCAGGATTTAAAAGGATTTTTTTTTTTTTTTTTTTAACACCACCGAGGAAAAACGTAAGCCTGAAAAGAAAGCAGCCATGTTTACCGGGAGAGTACTAAGCAGTGGGTGCGGAGTACCCCGTTGAGACTACTGAGTGTAGCAAGTAACAGGAGAATGCAGCTTTGAGTGGGAGCAGAATGTAACACATGGTGTAACAGCAGATGGGTGAATGCCGCTCTGGATGTGAGAAACAATGTATGAGCGCGGCTCTGAGTATGGCTAGAGCATGAAAAACATGGTATAAAGCAGACGTAAGAATGCAAACTGAACGTGAGCGGACTATTAACGTGATGCATCTGCGGACACATGAACACAGCTTTAGTAGTGAATGGAGTAGAGGACAGGATGTAAAAGTAGACATGCGGACGCAGCTTTGGATGTGAATGAAATATTAACTCGAAGTGACAGCCGACATGGAAAGCAGCTCTGGCGAGTGGGGTATAAAACCTGTTGTAGCAGTAGAAGTGTGAACACAACTCTGGGTATAGGCAGAGCAAACAATTGGTATAACGGCAGCTCTGGTTGTGAATGGAGCGTGACACATGCTGTGAAAGTGACATGAACGCAGCTCTTGAAATGGGCCTGGAAAGAACCTGTAGTAACAATGGACGTGTGAACGCAGCTCTGGGTGTGAGTAGAGCAAACATGATATGCCAATAGACGTATGGACGCAGCTCTGGTCGTGAATTTGACTGCGTAAGTGTGAAGGCTCCTTTGTGAGTGAGCCGAGAACGAAAATAGGTATAACAGCAGCTCTAAATGAGAGTGGAGCATGAACATGATGTGACAGCGAACGTGAATGCACCTCTGAAAACAAGCCTCGTATGACCTGTTGTAACAGCAGACATGTGAACGCAGCTCTGACTGTGAGCAGAGCAAACATGGTATACTAGCCGAAGCATAAACGCAGCTCTAACCACACACAACAACATGATGGAACAGCCAAGTGTGAACAGCCAATGGGTGAATGCAACTCGAATGTGATTGAAGTATGAAGCATGATGAAAATAGCAGACATGTGGACACAGCTCCAGTGAGCAGAGAGTAAAACATGTGTAAAGCAAAATGTAAAGGCCGTCTGGAATGAGCAGCGTGAAAGTGATGGACAATAAAAGACGTGCGGATACATTTGAGGGTGTGAGGCGTATAAAGCGAGGTGCAAGCAGGTATAAGACAGAAGTAGAGCCGAACGTGGAAATGCCGCTCAGAATAAGAGCAGAGCATAAAGTGCATCATGGTTTTAGTACATAAAGCAAGGAAAATACCTGAAGTCTAAAGATGGTGGTGGCTGGGAGAGGGGGAGTCACATGGCAAGGAACAGCTACAGCAATAGGTCAAACAACAGCTGAGTCTGATGTTCAATCATGACGTCACATGCAGCCCGGGTGACTGTTCCCTAACTTCGTATAAGCTGAAGTAATTTTCCATGCGACAAACAAGCGACGTAAATTTGCAAGATATATTGGAACTAATTCTTATTATCAAACAAAAGAGGTTGAAAAAGAAATAGAAATTTTTTAGCCCCAACAAAACAAACCTGAGGCAGAAGATTCTGAGGCGAAGCCTCCCGTTCGCTAGAAAAGTCGGGTTCCGACCGGCCAGGAGGGATGGCCACGCCCCAACTTACTTACGTATTACCCCGCGTGCATCGTAGCGATAGCAGAGAGCGAAGAAAAAAAAAAGGACAAAACAAAACCTCCGTTCTGGCTCCATGCTGCAAAGAAAGAGATCCTGCCACCAGCAAAGCTAGTTCACTAATGACACCCAGCAGCACCTGTGCACCTGAAGAACACACGCCCAGGAGTGAGGCAGTGGCTTGTTTAAGAACAGCCTCCGCCCCTCCCACAAATGCAGGCTGACTAGTCAGCCTTACTACTAGTACTGCAGACTAAGACTTCATTCATTTGAACATTGGGAGAATCTTTTTTTTTTTTTGTGAAATGAAAAGGGTTTACTTACTATTTTCTTATTTTTTGTCTAGTGTTACATTATTGTTTTATTCCATTACTGACTTCTACTGATTTAGATCTACTATTTTAGATTTTCTTTAATAAGTAACCCCATGTGCAGCATGGATAGCAGCTAGATGGGCTGGGAGTGACTCAGTATGATCCTGTAGGTTGTCATAGGTCTCTGGAGCCATGCTGACTGCAGTGCATCCCACAGGTGCATGGAGGACGATCCATACAGCAAACACCATGGTCGAGGTGTTCCCACAGATGCTCAATTGAGTTTAAGGGCAATACGGCCACGGCAGAGCAAAGGCCGTGTGCATGAGCCCTAAGTCTTTGTCATTAGCAGACCAGGGTAGAATTTCGAAGTCTTGAACATGCTCTTCCAACTAATATAAGACATTTCTAGATGTGTGACAAGTTATATTGTCTTGCTGGAAGATCCCATCCGCCTTTGGGAAGACAATCAGCATGTTTGGGTGTATGTGATCTGCAGGGATGGAGTCTTACTCAAATCGGTTGAGAGTGCCTTCCACATGTATAAGTGGGCACTGAGAATGCAACGAAAAAACTAAATCAGACCTTAACACTACCAACACCAGCTTGCTTGCAGGGTATTTGTTCTCTGATGTTTCTCAACTGACACGTCAATGTCCATCTATTTGATAAAGCAGAAAATATGACTCATCAGAGTAAGATTCCCTTTGCCACTCAACAGAGGTCCAATTTCAACACTTCTGCTTTTTCTGCTGATGCAATTTCGTTAGCAAACTGTGGTTTTAGACACACATCTGGTATCCCCCTGGTTCATTTTGGCAGTGAGCTGCTCCACTGTAGCATGTTGGTCGAGGGGGTCGTGCACCTTCTTAGCTGACGTTCACCTCTTACATCAATGCCACGTGGTGCTCTGCAGTTTCCACATTGCTTATTCGATTTATTTGCAATGGTGCCATTTGTTTACTCACTATATACTTTCCCCACAGCAGCATGAAAACAGTTCACAAACTGCACAGGCTCAGAAATAATGCCACCATTGGCCCAAAAACCATCAATCACCCCTTTTTGCAACTCTGATAAATCAACCCTTTCATCCAAGACAGCGATGAGGAGTATGTGTGCAGACACCCTTTCTCACACTTTATATATAGGGAAGAGCGAACCCGGACCATAATGTTTGGGTTCATACCAAACATTACGGTGCCCGGGCACCTGAACATGGACATTGGCTCGAAGGTCTGTGACCTACATCTGTAGCCATTTTTGATCAGTGCAATATATCTCCTTTGCATCAGTTACACAGAAATAAAATACTTAATCAGGCTTTAAAATTCTGTTGGTGAGCTATAGCAATTTTTTAGGGTTCAAAACACCGCCTTTCCATCTGTCTTACTGTAATAGGAGAGTTAATCAGTCTGTTAATTGTGACATAAAGCCATTGTTTGGTGTTCAAAACACTGCCTTTGCATCCGTCTTACTGTAATATGCTAGTTAATCAGTCTTTTAATTCTGTCAGTCACATAAAGCCATTTACACGGAAATAGAATAGTTAATCAATTTGTTAATTCAGTGAGTGAAATAAACCCATATTTTGGGGGCA
Organism: Bufotes viridis; assembly: GCA_033119425.1. Classification (NCBI taxonomy): domain Eukaryota; kingdom Metazoa; phylum Chordata; class Amphibia; order Anura; family Bufonidae; genus Bufotes; species Bufotes viridis. The sequence continues at coordinate 467,200,122 of CM065589.1, forward strand.
CAAAACATCTCCATTGCATCCATGACACAAAAATAGAATAGTTAGTTTGTTAATTCGGTGGGTGACATAAAGCCATTTATTTGGGTGCAAAACACTTCCTTTGCATCCGTGAAATAGAAATACAATAGTTAATCTGTCTGTTAATTCTGTGGGTGACATAAAGCCATATTTTGGGGGGAGATACACCTCATTTCCACCTGTTACACAGACATACAATTGTTCATCTGTCAATTTTGTGAGTGACCATAAAAAAATGAGAGCATCAAGTAAGGGAGGTGGGCATGGTTGTGGTGCTGCTGGTGTGGGTGGTGGTGGTGGAGCTTCTGCTGCAGGGAGAGGATATTGTCGATCTGTGCCAGATATGTGTTCAAATGAAACATCTTCCTCTGGTGCACACAGGCGACATGACGTTATCAATCATTTTGTAGGCCTGAATACCGCTCTATGAATGGTGAGGCCAGAACAAGTAGATGCGATAGTAGATTCAATGGCTGACAGTGCCTCCAGTTCCTTCACATTGTCTTTCACCTGATCCCCTGCTGAAAGCGCAGAGTTGGCCCCAGCGGCCTATGGGCATCTGTCTTCCCCCTCAACTCCTTGCACATCAGCCAAGCAGTCTGAGCCCCAAGTCATGCAGCAGTCACTTATGCTTTTTGATGACTCTGTGATGAGAGTTCCATGGGCCATCCACCTAGACCTGCCACAGAAGTGAATGAGATTAAGTGCATTGATATACAACTACTTATGTTTGAGAATCAGGATGTGGGAAGACCGCTGCAGCATGTCTCTGATGATGAAACACAAGTGTCAACTGCTGTGGCTTTCTGCAGTGTGCAGAAAGACAAGGAGGGCAGGAGTGAGGAGATGGATTGAAGATTAAGTGGAGGATAATGAGGTCCTAGACCTCACTTGACATCCAGGTCATCAGAGTGATGTGCGCTGTTCGGAGGAAGAGGTGTGGGTCACGCAGCTCCAGCCACACAGCAAAAGAGGGACCAGGGTGCAAAAGCACAGCGGCCGGCCCCCAGTCAGTACACCTGCTACTACCCAATGCGCCCAGGGACAGAGCACACCAAAGCCAGCTCAAAGGAGTTCCCTGGCAGTTCTTTAGACAATGTGCTGACGATAAGACACGGGTGGTTTGCACGCTGTGCAATCAGACCCTGATGCGAGGCATAAATGTTCTAAACCTAAGTACCACCTGCATGACAAGGCATATAACTGCAAATCACAAGCTGCAGTGAAGTAGACACCTGAAAAAGCATGAAAGATCTGAGTCTCCTCCTGCTCTCTCTTCTGCTGCGGTCTCAGCCTCTTCCACCCCCTCTAGAGCAACAAGGCCACCTGCCACCCTCAAAGTGAGGATTTGACAGCAACACCACCACCAGCAGTGTCACCGAGCATCTCCACACTGTCCCATGGAAGCATTAAGCTGTCCATCCCCCAAACACAGGAGAGGAAAGCAGTCATAGAAAGGACCCCCCTACCCACCCATGAGCCCTGGCCCTGAATGCCAGCATTTCAAAATTCCTGGCCTTTGAAATGCTGCCATTCCATTCCATCTGGTGGAGACAGACAGTTTAAAAAAGTAACAACTGTGGCTATCCCAAAGTACGTGGTTCCCAGCCACCACTATTTTTCCAGTTGGGCCATCCCTGCCCTTCATGAACAAGTAGCTGAAAAACTCTGGCGTGTGCAACTCTATCAGTGGCAAGGTCCACATAACCACTTATAAATGGACCAGTAAGCATGGGCAGGGACATTTTATCTCCCTAACTGTCCACTGGGTAAATGCAGTGGCAGCTGGGCCTGAGGCAGGAAGCGGTTTGGCGCATTTCCTACTGCCACTGATGATTGCTGGACATTTCTCGGTACCTCCTCCTATACTGCTTCCTCCTACTGTTCCTCCTCTACCACCTCCTCATCTGGTCAGCATAACACCTGCACCACCAACTTCAGCACAGCCAGGAGGAAACGACAGCAGGCTGTTCTGAAACTCATTGGTTTGGGGGAAAAAATCCCACACCGCACAGGATCTTCGGACGGGCAACGAAGAACAGACCAATGAGTGGTTGGTACTGCTGAGCCTCAAGCCCGGCCTGGTATTGTGTGACCAAAGGGCAAAATTTCGTAGTAGCTCTGGGCCTAGCCAGTTTGACGCACATCCCTTGCTTGGCACATGTACTGAATTTGGTGGTGCAGAGGTTCTTGAAAAATTTACCTGAGATGTCGGAGCTGCTGCAGAAAGTGTGAACCGTCTGTATGAGCTTTTGGCATTCTGACCCTGATACTGCTTAGCTTCTGCCTTCCCGCTCACTGCCTCATATGAGATGTACCCACAAGGTGGAACTCCACCTTGCACATGCTGGAAGGACTGTGTGACCAGGATCAGCAGGCGATAGTGGAGTTTCAGCTGCAGCACGCACTTCAGCATAGCAGGGGGAGTGATCACGGACAGACGCATGTGCCTGTCCATAGCCAATGTGGACGAGCTCACATTCAATAAAATGAACCAGGCATGGATCCCACAGGACTCTTCCATACCTTGGGCAGAGTAGAGAGGTATACCGGCCGCACCCAGCCATTTTTGTACTCCAGCACAGTTTGTGAGTTCTCTTTTCCATTTCCCAATGTTTTGGGGCCTCCACAAACCAAAAAAAAAATAATAAATTACTAAAAAAACTAACAAAAAAATGTTGGCTTCCTCCACCTCCTGATTTGAAATTTTTCTATTCTTTTAAATTTTAAAAAATACATTGTTTGTAGCCTCTTTAGGAGGCTACAATCTCCAATACTTAGTTTTTTTTTTTTTATTAAATATTTCTATACTCATAGGGAATATAGAAAAACATAGATTGCTGATTTCCTATGTTGGCCTGCTACCACACAGGGATACTGGTATTAACCCGAAAGCACACGCTTCCAGGTTTTTCACTGTTTTTCACACTTAATCACGGCATCTAAAGGCTGGAATATCCGTGATCGGCATTATTGCCATTCACGGACATTAGCCATGGGCCTCTGCTGTTTGAACCAGCAGAGACACGCCGGCTATGGCACCCGCTGCAAGCGCAAGTGGGCACCATGTTTAAGGATTGCTGGTAGCGAAACGTTTAAGGACTTAAAGAGATTCTCCACTTTTCCTATACTGATGACCTATCCAAACTATGTGAGTGCTGTATTCTCCCCACTGTTTACCTGCTCGCTGTCAACATTGCAGTGGTATAGTTAAAGCCTTTCTGTCTCATTCACTTCCTCAGGGCTCCTGAGGATAAGTCATCAATATAGGAAAGTAGGAGAACCACTTTAATGGGGCTGTGTATGCTAAACCTAAGTGTATTATCTCTGATAGATCAGTAGACTGGCATGCAATTAGTGCCTATTACCTATTCCCAGAGATAATTTACATTCCAATGAGCAAATTCAGAGCTGGTAGGAATTCTTTACATACAAAATATTCCACGATCTCATAATAAAGAGGAATAAATAAAGAGTGTGTCATTCTTCCATTTATCTATTGTTGCTAAGTTTAACAAAATAGAGTAAGACTACAAAAAAGGATTGCATTTTTTTCTGGATACAGTGCCTTATCAACCCATTGGTTGTGTCTGGTATTGCAGGTCCTCCCTGTTCAAGTAAAAAGGCAGGGGCGTAGCTATAAGGGAAGCGGGGGAAGCAGCTGCTTTGGGGCCCAAACTCAGAAGGGGCCCACCCAGGATGAGGACTAAAAGATTTTATTGTCAGGGTCCCCCCAACAGTATTATACAATGACATTATATACAGTGACAGTATATACAGTGACATGACATACAGTATATACAGGTGTAGGAAACAGACAGAGTGGCTGCCAGGCCTCATCTGAGAGAGTGATCTGGACTAGCCGCAGGAGTGGGGGTTGCATGGCAGGAGTGGGTTGCGAAGAGGTTGCTGGGGGGGCATTAAAAATGTTTCTGTGTGGCCCAGTCATTTCTAGTTATGCCAAGGTAAAAGGGGTTTGATTCGCAATACCAGACACGAGCCATGGAAACACGTACTGTGTGAGATTAAAAAAAACTCAGTTTTCTAATCTTAGACAAACCTTTAATTCATTTACTCTTTAAAACTTGCTGTACCCTCCTTTGTTTCTTTACATTGTGGTCTTCTGTATCATAATAGGCATAATTCTTTGTCATAGTGTAAACCCTTTATTAAAATTATATTCATAAATAAATAGCAAAATAACATATTTCTCCAAATGGAGTTAACACAATTTTTTTGATATTAGCACCATTTCGCCTAATCTATTATTCCTTCATATATATGGTTATTTTAAAAATATGTGCTTGGACATTAGGCAAACTCTGAAGCTGAAAAGCTTTCCCTATTCTTAGTGTTTGTATTTAGGTAAGGTTTTTGAGAAAATAAATGAACTTGAATAAAAGATTAATAAATAAAATTATATTTTTCACAGTTTTCATTTTCCTTTTAAATTTTAATTCATAGGACAAATATGTTCAGTCTTAAGCGATGCTTCCAGTTTCATTTACATAAAAGTATTTTTCATTTGCATACTTTTAGTTTTCAAATTGTAAGTTTCTTATTTAGAAACATTAAAATATTCTTCTTCTCCTTCTAAATATATTTTCAAATGAAATATGTCTCTGTGCTAATAAAAAAGAACCTGTAAGAGAAGCATTATCAATCTCTATGGGCGCTAAAAAGCAACAATTGAAAGTGATGTAGTGTAGAATCTTCAAAAGCTTCCACATCCCATTCTTACATCCTTTCCTAGTGGAAATAAGCAAAGCAAAACTAGTTTTTAGAATATATTACTTATATTCAAGGGAAGGCATCATGAATTGAATTTTGGTTCCATTAAATTCTGGCACACAAAAAAGAACTAATTGTCCGTGATTAGTCTTTGTTATTTTATTATCTTGTCTATGGGTGGCCATACTGGCGACACCCACTTCCTAAATGTGGCACAGTAATAAACATTACAGTAATGTTGCATCCATCCTATATTCATAGGTTCACATGCTTAAAGGGGTTCTTCAGTCAAAATTTAAATATTGCTTGATAAATCTAACCTGCGGAGGGAAGATGAGAACTCTGATACTTACCTTCTACAGCATAGCCCATTCAGAGATCTATTTCCCGGTCACGTGATTGCTCCTGATGGATTTTATTCCCTTCTGGCTGAAGTCCATCTTCTTGTCTTCTCTTCCTTTCTGCAGCAGGAGATGGTTTGCCACGAATAACATCACCGCCTACTGCTAGAGAAAGTGCCGGCTGTCTGTCTTCACAAGCACACTAACCTGAATGCTAGTGCACGTGCGTGGGACCGCCAGCCGCCTGTTAGTCTCTGCTGTGTACAGACTTCTATGTGTATTGACTCTTGCACAGCGCAATGTAAGTTCTGTGCAGCAGTGACAGCATAGTGATTAGCCACAGAGGCTGATCTTTATGCTGTGTATGTCACTTGATGGCACAAAAGGGCAATAAACGGCAAATATGGTGCAATGGATGTCAAATAGGGAGCACTAGATGGTAAATAGGGGGCACTGTGGAGATCACTCTTATGGGTGCACTGAGTATGTCACTGTTATGGGAGCACTGTGGATGTCACTGTTATGGGGAGCACTGTGGATGTCACTGTTATGGGGAGCACTGTGGATGTCACTGTTATGGGGAGCACTGTGGATGTCACTGTTATGGGGAGCACTGTGGATGTCACTGTTATGGGGAGCACTGTGGATGTCACTGTTATGGGGAGCACTGTGGAAGTCACTGTTATGGGGAGCACTGTGGAAGTCACTGTTATGGGGAGCACTGTGGAAGTCACTGTTATGGGAGCACTGTGGATGTCACTGGTATAGGAGCAGTATAGATGTCATTGTTATGGGGAGCACTGTGGATGTCACTGTTATGGGGAGCACTGTGGATGTCACTGTTATAATTGCACTGATGCCGGCATATTAACCCCTTGTATTCCGTGATCAAAGCTCACCGCAGTATACAGGGGGTTTGTGGGGGGTAGGGGTTCCCTCCACATCCCCATCAGGTCCCCACGCTGCAGTGACGGGGACCCGATGGCTGAGAAGGCAGCCCAATGCTTCCCATAGGCATCAGGCCTTGCCTTGTACGGAAGCCTGTGAGATCCAGCCCGCCAGTGTAAAATCTGGCATGCAATGCATTACATTACAGGATGTATTGTAATTAGGGATGAGCGAATCGACTTTGGATGAAACATCCAAAGTTTATACTTATAAAACTTAGTTTGAATACTGTACTGTTCCCAAAAAATAGTACCAATCAAACTGTCATCTCATCCTGCAAAAAATGAGCCCCTGCATAAGACAATCGCCCAAAGAATAAAAACACATGACGGAGACAGAAAAACATGATTCTTTTCAAAAATACTTTTATTGTGTAAAACCAAAGTAAAAAAAAAAAAAATATATATATATATATATTTGGTATCTCTACGTTTATAACAACCTGCTCTATAAAAATGTTAAATGATCCCCCCGTCACCTGAATGCTGAAAAAAAAAAAAGTAAAACTGTGCTAATACAACCATTTTTTGTGGTCATGGACTCATGGCTACAGCCAAGAGATATCCGAAGAACACTAGAGAGAGAAACAACGGGAACAACCTAACCTAGCTAGGCGTGTCTTAGCTAACCTGACTAAATGGCTTGTTGTGTGCCCTAAGCCATGATCGTGGGTAGGCCTATTAGTGGGCATACCCTGTGGAAATGAAAAGATGAGGGAGGGTGGGGCACCTGAGAACACATGCCCGTGAGTAAGGCTGTGGCTCTTATACGAAGAGCCTCCGCCTCTCCAAAAAATGCAGGCTGACTAATCAGCCTTACCAACTTGTGGTCATGGCTCTGGCCAAGAGATATCCAAAGAACCCTAGGGAGAGAAACAACGGGAACAACCTAACCCAGCTAGGCGTGACTTAGCTAACCTGACTAAATGGCTTGTTGTGTGCCCTAAGCCATGATCGTGAGTAGGCCTATAAGTGGGCAAAAACAAAGCCAAGTAGGGTAGAAAAGGAACTTGAATGGCATGTGCAAACTAATCCCCAAGCCAAATGCAAGGCGTCAGGGATCTTGAGCGAAAATTCGGGGTGTATGAGGTAAGACCAGAAGCAGACCTACAACCCATCTTGTAAATGACAAGGACGGAGACATGATGCTCAATATTTGTAAAGTTGGTAAAGTTTTGGTTCTAGTGCGAGTTCTGGAAATGTCCTAGCCTCAGGAGATCGTGGAACCGAAACCTGACTGCCTAGACTATGCAGGAATGAGGCCAAAAAGAACCATGTATATAGGAAGAGAATCCTTGAATAGTTCCCCAGACAACAGCTATCTGCTAGCCGTGGTCCGCGCGTTGTTCTTCTGTGTACCCCTGAGAACTGTTTTAGCACCGGAGACCTGAAGACCGACCTACTATCTGAATCTTCTACCGTGAGGGAATGCTGGACCTTGTCCAAAACCAGATTCAACGTGGTTGTAGGGAGTCTGAGGTTAGTGCGGAAAGAAGCTACAAAGCCATAATATACAAGATTCTGTATATGCCCTCCAATGAGTGAGGGAAAGCAATTGCAATGAAGCTACTGGCGAAAATGAATTCCTGGTTGTAGTAAAAAGGCAAAGACTTTGTGCGGGGACCTGGTTGACAAGATATGATCGACTACGTTCAGAGACTGAAATGCTAGAGGGAATTACCCAACTTGTTTCTCCTCTGGCAGGACCTGAACGAAAGCATGAACAATTAAAGCAAGATAAAATATCTGCGTAAGACATAACAATGATGCTGTTGGGCGAACCGGACCAGTTTGCGGACAAAAACATAAAGTGAGCGATCAACATGGATTATTAAGAGATTAGGGAAGCAGGTATGTATGTGATACATACGGGACAAATCAGCCTAGATGCACAGATGGACAACCAACCAGGAAATCAGCCCAGCAGGACTGAAAACCGTCATCGGGCCCCCAAAGCCATGGGGTCGAAGCTGTCATGGGGCCCCCGAAGCCATGGGGCCAAAGCTGTCATGGGGCCCCCGAAGCCATGGGGCCAAAGCTGTCATGGGGCCCCTGAAGCCATGGGGCTGAAGCTGTCATGGGGTCCCCGAAGCCATTGGGCCGAAGCTGTCATGGGGCCGAAGCTGTCATGGGGCCCCCGAAGCCATAGGGCCAAAGCTGTCATGGGGCCCCCAAAGCCATGGGGCCGAAGCTGTCATGGGGCCCCCAAAGCCATGTGGCCGAAGCTGTCATCGAGCACCCGAAGCCATGGGGCCAAAGCTGTCATGGGGCCCCTGAAGCCATGGGGCTGAAGCTGTCATGGGGCCCCCGAAGCCATTGGGCCAAAGCTGTCATGGGGCTGAACCTGTCATGGGGCCCTCGAAGCCATAGGGCCGAAGCTGTCATGGGGCCCCCGAAGCCATGGGGCCGAAGCTGTCATGGGGCCCCCAAAGCCATGTGGCCGAAGCTGTCATCGAGCACCAGAAGCCATGGGGCCAAAGCTGTCATCGGGCCCCGAAGCCATGTGGCCGAAGCTGTCATTGAGCCCCCGAAGCCATGAGGCCGAAGCTGTCATGGGGCCCCCTAAGCCATGGGGCCGGAGCTGTCATCGGGCCCCTGAAGCCATGGGGCCAAAGCTGTCATCGGGCCCCCGAAACATGAGTTCAACTGCATGACCTGAAAAGACGAAGGGAAACATGACAGAAAATGGAGATAATAATGGACATTAACTAAAATGAAACCTAAATAACATAAGCTGGCAAGCAGGTAAAGATGCGAGTCATTCAAAACCAAAAGCATAGCTGCACAGGTGGACAGACAACCATTGGTCGAACCCCTGAAGACATGGGGCCGAACAGCCGCCGAGATGCGAACCTTAAGAATTAAGGACGGCTGGGGAAAAGATTGGGGCTTAACCCGACGGGTTTAGTAATCAACCGGGACTCGATGACCTAAAAAGACAAAGACACGGGGTAAAGCTTCTTAATGAATTGAGGCTGATATGAACCGCAAATACTAATCTGTAAAATATAAATGAACAAAAGAAAACTTCTGAAAGGTGTGCCATGTAAAATAGTATCTGATGGCCGTATGAACTACCAATGTCGATGTCAATTGTAAAATCCTCTAAGCCAAGAGTCACTCCAGCGAGCTTCTTATGGCGGTGCCATGCGTGCGAGCCTCTTATGGCAGGAGCCACGCGTGCGAGTCTCTTATGGCAGGAGCCACGCGTGCGAGTCTCTTATGGCAGGAGCCACGCGTGCGAGTCTCTTATGGCAGGAGCCACGCGTGTGAGTCTCTTATGGCAGGAGCCATGCGTGCAAGTCTCTTGGGCCCCTTTTACACGGGCGAGTTTTCCGCGCGGGTGCAATGCATGATGTGAACTCATTGCACCCGCACTGAATCCGGACCCATTCATTTCTATGGGGCTGTGCACATGAGCTGTGATTTTCACACATCACTTCTGCGTTGCGTGAAAATCGCAGCATGCTCTATATTGTGCGTTTTTCACACAACGCAGGCCCCATAGAAGTGAATGGGGCTGCGTGAAAATCGCAAGCATCCACAATCAAGTGCGAATGCAGTGCGATTTTCCCCCAAGGTTGCTCAGAGACAGGACCCGATCTTTATTATTTTCCCTTATAACATGGTTTTAAGGGAAAATAATAGCATTCTCACTACAGAATGCTCAGTAAAATGTGGATTAAGGGGTTAAAAAATTAAATTAACTCACCTTATCCACTTGATCGCGTAGTTGCCGATCTCTTCTCTCTTCTTCAAGCATTAGCTGCCAGCTAAAGGACCTGTAGTGACGTCAAATCACATGGTCCAATCACATGGTCCATCACCATGGTGATGGACCATGTGATTGGACCATGTGATGAGCTCAGTGACGTCATCACAGCTCCTTTAGCCTAAACCACTTATGCAGCACCAGAATGCCTTGGGAACTCGCATAACCATGACCCCCTCCAACAGCAAACCTGGGAAATTAACCAGCCTACAACCATGTCGTAACCCCTAACAAACAAAACATGAAAAACGGTCATGGGGCCCCGGAGCCATGAGGCCAGATTAGTCATAGGGCCCCCCAAGCCAGAGGCCGAAGCAGTCATAGGGCCCCTGAAGCCAAGAGACTGATCTGGATGACGTTGCAGTGACGGTAAGTAATTAAAACGTAAGCCGGACCTGATGGGATATGCAGCGACTTGAATGATTGGATTGGCTAGAAGGTGGCCTAAGAAACATAACTGCCAACAGGCGTTGAAAATATAGACATTAGTAATCCGAAGCACAGCATACATAAAACACTAACCACCGCGAACCATAGAACGTAAACATGAAATTGAAACAGAGATGGGAGAAAAACAAGAGCCTGAGGCAAAGCAAGTTCGCTAAGAGAAGTCTCTTATTGTGACAAACAAATGAACAGCTTGTGAAAACATAGCAGGAAACTTACTCCTTTTGGCCCACTGACCTCCGCTGAGGAGCTGTTTAGCGAACTGGGGCAGGAGACCAATTTGAGTGAATACGAACCAGAAGTAAAAGGAGACCAGTCTGAGTGAATATGAACCAGGATTTTTTTTTATATCGAAGTGAACAGAAAAGTAGGCCTATGGAATGTAACAGACCACGGAGGAAAGGAACATAAGCCTGAAAAGAACGCAGTTATGTTTGTCGGGAGAGAGGTACCAGAGTGGTGGGTGCAGACTGCCCCGGTGAGATTATTGAGTAAAACCATGACGTAGCAATGAACAGGAGAATGCAGCTTTGAGTGGGAGCAGAGTACAACACATGATGTAACAACAAATGTGTGAAAGCAGCTTTGGATGTGAGTGGTACCTAAAACACGTGGTATGGGCACAGCTCTGAGTATGGGTAGAGTATGAAAAGCATGGTATAAAGCAGACGTATAAATGCAATCTGAAAATGAGCAGAGTATTGACGTGATGCAAAAGCAGACACGTAAACGCAGCTTTAGTAGTGATTGGAGTATAGGACAAGATGTAAGAGCAGACATGCAGACGCAGCTTTGGATGTGAAAGGAATATTAACTTGATGTGACAGCAGACATGGAAAGTGGCTTTGGTGAGTGGGGTATACAACCTGGTGTAGCAGTAGAAGTGTGAACACAACTCTGGGTATAAGCAGAGCATGAAATTTGGTATAACAGCAGCTCTGGTTGTGAACGGAGCATAACATAGATGTAACAGCGACGTCAATGCAGTTGTTGAAATGGGCCTGGAAAGATCCTGTAGTAGCATAGGACGTGTGAACGCAGCTCTGGGTGCGAGTAGAGCAAACATTATATACCGATAGACGTATGAATGCAACTCTGGTCGTGGGTGGAGTGCAAAAATTTATTTGACAGCGTAAGTGTGAATGCACCTCTGGGTGTGGCCGAGAATGAAATTGGTAGAATAGCAGCTCTAAATGTGAGGTGAATGCAGCTTGAATGTGATTAACGGGTGAAGAATCATGAAAATAGCAGACATGTGGACACAGCTCAGGTGAGCAGGGAGTAAAACATAGCGTAACAGCCAAATGTAAAGGTTGGTCTGGGAATGAGCAGAGTAGGAAAGTGCTGTGACAGTAAAAGACGTGCGGATGCGTCTGAGGGTATGAAGCATGTTGCAATAGTAGGCATAAGAAGCATAAGACATAAAATAAAAGCCGAAAGTGTAAATGCCGCTCAGGATAATAGCAGAGCATAAAAGTGTGGCAGGGTTTTCAAATACATGAGCAGTGAAATACGTGAAGTCTAAAGATGGTGGTAGCGGGGGGAGGGGGGAGACATATGGCAAGGAACAGCTACATAAACAATAACAGCTGCGTCCGATCTCCAAACAGGACGTCATGTGCAGCCTGGGTTACTCTGCCTTACAGCAAACCAGCTGAAGTAACTTTTCATATGAGACGAACAAAGCAAAGTAAAACTTATAAGATTTATAGGAACTAACTCCTATTACCAAACAAAGTTGAAAAGAAATATAAATATTCAAACCCAACGAACAAGCCTGAGGTAGCAGATTCTGTGGCGAAGCTTCCTGTTCACTAGCAAAGTTACGACCGCCAAGAGAGACGGCCCTGGCCCAACTTACTTACGTATTATAGCGCGTGCATGCTACGGTAGCAGAGAGAAAAATACCAAGCTCCATTCTGGCTGCATGCTGCAAAGAAAGGATCCTCCCACCAGAGAAGCTAGTTTGCTAATGACACCCAGCGGCAGCTTTGCACCTGAGAAAACACACCTGTGAGTGAGGCTGTGGCTCGTATATGAAGAGCCTCCGCCCCTCCCACAAATGCAGGCTGACTAATCAGCCTTACCAAATTGTCACCTTACATCACTAAAAGTAATACCAAGTTATAAAATAGTCATATGTACCCCAAAAATGGTACCAATCAAACCATCATCTCAACCCACAAAATATGAGCCCCTACATAAGACAATCTCCCCAAAAATATGGCTTTCGGAATACGGAGACACTAAAACATGATTTTTCTTTTTTCAAAAATGCTTTTGTTGTGTAAAATTAAAATAAATAAAGAAAAATAGACATATTATGTATCACTGCATCCGTAATAACCTGTTCTATAAAAATATCACATGATCTACTCCCTAAGGCCCCTTTCACAAGGGCGAGAATTCCACACGGGTGCAGTGCGTGACGTGAACGCATTGCACCCGCACTGAATCCAGACCCATTCACTTCAATAGGGCTGTGCAGATGAGCGGTGATTTTCACGCATCACTTGTCTTACAGCCTGTCCACAGCTAAATATCGCTGCTAGCTTTACTCACCAGGTGCCGTTCGATCCCCAAGAGGTGTGTGCCACGACTGGAGTGCGCAAGTATGCTAAAAGGGGCAAAACCCGGATGTGAACGGAGCGGGATCCCCAGAGCCAAGATGGCGCTGATGAGGAGGAAGAGGAGAACGCGCCTGTTGAGCTGAGCCAGACGATCGCAGCACGTCTGGAGAAATATGCCCACAAGTCACAACAGCCCAGACAAGAGGAGTAAGGAGACTCAGGAGGAGCCCCCTTAGCTCCTGGAGGCATGGAGAGCTCATCTGCTGGTGGGCAAATGCTGCAAGAGTCCAAGATGTCTCCTAAGCAGTAGTGATGAGCGGCAGGGGCAATATTCGAATTTGCGATAATTCGTAATCTCCAGTCATTATTTTCTGATTGCGAAAATTCGCATAAAAAAATTGCATAAATTTGCATAAAAATTCACATAACTTTGTATAAAAATTCGCATAAATTTGAATAAAACATTTGCATAAACTGGCATTTAAAAGATACCTTTAAAATACCAGTTCATGCAATTTTTTATGCAAATTTATGAAAATTTTTATGCACATTTATGTAATTTTTTTGTGCGAATTTTCGCAATCAGAAAATCATTACATTATTTTCTTGCTTGCGAAAATTTGCATATAAAAAATTCACATAAAAACGAATATTCGCAATTGCGAATATATTTTGCGATATTCTAAATATTCGCGAATTCTCGAAGTGCCGATATTCGCAATTAAAATTCGCAATTCGAAAATTCGTGATCAACACTACTAAGCAGCACAGTGTAGATAATATTGCAGTGCACAGCCAAGGGAAGGAGGTTGCAGAGCCCACTTTGAAAGATGTAATGGCTGCAATAGCCAGCTGTAATCGTACTCTCAAAAGTCTGAACTTGCAGTTTGGTGGCCTTAAAGAAGACCTGTCTATAATACGTCATGACCTACACAAGGTGGCAGAGCGCACCACTGAAGTGGAGCACAGAGTGTCAGAAATGGAGGATGGTGTGTTACTGCTACAGGCAGCCGCCAAAGTTACCGCTAAAGATATTGCTGCATTGTATGCTAAAACAGATGACCATGAAAACCGGTCACACCGAAACAATATAACACTGGAGTGCCGGAAATAGCAGAAGGCGTGAATGCTACCGAATTTATTGAAAAGTGGATAGCTGAAAAGTTCAAAGATAAAGGCCTAACGTCCTTTTACACGGTGGAAAGAGCGCATCGTGTTCCTACAAGACCGCTACCTCCTGGGCGCCCACCTCGCCCGATTCTGGCAAAGCTGCTGCACTATAAAGACAGAGACATAAAAAAACAACAATCCAGAGATCATCTGGAGCTCCGAATTAACGGTGTAACAGTCTCCATATTTCCGGACAACTCGTCTGAAGTACAAAAGAAGAGACCCCTATTCGTGGAAATTAAAAGAAGGCTCCGTGGTTCCAGTCTCCATATTTCCGGACAACTCGTCTGAAGTACAAAAGAAGAGACCCATATTCGTGGAAATTAAAAGAAGGCTCCGTGGATTACAAATACAGTATGCCATGATTTTTCCAGCCAAGTTAAGGGTGGTTGCATTTAGATCGGCGCTGTTATTTGAAGATCCGGATGCCGCACTAGAGTGGCTTGATAAGAATGAATGGCAGCTTAAACAACAAAACTTGGACACTTGAGCTGTCTGCTGAGTGAGTAACTTCAGCACACTTTTTCTGTTATGTTCCGTTCTTCTGCCGTGGACGTTGCAGAGACCTCATGGTCACATTAGCGGGAGAACCCGCTACAGGAGCGTGAGTTACATCGTCCTTGCCGTACTATTGTGAGGTTGGACTGCACTTATGTACGGGACTGATGTTCGCAGCAGTGTTCGTTGGGCTGGGTTTCTACGGTTTGCCCCCATGTTCTAACATTTTTCATAAAATGTTTTATAACAACATGTCGTCATACAAAGGGAGGGGACCATTCCAGTTTTAACATGCTAATATGGCGAGACAGGTGCGGGGGGTCGGTACTGTGGGATATGTTGGTAAATTGCTATGGCTTCGGTGACTAGAGTGCTCAGTTAGAATGTGCGGGGAATGGCGGAGCATACCAAAAGAAAAGCTATCTTTTGGTATCTATTGAAATTTCAGCCGGCTATTTGTTGCTTACAAGAAACCCATATGCTTAGTTCCAAAGTACATTTACTTCAAAAGTCTTGGGTGGGTTACTCTGCCCACTCCGCCTTTTCAGCATATTCCAGAGGAGTTAGTATATTGGTAATAAGAATTTGCGCTTTGAATGTATACAGAATGTATAGATGTTGAGGGGAGGCTTATATGTAAGATCAACGGGCTGTGCCTGGTGCTGGTGACACTGTATATTCCTCTTCCATATGCCTCAGGGCCGCTTCGTGCGGTGCTGGAGTTTATGGCAGAATATCCTGACGTTCCTGGTTTGATAGTTGGAGATTTTAATAATGTAATTAATGAAGAATTAGATAAGTGCAGAGTGACTTCCAGTGAGCCATCAGGACGAGAAACCCCTTTTGATAAATTACTGAGAGAAGTGGCCCTTATAGATATATGGAGGAAAATGCACCCAGGGGAAAGGAAATATTCTTGTTGTTCTTCTACATATATGTCTCTCTCTAGAATTGATATGGGGTCAGCGACTGCCCATATGTACCCATTGGTGCACAGTTCTGACTATTTAACCAGAACACTGTCAGACCACTCTCCGCTGAGGGTGGATTTGGACCTGTCTGGGGGGGCCAGGCCGGGACCAAGACTGTGGCGTCTTAATTCCTTTTGGTAACATCTCATGGGGAATATGGAGGAAGTGAAAACTGCCATTAAAGAATACTTTACTATAATGAAGGTACAGCTTCTATTCATTCAGTCTGGGAGGCATCAAAAGTGTATTTGAGGGGAGTGTTAATTAAGTCCATCAGTACGATTAAGTCCAAATCCAGGGAACTAGATGCTCAAGTACATTCAGATATGGAGGCTGCAGAGTTAGCCTTTACTCAAATCCCAAATGAACAGAATGGCGATAGATTGAGGCTTGCACAGGAAACATTGCATTGTCACCTTCTTCAGGTAGTGGAGAGGAAGTGTATGTTCTACAAGCCGAGGTTCTGTGATGAGGGAGAGAAAGTGGGTCATATGCTCTATATGATTTTCAAAATGCAGCAGGGTGCTACTTGTATTACTGGATTGGTAGATTCACATGGACAACTTAAGCAAGATAGCAATAGTATATTGGGAATACTTGGCTCCTTTTATGTGGCTTTATACTCATCTAAAACATCATGCTCTGAATCGGATATTTTGGAGTTTCTGCGGGAGGCTGACCTTCCACAACTTTCACGGGAGGACAGTGCTCTATTAGACGCCCCATTAGATTTGGAAGAGCTAGAGGAGGCGGTGAGGCATATGGCTAATGATAAGACACTGGTAATGGATGGTCTCTCGGCTGAGTTATATACAAAATGTTCTGATGTCCTGCTCCCAGAACTTTTGAAGGTGTTCAACCATTCCCTAGAAGTGGGGTACTTACCTGCTTCAATGTAAGAGGCAGTAATTTTTTTTTTTATAAGAGGCAGTAAGTAGTTTTGCCCAAGCCTGTGAAAGACCCCATACACCGGACTCTTATAGGCCAATTTCACTGCTCTCTGTCGATGTAAAGATCCTGGCAAAGGCCTTGGCTGCACAATTGTCTAAAGTGATACTCTCTATTATCAACCCGCATCAGACGGGCTTTATGCCACAAAAATCCACTTCTATCAATATTCGTAGAGTGTACGCAAGTCTACAGATTCCATCTGATAACATGGGGGATAGAGCGTTTTTTCCCTGGATGCAGCTAAGGCCTTTGACAGTGTGAAGTGGCAGTTTTTGTGGTGCATGCTTCACACTATGGGATTCGGGCAACAGTTTATATCCTGGGTCAAAGTTCTCTATTCCAGCCCCAAGGCGAGAATTAGGGCAAATGGGGGTATGTCGATTTCTATTACAGCGTGGTACAAGACAAGGGTGCCCTCTGTTGCCATTATTGTTTGCACTGGCGATAGAACCCTTGGCTGCGGCAGTGCGTAAATCTCCTTTGATACAGGGCTTTCATTATTTAACCATACAAAATAAAGTGACGTTATACCCAGACGACACTTTGCTATTTTTGAGGGATACATCCACGTCTGTGGAGGCTGTCATGTCCCTCATTGAAAGATTCGCGTCTGTGTCGGGTCTGACGATTAATTGGCACAAGTCCATGCTAATGCTTATAGATGGGCAACCGAAGTCGTAAGTGATACTGGGTAAAGGCATTCCGTGTGTGAGGGAGTTCAAATACTTAGGCATCAGAATATCCCCCATAATTGCAGACTTTGAGGTCTTAAATTTTGCCCAATTGCTAACGGCCTTTTAGAACAAAGGTAAAGCTTGGTGTAAATTATATTTATCGGTAGTGGGTAGGACAAACCTAATTAAGATGATTTTGATGCCACAACTCTTGTATATTTTGCACAATGCCCCCGTCTGGTTGCCTAAGGACAGGTTCAAAGTGGTCGACTCCATATTTACAGACATCATATGGCATAAGGGACAAGCTAGAATCAAATTGGAGACGTTGCAATACTGTAAGAAGAGGGAGGCTTATCAGTTCCTAACCCCTGGGTGTACTACCTGGCTGTTCAAGGCCAACATTTCAGTGGCTGGCTGGACCTGGGGACTCTGGATATGACGGGTCAGATATATAGATAATACTTGAAGGACAGAAAGTTGATGTCACTATTGGAGATGAAACGGCGGGGCCCAGAATCGCCATTTGTCGAACAATGTACTCGGTGTGGCAAAGGGTTAAACAACTGAGAGAAATATCTGGATTCACAGAATATACCCCGCTGTGGCAGAACCCGGCCATGTCTGAATTTATAGCCCTATCGGGTTTCGAGGACCGGCAGAAGAGAGGTGTGACTAGAAAAGGGCACCTTCTAGACAGTGGAGTGTTTAGATCCTTTGCCAGCATTCAAGAATTATATGGTATTCCACCTAGGCGCTTTTACCAATATCTGCAGCTGCGTCATGCATATACTACAATGATAAAAAACGGGGTGGTACTAGCTCAGAGAGACGCAGCGCTACATCAGATTGTGTCGGGCGGAGGTAGTTGGGGACTGATCTCCTTAACGTACAGGCTGTTACTGGACAAATACCTTGAATCTTACCCATTGAATAGATTACGTAAGTGGGAGGCGGATGTGGGATAACTCACAAATGAGCAATGGGTGGATATCTTAGAGGCAGTGCCGATGTCATCTTCAAGTGAGAGTGGAAAGCTCTCGCAAATTTTCATAATCTACAGGGTGTACCAAACACCAGTTTTCTTACACTGTGTGGGTCACCGATCTGACGCCAAATGTCCACGGTGCGGTACAGATCCTGCTAACCTTATACACATGTTGTGTACCTGTGGAGCTCTGAATGTCTATTGGAAGGGGGTGACTGCTCTCATACACAAATTGTATTTAGTACACATTCCGCATGATTTGAAGGTGTGTATTTTAGGCTATGTGTCCTAACTAAGCACTGTACATGTGTCCAAAACTGCTATAGGTAGGCTACTGGGGAATTTAAGCGCAAGGTGAATACTATGATCACATACAAAAATGTCATCCTTCAGAAAAGAGGTTGTTTAAGTAAATTTGAGAAATTGTGTGACCCTTGGCTGTTGCAAATGTCTACAGATGCTCATAGGATTGTTGTTGGCACTTGATACCGGAATGAGGGAGGGGGGGGTTAGGGGGCGTATAATATTGCTTGTTATACTTACCTGTTTATCATTTTGTGCGCATGTATGTCAATCTCTGTGATACCTAAGATTCTAGCATTCATTTTGATGCTGTTATGTACTATTTTATTGTACAATGCATATTGTGTACTGCACAAATTTGTTGTAATTCCTATTGGATAAATAAAAATTATCTGATAAAAAAAGGCAATTTACTGTATTATTTTCCCTTATAACATGGTTATAAAGGAAAATAATAGCATTCTTAATACAGAATGCTTACTAAAATGAGACTTGAGGGGTTAAAAAATGAAAAAAATTAACTCACCTCATCCATATGATCATGCAGCCGGCATAATCTTCTTTCTTCTTCTTTCAGGACCTGCAAAGGGACATCTGATGACGTCATCGCGCTCACCATGTGGTTACATCAGCGCAGGTCCTGCTGAATGAAGATTGAAGATCCTTCTATCTTCATTCAGCAGGACCTGTGCTGACGTCAGTAAGCATTCTGTATTAAGAATGCTATTATTTTATGTTATAGGGGAAAATAATAAAATCTACACAACACTGAACCCAAACCCAAACTTCAGTGAAGAAGTTCAGGTCTGGGTACCACATTCAGTTTTTTATCACTCGCGTGCAAAATGCATTGCACTCGCACGGAAAAAACTGAACAATGCAACGCAATCGCAGTCAAAATTGACTGAAATTGCGTGCGCACTCGCGTGGGTTTCCGTTAATGCACCCAGAATGCATCCGGAGAAAATCTGGGACGCCCGTGTGAAAGAGGCCTAAGGTGAATGGCGTAAATAAAATAAAACCTGTGCCAAAACAAACATTTTTTTTGGTCACCTTAAGTCAAAAAGTGTAATTTTGAATAATCAAAAAATCATATGTACCCAAAAATGGTACACATAAAAATGTCAACTCTTCCCACAAAAAACAAGCCCGTACACAAGATGATCGGATGAAAAATGTTAAAAAATATGGCTGTAAAAAATGGAGACATAAAGATGATTTTTTTCCTCAAAAATGCTTTATTATGTAAAACGGAAACAAAAAAAAAAACAAAGTAGTCATATTTGGTATTCTTGCGTTCGTATCAATCTGCTCTACAAAAATAGCACATGATGTAACTCAGTGATGGTGAACCTTTTAGAGGCTGAGTGCCTGAACTGCAACCCAAAACCCACTTATTTATCGCAAGTGCCAACACAGTAATTTAACCTGAACACTACTGTCCAATATAGTATATCCTTCATGAACTTTATCGTTTAGCTATAATATCCTGCCTACATTCAATGCACTGCCTGTGCTATTCATAGTGTGCCCTGTGCTGATGAATGGCAGGAAAAGTCTAAAGCATATTGGTACACCATAGACTTTTACCAGGGTGCGGGTGCCCACAGAAAGAGCTCTGAATGCCGCCTCTGGCACCCATGCCATAGGTAAGCCACCACTGATCTAACCTGTCAGGTGAACATTGTAAAAAACAGAAAATAAAAACAGTGCCGGAAGAGCTATTTTTTTTTACCTTACCTCACAAAAAGCGTAATACAAAGAACTAAAAAATCATATGTACCCCAAAATAGTACCAACAAAACTGCTACCTTATCCCTTAGTTTCCAAAATGGGGTCACTTTTTGGGAGTTCCTACTGTAAAGTGCTTCCAATAAGACATGGCATCTAAAAAACAGTTCATCAAAATTTGCCTTCCAAAAGCCATATGGCGCTCATTTTCTTCTGCACACTGCTGTGTGCCCCTACATATATTTACGACCAAATGGGTGTTTATGTAAACTGCAGAATCAGGGTAATAAATATTGAGTTTTGTTTGGCTGTTAACCCTCGTATAAAATGGATTCAAATTAAAAATCTACCAAAAAAGTGAAATTTTGAAATTGCATCTCCCTTTTTCTTTAATTCTTGTGGAATACCTAAAGGGTTAACAAAGTTTGTAAAATCAGTTTTGAGTAGCTTGAGGGGTGTAGTTTCTACAATGGGGTCATTTATGGGGGTTCCCACTATGTAAGACCTACAAAGTGACTTCACACTTGAACTGGTCCTTAAAAAGTGGGTTTTGGAAATTTTCTTAATAATTTTAAGAATTGCTTCTAAACTTCTAAGCCTTTTAACGTCCTAACTTTTATAATATGCTAATTAGCCTCTAGGAGCAGGGGGGGGGCGTTGCTCCTGCTCCTAGAGGCTCCGTTCTCCCACTTTTGTCACCTCCCTCCATGTCCTGATTGACAGAGCCAGGCAGCGCTCGCATCCTTCTGCAAGCCCTGTGCTCTGATGAAATCTCGTGCCATTTTAAATTCAGCGCAGGCTCCTAGAGGCTAATTAGCATATTATAAAAGTTAGATTTTTAGCATAACGGGGGCACTGAGAAAAGTATGAATAGGCTAGTTAGGTTTAGCTGACATTAGCACATTGCTAATGTCAGCTAACTTAATAGAGTTAAATCTGGTAACAGAAACCCTTTAAATGCTGAGAAATTGAAATTTTGAAAATTGAGAACGGTCTATTAGCCCCCATAACCCACAAAAACTCTCTCTTCAACAGCACCACCTCCATATAATGGCCCGGAGGGTGGATATGTCCTAAGTGTGGACAACAAAACCCAGACTCAAGAGAAAGATGTTCAGCCAGTGGGGGGCCAAGCCACACTCCAGTGTGGGCTTATACTCACTGGTCAATAAGACCTTCCCCACAGTCAGAGCTGGGGAAGTGGAAACACATGATTATAATGTTTATCGAACATGGACCTCTAGTGAGTTGCTGGCCATGTGTAACACTTTGCCAGACCCCTGTACTGTCCCTTTAAATTAGAAAGTATGCAGACCGCATATAAAGCCACTGGGCGGATCTGGAGAGTCTTCAGAGATAAAAGGAGGTGAGGTACTTAGGTTCCCTGACCTAGTGGCCATAGCGAAGGTAGCTGAGCTAGACTTACAAAATGAAAAGAAGCCAATAATGGCTAATCAACTCTTCAAACCAAAGGGCAGGCTCCAGAAGAAGGTACCAGCCTTACACTGATTGGCTGACTGGAACGCGTCATACAAGTTGATATCGGAGCTGAGGTCCGGCGCTAGGATCATTCAGCGTCACGGAGAGCAGACAGTAGGCAGGGACAGATAGCGTTTTGCTGTAAACTTACTGATTTTACTCAAAAAACCTTATCGAAAGACCAAACAGTCCTTTTAAGGACTACAGTGTGTGTTTGACAGCAGTGCAGCATCTTTTTTTTTTTTTTAAAGAAGGGGTTTAATTCAGCACTATCAGGGACAGGGGTCTTCAGGAAGGGACAGATAGTGCAAGGCTTGAAAATCACTTTTTTAAGTACCCAAGATTCTAAAAGATAGAAAGATTTCACATTAGTGACATCCACAGTACGCCATCAGAAAGCAGTGTGTGGAGCAGACATTATAAAAAGGGTTGTAAAATTTTGATTGTGGTGGCTCTCTCCCAATCAACTAAGGTATGGTGCTTCAAACCTAAAAGAGGGAACACCCACCCTCTAAAAATGAATAATTATATAACTAAAATTGGGTGAGCACTTATACATCCAGCATCAAACTGAATTGCAAAAGTTTTTAATATGATATATCAATAGACTTCAATATACTAAAAAATAAGGAATAAATTAAAACATAAAACAATAAAAACAGAGAACAATAGTAAGATTCCGTATATTCAGTGATTGTATTGGCGCAGGAGACAAATCTGTAAGTGTGCACGGATTTGTAAGGCTACGTTCACACGACGACATTTGTCACGCGACAAAAAGTCGCACTATTGTCGCGCGACAATTTTTATAATGGGAGTCTATGGTGTCGCATTGCGACATGCTGCGACTGCGACACGACAGTTGGAAAAAATCCATCCCGGATGGGTTTTTCTGCAACTGTCGTGTCGCAGTCGCAGCATGTCGCATGTCGCAATGCGACACCATAGGCTCCCATTATAAAAATTGTCGCGCAACATTGTGTGCGACAAAATGTTGCGCAACAAATGTTGCAGTGAAGTTGTGCCCTATTTGTCGCGCGACTTTTGTCGTCGTGTGAACGTAGCCTAATGGTATACTATAACTGAGCTTGGTTTGCTCAGATCCTGCGTCAACAGAAAAAACTGATATAGCGTATAGGCAATCTCCTTTGCATCTAATAATTGTCCATAGTGCCACTTAAAGTTCTTTGGAACAAAATTGCACCGTATACTAGGCCAAAAAAACGTAAAGTCTATAGCTGTATGTCTCTGAATATCCTATATAACCGTAGGAAGCTCAATGCGTTGGTATTATATATATATGGAAAGCCAAAGTCTCTAGAGAGTGTGTCTCAACAGTCTCAACATGCATCATGCAAGCTTAGATTTCAATTTTGGTGCATACTGATACATATTGCAGTGAAAGGAACATTGTCTCAAAAAAACGCATATACAAAAGAAAAAAAACGCAACAAAATCGCATGAACACCTTAAAATTGGAAGAAATGTGGAAAACCAGGTATTATCAATTAAGACTAATTGAAGGGATTATAAGTTGGAGGCATGGCGGGCAAACACCTTACCACTGAGGAAGGGATAGTGTATTATCCCGAAACGCGTATGGCGGGAAGGTGGATGTACCCGCGTTAAAAGTCCTCCAAAAAGATCACTGTATGGCCATACAATAAAGGATTCGAAAGACTACAACTAAAAAAAGAAATAAGAAGAAAAAGGTAACTACATTGCCTCTGTTCCCTGGTGTCCGGATGCGCAGCAGTGGGGACGACATCACACATACCCTCGCGAGACTTGCGCTATTCGGCTCGAGGTGTGCGACGCGAGACGCCGACGGACGATTCGCCCCTCGCAAAGCCACTGGAATAGACACGTACCGACAGGGAAGGAGGAAAGAAATACCAACACAAAACAGAGACTCTTCAGAAGAAAAACAGATATATATAACATGATGCGATTTACCGGTGATCGAAAAATTATCTGTTGAGACACACTTCTCTAGAGACTTTGGCTTTCCATATATATATAATACCAACGCATTGAGCTTCCTCCTGTTATATAGAATATTCAGAGACATACAGCTATAGACTTTACGTTTTTTTGGCCTAGCATACGGTGCAATTTTGTTCCAAAGAACTTTAAGTGGCACTTATTAAGTGGCACTTATTAGATGCAAAGGAGATTGCTATATCAGTTTTTTCTGTTGACGCATACAATTAAAAAATCCGTGCACACTTACAGATTTGTCTCCTGCGCCAATACAATCAATGAATATATGGAATCTTACTATTGTTCTCTGTTTTTATTGTTTTATGTTTTAATTTATTCCTTATTTTTTAGTATATTGAAGTCTATTGATATATCATATTGAAAACTTTTGCAATTCAGTTTGATGCCGGATGTATGAGTGCTCACCCAATTTTAGTTATATAATTATAAAAAGGGGCTTATTCACTACAGTGTGCCTGCTAGTGAGATATACACTGCACCATCATAAAGCAGTGTGTTGGGCAGACATTATAAAAATGGACTTATTCACTACAGTGTGCTTTCTAGTGAGATATAAACTGCACCATCATAAAGCAGTGTGTTGGGCAGACATTATAAAAAGAGGCTTATTCAATACAGAGTGCCTGCAAGGGAGATATACACTGCACCATCAGAAAGCAGTGTGTTGGGCAGACATTATAAAAAGGGGCTTATTCTCTAGCAGAGAGTAATTTATATTTTGGCCATAGTTAACTAGTTTTGGGCACATCTGTGTGTGCATTTAGGCCTTAACCGTATATACAGTATTCCAGCAGAGAATATATTTTATTTGGGACAAATTTGTATCCAATATACAACCACATCTGAATACAGTGTGTATATTACAAATTCCATTATCTCGGGCCTAGTTTACTGGCCGACATCTGTTGTATTTTGTTCCAATACAGAACTACATCTGAATACAGTGTGTATATTACAAATTCCATTATCTTGGGCCTAGTATACTGGCCGACATCTGTTGTATTTTGCTTCCAATGCTGAAATACATCTGAATACAGTGTGTATATTACAAATTCCATTATCTTTGGCATAGTATACTGGCCGACATCTGCTGTATTTTGCTTCCAATACTGAACTACATCTGAATAAAGTGTGTATATTAAAAATTTCATTTTTTAGGCCTAGTATACTGGGCAAAATCTGTTTTTTTGTGCATCCAATACTGTACTGCATCAGAAAACTGGGTCTTTATCGGCCAGTAAAACAGTCTGTGCCACATCTACAGACAAAACCATTAATATGAAGAAGGCAAGCACAAAAGGATGGGAAAGTGGGCGTTATGTTGATGGTGCACGCAGAGGCAGTGGCCCTGGGCGCAATTAAACTGTGCCTGCTGCCAGTGCACCAAAATTTTTTTTATTACCCAGCTTCATGTCCAAATTATATGGGAGGCGCAGTACTACACTGTTAAAGTCGGACCAGTGCGAACAGTTGGTTGGATTGCTGAAGATAATGCTTCCAGTTGGTTAAGCACCACCCTCTCTTCCTCCAGGTCCAGTCTCTGTAGCCAAGAGTGTGGTCAACCAAATCCTCACTCTAATCATCCTTCCTTCCACCATCCTTCCTCCCACCATGTAGAGGCTTGCCAAACGAGTGATCCCACACTCGGATATTCCAAGCAGCTCTTTCCGGCGCCACTATTAGAATTGGCCCTCTCGCCCAGCACGCTTGAAGAGGGACCTGAGATATTGTGCCCTGATTCCCAACCTCTTGAGCCTTCGCAGTTGCACGAAGATGATGGTGGTGATCCGCAATCATTCGTTCACGAGGAGGATGATGATGAGACACTGTTGCCAACACAGTTGCCAGGTTGCGGTTAGGTCAAGTCAAGTCAGGAGGATGAGCAAAGTGAGGAAGTGGAAGAGGAGGTGGTGGATGATGAGGTAACTGACCCAACATGGGAAAGTGAAAAGCCGAGCGAGGACAGCAGTACAGAGGGGGAGGGATCTGCAGCACCGCAACAGTCTGGAAGAGGCAGTGGGGTGGCAAAAGGGAGATGTCATCCCACACCAAAAAGGCCCGCAACCGTTACATCGAGCACCCCCATACATAAAATCTATCTTGCCAAGAGTAAGGTCTTCAGCATTTTGGCAACAAAAGAGTGGTAGTTTGTAACCTGTGCCGTACCAAAATGAGCTGGGGTGTGGACACTAGCAACCTCACCACCACAAGCATGATCCGCCACATGGCATCCAAGCACCCTAATAAGTGGGCCAAAAGCCTGGATCCACAATTTGGGTCTGGACATCACACCACTGCCTCCACTTCCCTTGTGTTACACACTGCTGGTCAATCCCCTGTCGAAGGAGCAGGCCCCAATGCCCCTCGCCCTGCACCTGGACCTTCGTATGAACCGTCAGCAACAACATCCACTTCCCTGTCCCAGCTCAGCGTCCAAATGTCGATAACACAGGGATTTGAACGCAAGCGCAAATACCCACCCACAGGCCATAGAACTAAATGCGCAAGTTTCAAAATTACTGACCCTTGTAATGTTGCCATTTAGGCTTGTGAGACTGAGGCCTTCCGCAGCCTGATGTCGGCAGCGGTCCCTCGGTACGCAGTCCCCAGCCGCCACTATTTTTCACCGTGTGCCGTGCCTGCCTTACACCAGCATGTGTCCCAGAACATCACCGTGCCCTGACCAATGCACTTACTGAGAAGGTCCACCTCACCACGGACACATGGAAAAGTGCTGGTGGCCAAGGACGCTACATTTCCCTGACTGCACACTGGGTGAATGTTGTGGAGGCCGGGAGTGAGTGGTACCCTGGAATGGCATAGGTGCTACCCACGCACAGGATTGCGGGCTCTACGTCCATCAGGGTCTCCACCAGCAGCTATGTGACTGGCTCCAACTCCCCCTTCTCCTCCTCTGCAGCCTCGTCCTCCACTTCCTCCTCTAACAGCAGTCAGCCATCAGTCGCTAGCTGGAAGCAGTGTAGCACTGCTGTGGGTAAGCGTCAACAGTCCGTGCTGAAGCTGATCTGCTTAGGGGACAAACAGCACACTGACGCAGAGCTGTGGCGGGGTATAAGTGACCAGACCGAGCTGTGGCTCTCGCTACTTAACCTACAACCAGGCATGGTTGTGTCTGACAATGGGCGTAACTTGGTGGCGGCTCGGCAACCTAACACACATTCCATGCCTAGCCCACGTCTTAAACTTAATGGTTCAGGGTTTATCAAAATCTACCCCAATTTGCAGGAGCTACTATTAAAGGCGCGCCGCTTCTGTTCCCATTTCCAAAAGTCATCCAAAGCTTCAGCCGGTCTGTCAATGTTGCAGCAGCGCTTGCGGCTTCCAGCTGTTCTGCGACGTGAGCACGCGCTGAAACTCTACCTTCTATATGTTGGCCAAGGTTTGCGAGCAGCTGTTAAATACCAGCTTCAACATGGTCGTCGCCTTTCGAGTCAACTGCCACTATTCACAAGCGAGGAGTGGGCATTGATGTCAGACCTATATGAGGTTTTAAAAAACTTTGATGAATCCACACAGATGGTTAGTGGCGATAACACTATTATCAGTGTAACCATCCCACTGCTGTGTCTATGAGGGGATGGATAGTCATCCTGATGTTGACATTGATGTCTTGCCTGTTGGTACTCTGGCACACATCGCTGACTTCATGTTAGGCTGCCTTTCCCGTGACCCTCGCGTTATACGCATTTTAGATAACACAGATTGCTCGATGTTCACCCTTCTCGACCGCCACTACAAAGAGAACTTCTCTCATTCCTGTGGTGGAGAGGAAGAGTAAAACGGTGCAATACCAGAAGGTACTTGTAGAGTGATTGCTCTAAAATTTGTGCCTTACAACTACTGGGTGTCCAAGCTGGACACGTGGCACAAACTTGCGCTCTAAGCTTTGGAGGTGCTGGCCTGCCCTGCCGCCAGTGTATTGTCTATATATGGGATCAGAGGCATAACGATGGCGGTGTGACCAGGTAGTGGAGGCGGGATATAGGTGTGGCTGGAGGTATAAAATGGGCGTGGCTGGAGGAAGGGCATGGGTGGGGCCTGGAAGGGGGCCCTTGATTTATTTTGCGTATATTTAGTGCTGCTGGTGGCATTATAACAGATAAGCGTATCCGCTTGTCCAATGACAATAATGACAGGTTGACCCTGACTTCTCCACTCCACCAGAGCAAAGCTGAGCTAATGAACAAAAACTCAATTTAACTGTATGCTATATAATGTACACAATCCACAAGATTCAGATGCACCCTTTTCACAAAAAAAAGGATATATGTTTTAATCTTGTTTTCTCCTCCTCCTCTTCCATACAGTATATATGCCCTTACTACAATGTTTTGTAGGGTCTGCTCACCTCCAAGCCCTCACCTCCAATGTTTTATATGGTCTGCTCACCTGTAGGCCATTACTGAAATGTTTTATGGGGTTCGCTCACCTTCAGGTCCTCAACTATAATGTTTTACAGGGTCAACTCAGCAGCAGGCCCTCACCTGTAATGTTTTAGAGGGTAACCAGCAGGCCCTTGCTCCAAATGTTTTTGAGGGTCACCAGCAGGCCATCAATCACAATTTGTGTGTATGATACCCTTCTTTATGTGTAATTAAGGGTGTATTGGATTGTAATTTTTAGCAGCCCTTTCACTTAGTGCATAGGCTTTATGAGTGTAGCAGTGTACCTGAACAATTGTAGCATCATTTGAATGAGGCCCTCCTTTATGTAATATACAGGCTGTATCAGAATGCTTCTTCCTTGTAATTTTTGGGAGCACTTGCACTGTATATACAATTGAATATACAGGAAAGAATGTTTCCTAACAATTTTACCTCTAAAAATGTTTTTATTCTTTTTAAGGGGGAGGGATTCTGGGCGTAATTTTGTCAGTTTGTAAAAGTGGTGGCCAACTGGGACAACATGTTTCCCAGCAGTGACATTGGAGTCCAAGATGCACCCAGACATGGTCCCCATGCTGTTCCAGATCCATTTTGCTGGTGTTTCTGTAACTTTCTGACCTATTCCAATGGACCAGGCATCCTCCCCTAATCCGAGCAGGGGGTGCCTGGTTGTCTCCTATTGACTTCCATTACCCTGGGTTCAGACCTGAGCGCTCTAAAACGCTGCGTTTACGCAGCGTTTTTGTCGCGCGTATTTCAGCGCGTTTTTGCAAATAGGAAACGCAGCAGAAAGCGCGCTGCTCTTGTGATTGACTACTGTGGTGTCAATCACAAAACGCGCGTCAAACGCCCCAAAAGAAGCTCAAGTACTTGTTTATGCGTTGGGCGTTTTACAGCGCGTTCAAACGCGCTGTAAAACGCTCAAGTGTGAACCACTCCCATAGGGATGCATTGGTTTTAATCTGTTGAGCGTTTTACAGCGCGTTTGAACGCGCTGTAAAACGCTCAGGTGTGAACCCAGGGTAATACTCCGGTGCTCGACCGAGCGCACGAATATCGCTATGTGTTTGCACCGAGTACTTGAACACCCGAACACTTTGGTGCTCGCTCATTACTAATTTTCACACGTGTGTTGGTAACCTCAGATAGTCTGTACAATTTATTTGTTACTGACATGCTTAGTGCCATGAAAGCATCTGTGGATTTCTCTTAAGGAAAACCCCAAATCACAGCCCCTGTGCCTGAAGAGACTCTGTTTGCACTTATGTCCTTATTGACATTTATTGCCTCCTCTTCCTCTAAATTAACACCCCAGACTTGCTGTCTGAAGTCCCATCACATTTGTGGGCAACTTCTAAGACAGACGTTGGTGGACTGCCAGTAACTCCGGTAGTTGTACAGCTGAAACCTGGCACTAAGCTGCCATGTGTACGTCGGTACACACCAGGGGCGGACTGAGAACCCTCAGGGCCCCCGGGCAAAATAAATCAAGGGCCCCCTTCCAGGCCCCACCCATGCCCTAGCTCCAGCCACGCCCATGTTATACCTCCAGCCACACCTATATCCCGCCTCCACTACCTGGTCACACCGCCATCGTTATGCCTCTGATCCCATCACTACAGAAATACAGGGCACTTACCTATTACGTCCAGTGACGTCTTCTTTGATGTAGATTCTGTCCTCGTCTTCTCCTTTCAGACCTTCAGACCAGACCGCCATGTTGTCGCCATTTTCCATCTCTGCAGTTTAACAAAAAAAAATCTTAGTTTACTACTTTTCCATCATCCTCCCATCTTCTGGACAAATCATCCTACTACCCCCAATACTGTGCCGCTGTGCTCCCCAATACTACACTGCAGAAACAGATAATACCCTGGTAATACTAGTACCACACAGAGCCCCCCATATAAAATACCCATTCTTTGTGGCCTCAGTAGAAGCCCCCATAGTGCCCCATACTAATGTACCAGTAACACGTGCCTCTCCATGCCACCACATGTGCTAGTAATAAGTGCCTCTCTTGTGCTTCCCCCCATGTGCCAGTAGCCCCCCCTTATTATGTGCCAGTAGCCCCCTTATTATGTGCCAGTAGCCCCCCATATCTGCCAGTAGCCCCCATATGTGCCAGTAGCCGTCTCCTCTTATGTGCCATTAGGCCCCCCTCATGTGCCATTAGGCCCCCTCAAGTGCCATTAGGCTCCCCTCATGTGCCATTAGGCCCCCCTCATGTGCCATTAGTCACCCCTCATGTGCCATTAGTCCCCCCTCATGTGCCATTAGGCCCCCCTTATGTGCCAGTAGCCGTTCCCCTTATGTGTTATTAGTCCCCCTCATGTGCCAGTAGCCGTCCCTTTATGTGCCAGTAGCCGTCCCTTTATGTGCCAGTAGCCGTCCCTTTATGTGCCAGTAGCCATCCCTTTATGTGCCAGTAGCCCCTTTATGTGCCAGTAGCCCTTTTATGTGCCAGTAGCCCCTTTATGTGCCAGTAGCCCCTTTATGTGCCAGTAGCCCCCTTTAGTGCCAGTAGCCCCTTTATGTACCAGTAGCCCCCTTTAGTGCCAGTAGCCCCTTTATGTGCCAGTAGCCCCTTTAGTGCCAGTAGCCCCTTTATGTGCCAGTAGCCCCCTTTAGTGCCAGTAGCCCCTTTATGTGCCAGTAGCCCCTTTAGTGCCAGTAGCCCCCTTTATGTGCCAGTAGCCCCTTTAGTGCCAGTAGCTCCCTTTAGTGCCAGTAGCCCCTTTATGTGCCAGTAGCCCCTTTAGTGCCAGTAGCCCCTTTATGTGCCAGTAGCCCCTTTATGTGCCAGTAGCCCCTTTAGTGCCAGTAGCCCCTTTAGTGCCAGTAGCCCCCTTTATGTGCCAGTAGCCCCCTTTAGTGCCAGTAGCCCCCTTTATGTGCCAGTAGCCCCCTTTAGTGCCAGTAGCCCCAAGAAAAAAAAAAAAAAGAACACTTATACTTACCTCCAGCGATGCGATGCAGGCCTCTTCCGGCCTGTGTCTCGAGCTGTACGGCTCCGGCGGCACGATGACGTCATCGCGCCGCCTGCACCGGCCTCTGATAGGCTGCCGGCCTAGTGCTGGCAGCCTACCAGAGGAACAGGGAGAGAGAGGACACGCCTCTCCCTCCTCTGCTGCTGCACTGCACGGAGATGAGCGCAATGCAAGGGCACATCTCCATCCTGATGTTCCCTGCCGCCGCCGCGTCTGCCCTGGGGACGGGCCCCCTACTGACCATGGGCCCTCGGTACATGCCCGAGTGCCCAAATCGTCAGTCCGCCAACTGGTACCTACTAAATTCTTCACAGGAAGATGCTATTGCAAATTATCTGAAAGATATGTTGGGGAAAGGGTTAATAATTTCTATAAAAAGCCCCTTCAATATGCCCCTATATCCTGTAAAGAAGAGACAGACTGTGAAGGGTCAGCCTCCAGTCTACCGTATGGTACATGATTTAAGGGCATGAAATGCTGTAACTGTCATAAATACACCACAAGTGCTCAATCCACAATCTGTTAAACCAAGTCCCTATAGATCAGGGGTGCACAACCTGCGGCCCGGGGGCCACATGCAGCCGCCGATACCCTTCTGTGCGGCCCCCAAACATCTAGTAAAAAAGACATGTAGGTCTATGTCTTATGGCTAATTACATGCATCTTTCATGTATTCTCCAATTAGATGGGAGTCCTAGAACTGTAACTAGACATTTACAGAATATACTGTATGTTTAATTTGCTAAAAATACAGTATTTCAGTTGGTAATACCCCTTTAAGTTTTATTTCCGGCCCTTGGAATTAGTTCAGGCTGACAATGTGGCCCCCAACCAGAAAAGGTTATGCACCCCTGCTATAGTTGCTACATCTTTCACTATCATTGATCTTGCAAATGCTTTCTTCTCTGTCCCTTTACATGAAGAATGCTGGCCCACATCCACGCAGCACATCAAGATCACACAGCATGCTGTGACATCACAACGTCATCAGCGCTGCTGCAACGCCGGCCAATTCTTGTTTCTGGAGGCGGGAACAGACAAGCGCGATGCCAGTGCCACTATTTTGCCTACTCCGCTGTACTTACTGGCGTCTGGCCCGGCCATATTGTTGAAACGGTCGGTCGCCATCGTTCTCTGACTGCCAGCCAGGCCCAGGCATAGTCAGTCAGCGTCGACTAAGCCAGCCAGAGCCATCCCAGCCTCCAGTGTTCAGCAGGCAGTACTAGTCGTTTCAGCATGAGCCAGCCAGCTCACTAGGCGCAAGGACCTAAGCTCAGGTATTAGGTATGAGACTGGTGGCAAATTACTTAATGTGGGGCATTGTTTGTGTGTGTGGGGGGGAAATTGCTTAATGTGGGGTAGTATGGGGGGCAAAATAATTAATGTGGGGCAGTGTGGGGGGATTACTTAATGTGGGGCAGTGTGGGGGCAAATTACTTAATGTGGGGCAGTGTGGGGGCAAATTACTTAATGTGGGGCAGTGTGGGAGCAAATTACTTAATGTGGGAAGTGTGGGGGAAATTATTTAATGTGAGGCAGTGTGGGGGCAAATGACATAATGTGGGCAGTGTGGGGGTAAATTATTTAATGTGGGGCAGTGTAGGGGACAAATTACTTAATGTGGGGCAGTGTTTGTGTGTGTGTGTTGTGGGAAATTACTTAATGTGGGGTAGTGTGGGGGGAAAATTAATTAATGTGGGACAGTGTGTGTGGGGGAATTACTTAATGTGGGGCAGTGTGGGGGGCAAATGACTTAATGTGGGCAGTGTGGGGGGCAAATGACTTAATTTGGGGCAGTGTGGGGGGCAAATGACTTAATGTGGGGCAAATGACTTAATGTGGGGCAGTGTGGGGGCGAATTACTTAATGTGGGGCATTGTGGGGGGGAATTACTTAATGTAGGGCATTGTGGGGGGAATTACTTAATGCTGGGCAGTGTGGGGGGCAAATTACTTAATGTGGGGCAGTGTGGGGGGCAAATTACTTAATGTAGGGTAGTGTGGGGGGGGCAAATGACTTAATGTGGGGCAGTGTGGGTAAGAAATTACTTAATGTGGGTCAGTGTGGGGGGCAAATGACTTAATGTGAGTCAGTGTGGAGGGCAAATGACTTAATGAGGGGGCAAATTACTTCCGAACCGAATGGAGAAGATGATGACAGATCTACATCAGAGGAGACGTCACCTGGAAGGCCCTGGATGTTACAGGTATGTGCTGATATATGAGGGAACCATACAGGATATGGAGAGAGTAGGGAGAGAACATACGCATTTGAGTCTTTTGTATGGTAAAAAAGCTGAAAAAGTTGAGATGGCTAAGGGGACAGAAGGTGGAGGAAAAAGGAGAAAGGGAGACAACCGGTTTGTCCTGTCATTTAACTATACTCCTATGGCTGAGCATATACGTGCATCGATCTATAAGAATTGGGACATTTTGAAACGGGACACTGATTTGGACATTGTTACTAGTTCCAGACCCATAATTGCTTTCCGCAGGAGTCCAACCTTGAGAAATAAACTGGTGTCCAGCATATTCCAACCTGACACCTCTAGAAACTGGTTAACCCGTAATATTCCAACAGGTAATTTCAGATGTGGGAGTTGTTCCATGTGCAGGTATAACAATCAAAGGAGATTGGTCTGTGTCTCTGGGGTCAGCCACAGGGTAAATTGTTTTATCAATTGTAAAAGTACGTTCGTAGGGTACGCTTTGTTTTGCGAATGCGGACATTTTTATATTGGTAAGACAATAAGATGTCTCTTTGAGAGAATTAGAGAACACGTGAATTCTATCAGCTCTGGAAAGGGCTGCCCCAGAGTCATTGACCATTTCCGTACAGCCCATGGGGGTAGTTTAAAAACTTTGTCCTTTTGTGGGCTAGAAGTGGTTAAACTCCCACGTAGACATCGCCTCCTATTACAACGGGAGGCACGCTGGATATTGCGTACTAACGCTACAGGTGATCTAGGTTTGAATGATAAAATAGATCTGAACATGTTCTTGTAAAACTGTACATTTGTGCGGATTCGTGTTGTTTCTATTAATGTGTATGTCCACTTATATGTTTTTACCTCTATGTAGTGGGGCAGCGCCTGTGGATCTCAGCAATACGCAGACCTGCCTTCATAAGGAGGAGGAGTATAGTACGTCTCCTACGTCAGTGCCTGAGGAAGCGCATTTGCGCGAAACGGCCATCGCCTGCTGCGGACGTCCACGCCAAGGCTGTCTGCCCCGCTGCCGAAGTTGGTCGGATGACCTTGAATAATTAATAAACGCATCGTTTAACAAGTTTCGTGTGGTGAGTGCCGTCCCGGCTGTTCCTTCTTCACTATATACATTCTACGAATCATCTTCACTTTTGGGACTGAGCACCATTGGAAGCGATCCTTTTATAGGGAGTGAGGGAGTTGCTTATATACATCACAGTTGAATATAGGGTGCATCTCTGAGTGCCACAGAAAAATTCTTTCATTTTGCTCATGTGCTGATATATAGCAAGTAGAGCAAAATGCAGTGTGCTGGGAGGGGGGCGAACTTAGAGAATTGGGCCATAGTCATTGGAGCTTGTGCCCCAGATCTTTTTCGACCCTAGCAACGCCACTGCAGAGATGTACAGTTCTAAATTCAGCTACAGTATTTTGTTGCCAGTAGATTTAGAAGAGGAGGGGGATGTGGGAGTAGTAGAAATGTCTACATCCACTTAGATAGTGTGTATTTGTGTTCCTTAAATAAAATGTATGATTGTTTAGGAAAGAAGCAGTACAATGTGGATGTGGAATGAGTAAGGTAGGGTCTAAGGTATGTAAGGGTAATAATGCCATGTGGCAGCAAAAATATCAGTAGCAGCATAGCATGGAACAGACAAGACAGTAGTTGTGTGCAGCTGGTTAGGGGTAGTAGCAGTGGCGGCTGTCTATGGTTAATGGTAGTGGCAGTAGGAGAGTAGCAAGTGAGTGGTGGTGGCAGCAGCAGCCACACAGTACGATATATAATAGTAGGCAGGCAGACAATGTCAGTGACATGATGGCGCTGTCAATTAATAGCCACCATCAGCAATGGCAGATCTTTTAATCAGCCTCAAGTGTGTGAAAATCTTCATGCTTCCATGCCTCGTTTATTTTGGCAAATGTGATATTTTGCACACTGGTGTTTGGGTGTGACGAATTTGCACACCACACTGAAAATTTTCTCTGGAGGTTGTACAAGACAGTACAGCGAGACCAAACTGGGCCATTCATGGGCTCAGGGCAGTGGCATTGCGAGGGAGATGCAGGCCGCACCGGGTGACACCACTGATGGGCTGACACCAGTGCGGGCGCTATGGCTGTACAGGGAATCCCAGCTTAGGAGACCCAGCAGTGCTATGAACATGAAGGGGGTATCCCCACGAATTTTCAGTATGGTTGGGGACACCCAATGTATTTTAAAATCTATTTCTGAAAAGTTGCCTCCAGGATTTGAACTCACAACCTTTTACATCAGAGGCAAAAACCCTATCCACTGAGCTATGGAGCTCAATGGTCAACTGTACTAGAAAAACCTCATAGTAGTTTATTAAGTATAAGGTATGCCTATACGATTTTATATAATTTTATATATATTTTTTTTCAGTAATTGTAAAAAACAAATGTATGACACAAAATAAATGTGTAATTACTATATATATATATATATATATATATATATATATATATTAATACATGAAAAAATACTATGAGGTTTTTCTAGCACAGTTTAGCATTGAGCTCCATAGCTCAGTGGTTATGGTTCTTTCCTCTGAAGTAAGACGTTGTGAGTTCGAATCCTGGTGGAAACCTTTTAGAAATAGAGGCAAAATTATGCATTCATGTATATCAGAAGTATAATAATATATATTTATACTTCTGATAGATATATATATATATATATATATATATATATATATATATATATATATACATACAGTCGTGGCCAAAAGTTTTGAGAATTACATAAATATTGGAAATTGGAAAAGTGGCTGCTTAAGTTTTTATAATAGCAATTTGCAAAAAAAAAACTTTCCACTGCATTTCATTGCCGTCATTAAAGGACCTGCTGAGATCATTTCAGTAATCGTCTTGTTAACTCAGGTGAGAATGTTGACGAACACAAGGCAGAGATCATTATGTCAGTCTGATTGGGTTAAAATGGCAGACTTGACATGTTAAAAGGAGGGTGATGCTTGAAATCATTGTTCTTCCATTGTTAACCATGGTGAACTGCAAAGAAACACGTGCAGCCAGCATTACGTTGCATGAAAATGGCTTCCCAGGCAAGGATATTGTGGCTTACTAAGATTGCACCTCAATCAACAATTTATAGGATCATCAAGAACTTCAAGAAAAAGGTTCAATTCTTGTTAAGAAGGCTTCAGGGCGTCCGAGAAAGTGAGGGTCAGGATCGTCTCTTAAAGAGGATTCAGCTGCGGGATTGGAGTGCCACCAGTGCAGAGCTTGCTCAGGAATGACAGCCTGCAGGTGTGAGAGCATCTGCACGCACAGTGAGGCGAAGACTTTTGGAAGATGGCCTGGTGTCAAGAAGGGCAGCAAAGAAGGCACTTCTCTCCACAAAAAAACATCAGGGATAGATTGACCTTCTGCAGAAAGTATGGTGAATGGACTGCTGAGGACTGGGGCAAAGTCATATTCTCCGATGAAGCCTCTTTCCAATTATTTGGGGCATCAGGAAAAAGGCTTGTCTGGAGAAGAAAAGGTGAGCGCTACCATCAGTCCTGTGTTATGCCAACAGTAAAGCATCCTGAGACCATTCATGTGTGGGGTTGCTTCTCATCCAAGGGCTTGGGCTTATTCACAATTTTGCCCAAAAACACAGCCATGAATAAAGAATGGTACCAAAACACCCTCCAACAGCAACTTCTTCAAACAATCCAACAACAGTTTGGTGAAGAACAATGCATTTTCCAGCACGATGGAGCACCGTGACATAAGGCAAAAGTGATAACTAAGTGGCTCGGGGACCAAAACGTTGACGTTTTGGGTCCATGGCCTGGAAACTCCCCAGATCTTAATCCCATTGAGAACTTGTGGTCAATCCTCAAGAGGCGGGTGGACAAACAAAAACCCACTAATTCTGACAAACTCCAAGAAGTGATTATGAAAGAAAGTGTTGCTATTATTGTTGAGCGAACAGTTCGAGCATAGTTCCGTTTCGTACCGAATTTTTGGGTGTTTGGGACCCGGAACCGGACCCGAACATTTTCAAAAAAGTTCGGGTTCAGGTCCGTCGTTCGGCGATTTCTTCCCGCTTTCAGCTAGTGTTTTACTTCTTGCCCTAAGAAGCCATCACAGCCATGCCTACTAATGGCATGGCTGTGATTGGCCAAGTGCAGCATGTGACCCAGCCTCTATTTAAGCTGGAGACACGTAGCGCCGCACGTCACACTGCTCTGATTAGTGTAGGGAGAGGACGCAGCTTCCGTGAGGGTGAGATTAGGCAGGGAAAAGTCAGCAAAAGCACCTAATGAAGTGGTCGATCTACAGCTGTGAATCATTCAATTCAGCCTAAAAACCAGTGAGTTAATTGCTCTGTGGTTTTTAGGCTGCACAGAGCGTTTTTCTGTCACTTTTTCTGGGGTGATCGGCGGCCATTTTGTGACTTGTGGCGCACCAGCACAAGCTGCCACCAAGTCCATCAATCCATCAATACTAGGTTTTTATTGCTATATCCTACATCACGGGCCTGGCTTTGCTTATTGTCACCCCTAGAAACTCAGGATAGCAATTTCTATAGTTTAATCAAAATACCAATCCCCTAAATCTGATGTTCCAGCTTTGGCTAGCCAAGTGTAATAGTGTCTGCTGTCTGGCAAAGGATATATTTTGTTCTGGGGTGAAATTCAATAGCCAAAATAGCAATACCGTAAATTAGTGGTTTCAGCTGTGGCTGGCCAAGTATAATAGTGTCCTGCAAAGGATACATTTTGTTCTGAGATGAAATTCAATTGCCAAAATAGCAATACCATAAATCAGTGGTTTCAGCACCGGCTGGCCAAGTTTAATAGTGTTCGGCAAAGGATATATTTTGTTCTGGGGTGAAATTCAATTGCCGAAATAGCAATCCCCTAAATCTGGTGTCACAGCAGTGGCTGGCAAAGTATGATAATGTCCAACAAAGGATATATTTTGTTCTGGGGTGAAATTCAATTGCCAAAATAACAATACCCCAAATCTGGTGTTCCAGCTGTTGCAGGCCTAGTTCAAATCTGTCCGTAACAGGGTATATTTTTTTCTGGGGTGAAATTTAATTGCCAAAATAGCAATACCCTGAATCGGGTGTTCCAGCAGTTGCAGGCCTAGTTTAAATATGTCCGTAACAGGGTATATTTTGTTCTGGGGTGAAATTCAATTGCCAAAATAGCAATACCCTGAATCTGGTGTCCCAGCTGTTGTAGGCCAAGTGTTAATCTGTCCGTAAAAGGGTATATTTTGTTCTGGGGTGAAATTCAATTGCCAAAATAGCAATACCATAAATCAGTGGTTTCAGCTGTGGATGGCCAAGTTTCATAGTGTCCGGCAAAGGATATATTTTGTTCTGGGGTGAAATTCAATTGCCAAAATAGCAATACCCTGAATCTGGTGTCCCAGCTGTTGTAGGCCAAGTGTTAATCTGTCCGTAAAAGGGTATATTTTGTTCTGGGGTGAAATTCAATTGCCAAAATAGCAATACCATAAATCAGTGGTTTCAGCTGTGGCTGGCCAAGTTTCATAGTATCCGTCAAAGGATAGATTTTGTTCTGGGGTGAAATTCACTTGCCAATATAGCAATACCCTGAATCTGGTGTTCCAGCTCTTGCAGGCCAAGTGTTAATCTGTCCGTAAAAGGGTATATTACGCTCAAGGTGTATATACAAGTGCTGAGAGAGTCATCCTCAATAACTATACATGCTACCGTGCATCTCCCATTGAATTTCTGTCCGTTAAAGGGTATATTACACAAAGTTTTAAAATACTATTGCTGAAGGCATAATCCTACATATTTTTTCACACGCTACTGTGCATCTCTAAGTGTAAATCTGTCCATAAATGGATTCCTTTCACCCAGGGCCTAAATACTAGGCCTACAATTGATATTCCCCTAAATCAGTGGTTACTGCTGTGCCTGGATTAGTGTAATACGCTACATAAATAAATAGGCAGATAGTGTTAGGTGCCTGTAAAAAAAAAAGGCCTGAATTTGAAATCAATACATTGGGCCAAATATATTTTTTCTTATTGTGTTGCTTGGTGAACGGTAACAATGAGGAAAACATCTAGTAAGGGACGCGGACGCTGTCGTGGTGGTGGTGTTAGTGTACCCTCTAGTGCTGGGAGAGGACGTGGCCATTCTGCCACATCCACACGTCCTAGTGAACCAACTACCTCAGATTCCAGTACCTGCCAGAATTTACAGCGATATTTGGTGGGGCCCAATGCCATTCTAAGGATGGTAAGGCCTGAGCAGGTACAGGCGCTAGTCAATTGGGGGGCCGACAGTGGATCCAGCACTTTCACAACATTATCTCCCACCCAGTCTTCTGCAGAAAGCGCACAGGTGGCGCCTGAAAACCGAGCACATCAGTCTGTCACATCACCCCCATGCATATCAGGGAAACTGTCTGAGCCTCAAGTTATGCTGTTTGAAGACTTTGATGGCAGGGTTTCGCAAGGGAATCCACCTAGCCCTTCCCCAGTGGTGGAAGACATAGAATGCACTGATGCACAACCATTGATGTTTCCTAGTGATGAGGACATGGGAATACCACCTCATCGGAGTCCGCACGTCTGATGATGATGATGAAACACAGGTGCCAACTGCTGCATCTTTCTGCAGTGTGCAGACCGAACAGGAGGTCAGGGAGGAAGACTATGTGGAAGACGATGCAGGGGACGATGAGATCCTAGACCCCACATGGAATGAAGGTCGTGCCACTGACTTTCATAGTTCAGAGGAAAAGGCAGTGGTGAGACCGAGCCAACGGCGTAGCAAAAGAGGGAGCAGGGTGCAAAAGCAGAACAGTCGCCACCAAGAGAGTTCGCCTGCTACTGGCCACCGCCACCAGGGACCGAGCACCCCAAAGGCAGTTTCAAGGAGTTCCCTGGCATGGCACTTCTTTAAACAATGTGCTGACAACAAGACCTGAGTGGTTTGCACGCTGTGCCATCAGAGCCTGAAGCGAGGCATTAGCGTTATGAACCTTAGCACAACCTGCATGACCAGGCATCTACATGCAAAGCATAAACTGCAGTGGAGTAAACACCTTAAAAGCAAGGAACTCACTCTGCCTCCCCTTGCTCCCTCTTCTGCTGCTGCCTCGGCCTCTTCCCCAGCCTCGGGAGGAATGTTGGCACCTGCCGCCCACCAAACAGAGGATGTGCCACCGACACCACCACCTGCATCACCAAGCATCTCCACCATGTCACACGGCAGCGTTCAGCTCTCCATCTCACAAACGTTGGAGAGAAAGCGTAAATTCCTACCTAGCCACCCTCGAGCCCTGGGCCTGAATGCCAGCATTTCTAAACTACTGGCCTTTGAAATGCTGTCATTCAGGCTGGTAGACACAGACAGCTTCAAACAGCTGATGGCCATGGCTGTCCCACAGTATGTTGTTCCCAGCCGCCACTACTGCTCCAAGACAGTCGTGCCTTCCCTGCACAACCAAGTATCCGATAAAATCAAGTGTGCACTGCGCAACGCCATCTGTGGCAAGGTCCACCTAACCACAGTTACGTGGACCAGTAAGCACGGCCAGGGACGCTATATCTCCCTAACTGCACACTGGGTAAATGTAGTGGCGGCTGGGCCCCAGACGGAGAGTTCCTTGGCGCACGTCCTTCCGCCGCCAAGGATCTCAGGGCATCATTCTTTGCCTCCTGTAGCCTCCTCCTCCTACTCGGCTTCCTCCTCCTCTGCTTCCACCAGCTCATCCAGTCAGCCACACACCTTCACCACCAACTTCATTCTGAAACCAATATGTTTGGGGACCAGGCCACACACCACACAGGAGTTGTGGCGGGGTATTAAACAACAGACTGACGAGAGTTTTCTGCCGGTGGGCCTCAAGCCCGGCCTGGTGGTGTGCGATAATGGGCGAAATCTCGTCACAGCTCTGGGACTAGCCGGTTTAATGCACATCCCTTGCCTGCCGCATGTGCTGAATTTGGTGGTGCAGAAGTTCATTCACAACTACCCCGACATGTCAGAGCTGCTGCATAAAGTGTGGGCCGTCTGTGCGCGCTTCCGGCGTTCACATTCGGCCACTGCTCGCCTGTCTGCGCTACAGCGGAACTTCGGCCTTCCCGCTCACCTCCTCATATGCGACGTGCCCACCAGGTGGAACTCCACCTTGCACATGCTGGAGAGACTGTGCGAGCAGCAGCAGGCCATAGTGGAGTTTCAGCTGCAGCATGCACGCGTCAGTCGCACTGCGGAACAGCAACACTTCACCACCAATGATTAGGCCTCCATGCGAGACCTGTGTGCCCTGTTGCGCTGTTTCGAGTACTCCACCAACATGGCCAGTGGTGATGACACCGTTTTCAGCGTTACAATACCACTTCTATGTCTCCTTGATAAAACGCTTAGGGCGATGATGGAAGAGGAGGTGGCCCAGGAGGAGGAGGATGAGGGGTAATTTTTAGCACTTTCAGGCCAGTCTGTTAGAAGTGCCTCAAAGGGAAGTTTTTTGCAACAGCGGAGGCCAGGTACAAATGTGGCCAGCCAAGGCCCACTACTGGAGGATGAGGAGGATGAGGAAGAGGTGTAGGAGGATGAGGATGAAGCAGGTTCACAGCGGGGTGGCACCCGATACAGTTCAGGCTTATCACTGCTGCGTGGCTGGGGGGAGACGGAGGACGATGATGATACGCCTCCCACAGAGGACAGCTTGTCCTTACCTTTGCATAGCAAGATGCGCAAGTACAAGCGCACTCTGGTAGACGCGCTCCTGAGATCATTCCCAAATATCACAGCGAAACAGGTGGAAGCCCAAGGCGAAGGCAGAGAAGGAGCAAGAGGTAGCCAACGCAGCTGTGTCACGGCCTGCTCCTCTGAGGGCATGGTTAGCATGGCAGAAATGTGGAAAAGTTTTGTCTTCACGCCACAGCTAACTGCACCACCACCTGATACGGAAGGCAGCATTTCACTAACATGGTTGAACAGTACGTCTGCACACCCCTCCACATACTGACTGATGGTTCAGCCCCATTCAACTTCTGGGTCTCCAAATTGTCCACATGGCCAGAGTTAGCATGTTATGCCTTGGAGGTGCTGGTCTGCCCGGCGGCCAGCGTTTTCTCTGAACGTGTATTCAGCACGGCAGGGGGCGTCATTACTGACAAATGCAGCCGCCTGTCTACAGCCAACGTGGCCAACTGACATTCATAAAAATGAACCAGGCATGGATCCCACAGGACCTTTCCCTCCCTTGTGCAGAATAGACATTTATACCTGCCTCCCCCTCAACCATGTATTCTTGTACTCCAGGGCACTTCTTTATTGAATCCTCATTTTTTTAACTTTACCATGATCTTGCGGTGCAACCCAAAGTTGAATGAACCTCTCCTAAACCTAGGCGCCCGTGCCTAAATAACTGAAAGTGGCCTTCTCCATTGGTGGGTGATATGACGCATGGTTCTCTGCTGTGGGACCTCTCTCCTCTGTCTGGGTGCTGGGGCCTAAATAACTAAAAGTGGCCTTCTCCAGTGGTGGGTGATATGACGCATGATTCCTTGCTGTGGGACCTCTCTCCTCTGTCTGGGTGCTGTGGCCTAAATAACTGAAAGTGGCCTTCTCCAGTGGGGGGTGATATGACGCATGATTCCTTGCTGTGGGACCTCTCTCCTCTGTCTGGGTGCTGGGGACTAAATAACTCAAAGTGGCCTTTTCCAGTGGTGGGTGATATGACGCATAATTCTCTGCTGTGGGACCTCTCTCCTCTGTCTGGGTGCTGGGGCCTAAATAACTGAAAGTGGCCTTCTCCAGTGGTGGGTTATATGACGCATGATTCTCTGCTGTGGGATCTCTCTCCTCTGTCTGGGTGCTGGGGCCTAAATAACTGAAAGTGGCCTTCTCCAGTGGTGGGTGATATCACGCATGATTCTCTGCAATGGGACCTCTCTCCAATTGATATTGGTTAATTTTTATTTATTTTATTTTATTTTATTTTAATTCATTTCCCTATCCACATTTGTTAGCAGGGCATTTACCTACATTTTGCTGCCTTTTGTAGCCCTCTAGCCCTTTCCTGGACTATTTTACAGCCTTTTTAGTGCCCAATAGTTCGGGTCCCCATTAACTTCAATGGGGTTCAGGGTGAAGTTTGGTTCGAGTTCGGATCCCGAACCCGAACATTTTCAGGAAGTTTGGTCGAACTTCTAGAACCCGAACATCCAGGTGTTTGCTCAACTCTAGTTGCTATCAGTCAGGAATTGGCCCAGAAGTTGATTGAGAGCATGCCCAGTCGAATTACAGAGGTCCTGAAAAAGAAGGGCCAACACTGCAAATACAGACTCTTTGCATAAATGTCATGTAATTGTCGATAAAAGCCTTTGAAACGTATGAAGGGCATGTAATTATATTTTACTACATCACAGAAACAACTGAAACAAAGATCTAAAAGCACAAAGTGTCATATACCGCGCCAACCCTATAGTCACCAGAATTTGCGCACACTGTAAACACCAGTACCAAAAACAAGGAAACAGACCACCACTGCAGAAAAGGACCATACAACTACTTAGATCTCATCTATACAGCTGTATAACCTGATTACACGCTGTGTACCTGATCTAAGCGGTCCTCAGGGTAGAATATCCGCCGCAGCTGACTAGCGGCTGTGCTGTTAGAAAACTTGTTTCTTGCGGTTCGCGCCCCGGCCGGGGACGCTGAGCCGCTGGTGGTAAGGGATCGCGTACGCGCGTTCTGGAGCCGGCTAGTGACGTCACTCCTGCAGCTACGGTGTGCTGCAGTTGCCAGAAGACCACCGACGCGTTTCGGACAATTAACGTTGTCCTTCCTCAGGGAGTTCACTCTACTACCTGTCTTCTTGCCCTTTTATGCGCAAACACAATTAACCCTTGCATCACCACTACTCTGCACAGTTATTTCACCGCATGGTGCTGATTTATATATCCAGCACCATATAGTCCTCTCTTGCCTACAGGTCATCATTGTTCAAAGGCGTATAATTCAATTTCAGCATTTAGCCCATATGGAAAAAGCGTGTTTAGGTTAAAGACCCATTTTGTTTCTGCTCTGGACATGCATT
The DNA here is from genome assembly GCA_033119425.1 of Bufotes viridis. Classification (NCBI taxonomy): domain Eukaryota; kingdom Metazoa; phylum Chordata; class Amphibia; order Anura; family Bufonidae; genus Bufotes; species Bufotes viridis. Next base: position 467,244,397 of record CM065589.1, read on the forward strand.
TAATGAAGTCCCCCCCTCTTTTATCTGGTCTGATTATGTCTATCCCGCAGAAACTAGACCCTTTCAGTTTCCCCTCATGTTTGTCCCTATAATGCCGCGATTACCATACCGAAGCCCGTAACATATTAAGTGATATAGAACATATAAGAAGCTTAAGATGGATCCAACTCAGTCATATAAAGTTGAATTGAAGAAATTGATAAAAAAGGGTAGAGATAAAGGTATCCTGAACAAAAAAGAGGCAGCATTCATTACAATGGAAAACCCGAAAATTGCGGCATTTTATCATAATCCAAAGATTAAAAAAAATAGTGAGATACCTCCGGGTAGACCTATCATATCTGGGGTAGAGTGCCTAACTAGCTCTCTGTCCAGATATGTAGATCAACAGATACAAAGTTACGTGAAGGATCTGCCTACATATTTGAAAGACCCCAAACATACATTACAGACTCTCAACAACGTGAAATGGAAAAAAGAATACATTATTGGTACATTGGACGTTAAATCGTTATATACGGTTATTGAGAACAAGAAGGGATGTGAGGCAGTCAAATATTTCCTAAATAAAAAAGGGGATATGCCAGAAGACCAAGTTAATTTTATAGGGGAATGTATTATGTTCATTTTAACCAAAAACTATTTTATGTACAATGAACAATTTTACCTCCAGACGTGGGGGACCGCTATGGGGACAAGGTTCGCACCGGGGTTCGCTAATCTGTATGTGGGGTGGTGGGAACATCTTTTTATACACCCCAATGGTGAGCTCCGGGCGGGCCTCGTCCTATGGCGACTTTTTATTGATGATGTTATTTTTATTTGGGAAAATGGGGAAGAAGCTTTGAATCAATTTTTAAATGAAATAAATAAAAATTATTTTTATCTGGAATTCACCTTAAATTTTAGTAGGAGTGAGATTAATTTTTTGGACCTAAATTATATATATTGAGGATAACGAACTAAAAACTAGAACCTACAACAAACCGACAGACGCCAACAGTTATATTGCCATGACAAGTTGCCATCTTCCCGCCTGGCTAGAGAACATTCCGAGGAGCCAACTGTTATGACTAAAAAGGAACTGTACAGATAATGGGGAATATGAAAAAGAGGCAGACTCCCTACAGGAAAAATTTGAACATAAAGGCTACAAAAAGGACCACCTGGAGAGACAGCGTAAAGAGGTGGATAAGGTAGACAGGCAAATGCTATTAGATGATAGGAAAATAGGTAGGACTAATGATCTTGGGGATGAAGAAACCTTTCCACCAATAATTATACCATATAATGTTCAAATACCAGTGATTAAAAGGATAATCAAGAAACACTGAGACCACCTTAGGCATGACAAGGTTATTGGGGATATTATTCCCAATCAACCGAGGTTTATCTTTAGCAAAGCAAAAAACCTTGGAAATATAATAGCATCAACCAATAGTTGTATAAGTCAGAATACAAATATAGGTAAAACCTCCGCTAAAACTGCGGGTAACTTTCAGCCGTGCAAAATGTGTACAGGCTGTAAAGCTATGAAAAATGGGAAAAAAATCACGCAGATAACTAACACAGAAGGGACGCAATGCTATACAATTAAACAGAACATAACATGTAACAGTCATGCTGTAATATACATGATAACCTGTCCTTGCAAAAAGATGTATGTGGGGAGGACAAAAAGACAGTTGAAGAAAAGGATAGGGGAACATGTGTATAACATTAAAAGGAAATATGAGGGACATCCCCTATCGCGGCATTATAGGGACAAACATGAGGGGAAACTGAAAGGGTCTAGTTTCTGCGGGATAGACATAATCAGACCAGATAAAAGAGGGGGGGGACTTCATTAAATGCATGTCCAGAGCAGAAACAAAATGGATCTTTAAACTAAACACGCTGTTTCCATATGGGCTAAATGCTGAAATTGAATTATACGCCTTTGAACAATGATGACCTTTAGGCAAGAGAGGACTATATGGTGCTGGATATATAAATCAGCACCATGCGGTGAAATAACTGTGCAGAGTAGTGGTGATGCAAGGGTTAATTGTGTTTGCGCATAATAGGGCAAGAAGACAGGTAGTAGAGTGAACTCTAATGAGGAAGGACAACGTTAATTGTCCGAAACGCGTCGGTGGTCTTCTGGCAACTGCAGCACACCGTAGCTGCAGGAGTGACGTCACTAGCTGGCTCCAGAACGTGCGTACGCGATCCCTTACCACCAGCGGCTCAGCGCCCCCGGCCGGGGCGCGAACCGCAAGAAACAAGTTTTCTAACAGCACAGCCGCTAGTCAGCTGTGGCGGATATTCTACCCTGAGGACCGCTTAGATCAGGTACACAGCGTGTAATCAGGTTATACAGCTGTATAGATGAGATCTAAGTAGTTGTATGGTCCTTTTCTGCAGTGGTGGTCTGTTTCCTTGTTTTTGGTACTGGTGTTTACAGTGTGCTCAAATTCTGGTGACTATAGGGTTGGCGCGGTATATGACACTTTGTACTTTATTTCAGCCTGATTCAGTTGGTGGTGCGGTCCACTAATATATACTGCTGCCTGCGATTAGCACTAGAACAGAGGGTGCGTTACAGTGTGGTTGTTTTTAAAGATCTAAAAGCAGTTTAGCAGAAAACTAATATTTGTACATTCTCAAAACTTTTGGCCACGACTGTATATATATATATATATATATATATATATAAATGTATTATATATGGGAAACTATTACTGAGGTTTTTAGCTATAATATTAGTACAGCAGGTTAATATGAAGCTCTGAAGGGGGGATGTGTTGTTGACACTGATGGGGGGGATGTGTGGAGGACACTGATGGGGGGATGTGTGGAGGACACTGATGGGGGATGTGTGCGGGACACTGATGGGGGGATGTGTGCAGGACACTGATGGGGGATGTGTGGAGGATACTGATTGGGATGTGTGGAGGACAATGATGGGGGTATGTGTGGAGGACACTGATGGGGGGTATGTGTTGAGGACACTGATGGGAGGTCCTGGATAGAGATGTCGCGAACATAAAATTTTCCATTCGCGAACGGCGAACGCGAATTTATGCAAATGTTCGCGAACGTGCGAACAGGGCGAACCGCCATAGACTTCAATAGACAGGCGAATTTTAAAACCCACAGGGACTCTTTCTGGCCACAATAGTGATGGAAAAGTTTTTTCAAGGGGACTAACACCTGGACTGTGGCATGCCGGAGGGGGATCCATGGCAAAACTCCCATGGAAAATTACGTAGTTGACGCAGAGTGTGGTAAGTTGAATTCGCAATGCGATTAATATAACCGCATTGCGAATTCAAATTAGAGCTGGGTTCCTAATGGTTGTATTGCTAGAATATAACGAAGATTGAGAATATAGTGCTATATTCTTAATCTTCGTTATATTCTAGCAATACAACCATTAGGAACTCAGATCTAAGTTGTAATCCCAATGCGATTAAAACAGGTTATATTAATCGCATTGCGATTACAACTACTAACACTGCAGCTTCAGAATGAATCTAAGATGGATGCCGTCCTTGCTTTTTAATAGGAGGTGGGAGGGTCTGGGAGGGAGACTGATGTACTAGCCCTAAAAATGATTTTTTGGGGTGCTGTCAGGACGCTGTCCTTACAGCAGAGATTAGATGAGTCTTTCAGGACTGGAGTGGACACTGAATACACTAGCCTAGCTATCGATTTCCCTATTAAATCAGCAGCAGCTACACTGTCCCTCCTCTCACTAAGACTGCAGCTTACGAATTAATCTAAAATGGATGCTGTCCAGGAGATGGGAGGGTTTGGGAGGGAGGGTATGCTGATTGGCTGGAATGTGCCTGCTGAATGTGAGGTACAAGGTCAAAGTTTGCTCAATGATAAAGTATAGGGGCGAACGCGAACATCGCATATGTTCGCCCGCCGTAGCGGACGCGAACATGCTATGTTCGCCGGGAAACGTTCGCCGGCAAATAGTTTGGGACATCTCTAGTCCTGGAGAGGTGTTTGGGTGGAAGCTCTGGAAGGGGTGGAAGGTCCGATAGGTATGTGGCGGTTGGAGATCCGGGAGGGGGGGGCATACATATTTTTAGCTATGGGGCGGGGGGGGGGGCATAAAATTTTTTCTATTGGGCCCAGTCATTTCTAGCTACGCCCCTGGGTGACACCATTTTCTACCGCACTGGGTGACACCAGACCTAGCAATGCCACTGGATCAGGGAATGGGGTATGTGCAGGAGAAAGGCTGCAGTCCAGGTAGAACTGAACTTGCTTGTTCAGGGTGTACATCCCCATTTTCTGACTGCTAGCCTGGTGTGACACCCGATAATACTTCTTTATCATGTTTATGATAAAGAATTGTCTGCTGCTGTGGCTTCTTGTTGTACCAGAGACAACAGGAGGTGGGTCACTCTGTGGTAGGCAGAGAGTCGCTGTCTGGTCAGATATGCGGGTGGCAGTCTACTTACTGAAATCTGTGGCAAGCTGCATACACAGTCTATCCTGGTAATAATGCAATTATGCCCTCCCTTTCGGCAACAGGAAAACATTTTGCTTTGATAGATAAATTCCAAAACCATGTCTTTCCAGTAACCATTAGATTGATGCTAACACCTGTCTGTATATAAGCAAGCAAGCATACAGGTTGCCATGCCTGTCAGCGTGTTCAAGGACTCAAGTATTTCCAGCTCTGATGCATTAACTGGAACTTGTATATTAATGCAGTTATCGCAGCACATTACATTAAAAAAACGGTATCTTGATGCAATACAATAAGTTAACAGAAACTGCAAAATAGTGCAGTTATAACAGCACAACATGTTCACTAAAAGCATGGTGTCTTGACATAAAACAATACTATAACTGAAACTGCTATATTACTGCATTTTTACAGTACAATGCATTGACTAAAACAGCATGGTATTTTGATATAATATAATGTGTGGAATGAAATTGCTATATTATATTGTTCATAAACACTGCAAAGTATCTTGACGCAGTATAATGTGTTTGCAGCAGAATGTATGCTATTGATGCTGGTGTTGGAGGTGCTAGCAGTAAGCCTATAAAACACTGGCTGGCTGTTCAGTTACAGAAAAAAATTATGTTGTTGGTTGCAGAATTTATAGTGCAACCTGAACTTCTCAATTGCCATACGCAGCATGCAGCAGTAGAGAAAAAACTCTGAGTGAACATTTCCCATCTCATGCTTTCCCTGAAAAAACCCTCATCTACCTAATTAAGTATGTCTCTATAGTTTCCCTACCAGACCTACAATACTGGCTTTTGTCTGTAATTGCCTTTTTGCAGACACAGCCAAGACACGTGCTCTCAGATTGCAAGCTACACTCATAATGAGTATGACATCTCTCCAGCCCAGAGGCTGAAGGACCTTTCAAAATGTTGCCCTTAATTGGCTCACAGGCTGTATGTCAGCCTCTGAGCCAATCAGGATAAGCTTCATCCCTCCCATTCATGATCCACCATTTTCATCCTTCTAGTTGTTTTCCCTGACAATTCTTCAAAATGGCGCAGGCATAATTTATTTTGTGATTGATCTGAATTGAAACCTCCAAACCTCAGATTGATTTGGCAGTAAAATTGTGTAAAATTTATAAGAATTAGATTAGTTTAGAATCGGTTTGCTCATCTATAACAGTAATCTGCAGACTCTCACTTTTTTCAAATTTTGTTATGTTGCGGGTAGAGATGAGCGAACTTTAAAAAAAAGTCCGGTGTTCGGGTTGTGGTAACTCGCGCATCCCGTTATGGATTCCATATGCCGCTATAGTGGAATCCATAACGGGATGCGCGAGTTACCACAACCCGAACGCCGAACACCGGACTTTTTTTTAAAGTTCGCTCATCTCTAGTTGCGGGCCTTTGCTAAAATAAAAATAAATTCAACTTTCCCCCATCAATATCCAATCAGTACCCCATAATGACAAAGTGAAAATAGATCTTAGAAATGTTTAAACATTTATTAAGGAAAATTAATATTTTGCATGAACATAAGTATTCAGACCCTTTGCTATAACACTTGAAATTTAGCTTTGAGGGGCCTTCTATTTCTCTTGATTATCTTTGACATGTTTCTACATCTTGATTGGAGTCCACCTGTAGTAAATTCAGCTGATTGGACATGACTTGGAAAGACCTGTTTATATAAGTTCACACAAATGACAATGCATATCAGAGCAAAACGCAAGCCATGAAGAGGAAAGAACTGCCTATAGAGTTCAGAGACAGGGTTATGTAGAAGCACACATATGGAGAAGAGTATAAAATTCCTGCTGCACTTAAAGTTCCCAAGAGTCCAGTGGTGTATATAATTCTTAAATGGAAGAAATTTGGAACAACCAGGACTTTTTCTAGAGCTGGCTGCCTCACCAAATTATTTAATTGGGGGAGTAGGGCCTTGGAAAGAGAGCTGACCAAGAATGCAACAGTCACTCTGGTCGAGCTGCAAAGGTCATATGTGCAGATGGGAGAAACTTCCAGAAGGTCAACCATCACTGGTGCAGCATCATGCTGTGGGGTGTATTTTAGTGGCTGGGACAGGGCTGAGGGGAAGCTGAACAGAGCCAAGTACATGATCCAGAGTGCTCTGGACCTCAGACTGGGTCGAAGGTTCATTTTCACACAAGGCAATGACCCTAAGCAAACAACCAAGACAACACAGGAATGGCTTACAGTCCCCATCCAACCCAGGATCCAGGTGTGCATAGCTTGTGGATCATACCCAGGAAGACTGAAGGCTCTAATCGCTGCCAAAGGTGCTATAACTAAGTACAAAGTAAAGACTCTAAATACTTATGTCAATGCAATATGTTAGTTTTTCCTTTTTGATAAATTAGCGAAGATTTTAACATACTGTTTTCAGATTATCATTATGAGGTACTGCGTGCGGCATGATGGGAATTAGATTTTTTTTAAACTTTAGCTGGCCAAAAAAATAACAAAATGTTAAAAAAGGAAAAGGATTCACAAATGTCCAACCACTGCCATGCTCCTCCCTGTTGGCACAAATACCATGCTGCTTTTCCTCGCTCTGTCCTACTCTTCTGCCTGCGATGCTCCTGTCCATTAGTATCCTTCTTAAGTTCTGAAGTCTGTGGCCAGCATACACATATGTATCACAGCCCTTTTGTAGGCCAAAATGCCAAGAGAGGCAAGTCTTTCAGTTTAGGCCCCATCTGTTGGAAGCCACTAGAAATTAGCGAATTTCTAAAAAATTCAATTCAGTCGGTTCGATGATTTTTCTGAAAAGATTTGATTCTATCTGAATTTATTTGCTGTGAATTGCATTAAAAAAAGCTATTTCCTGGCTGCAGAGAGCCTGTATAGTGGTGTAGAACACTGTGCCTTGCAGAAACACGCATAGGGAGTCTGCTGAGGTAGTGAAACAATTCTGTGAGTCACTATGACACGCACATGACAGGCATTGCTCTTAGAATCACTGAACACTTCACTTATTTGGGCAGCTATGGGGCCAAAACTGACCAAATAACTCAAGTGTGAACTCAGCCTTACAGGTCGATGTTAGCATCAGCTAAAAAGAACTGTACAGAGGCCCAAGATCCTACTGTAGCGTTAAAGAGCGCACTCTTTTTACACCGTCTTCAGCTGATTCCACATAAATGTCTACAGAACCTGTTCTATTAAACGCTTATACAAGTAGAGCCCCCCTGACAGAGTGGAGAGGGTGTCAGCAGTAAGTTTGTGTTGACATCTGATTATTTTGCCCTCCCTCTGATCCGTCAGAACAATAGCCCCCCAAAAAACGGATCCTGTTTCAGTATCCGCCTTCACTCGGTCAGCATTTTATCAGTAATGCATCAGTATTACTAACGCCAAAAAAAAACAGGAGTGGATATAAAACAGAGATGACACGTGAATGGAATAGTTGCATGTCTTCTGTATTTTGTACTCTTGCTTTTGGCTACCAAATAATAAACCAATTCTGATGGGACCATACAGGCCTTACAGCTGCTACACAGACAGGATCCGTTGTGTGTCTCATTTTTCCTTATGACAGATCAGAAGAAGGGTCAAATAAATGATGATGTCAACCAGGCCAAAAAGGCAAAATAGTGGCCCAGTCAAGGAGTAGGGAGGGTGGGAGAACAGCTTGAGAAGTCCACAGAGTGGCCCAATGAAATAGTGTTGAGGTAGCAGAATGAGGAGACCCCTGAGTGGTCCAGTGACATAGTGGGGTTGGCAGGAGCAACAGCATGAGTAGACCACAGAGTGGCCATTTACATAGTGGTGAGGTGGCAGCAGCATGAGGAAGCCACAGAGTGTCCCTGTGACATAGTGTTGAGTTAGCAGAAGCATGAGGAGACCACAGGCAAGGTGGCATAGTGTTAAGGTGGCAGCAGCAGCAGCATGAGGAGGCCACATACTGGCAAGGGACATAGTGTGGAGGTGGCAGCAGCATGAGGAGGCCGCAGAGTGGCCCCGTTACATAGTGTTCAGTTAGCAGCAGCATGAGGAGGCCACAGAGTGACCCAGTGACATAGTGTTAAGTTAGCAGCAGGATGAGGAGACCACAAATTGGCACAATGAAAGAGTTTGAAGGTGTCAGCAGCATGAGGAGGTCACAGAGTGGCCCAGTGACATAGTGTTCAGTTATCAGCAGCATGAGGAGGCCACAGAGTGGCCCAGTGACCTAGTGTTCAGTTAGCATTAGCATGAGGAGACCACAGAGTGGCAAGGTGACATAGTGTGGAGGTGGCAGCAGAAGCATGAGGAGGCCACAGAGTGACCCAGTGACATAGTGTTGATTAAGCAGCAGCATGAGGAGACCACAGAGTGGCACAATGACAGAGTGTGGAGGTGGCTGCAGCAGCATATGGAGGCCACAGACTGGCAAGGTGACATAGTTTGGAGTGGCAGCAGCAGCAGCATGAGGAAGCCACAGAGTGGCACAATGACAGAGTGTGGAGGTGGCAGCAGCAGGAAGATACCACAGAGTGGCACAAGGACAGAGTGTGGAGGTGGCTGCAGCAGCATATGGAGGCCACAGACTGGCAAGGTGACATAGTTTGGAGTGGCAGCAGCAGCATAAGGAGGCCACAGACTGGCAAAGTGAAATAGTGTGGAGGTGGCAGCAGCATGAAGAGGCCACAGACTGGCAAGGTGACATAGTGTGGAGGTGGCAGCAGCAGCAGTAGCATGAGGAGACCACAGAGTGGCAAGGTGACATAGTGTGGAGGTGACAGCAGCATGAGGACATTATAGAGTGGCAAGGTGACATAGTGTGGAGGTGGCAGCAGAAGCATTAGGAGACCACAGAGTGGCCCATTGACATAGTGTTATGTTAGCAGCAGCATGAGAAGACCACAGAGTGGTGTAGTGACATAGTGATATAGTGTTGATTTAGCAGCAGTATGAGGAGACCACAGAGTGGCACAAGGTCGGAGTGTGGAGGTGGCAGCAGCAGCATGAGGCAGCCACAGACTGGCAAGGTGATATAATGTGGAGGTGGCAGCAGCATGAGGAGGCCACAGACTGGACAAGTAACATTGTGCTCTCCTCATGCTGCTGCTAAATCAACACTAAGTGGCAAGGGGACATAGTGTGGAGGTGGCAGCAGCAGCATGAGGAGGCCACAGACTGTCAAGGCACATATGCAGCATCACCATAAAATGGCCTGGGAGAACTGTGGCTCTGATGTGGTGGTCCAGCCTGCCGCAGCAACCGCTGCATCACCCTGTGGCATGCACCTGATTTCAGGCAGTCAATGCTCTACCATCTCAGCCGAAGGGAGCTGCTGTGCACTTTAGCAGACATCAACAGACTCAAGGACTGGTTCACCTTCTGTTCTACATATTTGTGTAGGGCTGGTACTGCCTTTTTGGCAAAGAAATGATGGCTTGGGACTCTCCACCTCAGCTCGGCACAAGCCATCAGTTCTCTGAAAGGTCCTCCACTTGGAAGCGGAGGTACTGCAGCACCAGCAACTTGGCCAGGAGCACGTTCAGCTTCTGCGCCATTGCACGAGGGCATGCATACTGTTGTCGCTTCTGTGATCGATTGCTGACGGAATGACTGACGAGCAGTAGGAGGGTGAGGAGCAGAAGCATCATAACCGGTAGATGATGGGAAGGACAGACAGCTCCCTTCGGCTGAGGTGGTGGAGCCTTGACTGCCTAAAATCGGGTGCATGCCACTGGGTGATGTAGTGGTTGCTGCGGCAGGCTGGACCACAACATCAAAGCCACGGTTCTCCCAGGTGACGCTGCATATGTTGACGCAGGGCCATGGTGCCAAAATTGGAACCCTGGACACGCTTCACCATCTGCCCACAGATTCTACAAATGGCCATGTTCAACTCTTCCAGCGGCTTAACAAAAAACTGCCACAATGCTGAGTAGGTGATTTTACCCCCATCACTCCGTACTGACTGACTGCTACCACTGCTGTTTCTGTGAATCCCTGCACCACTACTTACTAGGCAGGTTGGCTCCTGCGAAGCAGGTGGTCTACCCTGGGCACATTTGGTTCCCAACCTAATACTGCTGCCACCCTGCTGACTCCTGGCCATGCTAGCGACCTGCTGGTTCTGCTGCTGCCTCATGGGCAAGCTGCCACCCTCTTCTCCCGATGATGATGAAGCCCCTTCTTCACCCGGCTCCCAAGTACGATCGGCTACATCATGATCATCGAGTACTGTCTGCACGTCACTGATGTCCTCCTCATTGCTCTCTGAGTCAGGAGCCTGACCGCTCGCAACACCAGCTCACACGCCACTCCCCTCATCACTACTTTACCGCCTACCTGAGGAAGCGGCGGATGTCTCCTCCACATCTTGGTTGACCAGTAGCTGCCTACTGTCCTTTAGTAGCTCGTCCTTGCTGTATAGTGGATCTGAGCCCACAGCATATAATACTGATCTGGCTGAGGGAGCAGAAAAGGACAGTGGCAGGTTGAGGACAGGTTAGAGCACAGCGCCTGCTCCCGGGCCATGCCAACTAAGGGTTGTGTCTGACGAACCCACCGACTCTTGGCTGTGGTGTCTGATGTCACTTGGGACGAAGTAGATGACAGAGTCAACCATTCAAGAACCGCTGGGTTGCATCGGGAGCTCAGGCCTCTTGAAGTGACCCCTGCTGCCACGCCCCCTTACTCTGCTGCGACCTGTGCCTTCGCCAAAAACATTTAGGCCTCTGCCCCTCCCTTGTGCAGGGCCTGTCACCTCTCTGTCTGACATACTGTTAGATCAAATAAGTGAATAAATAGGAAATTAATACACCCTAAAAAAGGCTATAATTTTGTCATTTCACCACACAACTTAAAATAATACTTTTTTTGCTACTAATACACACCAAAAAAGGCTTTAGAATATATAACTGCACTGCTGAATGGCAAATCATTTTATTTTTTTTTGCCGCTGATACAAGCCAAAAGGGGCTGTAATTTTCTCACTTCCTCGCACAATGGCTAATAAGCCCTTTTTCTTCCCACTTATACATGCCAAAAAAGGCATTAGAACATATAACTGCACCGCTGAACTGCAAATAATACTTTTTTTGCTACTAATACATGACAAAAAAGGCTTTATAACATATAACTGCACCACACAAGGGCTAATAAGACATATAAATATTTCCTAGTAATACACCCTGTTAATGGCTGTATCACACAGCACTTGCACCCCAATAAAGAGAACGGTTTGCTGGATTTACAGAGGTATCATCTATTGCAAACCTGAAAGCAGCAATATAATTGCAATTTGGATCGCCAGTCAGTGCAGCAAGTGTAATAGTGTTCCTATTACCGATGCTGTACACTCCCCTATTGGACAATGTTTTGCTTTAATACTGTGGAATAATTCCTCCATATCCTTTTCTTACACTTCTAATGCTCTTTCCCTAGAACTTCTATTCAGAAAAATAAAAGTTTTCAAGTCTTTCCTAGCACTTTCCCTAGCACCTGCTGACATCTCTCCCTGCACTAAGTACACTGGAAAATGGCAGAATCCAAGTTGGTTGAGGCTATTTATAAGGCTGTGACATCACAGGGCTGGCTGGCTGCTGATTGGCTGCATGCATGGCATTGTGGGTGATCCATCGTTTGTAGAGTTCCTTGCTCCATGTCCTAACATGTGCAGCAGCCATTAGGAAAAAAATTAAATTCGTTACCACGAAGCATTAGGAAATTCAGACTGAATTCCACTTCGTCAACTTCGATTCGCTCATCTCTAGAAGCCACTTTGTCATTAGTACAGTATATGGATTCGACACCGTTTTTATAAAAAAAATTAGCACAAAGAGCATCTAATTTTCATATAGTAAGCATAGCAGTAATGCAGTTTACATTTATTCATGTTTTAACTGTGGACTTGACCGTGTAGTCGCACAAGATTCAAGTATTGGCCCCATGAGAGAGTAGGAAGGGTTGCAGCAGCAGTGGCAGTAACAGTGACAATAGTGACCCCATGACAGAGTGGGGAGGGAGGCAGTAGCGGTGGCAGTAAGGCTGCGTTCACATCACTGTTTAGTTTTCTGTTCTTCTGATCCATCAGAAGAATAGAAAACTAGAAAAACGAAGCCTTCATTTTCTGTTCTTCTGATCCATCAGAAGAATAGAAAACTAGAAAAACGAAGCCTTCTTTTTGACTATCCATAGAGCCTCTTTCAAACTGTCAGTATTTAATCAGTAATTGTAAGCCAAAACCAAGAGTGGTTCCAAAATAGAGATATAATGTAATGGAAATATTTGCATCTCTTCTGTGTTTTGGACCCACTCCTGCTTTTGGCTTACAAATACTGATCAAATACTGATGCAAAATACTGACCTTGTGAAAGAGCCATTATGCTTAATTTGCATCCGTTTTGGCTATTTGCGCCTGAAATCATTTTTTTTTGCATGCAGGACTTTAATGACCTCTTTCAGACAGTCAGTATTTGATCAGTATTTGAATGCCAAAAACAGGAGTAAGTCCAAATCAGAGATAAAATGTAATAGAAATATTTGTATCTCATCTGTGTCTTGAAATGACTCCTGCTTTTGGCTTACAAATACTGATAAAATATTGACCAATTACTGACCGTTTGAAAAAGGCATTAGGAATGTTTAAAATACAGGATCCTTTCTTTTTTATTCTGATGGGTAAATAAAAACTGAAAAATAAATGGTGATGTCAACACGGACAAACAGGGAAAATATTGGCACATGACAGAGTGGGAATTGGGAAGAGTAATAGGAAGAATAGTGAACTCATAAGTGGGCGGGGATGAGGTCCAACAGAGGTGGCAGTAACAGGGACAATAGTGGCCCTATGACAGAGGGGGGGGGGGGAGCAGCAGTGACAATAGTCACCCCAGGACAGACTATGGAGGGGGGCAGCAGTGGCATATAGCACAAGATGGTGGCAGATCACAGTAATAGCAGAACCCAAATACAGCAGTGTGATAGCAAGACCTAGTGACATGTACATACCAGTAGGTCAAGAAGCCTCATTGTGGGAATAGCAGCAGAAGCAACAGGCAATGAGATTAATTCAAGTTATATTGATCGCATTGCGATTTCAACTTAGCACTGCTATATTCCATATTCGTTAATTCTAGCCTAATATGTAATATAGCAGTGCTAAGTTGTAATCGCAATGCGATTAATATAACTTGAATTAATCGCATTGCGATTTCAACTTAGACCTGGTTTACTATGGTTGGATTGGTAGAACTAGCGAATATGACGAATGTATTCGTCATATTCCTCAAAACGAAGATAACGAAGTATTCTCCATCTTCGTTTTAGCTACCTATTCGTCAACTTCGCTAATTCTAGCGATCAAATTGGAAGGTTGACTATAGAGACAGCTGTGTTTAATTCGCTATGCGATTATATTACTTAGCTTTTTTTTTTAATAAATAGAATAATTATAATACTTGATAATTATTATAATTATTCTATTTATAAAAAAATAATAATAATATAATCGCATAGCGAATTAAACACAGCTGTCTCTATAGTCAACTTTCCTATTTGATTGCTAGAATTAGCGAAGTTGACGAATAGGTAGCTAAAACGAAGATGGAGAATACTTCGTTATCTTCGTTTTGAGGAGTATGACGAATACATTCGCTAATTCTAGATATCAAACCAATAGGAGAGTAGCCTTAAGTTACAATCGCAATACGCGATTATTTAAATGGAATATTAATCGCAATAATGACGAATATTCGATTTTGACGAATTTAAAACGAATATTCTATCGCAAATTCGCGAATTTTGTCGAAATCGAATATGGCACCTGCTGCTCATCACTAGTGAGGAGACAGCCAGTATTCAATTTCTTTATTTATGATGCGCAGCAGTTTCTCCCTGGTGTAGCTTTGTTCACCAAGGCTGACCAGGTGAAGAACTGCGTGACAGCGCATAGCTTTGCATAGGTCATATACTGGAGGTCCACTGTGAACTGTGCATAGAGGGGAGGGTGAAGACAAGGTGGAGGATTAGGAGGTAGGTGAGGACATTGTTGCAGAAATCTCAGCATTACAAGGCGGAGGCGACATTGCTATCACCTGTCCAAATTGCTGGTGTGCCTGGTCTGGAACGACATTTACCCAGTGGGCTGTGAACTACATCAGCATTGGCGTGAACTTTACCAGACACCAAGAGGCCCAAGGACTGACCCACCTTCTGCTCAACGTGCGTGCAAGGCTGGTATAGATTTTTTGGGACTGTCAACTTGGGACTCTCCATCTTGGCTCGGCACAAGTCATCAGTTCTCTTAAATGTGCAGAGTCAACTACATGGAAATGGAGGGACTGAAGAACCAGCAACTTGGCCAGGTGCACGTTCAACTTCTGCACCATTGGATGAGTGCATGCATACTGTTGTCTTTTTTCAATCGCCTTTCATCGATTAAAACAAGTGACGAGGAGTAGGAGGAGAAAGAGAAACATTAGGAGCTATAGACAACATTGAAAGAACATGGGAAGGTACTACAGCATCTCTCTGCTGATGTTGTCGAGCCCTGACTCCTGGAAAGGGGGTGTGGGCTGGTGGGAGATGCTGTAACACTAAATAAGTGGCACGGTTTTCCCACTCCACTTTATAGTGACGTTCCATATGTTAATGCAGGGCCATCTTGCTAACATTAGCACCCAGGTCGTACCTCACCTTCTGCCCACTTATCATGCATACTGCCAGGCTAACGTTGAGCGGAGCCAGTGGCTACCATTTCTTGGCTAGCAGAAGGAGCAGCAAAAGCAAGAGGCAGGTTCAGGACAGGTGAGGGTACAGAGGCAGTTCCTGAGCCATGCCAACTAAACATGGTCTTAGAGGATTCCTAGCTGTGTATATCTGTTGTCACTTGAGATGATGTTGAATAGCGGGTCAACCATTCCAGTACAGCTGAATTTTTGGTCAAAACACGACTGCTGAATGACAGTGGCAGCTCTGGACTGTTGCTGCGGCTGCTACCAGGCGCCCCCCCCCCCCCCCACCTCATCTTCTGTTGCTCGTTCCTTTAGAGGTCCCAGGCAACTGTCAGTTAGCCATAGTGTACAGTAAATGTGTCAGTAATTTGACAAGTTAAATAAAAATGTGGCAGCAGTTCAACAAGATACATGTGGCAACATATTAGACCGCTCTTTAATACTGACGCACAGTTATTCTATGTATAAACTAACAGATTAAAGGGGATTGTGGCAGAAGTTGAACAAGATAAATGCACCAATATATTAGACTGCCCTTTAATACTGAGGTACAGTAATTTTATGTATAAGCCAACAGATTAACTGGGATTGTGGCAGCAGTTCAACAAGATGCACACGGTGATATATTAGACCACCCTTTAATAATGAGACACAGTAATTCTATGTATAAACTAACAGATTAACGGGGATTGTGGCAGCAGTTGAACAAGATAAATGCTGTGATATATTAGATCTCCTTTTAATACTGAGGGAAAGTAATTCTATGTATAAACTAAAAGTTTAACGGGTATTGTGGCATCAATTCAAGATGCACATGGCAATATATTAGACCGCCCTTTAAAACTGAGGCACAGTAATTCTATGTATAAACTAATAGATTAACTGTGATTGTGGCAGCAGTTCAACAAGATGCACACAGCGATTACACTTAACCTGCAATGTACCTGCAGTATCCTTATGTTCTCCCTACAGGCTCTAAAAACTCTCCCCGCGATCTCTCTGCACTGTTCCTGCACTCTCCCAATCTAATATTTTAGAATAAAAAGCTTTATGAAACACTGACCCCAGCACATAAGCACTTGTCACGTTTTTCCCTAAGCTCAGCTGAGCAAAAAGGCGGAGACCGTCCGGGATGAGGCCTTTTATAGGCCTGAGACATCACCGGGAAAGGCTGGCTGAATGGCATTATGGTTCATATGTCAAAGCAAATAAAGGGATTCAAATGATTCAGCCGAATCACGTTATAAATTAGGTCAGGTTAAATACAGGAAAAGAACGTGACTTAAAATATACCTTTAATGTCAAAGTATTGGGTATTGGTACAACAAGTACCTATAGTCAACTATATGTGATGTAATCCCATTAGGGAAAATATGATTGATAAGGCAACGGTGAAAAAATTAACAAGAGAAGAACAAGGAGGATGGTCAGGAGACCCCAGGGGATGCTAACCCTGTAATGCCCTAATCTATCCTCAGCCCAGGGTCACCCCCTGATGGTGGAGGTTACCTGCACCCGTGCCTAATCCTAAAGCATCCCTGTTAAAAACCCTATCAGAAAGGGATATAACATACAAGTTGGATAAACAAAAAATGTTTTCAAAGATATAAAGAAATGAAATAAGTACGGCACACTATAGATGATCGGATACCGATACTTATGTGAACAAAAGACCCCTACGCGTTTCACCTAAAAACAAGGATCATCAGGAGGTAGATAGGATATCACAGTAATCGATATATACTTAGCTCCTTGTTCTGATACTGGGAAACATCAATCTTGGCTGGATTAGTGATGGCCTGAAAAAAATCAAAGTTAACTGTCACATGAACTGCACCAGAGATAATAGTACCTGGTGTAAAAGAATCCATAAAGAGTGCCTACTTACATACAGCCAAGAATATAGATCACATGATGTGCCAAGGGAGCTGGAAGGTTTTAAGGCTTTGCTATACCTATTTATAATGAGATTTTCGCGCGTCCGAACTGATGTCCGGAAGCCGAATGTGTCACTTCCAGTGCCGTGGAACACATCAGTGGAACGCATCGCATGTGTGCATCCTGCCCCTAGTATTTCCGGTGCTATGGAATGCACAATGGAGCGCATACCGGAAGTGAGCATACAGCGCGATTAATGTGCATGCCACTATTCAAAAATATGATGCCTGATAATCAGGAAAGGGGGCACCTAACTTATTAATAGGTATGACACTGCATAATATATACAGTGCTAAAAGCCTGAATACTTTGAGGGATGTATGAATATGATTAAAAGAAAAGAAGGATATTGTTAATAGTCATGTATTGCTGATATACTCTTATATCAAAATTCCCACATTTGAGTATTTAAAGCTTAAGATAAGGCGATTGATGAACGTCGCCTTTTAGATATGATCATTACAGTGTCTGAGGATAAGCCATTGCTGACCATAAGATTTACCAGGAAAGACATAATTTTGTGTCAATAATTATTCAGATTTGTGGTGTATCAAATTTTTCATGAACTTTGAATCGAGTTTAATTGATGCTTCAATTTGCTCAACGCTAGTCATCAGTAACAATATCTAGGAAAACCCTTTTAACCAGCTCCGGACTGCCTCACACAGAATCGCGTGATCTTGGGTTATTCCTCAGCGACGCGTCGGCGCGTCATCTCGCGAGAGGCGAGATGATGCGATCTGTGCGCCTGGACAGGCGCAGTGAATATAGGTAAAGGCGCAGGGCAAGTTGGTCACCAGCCTGCCAGCCAATGATCAGCACTGGCAGGCTGGTGACTTTTAAGAAAACGAATCATCAGCCATATAATGCATTATATTTATAAATATAATGCATTAAATGGGTTCTGTGCTCTGTGCTGGGTCCTTTTCATCGGTTGGACCCAGCACAGAGCACATGTCACAGTGAGTACACCAAGCACCACATATTTAGCCCCAGATCACCCCCCATTACCCCAATTAATACCCTTGATCACCCCTGTCAATCACTAATGAAAGGGAAAAAAGTGGTCAGTGTAAACTGTCCCTTTTTTTTTTTCACCAGTATTGACTTTTAGCTTAGTTTAGGCCCCCTTTGGTAGGTAGTTAGCTTCCGTTAGCGCCCAGCCCACCGCGCCGCAGTCACTGATTCGCTGATTAGTGTGTCGCTAAACAGCGTTGGTACTTTATAGTATCTGTAAGTGATCAGAACTGATCACAGTCAGATCTATAATAGTATTAGTGTCACTTTAGCTCGCCCTCTACCCAAAATGCAGTGTTTGCCCGATTAGGCCTGATCGGTCGCCCACACGTGCGTTCACCCACACCCGCCGCAGTGACAAAATTTTATTTATTTTTTTAGTACTGCAAAAACACCATAAAATCACTGCGGCGCTATAAAGATCACTTTTGAGCTTTTTGGATCTTTATTAGCGATCGCAGCTTTACTTCTCAAGCACTCCTATGTCCTTTCCCCTCTTTTTTTTGCACATTTTTTGGCAGAGATTTTTTCATCCACATTGATCGATGCGAATGAAGAAATCTGTGCCGTTCGTTTTTTTTTTCAGCCCAGAGGCTGAACGGAAAAAAAAAATCTCATTACTACTTTCCGAAATGGGGTCATTTGTGGGGTGTTTCTACTGTCTGGGCATTGTAGTACCTCAGGAAACATGACAGGTGCTCAGAAAGTCAAAGTGCGGAAATTCACTTTTTTGCACCATAGTTTGTAAACACTATAACTTTTTCCCAAACCAATAAATATACACTTATTGCATTTTTTTTTATCAAAGACATGTAGAACAATAAAGTTAGAGAAAAATTTATATAGAAATGTAGTTTTATTTGAAAAATTAACAGAAAGCGAAAAATTTTATTTACTTCATTTCAGAATTCTGTCTTCAAAAAGTCATGAAATGGGGATTTTGTGACTATATGGCCTAGTGTGAAATCTAAAAATGTTGTAGGTGTGAGAATATGGGAATTGTCATGTCATTTTTTGCACATGGTGAACGCTGTAAAAACAAATCCCCCCACAATGGTAGAATTGTGCTTTTTGCCCCACAAATATTTTTTTTTCCATTTTTTAATATAATAAATGATATAATAAATGTAACCATTAAAAAATACAACTCGTGCCACAAAAAAAAAAATCCTCACATGTGCTTCTTGGTAGGTGAAGAGAGAAAAAAGAAAGAAAAAACGGTACCAGTCATTAAGGGGTTAATCTTTTATTTAAAAAGAAAAGTCTTTAAAGTGTCCCCTTAGCCACTCTAGCATTGCAAAGCATTGTACACTGAATATGAATAAAATTAGGATGCCAAGACAGGCTTCTCAGGCCTGATTTTTTTTTCTCTCCTTGCCCACTGCCTCCTTACATTTAATTTACAGATCTACCAGCCTACCTCCTGTGTACCAGTGTGTAACATTTACTGTCAGTGCTGATTGCTCACATTCCTTCTTCGCTTAACTGTCGTGGTGTGGACTAACCAACTAGTTGTCAGGATGCTCTGGGAAGGTAAAGGGAGCAAAGATTTCAATCATCAGAGTTGGCAGTAAATATTATACACAAAGACACAAGCAGAATGCTTATCTATAAATGAGATTTGTGGAGGCAGTGAGTATGGAAAAAAAGGCAGGCTGAGAAGCTTTCTCAGCTTCTTGCAGTTATTCATACTCAGTGTACAGTGCATGCTGAAGACAGACCCTTTGTAGCCTTAGTTATTGTTTAAAAAAGGCTGCAAAAGTCAGTAATAAAGTATATTGCAAAAATGCTTAAAATTAGGGATGAGCAGATCCGTGGAAATTCGGGTTCACCGGGTTCGGCCGAACTTCAGGTCAAAGTTCGGGACCCGAACTTGACCCGAACTCGAACCCGAACCCCATTGAAGTCAATGGGGACCTGAACTTTGGTGCACTAAAATGGCTGTAAAATGGTCATAATAAGGGCTAGAAGGCAGCAAAAGGAAGCAAAATGGGGGTAAGAGCAGATCGGTGGCCCTGCAAAGAAATGTGCATAGGGAAATAACATAGAACGTCCCTGCCCATGCTTACTGGTCCACGTTACGGTAGTTATGTGTGCCTTGCCACAGATGGCGTTGTGCAGTGCACACCTGATTTTGTCCGCCACTTGGTTGTGCAGGGCAAGGATGGCTCGCCTGGAAAAGTAGTGGTGGCTGGGAACCATGTACTGTGGGACAGCCACCGCCATAAGATTTTTAAAAGTCTCTTTCTCCACGAGACAGAATGACAGCATTTCAAAGGCCAGGAATTTTTAAATGCTGGCATTCAGGGCCAGTGATCACGGTAGGGGGATACTTCCTCTTTCTCTCCAGTGTTTGGGGGATGGACAGCTGAACGCTTTAATGGGACAGTGTGGACATGCTGGGTGATGGTGGGGGAGGTGGTGGTGTTGCTGCCACATCCTCTGTTTGCGGGGTGGCAGGTGCCACTATCACTCCAGAGGGAAAGGAAGAGGCCGAGACCGCAGCAGAAGAGGGAGCAAGAGGAGCCTAAGATCTTTTGTGGTTTTTCTGGTGTGTACTTCACTACAGCTCGTGCTTTGCATTTGGATGCCTGGTCATGCAGGTGGTGCTCAGGTTTAGGACATTTATGTCTCACTTCAGGCTCTGATTGCACAGCGTGCAAACCACTCGTGTCTTGTCATCAGCACATTGTCTAAAGAACCGCCACGCCAGGGAACTCCTTGGAGCTGGCTTGGGTGTGCGTAGTCCCTGGATGCGGTGGGCAATAGCAGGCATACTGGCTAGGGGACGGCCACTCTGCTTTCACACCCAAATATTTCTGTGTCAGGGGTGCAAAGCTGGTGTATTACACCCACAAAAAATTATTATAGGTCAACCACAAAACAAATAGCCAGATTCCTAACACTCTCCCTCGCTTCATCTGCCTGCTTCTAACTAATCAGAGCTGATGGGTGGTCCTACACGTGATCCAGCTTGTTTAGAGGCTGGGTCACATGATGCATCGGCCAATCACAGCCATGCCATTACTAGGCATGGCTGTGATGGCTTCTAAGTGCCCACAGCTTGAAAGGTTGTTGATTGGCTGCCCTGCAGCCATTCCAAAGCGTTATTAAATATCCGAACACCGAATTCGAACCCGATCTTTTCCAGCAAAGTTCAGCTTTGGGTCCAGGTACCCGAACTCGCGCAGTTCGGGTTCGCTCAAGACTACTTAAAATCGATGTCCTATACAGTTATTAAAAAAATTCATCTGACAAATGCACCTTAACACCAACCACATTTTTCAGCCTTAAAGGTTATGTACACCTTTGGAGACAATTTTTTTTTGTTAGTACATTGTACTTAATATGAGCTAAATTTTTTTTCCAATTGATCTTAATTCTAAATTAGGAGTCCTTTTCACTGTACATAGCTGAGATGCTCTACTAGCAGGATCTGAATTTTCTGTCAGGCTCCTTATTTCAGAACTTATAAATACACATCAAAGCTCAATCATTATCTTACTGATAAGAGTGTGGCTTAAATAAGTGTTTATGACCTCTCAGTAATTTAGTGATTAGTAGTGTTAGGAGCGAATATTCAAATCGCGAATTTTTATCGCGAATATCGTGACGTCAAGAATTTGCAAATATTTAGAATACAGTGATATATATTTTCAAATATTCTTGATTTTTTTTCATCTGAACCTATGATCCCTTCCTGCTTCTTGCTTGTGGGCCAATGAGACGGCTGCAATGTCTTTGTCTGAGCTTAGCAACATTCCTAGCAACCAATATGAAAGATGTCTACCCCTTTAGTATATAAGAACATCCCCAGCAGCCATTTTCTACAGTTTATTACAGTTTTGAAAGAGACAGCAGTGTTGATGTTGTGCTCTCTTCTTTCCTGTGTCATTACATTACATAGTTAGTTAGTTAGTGATTTAGTTAGCTTATATATATAATGCAGATAGTGGGAGATAGTCAGGTTAGATTGTGATATAGTGTAGCTGATAGGTTCTGCTGTCCATACATACATGCTACATACATAGTGCTGTATGTATGTATGTATGTTACATACATACATACATGGGGCCAGATTTATCATTAGCTAAAGTCACTTTAATAGAATGAAAAAGTTGCAAAATAAATGCGCAATCTGTAAAATTGTGCATTTTTTGTGTGACTTTTTCAAGCTCTGCACTAAGCTCTCCAGTTTTGTGAAAGTGGGTGTGTTTTCTTATGTAAATGAATCTCTAGACAGATTTACTATTTTGACCATTTAAAAAGTCACAACAAAAATGTGCAATTTCACTCCATGCTTATCTTATGCGACTTTTTAATAGAACATGCAACTTTTTTGTAAAGACGTGCGACTTTTGTAAAGCCGCTTACTGAAGGATAAGATGCTACCACCAAACCACATTTATCACAGTATTAAAGGACCATTAATAACGCTGACTAGCCAAAAGTGACTTTGGGCATATGTAAAAGTGGAGTAGGATGTAAGTGTAATGATAAATCTGGCCCTGCTAAACTGTGAAGTTGCACGTATTGCATCATTAATGCCGATTTGCGCAATCGCGAATATATTGAAGCACTCTATCTGCATATAAAGCTATTGCAATGTTCTGTCATGCAAACCATTTTCTCCAGTCTTAGGAAACTTCGAGCATCTTGAAAAATGTAGCAAAAGTGGCCCACGCCTGTACTGCGAAATATCACTGTTTCGAATATTGCGCCCTGCCGCTCATCTCTAGTGATTTCGGTTAGTAGATGAATGACACAAAGGGAAAGTGAAAAAAAGTTTCAATTTCTCTATTTCTATAATAGATAGTAAAACCACCCAAAAAGTTATTAATTTACATTCCCCATATGTCTACTTCATGCATGGATCATTTTGGGAATGGCATTTTATTTTTTGGGGAAGTTACAAGGCTTAGAAGTTTAGAAGTTCAGGTTTGAAGTCACTTTGTGAGGATTACATAATAGAAACTACCCAAAAATGGCACCCAATTCTAGAAACTATACCCCTCATGGTATCCAAAACTGATTTTACAAACATCATTAACCCTTTAGGTGTTCCACAAGAGTTAATGGCAAATGGAGATAAAATTTCAGAATTTCGATTTTTGGGAACATTTTCCATTTTAATTCATTTTTTCAAGTCACCAGGCAAGGGTTAACAGCCTAACAAAACTCAATATTTATTGCCCTGATTCTGTAGTTTACAGAAACACTCCATGTGTGGTCGTAAACTACTGTATGGGCACATGGAAGGGCGTAGAGGGAAAGTAACGCCATGTGGTTTTTGGAAGGCAGATTTGCTGGACTGGTTTTTAGATACTGTGTCCCATTTGAAGCCCCCCTAATGTACACCTAGAGTAGAAACTCCAAAGAACTGACTCCATCTAAGAAAGTAAACCCCTTAAGGTATTCAAAACTGATTTTACAAACTTTGTTAACCCTTTAGGTGTTCCACAAGAGTTAATGGCAAATGGAGATGACATTTCAGTTTTTCAATTTCTTGGCAAATTTTCCATTTTAATCAATTTTTTTCAGTAACAAAGCAAGGGATAATAGCTAAACAAAACTTGTTATTTATTGCCCTGATTCTGTAGTTTGCAGAAACACCCAATATGTGGTCGTAAACTTCTGTATGACCAAATGGCAGGGCTCAGAAGGAAAGGAATGCCAAATGGTTTTTGGAAGGCAGATTTTACTGGACTGGTTTTTAGACACCATGTCCCATTTGAAGCCCCCCTGATGAACCCCTACAGTAGAAACTCCAAAAAAGTGACCCAATTTTGGAAACTATGGGATAAGGTGGCAGTTTTGTTGGTACTATTTTAGGGTAAATATGATTTTTGGTTGCTCTATATTACACTTTTTTTGAGACAAGATAACAAAAAGTAGAAATTCTGAAATGTGATCCCCATTTGCCAATAACTGTTGTGAAACACCCAAAGGGTTAACAAAGTTTGTAAAATTAGTTTTGAATACCTTGAGGGGTGTAGTTTCTTAGATGGAGTCATTTTTTCGCAGTTTCTACTCTAGGGGTGCATCAGGGGGGCTTTAAATGAGACATAGTGTCAAAAAACCAGTCCAGCAAAATCCGCCTTCCAAAAACCATATGGCGTTCCTTTCCTTCTGTGTCCTGCCGTTTGGCCATACAGCAGTTTAAAACCACATATCGGGTGTTTCTGCAAACTAAAGAATCAGGGCAATAAATATTGAGTTTTGTTTGGCTGTTAACCCTTGCTTTGTTACTGGAAAAATGGATTAAAATGGAAAATTTGAAAAAAAAAATTGCTTTTTTGTGACCGTTTTCATTTTTTGTTATTTACATTGTTGATCTGACAGGTTAGATCTTGTGCTATTTCTATAAAGCAGGTTATTACGGATGTGAAAATACCAAATATCACTACTTTTTGGGAATTTTTGTTTGACTTTTTCATAATAAAGCATTTTTGAAAAAAATGATTTTTTTAGTGTCTGCACATTCTAGAAGCCATAATTATATATATTTTTTTTTGGTGACAGTCTTATTTAGGGGCTCATTTTTTGCGGGATGAGATGGCGGTTTTATTGGCACTATATTGGGGTGCATATGACATTTTGGTCGCTTGCTATTACACTTTTTGTGATGTAAGGTGACAAAAATGGCTTTTGACACCGTATTTATATATTTTTTTTTTGCTGTGTTCAACTGAGGGGTTAGTTCATGTGTTATTTTTATAGCGCAGGTTGTTACGGATGCGGCGATAACTAATATGTATACTTTTTATTTATTTATTTAAGTTTTACACAATAATATAATTTAAAAAAAAATAAAAAATCATGTTTTATTGTCTCCATAGTCTAAGAGCCATATTTTTTTAATTTTTTTGGGCTATTGTCCTATGTAGGGTATCATTTTTTGCGGGATGAGACGACGGTTTGATTGGCACTATTAAAGGGTGCATATTAATTTTTAATCGCTTGCTATTACACTTTTGTGATGTGAGGTGACAAAAATGTTTTTTTTTAACATTGTTTTTGGAGTGTTAATGTATACTGCACATAAGTCCCTAGTCAGTGGTGTCCATGACATGTGACACTTTGGCATCCAGGGACTTTAGCTATGCATCATATGTGCATCGTGATTGTATAGGTTCAGGCATGACCAGAGTCAATGGTCTTGTTATTTATAGATTCTCTTATCTGTCTGTTTTGTGGCAGGCTATATTATACAAATCTAATCCCTCCCTGGGTCTTTGTCATGTTACCACATGGTATCGGGTCATCGCAGGTGCTGCACATAGTTTCCCTATACCAACCGCTCATGCGCAGCCACCCCGGACTTCTACAGCGTAGTTAGCCGGTGGCCAGTCAGAGGGCTTACGCTCTGGCCGTGCCCCTCATTCTGATTGGATTACCGTGCCAGTGCCTTCCTCCAGTGGGGCGGGGTTAAGATTATATGTAGCCAGCGTATGTTGGGCCGCGCACGGCCATTACAGCGCCGGAGCCCGGGCACACAACTGTGCATGGCATCTACTTACACAAGTGCACTTAATGCTCCTGATGATATGTGACGTAAAATGTCACGATGAAACGCGTTGAGCTGCCTGTTATCTTTTAGGACACAGCTCACTAGGCAGGTGCTGGTGTGTGTATGCTGCGTGTATCTTGGGACCCGTTGATGAGCAGATCTGCACAAACAAGAGTCATCTGGGCTGTCCAGTGGTCCCACATGTGTCTGGTGGGGGTGCATATGAGCTGCCTGTTCTCTCCAGGTTTAGCTGATATTTATGAGCAGGGCATAACTTCACCTTCATTACATTGAAGGGGTGAGCCCATGCTAATTATCCTCCCCCTGTACTTGAGCGCGCGGATTAAATGCGAACCACCTAATAAGGCACCATAGTCCATATTTTATTGGGCTGTGTCCTAGCCCTGATCCAGTGTGATTTTGCCCTGCATGACTGCTGGTTTAATTAGGGCTAAACCTAGGACTCTTTGGTTATAGTCATTTTTTGCGGGATGAGATGGCGGTTTTATTGGCACTATATTGGGGTGCATATGACATTTTGGTCGCTTGCTATTACACTTTTTGTGATGTAAGGTGACAAAAATGGCTTTTGACACCGTATTTATATATTTTTTTTTTGCTGTGTTCAACTGAGGGGTTAGTTCATGTGTTATTTTTATAGCGCAGGTTGTTACGGATGCGGCGATAACTAATATGTATACTTTTTATTTATTTATTTAAGTTTTACACAATAATATAATTAAAAAAAAAAAAAATCATGTTTTATTGTCTCCATAGTCTAAGAGCCATATTTTTTTAATTTTTTTGGGCTATTGTCCTATGTAGGGTATCATTTTTTGCGGGATGAGACGACGGTTTGATTGGCACTATTAAAGGGTGCATATTAATTTTTAATCGCTTGCTATTACACTTTTTGTGATGTGAGGTGACAAAAATGTTTTTTTTTTTAACATTGTTTTTGGAGTGTTAATGTATACTGCACATAAGTCCCTAGTCAGTGGTGTCCATGACATGTGACACTTTGGCATCCAGGGACTTTAGCTATGCATCATATGTGCATCGTGATTGTATAGGTTCAGGCATGACCAGAGTCAATGGTCTTGTTATTTATAGATTCTCTTATCTGTCTGTTTTGTGGCAGGCTATATTATACAAATCTAATCCCTCCCCTGGGTCTTTGTCATGTTACCACATGGTATCGGGTCATCGCAGGTGCTGCACATAGTTTCCCCTATACCAACCGCTCATGCGCAGCCACCCCGGACTTCTACAGCGTAGTTAGCCGGTGGCCAGTCAGAGGGCTTACGCTCTGGCCGTGCCCCTCATTCTGATTGGATTACCGTGCCAGTGCCTTCCTCCAGTGGGGCGGGGTTAAGATTATATGTAGCCAGCGTATGTTGGGCGCGCACGGCCATTACAGCGCCGGAGCCCGGGCACACAACTGTGCATGGCATCTACTTACACAAGTGCACTTAATGCTCCTGATGATATGTGACGTAAAATGTCACGATGAAACGCGTTGAGCTGCCTGTTATCTTTTAGGACACAGCTCACTAGGCAGGTGCTGGTGTGTGTATGCTGCGTGTATCTTGGGACCCGTTGATGAGCAGATCTGCACAAACAAGAGTCATCTGGGCTGTCCAGTGGTCCCACGTGTGTCTGGTGGGGGTGCATATGAGCTGCCTGTTCTCTCCAGGTTTAGCTGATATTTATGAGCAGGGCATAACTTCACCTTCATTACATTGAAGGGGTGAGCCCATGCTAATTATCCTCCCCCTGTACTTGAACGCGCGGATTAAATGCGAACCACCTAATAAGGCACCATAGTCCATATTTTATTGGGCTGTGTCCTAGCCCTGATCCAGTGTGATTTTGCCCTGCATGACTGCTGGTTTAATTAGGGCTAAACCTAGGACTCTTTGGTTATAGATGGCTATGTGCTGTAATCCCTCTCTATACCAAAGTGTCCTTTTGCTTGTGAGAAAGATTCACACACACTGTTCCCCAATTTTAATTATCCATTGAATAACTTTATTTCTTTGTATATGTTCATGTGAGTGTGTATATTATACGTATTTAGGAACGTGCAACACCCTAACTTTCTAATTGTTGTGAGTCAGAACCTATCACCCTACCTAACACCCTGCACTGTAACCTATCAGCTACACTATATGACTATCTAACCTACACTGACTATCTCCCACTAACTATCTGTATTATATATATAAGCTAACTAACTAACTAACTATCTAATGTAATGTGACAGTAAAACACCGAGCACAGCAATGACACTGCTGTCTCTATCATAACTGTAAAAAAATGCAGAAAATGCCTGCTGGGGAGGTTCTTATATAGTAAAGGGGTAGGCAACTTTCCTATTGGTTGCTAGGGATGTTGCTAAGCTCAGACAAAGACATTGCTGCCTTCTCATTGGCCCACAAGCAAGAAGCAGGGAGGAATCATGTGTTCAGATGGAAAAAAATTATGAATATTCAAAAATACGAATATATATCACTATATACTAAATATTCGCAAATTCTTGATGTCACGATATTCGAATATTCGCGCCCAACACTATTAAGGAAGAGCATAGTAAGATAAAAAAGTAATTCCACTTATACAGTTGCCATCTTTGTCGTTTCCCTTTTAAGTGTAACCCTAAAACCCTGGCATCATATGTGATGTACATTGAAAATACCTCTTACTGAGAGAAAGTTGGTGAAAAGATTTAATTTATAATTGTTCCAGCAGGATATTTTCTCAACAGACATTAGAGCCACTAATTCACAGAGCTTTTTAAAATCCATATGCCGATGCATTTCATGTTCAAATTAAAAATGATGTAATCATCCAGTGGTTACAGATGATGCTGAGGTAATCTTGCTTTGAAAGAAAAATTTGTCATCCAAGATAAGAATTTAATTAAATTTTTTTTTATCTCCAGTGTCTCTTTTTGTACGATTTTACAATACTCAGAGTAAACTAATAAGTTGCCATTATTATGCCAATTGATGTCCCGCGAGAACCTTCCAAAGGGGGCCCAAAGGCATTTGAAATTAATAGAATATGATATTTTAATTTATTTTATAGCATTTCTCATTGTGGGGTGATAACTTGCTTATTTCCTTTCTACAATACCAAATTGGAACAAGATCAGACTGCGGGTTTGCTAAAGGTCCGTCATAGTAACATTTCATTCAATTCAGATTTTTTTGCCCCACTTGTCTTTATCTTGCCATATATATTTTATATGATCCATTAAATACTTGATGGTACTGAGTAATGTGTTTATACATTCTAAAGACAATGATTTTGTGTCCTAAAGAATGTTTCATCAGCCATAACTAGAGATGAAAAAAATTCTATTCGGACTCTTCAATTAATTTTTCCACAATTTGTCAGAAAGTGTGCTAAATCAGCTATATCCTGTCCTGCAGGGAGAGTATATCTTGTTATACATCACTGTGCATTGCAGCAGTCCTTTTAGGTAGTGAAACAGTTACTGTGTGTCAGTATGACAGGCAGGTGACAGGCATCGCTTTCAGACAAGCGAGTTGCATACTGCGGACTCGCAGCATGAGTATAAGACAGCACCCATCCTCAACTTCCAGCACTGACAGGGTCGCATAGCATTATATTGATTTATTGTGCTATTTAACCCTTACAGTTCTGGGATGTATTGGATAACACTGACATAATTTTCATATACGTATGAGTACTGGAGTTCTGAAATACAGTAGTTAGATACTACAATTTGGTCTAGTTGCTGACTTGGGGTGTCTCTTTATTCTTGCACCCAGTGTCGGACTGGGGTACCTAGGGCCCACCAGTAAAAAAAAATGTGGGAGCCCTCCGTACGGATACATTCAAATATAATAAATAATCGAACAAGTTTTTTATATGAACATCGGCTGGTTGAGGTGCTGTACATTGAATATATGGATGTAGTGCAGTAAGTCTGATGTGTTATGTGCCACTTGTGCAGGGGGTGGGAGAACAGGGGCCCACTTTGCCCACGGGCCCACCGGGGGATTCCCCTGTACCCCTGTGGGTCAGTCTGAGCCTGCTTGCACCCCCTGGATTAAAGGCGTTGACTGATGTAAAACATGTAAATTAGACTTAGTACATGACAGTATCTATCTAACAAAGCTAGAACTAGCCCTGTACATTACATGGATCCAGAGATCTCCCAATTCGTTGATCTAATTGTTCTGCTAGATTTATTTCAGACTGGAAGCTCAGGGGGCGTGTTTTTCTTAGGGGATGTGGCCCTTCTGTTGTAGCTCTTTTCCTGTATCTGCCATAGCTTCTAACAGAAGCTCAGTGAGGGGGACAGAGAGATAAAAAGAAGGAACAAACAACTGGGGGTGCTATACAATATTTTATTGAATATTTTTTGTGGCACAAACTCTTTAAGAAAAGTGACCTAGATGTGTTTGCATTGAGCTGACCAACAAAAAGTTTTTTTTTTTTTTGGACTTTTTTGTTTGGACTATATAAAATCTGATATATGTTACCTCCAAGTACTGTATCATTTAAAAGGGTCCTCCAAAATGTTCTCTGTGACACTTTTCTGGTACTACCGCCGCTGTTTGGTTATCAACAGCAGTGGTGACATGCCAGGACATTGATCGCCTGCAGCAGTCAGGTGCTGTATCCCTGCACGTTACAGTATTTGATGATGTGCACCGTAACATGCTTGAATTTGAGATCTCACCATTGCAGCTGGACACCACTTAGGACAGTGATTGGCTGCAGCAGTCAAGTGTCATGTCACAGCATGTCACTATTGCTGTTTGTAAGCAAACAGTGGTGGGAGTACTGGAGAACTGCAGCAGAGAACTGTGCTGAAGAAATGGGCGAGTATATTGTAGGTGTTGCATGCAGTACTTTTGTCTCTGCTTCAAAATCTTCCTTTGAGCAGAAACTTAACAGACCCCATTATAGTCTATGGCAGTGGTGGCGAACCTATTGCACCCGTGACCTGGAAAAAGTCTATGGTTTACCATTATGCCTTAGACTTTTCCTGCCATTCATCAGCGCAGGGCGCAATATGAGCAGCACATGCAGCGCACTGAATGTAGGCAGGCTATTATAGCTAAATGATAAAGTACATGGAAGATATACTGGACTGTAGTATTCAGATTAACTTGCCGTATTGGCACTTTGTGATAAATAAGTGGGTTTTGGGTTGCATTTTCGGCACTTGGTCCGAAAAAGGTTCACCATCACTGGTCTATAGGGCCCATAGGCTCCGTTTGGCTCAGTTATGCGCCAAACCTGTCCCTTCCATTCTTCTGCTCCTATAACGGAACAGAAAAACGGAAGGGCTGAAATCTGATGTGAACTCAGCCTAACAAATCAAATAAAAAAAGTTTAAGATCCATTTATTATATAGAATAGGAAAGTTTTGGAATCAATAGCAGTAAAGCACCAAAGACATTTTAAATAAATTAGCTACTTACTAGAAGGCAGACACAAATTGAAAGATTAATGTATAGAATGTTTAATTTGTTATTTAATTGTGATAAATGGATTGCTAATTTATAGTTGTTCAATATTTGCTATTCGTTACTGGTCCTTAATGTGGGACTCACATCAATAAATTAAAACAGTTGTCCAAGCATGCTAGTATATAGTTTTTACCCAATTGAATAATATATTGAAAACTGCAGAAAAAGAAAGAATTTCTTGGGGACTCTGGTCTGTTTCACTTGAAAAAAATAAAAAT
Source organism: Bufotes viridis (assembly GCA_033119425.1). NCBI lineage: Eukaryota > Metazoa > Chordata > Amphibia > Anura > Bufonidae > Bufotes > Bufotes viridis. The sequence continues at coordinate 467,275,754 of CM065589.1, forward strand.
AAAATAAATAATCATGTTTTGTCCTACTTAGTACAATGATGTTAGAAAGTTTGTAAACCCATCAGAATTTTCTTTATTTCCTCATACATTTGACTTAAAATTAGATCATATTTTTATACAAGTTCTAAAAATAAATAAAGATAATCAAATCAAGCAAATTAGTTAAAAATATTAAATTTGGTCAATTATTTATTGAGGAAAATTTGTGCCTTTAGTGTCTGGTGTGACCCCCTTGTGCATTCAATAACTGCAACTAAATGTTTCTGCTAATTGTTGATTAATCCTGAATGTAAGCTTGGAGGAGTTTTGGCTTGTTCCGCTGTATAAAACACCTTCTACTCTGTTCTGACATTTTTCTTTAGAATTTGCTGGTATAATTCAGAATTCATTGTTCTATTAATGAAGGCATGCCGTTATGGCCCAGATGCAGCAAAACTGGCCCAAACCATGATACTACCACCACCGTGTTTTACCCTTGGGATAAAAATTTTTCCTGGAATGCAGGATCTCCATTCTCCATACATAACTGTTCTCATTTAACCCCTTCCTGTTCTCCGCCAGAAGTGAGTTCCCGGCCTCCGTCATAATAGTACGACATGCTGATCGGGAGGGCGCCAGAGTCCCATTCGCTCGATCACCTGCAGGGACCCAGCTACTACACTACAGCTAGGCCCCTGTAATATCCACCAGCATTGGAGCATTCAATGCAGACCACACCATCTAAGGGGTTTGCAGAGAGAGGGGGCTCCCTCTGTTTCTCCATTGCCCCCCCCCCCTGTACTGTGAAGACAGGGGGCCTATGGTTGCCATCCATGGCAGCCCCAAGCCTTGCAAAGGCCTTTAGTCCTGCCAGTTATAGAAGCTTATGATGTGAAAGGCTGGGGCTCATAGACAAACTATTAGTGTAATACTGACAGTTCAGTGCAATAGACAGAGGACTCCACTGCATAACGGAAACGGGATGGATCCGTTTTGCAGCCCATAGCCTTTTATTATGACAGAATGAATAACGGAATGCTTCTAAAGGCATTCCGTTATGCATTCCATCATAGAATTGCGTTATGGTCCATGGTAATGGAATCCATAATGCATTTCTGCTTTTACCAACAAAGCGTGAGCAAATTTCAAAATATGAAATTCGCTCATGTCCAGTACCAATAAGGGTACTTTCACATTAGTGGCAGGGAAGTCCATCAAGCTGTTCCGGCTGGTGAACAGCCTGTCAGATCCGTCCTGCCGCTAGTTCACGTGTGCTATAATGGGGGAGGGGGTGGAAAAATAAAAGAAAAAGTTTTAATGCTTTATGTAAAAGTGGTAAAACATAAAAAAGGTGAAGCAGAAACCAGATTTTTTTTTCCAAAAATTCTTTGTGTAATGGGAAAAGATAAAAAAAAAATGAAATTGGTATTTCTGTAATTTTTTGGATCAGCAGAATAAAGATAACATGTAATTTTTCCTGCACTGTGTATACCACAATAACAAAACCCACAAAGCAGTAAGTTGCTGCCTATTATTTATCCTGCTTCCCAAAACATGAAAAATGATGAAAAAGTCACATGTTCCCCAAAATAGAGCCAATGATGATGACAAATAGACATGAGCGAAAATCTCAAAAATTCGATTCGGTTGGTTCGCCGAATGTTCCCAACATATTCAATTCGATCCAAATTTATTTCTGGTGAATCGCGCTAAAAAAACAGCTATTTCCTGTCTGCAGAGAGCCTATATAGTGGTGTAGAACAGTGTACCTTGCAGTAACATGTATAGGGAGTCTGCCATGGTAGTGAAACAATACTGTGAATCAATATGACACACAGATGACAGGCGTCGCTCTTAGAATTACTGCACACTTCACTTATTTGGGCAGTTACGGGGCCAAAACTAACCAACTAACTCAAATTTGAACTCAGCCTTACAGGTCGATGTTAGCGTCAAGAAAAAGCGCACTCCTTTTACACCGTTGGCAGCTGATTCCACATAGATGTCAACAGAACCTGTTCTATTAAACAATTATACAAGAGCCCCCCTGACAGAGTGGAGAGGGTGTCAGCAGTAAGTTTGTGTTGACGTCACTGATTATTTTGCCCTTCCTCTGATCCGTCAGAACAATTACTCCGAAAAAAACGGATCCTCTCTGTTGAGCTTCCGCCTTCACTCGTTCAGCATTTGGTCAGTAATCAATCAGTATTGCTAAAGCCAAAAAAACAGGAATGGATCTAAAACAGAGATGACACGTGAATGAAATATTTGCATATCTTCTGTGTTTTGTACCAACTCCTGCTTTTGGCTACCAAACCATAAGCCAATTCTGATGGGACCATGTCATACAGGCCTTATAGCTGCTACACAGACAGGATCTGTTGTATGTCTCATTTTTTCCTTCCTTCTGACAGATCAGAAGAAGGGTCAAATAAATGATGATGTCAACCAAGCCGAAAAGGCAAAATATTGGCCCAGACATGAAGTGAGGAGGGTGGGAACAGCATGATAAGTCCACAGAGTGTCCCAATGACATAGTGTTGAGGTAGCAGTAGCATGTGGAGACCACAGAGTGGCCCAGTGACATAATGGTGAGCTGGCAGCAGCGTAAGGGGACCACAGAGTGGCCCAGTGACATAATAGGGAGGTGGCAGCAGTGGGGACCACTAAGGGGACCACAGAGTGGCCCAGTGACATAGTGTTGAGGTGGAAGCAGCATGAAGAGACCTCAGAGTACTGATGTGGCAGCAGCATGAGGAGACCACAGAGTGTCCCAGTGACAGAGTGGGGAGATGACAGCGGCATGAGGAGACCACAGAGTAGTGATATGGCAGCAGCATGAGGAGACCACAGAGTAGTGGTGTGGCAGCAACATGAGGAGACCACAGAGTGGCCCAGTGACAGAGTGGGGAGATGGCAGCAGCATGAGGAGACCAAAGAGTGGTGAGGTGGCATCAGCATGAAGAGAGCACAGAGTGGTCCAAAGACATAGTGTTGATGTAGAAGCAGCATGTGAAGATCACAGAGTAGCCCAGTGATATAGTAGTGAGGTGTCAGCAGCATTAGGAGACCCCCTCTGTCATTGGACCACTGACAGGGTCGCATAGCATTATATTGATTTATTGTGCTATGTAACCCTTACAGTTCTGGAATGTATTGGATAACACTGACATAATTTTCAGAGTGGCCCAGTGAGGGGGTAGCAGCAGCATGAGGAGACCACAGAGTAGTGATATGGCAGCAGCATGAGGAGACCACAGAGTAGTGAAGTGGCAGCAGCATAAGGAGACCACAGAGTGGCCCAGTGATATAATGTTAAGGTGGCCACAGAGTGGTCCAGTGAGGGGGTAGCAGCAGCATGAGGAGACCACAGAGTTGTGATGTGGCAGCAGCAGTATGAGGAGACCACAGAGTGGTGAATTGGCAGCAGCATGAGGAGCCCACAGAGTGGTGAAGTGGCAGTAGCAGGAGGAGACCACAGAGTGGCCCAGTGACATAGTGTTGAGGTAGCAGCAGCATGAGAATACCCCAGAGTGGCACAGTGACAGAGTGGTGAGGTGAGGGGCAATACCAGTACCAGCTGTAGATGGTGGCTGGCAGTAGGAACACCTAGCATCACGTGTGGCACCAGGAGGGTGGCAGCATCAGAATAGTAGCTAAAGCAGGTAGCCAGAAGAAACAGGCCTTTTTTGTCAAAGTGTAGGTGTGGCACCATGAATGATCTAGTCTGATGCATCAGGCACTGGTGTTTGAAAATCCTGGCTGATGCATGTCTGATTCGTCTTCACAAAGGTCAGTTTCTCCACATTTTGGGTCGACAGGCGAGTTCTGCTTGGGTTAACTATGGCCCCTGCTGCACTAAACACCCGCTATGATGCCACAATGCTGGCCGGTCAGAAAAACTTGTCCAGAGCAAACTCGCACAGTTCCGGCCACAAATCGAGTTTGGCTGCCCAGGTGTTCAGGGGATCTTCGATGTGGGGTGGCTGGGTGCACTTCAAGTAGGCCAAAACCTGCTAGTTCAGATTGTGGCAGGCGAGTTCTCCTTGGGGTAACTATGGCCCCTGCCGCACTAAACACCTGCTCTGATGCCACACTGCTGGCTGGGCAGAAAAGCTTGTCCAGGGCAAACTCAGCCAGTTGGGACCACAAATCGAGTGTGGCTGCCCACTAGTCCAGGGGATTTTCGATGTGGGGTGGCAGGGTGCACTCCAAGTGTGCCACAACCTGCTGATTCAGGTTCTGCTCTATGTCTAGCTGGTGCTGATGGTGAGTAGTTTCTTCAGTAGGCGGGTGAAGAAAACTGCTCATCAGCAACTCTAGACTTACAGAGTAAGTTGCTGCTGATGGAGCTTGTACTGCTCCTGCTTCCCCACTCCTCCCCCCAGCAGCCATGGCAGTGGAAGTGAGCGCAGAGGGGCCCCCCCCAGGCAGACCTGCATGAGGATGGGCGATGGTGCACATAGGCAGCGGCCAACTGACTACATAGGATGTCTCAATAGTAGTTCAGTTTGTCCTCCCTCTCAGCGGGTGTAAAAAAAGGCCCCATCTGCCGAATGATGACAATTCAGCTGTGACTACGCAATTAACTGAGCATGCATCAGGCAATTTGTGCAAGTTACTCTAAGGGACTCCCTGCCTCCATCTCCACTGCATACTGCCAAGGTGTGTCTGGGTAACCTGCCTCGTCTTCCTCATCGCCTTGTAGCTCCTCCAGCTGCTCCTGCTCCTCCTCTCCTTTCACCTGTGTAGAAAAACCACCCATTTCTCTATGCATTTCTTGTGCTCGAACGTCCTTCTCCTCCCTTAGTTCAGCCCCCGATGTAGTCGCCACGTCTCCTGTCCCCTGGCCAGCCAGATTTAGCAGCATTTGTTTCAGGACATGAATCAGTGGAATGACGTTGTTCATCCTGTAGTCCTGGCGACTGAAAAATAAAGTGGCCTCCTCAAAGGGCCCAAGCAAACGGCAGGTGTTACACATGAGCTGCCACTAGCTAACATCTGAGTTACCCAGGGGAGTACCTCTTTCTGCCTGTATCATCAAGAAATCGTTTATGGCCTTTCTCTGTTCATATAATCGGTCCAACATATGGAGGGTGGAATTCAAACTGGTGGAAACGTCGCATATCAGCCTATGTTGGGGGATGCCGTTCTGCTGCTGCAGCTCAAGGAGGGCGTGCTTTGCGGTGTACGAGTGTCGGAAGAGCATACAAAGTTTCCTGGACATTTTTTGGATGTCTTACAGATGAGTTGAAGACTTTAGGAACCACTTTACAACTAGATTTAACACATGCGCCATGCAGGGCTCATGGCTCAGCCCTCCTCGATGCAGCGCCGACACCATGTTCTTCCTGTTGTCGGTCACCATGGTTCCGATTTTGAGTTGTCGAGGAGAAAGCCAGGATTCGATTTCTTGATGAAGGACGTGGAGCATTTTCCCCTTTGTAACTCCATTCGTCCAGGCAAACGAGGTGCAGAACAGTGTGACACCGCCATGCCCTGCACATGAGGTATGCTGGTGGGGCACTGTGAATTGTCCCTGCAGTGGAGGCTGAGGACATGATGGAGGATGAGGAGACAGAGGCGGACATTGTCACAGGACCAACGGTGTGAGAATGTGGAGGTGGAAGTGGCATCACCGTGACAAGTTGGCTGTGTGGCTGGACAGGAACCACATTTACCCAGTGGGCCATAAAGAATATATATTGTCCTTGACCATAGTTACAGCTTTACATGTCGCCACCGCCGTGCACTTTGGCAGACATCGACAGGCTCAAGGACTGGCCCACCTTTTGTTGTACATATTTGTGCAGGGCTGGTTCTGCCTTTTTGGCAAAGAAATGATGGCTTGGGACTCTCCACCTCGGCTCGGCACAAGCCATCAGTTCTCTAAAAAGGTGCAGAGTCCACCAGTTGGAAAGGGAGGGACTGCAGCACGAGCAACTTGTGCAGGAGCACGTTCAGCTTCTGCGCAGTTGGATAAGTGCATGCATACTGTTGTCACTTGTCAATCGCTTCGGTGATTGAATGCTGAGGGAATGACTGACTAGGTGGAGCGGGAGCATCAGGACCAGCAGATGATGGGAAGAACAAACAGCTCCCTTTGGCTGAAGTTGTGGAGCCTTGATTGCATGAAATTGGGTGAGTGCCACTGCGTGATGCAGCGGTTGCTGCGGCAGGCTGGACCACCACATCGGAGACACGGTTCTCCCGGGCTACTTTATGGTGACGCTGCATGTGTTGACACAGAGCAGTGGTGCCCTGTCCATGATTAACCTTCTGCCCACAAATTCTGCAAATGGCCATGTTCACCTCCTCCGTCGGTCTAACAAAAAATTGCCACAGCTCTGAGTTTGGCATTTTCCCCCCAACATTCCATACTGACTGCCTGCTACTGCTGCCTCCATGAACCTCTGCACCACTACTTCCCGGGCAGGTAGAATCCTGCGAAGCGGGCGGTCAACCCATGGAGCGTTTGGCTCCTGACCTCCCACTGCTGCCACCCTGCTGACTCCTGGCCATGCTACCATCTTGCTGGCTCAGCCGCTGCAAGCTGCCACCCTCTTCTCCTGATGATGATGAAGCCCCTTCTTCACCCGGCTCCCAAGTGCGATCGGCTTCATCATCATCCGCTACTGTCTGCACATCACTGATATTCCCCTCAAGGGTCTCAGCCAGGGCCAGGAGCCTGGCCGCTCGCAAAATCAGCTCCCACATGACTCTCATCATCACGACTTGCCCGCCTACCGGAGAAAGTGGCGGATCTCTCCTCCAGATCTTGGCTAGGCAGTAGCTGCTGACTGTTCTTTAGTAGCTCATGCTTGCTGAAAAGTAGAATGGAGCCAACGGCATATAATGCTACTATAGCAGAGGGAACAGAAAAGGACAAAGGCAGGTTGAGGCCAGGTGAGGGCACAGGGTCTGCTCCTGGGCCATGCCAACTAAGAGTTGTGTCTGAAGAACCCACCGACTCTTGGCTGGGGGTGTCTGATGTCACTTGATGCGACAAAGTAGAAGTCTGAGTCAACCATTCAAGCACCGTTGGGTTTCTGATCAAGACACGACCACTATATGACACCGGGAGCTAAGGCCTCTCGCTGCGACTCCTACTGCCACCCCATCCCCCTTCTTAATATTTTGGCCACTGTACTGTTTAATAAAATAATTAAATTAAAATTATACCCCAAAAAAAGGCTGTAGTACAAAGTAACCGCCCCGCAGAATCACAAATAAGATGTACTTTTTTTTTACACTAACAGTGGATATAAAAAGTCAACACACCCCTGTTAAAATTTCAGGTTTCTGTTCTGTAAAAAAAATGAGACAAAGATAAATCATTTCAGAACTTTTTCCACCTTTAATGTGACCTATGAACTTTACAACTCAATTGAAAACAAACTGAAATCTTTTTATAAGGTAATAAAAACATAAACAGGAAAACTTCCCTGTAAAGGAAAAGGAACAGAACAGTATGCCTGAGTGAATCTTAAAAAACATAAGTGTATGTCTGTATTTTATAGTAAATAGTTTTAATATTTGTCATTCCATACTAGTGAGAATGACTAAATTGCAGTTACAGATAGCATTTGTTAAATTGAAGAGAGTTACAACAAGAGGATACTAAAGAATCTCAAATATCGATACAATAGGATGAAGAATACCATGGTTTCCATCTGATTTTTTTGTGTTGCCTGAACCTCTAGCTAGAATTTTTTCATAGGAATATGTAGTATTTAGTTTGGAAATGACTATTTCAATAGAGGGAATCTATGCAGTTTTCCATTTGCTTGCAAGAGTGTTTTTTGCAATAGTGCAAATGATACAGAATAATTCCCAATATTGTGGGGGGAAAGAAGGCTCTTACATTCTACCCGATATGGTATAAGGTCCACTTCTGGCCACACTTTCTTCAACATTTATTTGAAGAGTTTGGCCTCATGCACACGATCGTATGTGTTTTGCGGTCTGCAAACCACGGATCCGCAAAACACGGAAGCTACTCCACATTCTGATCTGCAATTTGCGGAACGTGTGCCATTGTAGAAATACCTATTCTTGTCCGGAAAACGGACAAGAATAGGACATGCTCTCTATATGGAGTGCTGTTCGTATCTTTTGCGACCCCATTGAAGTGAATGGGTCCACACCCACCTTGGGGGCTCATCGTCGTCAGATGATGATGAGGAGGATGCGGATGACAAGAGGAACATGGGGTCATCCTCATCCTCACTGGGGCTCTTGGAGTCGCGGCCCTGGACAGCGCACGCAAAAAAAAATCCCAAAAAGTGGTGGTGAAAGGGGGCTGTGGGGGGGGGGGTCAAGTGGCAGCACCCCTGGGTGGGTCTAAGGTCTCACAGCTAAGTGCTGTGGACCCCAACCACCACAGACTGTACTGTATCTGTTAGTGTGTTGTTGTTGTTGTTTTTTTTCCCCTAAACCTAACTAACTCTCCCTCTATCTCTAGGGTGATGGGGGTCGCTGGAGCTTTTGCTGCATGATGTTCACAGCACAGCAGCAGCAGGAAGAGGAGGGGAGAGAGGAGCGTCGGGAGTTTGAATCTCCTGCCTCTCTCCCCACACCAGTCACAAGCCAGCGCCACCACCACCGTACCCAATGCAAGGACGGTGATTGGTGGTGTGTTATCACACCACCGATCACCGTCCTTTTCCGGTTCATCGGGTCACCGGAGACCCGAATGGACCGGAAATGCAGCAAACTGCAGGTCTGAATTGATCACATGACCCCACCGGCGTTGTGACAGGATGCCCGCTGAATGATTTCAGCGGACATCCTGTACCTATTAACCCCCGCCGCGCCGCACTGTTGTTTTAAACATATGATGTACTGGTACGTCATGGGTCCTTAAGGACTCAGGAACCATGACGTACAGGTGGTAGCTTTTAGAAAATTTGTCCCTCGTTTTATTGGACCGTATAAGATCACGGAGGTCATTAATCCGGTATCGTTTAGTCTGGAGCTGCCCGAGTCATTCCACATTCATAATGTATTTCATAAATCTCTTCTTAAAAAGTATTTTGAACCTGTTGTACCGTTCGAGGCCTCGCATGCACCGGTTCTTGTTAGTGATGCTGTCGAGTATGTTGTGTCTAAGATTGTGGATACTCAAACAAAGCAATAGCTGATCTTAGGGAGACCAGCTACAAAAATACCGTGGAGCCTCACTTAAGAGTCTCAAACACAGCAATCCAAAGTGCAAAGCTCCCTGGGAAACATAAAATGCAAAAAGATTGTGGAGCCCCAGTTATGGGTCTACAACACAGTGAAAGCCAGATATCCCTCAAAGGAAGGAAAAACAAGCAAAGGGGTGTCTCCATTACAGAGATCACCAAAACCACCATATTAAGTGGCCCCTATGTCAAAATCCCGCTCTTTTACAAGCTTTAAGGATGTGACGGGGAAGACCTAAGCAAGTTATCCATCCACAGACAGCTGTTTCGGGGTGTTGCCCCTCATCAGTGTGGAGTAGGATTCTGGCTAACCGGGAGCGATGCTTTGGTGACTACTCAAACAAAGCAATAGCTGATCTTAGGGAGACCAGCTACAAAAATACCGTGGAGCCTCACTTAAGAGTCTCAAACACAGCAATCCAAAGTGCAAAGCTCCCTGGGAAACATAAAATGCAAAAGATTGTGGAGCCCCAGTTATGGGTCTACAACACAGTGAAAGCCAGATATCCCTCAAAGGAAGGAAAAACAAGCAAAGGGGTGTCTCCATTACAGAGATCATCAAAACCACCATATTAAGTGGCCCCTATGTCAAAATCCCGCTCTTTTACAAGCTTTAAGGATGTGACGAGGAAGACCTAAGCAAGTTATCCATCCACAGACAGCTGTTTCGGGTGTTGCCCCTCATCAGTGTGGAGTAGGATTCTGGCTAACCGGAGCGATGCTTTGGTGACTACTCAAACGAAGCAATAGCTGATCTTAGGGAGACCAGCTACAAAAATACCGTGGAGCCGTTTGAGTAGTCACCAAAGCATCGCTCCCGGTTAGCCAGAATCCTACTCCACACTGATGAGGGGCAACACCCCGAAACAGCTGTCTGTGGATGGATAACTTGCTTAGGTCTTCCCCGTCACATCCTTAAAGCTTGTAAAAGAGCGGGATTTTGACATAGGGGCCACTTAATATGGTGGTTTTGGTGATCTCTGTAATGGAGACACCCCTTTGCTTGTTTTTCCTTCCTTTGAGGGATATCTGGCTTTCACTGTGTTGTAGACCCATAACTGGGGCTCCACAATCTTTTTGCATTTTAAGATTGTGGATGTCAGGAGGGTGCGTAATTCCTTACAGTACCTGATTCACTGGAAGGAGTATGGACCTGAAGAGAGATCTTGGGTACCCGCCAGAAAGGGTTCATGCTCCTAGACTTGTTCGAAAATTTCATTTAGAACACCGGTGGCCCCTTGTAAAAGGCGGGGTACTGTCATGGGGCAACAAAGGCACATTCAGTCTCCCATCAGCTGCAGACCTGCTGCTTAGCTTCAGGAGCGAGGCTCTGCATTTGGCCTCATTCCCAGGGCGGCTTTGCTAGTGAGGAGGCTCCCTGCTCTTAGGTCTGCCTTGAGCGCCGAGCTGATCACTTGGTGCTCGACTAGTCTGTCTGTTGGTGATGTGACTCTGGTCACGTCACATGACGCTCAGACCCCACGATAAATACAGGCAGCCTGCTGACCACAGGTTGCCTGTTAATTCTAGGTTCCTGGCTATTTGTTTGACTTCTGAATACTCACCTGATTCTGTTTCCTGGCGATCCTTTGCCTGCTCCTCCTGTACTGCGCATCCCTCCTGACTACTCTTTGCGGACTCCTCTGGTACTTCTCTACTCTCCTGGTATTTGACCCCAGCTTTACCTGACCATTCTTTGCTTAACCCTTTGTACTGCGTAGCTTTCTTGGTTCTGACCCGGTCCGTTCACGTTCCGTATTTTGTCTTGTCTGTCTTCCCTGCACATATCCTAAGTAAAGGACTGCCGTCCAGTTGTCCCCTGTCATCAGGATTCGTGAGGCAAGTAGGCAGGGCCAGGGGTGAGGGTGGAGCGCAGTGGTCACTATCCTTTCCCCTGTGTGTGTGTGGACGTGACCGTTACAATTTTCTTGTGTGCTACATGTGTCCAATGAGTAATTGGTGTTCGCTGCATGTGTCTTGTTGTTGACTGACTTAAGTGCAGGATATTCATATATGTGTAAATTCTGCCACATGTATGTTTGTGCATTTTTCTGTGAATGTCTGCCATCATCTTTAATATTTTTGTTATCACTGTAAGTGCTCATGAACATGACCGTTGGATGTTTTGCCGTCCGCAGATTGCGGATCCGCAGAACATGGATACCGGGTGTGTGCATTTCACATTATAAGGAACAGAACAGCTGGCCTCTAATAGAACAGTCCTATCCTTGTCTGTAATGCCGACAATATTAGAACATGTTCTATCATTTTGCAGAACGGCCATGTGGACATACAAACACAGAATGCACACTGAGTCGGGTTTTTTTTGTTTTTGTTTTGCAGCCCCATTGAAGTGAAGTAAACGTACCGTTCACTTCATGGAAAAAAAATGCATTAGTGTGCAGGAGCTCTACAGTAGGCTCTAAGTATCCCAGTCTGACGCTGCTTATACACCCCCAAAAAAGCTATAGTACAAAGTTACTGCACCATAGAATGGCAAATAAGATGTACTTTTTCTTTACACTTATACACCCCAAAGGAAACTGTAGAACAATCTAAATGCACTGCAGAACGGTTAATATGACATACTTATATTTCCTATAAATACATCCTGCAACACAGCACTTGCATCCCAATAACAAACAAGATTTGCTGGAATTAAAGGTATCATCTAGTGCAAACCTAAAAGCAGCAGCATAATAGCAATTTGAATCGCCAATAAGTGCAGCAAGGTGTACTACAATCGGTCCTATTAGATAGGCTGTACACTCTTCTATTGCACCCTGTTCTCCTTTTATAGTGTAGATGATGCCTCCCTATGCTTTCCCTACACCTTGAATAATCTTTCTCTGAACTTGTAAATCATTTTTTCAGCACAATAAAGTATTTTCTTCCACTGTCCCTATTGCCTGCTAACTTCTCTCACTGCACTAAGCACACTGGAAAATGGCAGAATCCAAAATGGCTGAGGGTATAAATAGGGCTGTAAACTCACAGGGCTGCCTGGCTGCTGATTGGCTGCATGCATGGCATTGTGGGTGATCTCTTGTTCCCAGAGTTCTTTGCTCCATGTCCTAACATGTGCAGCAGCCATTTTAGGAAAAATTTTATTCGTTAACACGAAGCGTGAGGAAATTCGGCTTCGGTGAGAACCACATTTTTCCTGACATTCAGATCGAATTCCACTTCGTCAACTTTGATTCGCTCATCTCTAATGACAATTCATCCCGCAAAAAAACAAGCCTTTACACAGCTCCGTCGAGAGAAAGATAAATGAACTGTTCTCAGAAAATGGCTGTTCAAATAGCAACATGATGCTCATAAACCATTCTGTCAAAATTTGCGCTACAAGAGCTGAAAGGTAGTCTTTCCCTTTTGAACCCTGCAGTTTATGACCACATTTATGGAATTTCAGTACCCAGTAGAACTAGCTAAGAATTTAAAGGATGTGGTTTGTCTCAGATGGCAAAAGCTGTGCACTAAGTATTGGCAATGAAATTCCATATCTGTGGGAAAACTTGCAATTTTCATTTCGCCCAATCCCCTACACATCAATTCTACAAAACACATGTGGGGTCAAAATGCTCATTCCACCCATAATAAGTACCTTGGGGTACTGTGGGAGTTTCATTTATTATTTGACCCCAGAGCCTCGACAGTGTTCAGCACAATATTTGTATATCACCATATTGGGCCTCAAATGTGCATGGTGATCTTTTACTCTTCAGCACTGTTGTATGTCAAAAAATTAGGGCCACATTTAGGGTGTTTATACAACCAGGAAACATAGCATAATTATAAGCACTAGCAAATGATGGGCACAGCATTTTGGGCACTGAGATGAATTAAATTTCAATTTTCACTTTGCACCATCTGCTGTAAATTTAATTTTTACAAAACACCGTGGGGTTAAAAATGCTCACTACACCGTGTGATAAATTTTGCGAGGGGTGTGGTTTCTAAAATGGGGTCACTTCTTGCAGGTGTCTTTTTAATTTTACCTCAGAGCCTCTGCAATCATCACCAAATCACAAATCACCAAACTAGACCTCAAATGCACATGGTGCTCTCTCTCTTTTGAACACTGTGGTGTGGCCTTACATCACTTTACGAGTGCAAATGAGGTGCACTGCTTATGTATTCAGGAGAAAAAAAATTAACAAATTACAGGGTGATTTTCTCCTGTTACCCCTTGTAAAAATGGAAAACTTGGGCATAAACATTTTCTTGTAAAATATGTAATTTTTCATTTTCACGGCCAAGTGCTTCTAAATTCTATGAAATACCTGTTGGGTGAGAATGCTCAATACACCCATTTAAAAATTCCTTTGGGGGGGGGGTACAGTTTACAAAATGGGGTTACTTTTTAGGGGTTTCTATTGTAGGGGTAGCTCATGGTGTCTTCAAATATGAGATGTGTCTGAAAATTATTCCAGTGAAATCTGTCTTCCAAAAGCCATATGGCGCTCTTACTCTTCTGAGCTCTGCTGTGTTCTCATACAAAGGTTTTGGACCACATACGGGATGTTGAAACATTCAGAAGAAAAAGGGTAATAAATTGTGGGGTGATTTCTAAATTCTATAAAACCAAAGTGCTCACTAAACACCTCCATATTGCTTTAATTCCTGTAGAACATCTAAAGGGTTAACAACTTTTGTAAAAATCAGTTTTGAATAATTTGAGGGCTATAGTTTCTAAAATGAGGTCACTTATGGGTGGTTTCTATTATGTCAGCCCCATAAAATGACTTCAGAACTGAATTGGTCCTTTAAAAGGTCAGTTTTTTGTAATTTTCTTAAACATTTTAAAATTGCTTTTAAAATTCTAAACATTCTATTTAGTGTAGAGCGAATCGAAGTATCCACATTTTTGCTTCATGGTAACAAATTTATTTTTCCTGAAATGGCGGTAAGAACGAAAACATACTCACCTCATCCATTTGGTCCAAATAGGCCGTCACGACCATCTTGGCCAGTGTTATGACATCTTCATGTCACGGTGCAAGATTTTGCACAGTGTCTTAAATCAAGATGGTCATGACAGCCTCTCCACGGTCAAATGAATAAGGTGAATATGTATTTTTTTTTTTTCAGGCCCCTGAAAGGCCTTCATTTTAATATCAGATGCCACAATCAACGCTGAACATATAAGCGTTGCGCAGGCACTGCAGCATGTAGTCGCTCATGTGTGCCAGGCTGCCCAGAGCTAAGGACAAGCTGTCCTCTGTAGGAGGCGTATCGTCATTGTCCTCCGATACCCCCCCCTCTTCCTCCTCCTCCTGGGCCACATCCTCTTCCATCATCGCCCTAAGTGTTTTCTCAAGGAGACATAGAAGTGATATTGTAACGCTGATAACGGTGTCATCGCCACTTGCAATGTTAATGGAGTACTCGAAACAGCACAACAGGGCACACAGGTCTCGCATGGAGGCCCAGTCATTGGTGGTGAAGTGCTGCTGTTCCACAGAGCGACTCACCCGTGCGTGCTGCAGCTGAAACTCCACTATGGCCTGCTGCTGCTCGCACAGTCTCTCCAGCATGTGCAAGGTGGAGTTCCACCTGGTGGGCACATCTCATATGAAGCGGTGAGCGGGAAGGCTGAAGTTACGCTGTAGCGCAGACAGACGAGCAGTGGCAGGATGTGAACGCTGGAAGCGTGCACATGCAGCCTGCACTTTATGCAGCAGCTCTGACATGTCGGGGTAGTTGTAAATGAACTTCTGCACCACCAAATTCAGCACATGTGCCAGGCAAGGGATGTGCGTCAAACCGGCTAGTCCCAGAGCTGTAATGAGATTTCTCCCATTATCGTACACCACCAGGCCGGGCTTGAGGCTCACCGGCAGCAACCACTCGTCAGTCTGTTGTTCAATACCCCGCCACAACTCCTGCGCGGTGTGGGGCCTGTCCCCCAAACATATGAGTTTCAGAATGGCCTGCTGACGTTTACCCCGGGCTGTGCTGAAGTTGGTGGTGAAGTTGTGTGGCTGACTGGATGTGCAGGTGGAAGAAGAGGAGGAGGAAGCCGAATAGGAGGAGGAGGCAACAGGAGGCATAGAATAATGCCCTGTGATCCTTGGCGGCGGAAGGACGTGCTCCAAACAACTCTCCGCCTGGGGCCCAGCCGCCACTACATTTACCCAGTGTGCAGTTAGGTAGATATAGCGTCCCTGGCCGTGCTTACTGGTCCATGTATCTGTGGTTAGGTGGACCAGGCACAGATGGCGTTGCGCAGTGCACACTTTATTTTATCGGATACTTGGTTGTGCAGGGAAGGCTCGGCTCTCTTGGAGACGTAATGGCAGCTGGGAACAACGTACTGTGGGACAGCCACCGCCATCAGCTGTTTGAAGCTGTCCGTGTCCACCAGCCTGAATCACAGCATTTCAAAGGCCAGCAGTTTAGAAATGCTGGCATTCGTGCCCAGGGCTCGAGGGTGGCTAGGTGGTAATTTACGCTTAAGCAGCATCAGTATAGAACTTCTATTGGTCAAGCAATTCTTGCAATGAAGTACTTATTATTTTCAAAAATGTTTTAAATATAAAAAAATATATATTTTTTTTAAATATACAAGTTTTTAGTTACTATAATTTTAACAAAAACACATCGATAATTTATTATTTGAATTGTGTAGTTTTGTGATGTCAATGCACTGTACTTATATAAGTGGTATTAAGTATATTTTATTTTTCCGTTTGAGCACCTATTTTTGAATTGGCGCCAGAATATAAGGAAGCCAATTTTGGGGGTCCGATTACCACTGAGGAAGGGGTATTATTCACCCTGAAACGCGTCTGCGCAGACCCCGATACCACATCGACCTCCGGAGGAATTATATAGAGCGTTACCCGAACTGTGCCTGGACCATCCTGAATGTCCCAGATACCGCGTGAAAGGTGAATGTAAAGTGGAGCATGCGATAAAGCTAAGGAGCCAGCGTGCACAAACCTCACCAGCGTGGATGCTATCGGAATAACCGACCCAAAAGTATCAGAAGGCACGGAAAAAGCGGGTAAGATCGCTCCATTATTTGAATGCCGGCACTACTATATCACTGTTACTCATAGTTGGTGCACCTTACTTCCAGCGGCACGCCGCTGAGAAAACTATTATACACGAAGGCTATTTTGCACCTCTGCAGTGCGTACTTACAACTCTTGGAACTTGGAGAATTGACCACCAAATATATCCCGGAGTAAAAGTTAGCCAATACAACATTAAGAGACATTGACCTTTCAGCGATATATTGAACTTATGGGTTGTTGCAATATTCCCAATACTGACTTATTAATAGAGGCTGCTAAGAACATATTAGATGCTGCTACTTTATTGATGCTATTTTAGAAGATGCTGCTATTTGGGATCCACAATATTATTGTTTAAGCACGATAGCATTTCAGTTTTGCCTTGTCCCTGGTGACAGTGACAACGTCATGTTCTTATAACAACCTTATACCGTACTAATTCTTATCATAGGCAGTGACGTTGCCATTATCATAGGGTATTTTTGTCTATATTTCATTTTTTTCTTTTTATGTGGTTTTTATTGCTCCTCAATCCGAATAGTGTATTTTAATCCCTGAAGTGTGTGAGTACTAATGTATTTTTTTATTTGCTAAACAAGCAATTTTACAACAATATATACTATCATTAAAGTGTGTATCCAGCGATCCATCAGAGTGCCCAGTCTCTCTTTTACTAGTATATTTTGATCATTTATCGGTAGTTGGTGGAACTTGACTTGACTGTGGGCTTGACTGTGAGCACCTGAATAGGCGTAATTACACTCCTGTGCGTCATAATACATCTTTATATAGGTGGTAATTTGCGCTTTCTCTCCAAGGTTTGTGAGAAGGAGAGCTGAATGCTGCCATGTGACATGGTGGAGATGCTTGGTGACGGAGGTGGTGGTGTTGGTGGCACATCCTCTGTTTGCTGGGCGGCAGGTGCC
Organism: Bufotes viridis; assembly: GCA_033119425.1. Classification (NCBI taxonomy): domain Eukaryota; kingdom Metazoa; phylum Chordata; class Amphibia; order Anura; family Bufonidae; genus Bufotes; species Bufotes viridis. The sequence continues at coordinate 467,292,872 of CM065589.1, forward strand.
AACGTTCCTCCCAAGGCGGAGGAAGAGGCCGAGGCAGCAGCAGAAAAGGGAGCATGTTTTTAAGGGGTTTACTCCACTGCAGTTCATGCTTTGCATGTAGATGCCTGGTCATGCCGGTTGTACTAAGGTTCAGAAAGTTAATGCCTCGCATCAGGCTCTGATGGCACAGCGTGCAAACCACTTGGGTCTTGTTGTCAGTACATTGTTTGAAGAAATGCCATGCCAGGGAACTCCTTGAAGCTGTCTTTGGGGTGCTCGGTTCCTGGTGGCAGTTGCCAGTAGCAGGCGAACTCTCTTGGCGGCGGCTGTTCTGCCATTGCCCCCTGCTACCTCTTTTGCTATGCTGTTGGCTCTGTCTCACCACTGCCTCTTCCTCTGAACTATGAAAGTCAGTGGCACGACCTTCATTCCATGTGGAGTCTAGGACCTCATCATCCCCTGCATCATCTTCCACCCAGTCTTCCTCCCTGACCTCCTGTTCGGTCTGCACACTGCAGAAAGACGCAGCAGTTGGCACCTGTGTTTCGTCATCATCAGAGATGTGCGGACTCTGATGAGGTGGTATTCCCATGTCCACTACATCAGTAAACATAAGTGATTGTGCGTCAGTGAAATCTATGTCTTCCACCGCTGGGGAAGGGCTAGGTGGATTCCCTTGGGAAACCCTTCCAGCAGAGACTTCAAACAGCATAAGAGACTGCTGCATAACTTGAGGCTCAGACAGTTTCCCTGATATGCATGGGGGTGATGTGACAGACTGATGGGCTTGGTTTTCAGGCACCACCTGTGCGCTTTCTGCAGAAGACTGGGTGGGAGACAATGTTGTGAACGTGCTAGATCCACTGTCGGCCACCCAATTGACTAGCGCCTGTACTTGTTCAGGCCTTACCATCCTTAAAACGGCATTGGGCCCCACCAAATATCGCAGTAAATTCTGGCGGGTACTGGGTCCTGAGGTAGTTGGTTCACTAGTTTGTGAGGCTGTGGCAGAACGGCCACATCCTCTCCCAGCACCAGAGGGGCCACTAACACCACCACAACCATGTTAGTGTCCCTTACTAGTTGTTTTCCTTATTGTTACCGTTCACCACAATAATAAAAAAATAATTTAGCCCAATGTATTGAGTTCAAATTCAGGCCTTTTTTTTTTTTTTTTTTACAGGCACCTACCACTATCTGGCTATCTATTTATCTACCGTATTAAAATTATGATCAAAATTATTCAACCCCCAATGCTGTAAAGGGTTTTTGTGAATTTATTGTATATTTGTAATTGTGTTCAGAATGAAATCTTACAAGGACTTTTTAAAGAACCAAATGCAACTAAAATTACATCAATTGTTTTTGTAATACAGTATTCATTTTTTTTTTTGTGATTTCTTCATTGACACAATTATTCAACCCCTTAAATACTACCACTCTTAAGAACAGAGGTTCATTCAAGTGTTTTCGATCAGGTATTAAAAACACCTGTGGATGTCAAGGAGCAACAATCAAGCATAATGAGCACCAATTAGGCAGATTTAAAATGACTATGATCCTCAGCTCTTTCTAGACATTTACTGGTGTGTTTACAAACATGGTAAAGTCAAGAGAATAGTCCAGGAAGACAAGAGAAGAGGTGATTTCTCTTCACAGGAAGGGCAATGGCTATAAGAAGATTGCAAAGATGTTAAACATACCAAGAGACACCATAGGAAGCATCATTCGCAAATTCAAGGCAAAGGGCACTGTTGAAACGCTACCTGGTCGTTGCAGAAAGAAGATGCTGACTTCGACTGCTGTGCGCTACCTAAAGCGCAAAGTGGAGAAAAGTCCCTGTGTGACTGCTGAGGAACTGAAAAAAGATTTGTCAGATGCGGGTACTGAAGTTTCAGCTCAGACAATAAGGCGCACACTACGTAATGAAGGCCTCCATGCCAGAACGCCCAGGCGCACCCCCTTGCTGTCTCCAAAGAATAAGATAAGTCGACTGCAGTATGCCAAAAGTCATGTGGGCAAACCACAAAAGTTTTGGGATAGTGTTCTGTGGACTGATGAAACAAAATTAGAACAGTTTGGGCCCATGAATCAACGCTATGTTTGGAGAAGGAAGAACAAGGCCTATGAAGAAAAGAACACCTTGCCTACTGTGAAGCATGGCGGGGGGTCAATCATGCTTTGGGGCTGTTTTGCTTCTACAGGTACAGGGAAGCTTCAGCGTGTGCAAGGTACCATGAATTCTCTTCAGTACCAGGAGATATTGGATGAAAATGTGATGCAGTCTGTCACAAACCTGAGGCTTGGGAGACGTTGGACCTTTCAACAGGACAATGATCCCAAGCATACCTCCAAGTCCACTAGAGCATGGTTGCAGATTAAAGGCTGGAACATTTTGAAGTGGCCATCGCAGTCACCAGACTTAAATCCGATTGAGAACCTCTGGTGGGACTTAAAGAAAGCAGTTGCAGCGCGCAAGCCTAAGAACGTGACTGAACTGGAGGCTTTTGCCCATAAAGAATGGGCGAATATACCCATAGATCGCTGCAAGACACTTGTGTCAAGCTATGCTTCACGTTTAAAAGCTGGTATAACTGGAAAAGGATGCTGTACTAAGTACTAAGATTGAATGTCACTTGGGGGTTGAATAAAACTGATAATGATGTGAGCACAGAAAAGACATTTGTGGTTATTTCATTATAAATGTTATGTTATATTTGTCTGACTTACAAGTGCTTCTTTGATTTAATTGTAAACAAGATGACTGAAATGATCAAAATCAATGTCAAACTGGCTTAAACACTCAATTTCAGAGGGGGTTGAATAATTTTGAACACAACTGTACACTTATACAGGCACAGCAGTAACCACAGATTTAGGGGAATATCAATTGTAGGCCTAGTATTTAGGCCCTGGATGAAAGGTATCCTTTTACGGACAGAATTTCACTTGGAGATGCACAGTAGCGTGTGAAAAATTTAGAGGATTATGCTTTCAGCACTTGTATTTTAACACTTCGTGTAATATACCCTTTTATGGAAAGAAATACACTTGAAGATGCACAATAGTGTGTGTAGTTATTGAGGATGACCCTATCAGCACTTGTATTTACACCTGGAGTGTAATATACCCATTTACGGACAGAAATACACTTGGAGATGCACAATAGTGTGTGCAAATGTAGAGGATTATGCTTTCAGCACTTGAATTTTAATACTTAATGTAAAATATACCCTTTTATGGAAAGAAATATACTTGGAGATGCACGGTAGCGTGTGCAAATATAGAGGATTTATTTACCAGGCCTTGTATTTAGACGCTAGCACGCTGAGTGTAATATACCCTTTTACGGAGAGATTTACACTTGGCCAGCCACAGCTGGAACACCAGATTTAGGGGATTGCTATTTTGGCAATTGAATTTCACCCCAGAACAAAATCTATCCTTTGCCGGACACTATTAAACTTGGCCAGCCACTGCTGGGACACCAGATTTAGGGGATTTGCTATTTTGGCTATTGAATTTCACCCCAGAACAAAATATATCCTTTGCCGGACACTATTAAACTTTGCCAGCCACTGCTGGGACACCAGATTTAGGGGATTGCTATTTTGGCAATTGAATTTTACCCCAGAAAATTATCTATCCTTTGCCGGACACTATTAAACTTGGCCAGCCACTGCTGGGACACCAGATTTACGGTATTTCTATCCTGAGTTTCTAGGGGTGACAATAAGCACAGCCAAGCCCCTGATGCAGGATATAGCAAAAAAACTAGTATTGATGGACTTGGTGGCTGCTCTACTTTTCAGTAGGTTGAGATGGTGCTCAATATCTAATAGGTGTAAGCTCCAAACACCAAAAAAGTTAATTCTATAGTAAAACTTATGAAATGGCACTTATATATCTGGAGGATCGATTTTGTTTATAATGTCAATTTATTAGTTCTGTCTTTATTTCCTGACTTGAGCTCATAGAGAAAAACCCCAGAAGAAAATGTAATATTTAGATGAATTGGTTTTACTATGTGCCAAAATGTTTAGACAAAAAGCACCAAAATAGTCGCAAATTTTGGATAACATTTTTTGGTGCATACTAAGCTAAACAATAGGTGGTATAAAATAAAATTTAATTAGAAATATTTTTGTGTATTTTGGGAATTTTCAGGCCCTTTCACTTTTTTCACATTTTGCTATTTTGCGGCCTTGTACTAAATAAAATCCAGTTTTTCCTCATCATCCCGCACTCAATACCCCATGATGACAAAGTGAAAACAGAATGTTAGAAAAAATTGCCATATTTCATTGACGTAAGTAGTCAGACACTTTACTCAGGACTTAGTTGAAGCACCTCTCGCAGCGATTACAGTCTCCAATCTTCTTGGGTATGATGCCACAAGTTTGCACACCTGTATATGGGGATTTTCTTTGCACATCCTCTCGAGCTCTGTCAGGTTGGATGGGGACTGTCCTCAGATAGCCGTTTTCTGATCACTCCATAGATGTTTAATTGGGTTCAAATCAGGGCTCTGGCTGCCACTTAACCTTTTAAGGACTCGGGTTTTTTTCATTTTTGCATTTTCGTTTTGCTCTCCCTGCCTTCCGAGAGCCATAACTTTTTTATTTTTACGTTCACATGGCCATATGAGGGCTTTTATTTTGTGAGACAAGTTGTACTTTCCAACACCACCATTTAATATTGCATACTGTGGCGTTTCGAAATGTCAGCCTTATACAATCACACATCTGTGAGGTGACTTGTTGAATCAGACATTCTCCACTTACAGTTTACACATCAGACACCCAGGAGTTAATCAAGTAGTCTTTAATCCGGAGATTGTATTACAAGATATGCAAGGAATCCAGATGGTAAAAGAATTATGCCTCTAATAATCTCCTTGATAAGAACATGAGATACACATATTCACCTCAGATTCTCCTCAGAATCTCCTCAGAATTAGAGCACACAAAACAGCAATGCATGACACGGTAAGCAGGAAGTGGCTAGACTGAACCAACTAGAAGCAGAAACAGAGGGGGGAGGAGAAGAGAGGAGCATACCAATACACAATGCAAGATACTGAAACAGAACACATACAATGTAGTGGTAAGCGGGAAAAAAATTCCAAATGTGGTGAAATTGCAAAAAAAAACCAATTCCACCAGACTTTTACGGGTTTTTAAATTACGACGTTTGATGTGCAATAAAACTGACCATTTAGTTTTATTCTACAGGTCAGTACGAATTCGGCGATACCCAATATGTATAGTTTTTCTTGCGTTTTGATAGTAAAAAAAATTCAAAAGTGGGACATTTTTTTTTTTTTGTCACCATATTTTGACCCCCATAACTTTTTTGTAATTAAGTGTATGGCATTGTATGGGGGCTTATTTTTTGCAGGCGATCTAAACTTTTAGTTGATACCATTATGGGGTGTGTAGGACTTTTGGGCGCTTTTTTTTATTATTTTATTATTTTTTATTTATTTTATTTTATTTTTGGGGAAAGGGGGGTGATTTGAAGTTTTTTTCTTTTTTTTTTTTCTTTTACACTTTTATATAGGTCCCATAGGGACCTATATAAATCAGTCATCTGATTGCTTCTAACATAAACTCCAATACACTTGCATTGGAGTTTATAAGGATTTTACTACTTTCCTATGAAGCCCTATTGCTAACAAGGGCTGCATAGGATATAGTAAGTAGTAACCTCGATTAATTCTTTGGGTTCGAGGTTATTACATCCAGCGATGCGATTCCCCCGATCACCACTAGGAGGAGCCGCAGAGCTGCCGAAAGTTTTACTTTCGGTTTTAGCGCACGCAGATGCCTTGGTCAGGATTGACCACGGCATCTGCGGGGTTAAATGATTGTGATCGGCATCGCTGCCAACCACGATCATTAGCCACGGGGGTCAGCTACAGGAAACAGCCGGACCCCCGCAGCGATCGCGCCCGCAGCGGGCAGGAGCGGGCACCATGGTTAGGGACTAGACCCATGACGTACCCATACGTCATGAGTCCTTAAGGGGTTAAGGACATTAAAGGAGTTGTCTTTAAGCCACTCCTGTGTTGTCTTGGCTGATTCCAACTTGTCTTGTTGGAAAGTAAACCTTCAGCTCCGTATGAAGTTTAGAGCACTCAAGAACAGGTTTTCATTAAGAATATCTCTGTACTTCGCTCCATTCAGCTTTCTCTCAACCCTGACCAGTCTCCCTCTCCCAGCTGCTGAAAATCACCCTCACAACATGACACCATCATGATTGACTGTAGGAATGGTATTGGGCAGGTGATGAGCAGCACCAGCCTTCCTCCAGACATGACGTTTAGAACTGATGCCAAAAAGTTCAATCTTCCATCAGACCTGAGCATTTTATTTCCCAAAGTCTGAGAGTCCTTTAGGTGCTTTTTATTTTTTATTTTTTTGCAAATTTCAGAAAGACTTTCATATGTCTTTTACTGAGGAGAGACTTACTTCTTACTTCTTACTTACTTCTACGACTGTGCCATAAAGTCCAGATTGGTAGGGTGCTGCTCTGATGGTTGACCTTCTGGAAGTTTCCCCCTTTCCTCACCTTGAATCTTTGGAGCTCAGCCAGAGTGGCCATTGGGCTCTTGATCACCTCTCTTACCAAGGCCCTTCTCCTCAATTACTTAGTTTGGTGGGACAGCTCTAGGAAGAGTTCTAGTTGTTCCAAACTTCTTCCATTTAAGAATTATGGATGCTTTTAGGAACATTCAGTGCAGCAGAATTATTTGTACCCTTCTCCAAATATGTGCCTCCATACAATCCTGTCTTTGGGCTCTACAGGCAGTTCTTCCCATGGTTTGTGTTTTGCTCTTATATGTGTAGCATCCCCAAGTCAGGGCAATGTGTGGAACTAACCTGGGGAATGCCAGTGATGGAGAGGCCGGCACGCTGTTCCTCTGGGGCACTCTCTGGGTTCTGAAGGGACACAGCCAGGTGCAATGTGAGGTGCCCTTGGTGTTGTAGTTTAACGTGCCTATGGCTAAGTCCCTGATGTTTCGTGACGCCAGTGCCAATAAACGGTGGCACACCGTATTTATAGTAGGAATAATAGAGGTGCAGACTTGTAGCTTGAAAACAGAATTCCAACTTTACTGAAACAGTGGCAATACAGAAGGCAACCTCTTAAAACAGTTCTTGTTGCAGACAATAGACTTTTGTACAGTCGCAGTTACAGCAGGCTTACATCCAGCAAGGTAAAATAGAGGGTAAAATAACAGGACTTTGAATTGCAGGTGAACCTTACTTTCTTCCTGGCTTGTCCTGACTGGCAATTATTCTTCAAGGCCCCAATGCCCTACTTCTGGCTTATATCCTTGAATCTCCAGTTTACAGTGTACCTCCTCTTGACATTTCAGTACCTCTTGCTCTAGGGATTGCCTCTGCTTGACTTCTGCTGACTTGCTTAGGCCCGAGACATGTGGCCTTCACAGACTCCAGGGTCTGCACTTCTTCCCAGGCCCATGGCCTGGTGTAGACTTCACAGGCTCATGGCCTGGAGTAGACTGACTTCTTTCCTTCCCTGACTGGGCCTTATATAGACTAGGGCTACCTAGCTCCCTCTAGTGACTAGAGCTGGAATTACATCCCTAGCCGGCCTGCACATGGCACATTTAACAGTAACAGGGAATTAAATACTATAAATTACATTACATTTTAAGAATAGGACTTTTACCAGCCTCCCCATAAATGAGAGGAACGACAGCATCCAAGTGACCCTTCTGTAGTGACGGGTAGTACAACTCCCGTACACTACATACCCCGCTGCTTTAAGCTGAGTACGACCTCGTACTCTAACAGGGTACCGCCCGACTGGAATTTTCACCTGAAAGAGACAAGAAAAACATGCAGGCATACATACATATCAGTAATCAATTCCATCTGCATTGACGATTATTATCAGGTCCAGCTGGTAACGGAGAAGTGCGGTGACAAGGGGCGTCGCTCTCTTTCTTCAGGATAGTGAGTGGAACTGGGGCGCTGACCTGGCACAGCGGATGTTAGAGAATACCAGGATAGTCCATGACAATGAATGAGTCATAATAAAAGCAACATCTCAGAGGCTCACACACAGGAAGTCCATCTCTGGGCACATAGACTTGAATAAAATATTTGAGCAATAAATACGGTCAGCAGCACATACATAAAATGACAATACAGGACTTTGACAATACCAGGGTAACACCTTCCTGGCAAGTCCTGCGTATATTTAAAGTGCTGACATAAAAGCCCTTTTCAACCTGAAATGGGGGTTAAAAGGGGATAAAGTGCAAATAAAAGCACAACTTGGAATTATGAAAGTACTTGACGCCAAAATGGTAGCAGCAGGCAGGATGTCCCGGAACAGAAAGAGGCAGGCTGGGAGCAGTGGTTCACAGTGGCTACTTATTTGACAAACATGCCACCGGCCGTGGGGAACTGGCAGCAAGCTCTACCAGCCTGACAAACTTAAAGGGGCAGTTCCTGCAACAATTATGATGTCCCTGTGAGGATGAGCAAAAATGGCCTAGCAGGCCTGCTCACAGGTACGTGTCAAATGATCCCTGTTCATCAGAGGTAGTGCAGCCCTGTGCTGCTGGTAGTCTGGGCCATGCACCAGGGCCACTTGGAGGGGGTGCCCACCAAAGAGAATGGGCTGGAAACATCACCGGTATTGGGCCTACCCACCTCACTGGCCCGCTGGGTTGCGGACATATAGGAGCTGCTGGTCTCGGGACACGGGCCGGCGCTGGGGTAGGTACTTCCTCTGGCCGGGACATAACGCTCCCGTCAAGGCGGACTCGGCTCCTAGCATATGTCAATTTATCCGCTTTTACACGGACCTTGGGTGGCTCAGCGTTAGCGGCAGGACCTTGGACTACAGGTTCGGGTGGTACAGGGGTCACAGGTAACTCACCACCGCTGGACTGCTGCGCTGTCTTCTTAGCATCTGCCACTTGCCGCAGGCCGTCCAGGTAAACCTGTAAGGACGCGATCCGCTCCTCCAGGGCGGAGATCTCACTGCTGGATTCCGGCACACTTGCAGCAGGCTCAGACGAGGTTCTTTCATGGCGGTTCCTCCGCAGGTCATCCATCGCTTCACTGAACTGGGCCATCCGCGCCCAATCAGCGGCTGTCTTCTCGTCGCGGCAGCTCTGGAGAGGATAAGGACTGGGAGGCTTGTCCAGGACCGTCGGCTGCCAGAAGATGTTCGGGCCGAGAAAGGAACTCTTCTCCTGGTATGTATTCCGGATGGGTCCCGGCGGGTCCTCTGCCTCCACCGGATCTTCTGCTTCTTCCCAGTCCTCCGGTACCGGTCCGGGACGGGTCACCGCAGTGGCATATGGGCCTCGCAGGCCCTCCGCGGGAGTGAACTCCACTCTCTCTCCGACCGCTAGATTATGCAGTCGCCCTGGGAGATAGCTGCGCTTGACGGACCGGCGATTCACATAATAGTCCCGATTGGTGCCGGTTTCTTGGATGAATCCAAATCCTCTGACCTTGTCAAACTCTAGCACGACTCCGGTGCGGCGTTCGAGCTGGGGCTTGCTGTCCCTGGAGTCCTCATAAATCCGCTTGGTGACTTCCTCGAAGTATTTCTTCTGAGTGGTAGTTTTTAACCACATCAGCCCCCCTAGCTTAAACACCCTTAAAGACCAGGCCACTTTTTTCAATTCTGCACTACGCTACTTTCACCGTTTATTGCTCGGCCATACAACTTACCACCCAAATGAATTTTACCTCCTTTTCTTCTCACTAATAGAGCTTTCATTTGGTGCTATTTCTTTCTTGCTGACATTTTTACTTTTTTGATATTTTACTTTTTTGATGAAATTTTGCAAAAAAATGATATTTTTCACTTTATGTTGGAAAATTTGTCAAATAAAACTACATTTCTCTAAAAATTTTCTCTAAATTTATTGTTCTACATGTCTTTGATAAAAAAAAATGCAATAAGTGTATATTTATTGGTTTGGGTAAAAGTTATAGCGTTTACAAACTATAGTGCAAAAAAGTGAATTTCCGCACTTTGACTTTCTGAGCACCTGTCCTGTTTCCTGACGTACTACAATGCCCAGACAGTAGAAATACCCCATAAATGACCCCATTTCCGAAAGTAGACACCCTAAGGTATTCACTGAGGGGCATAGTGAGTTCATGGAAGTTTTTATTTTTGTCACAAGTTAGCGGAAATGGATTTTTTTTTTTTTACAAAGTCTCATATTCTACTAACTTGTGCCAAAAATACAATTTTACATGAACTCACCATACCCCTCATAGAATACCTTAGGGTGTCTTCTTTCGAAATGGGGTCACTTGTGGGGTATTTATACTGCCCTGGCATTTTAGGGGCCCCTAAAGCGTGAGAATCCAAATGCGTAAAAATGCCCTGTAAAATCCTAAAGGTACTCATTGGTTTTAGGGCCCATTTGCGCATCTTGGATGCAAAAAGTGGCACACATGGGGTATTGCCGTACTCAGGAGAAGTAGGGCAATGTGTTTTGAGGTGTATTTTTACCTATACCCATACTGGGTGTGAAAATATCTCTGTAAATCACAACTTTTTCCATTTTTTTATACAAAGTTGTCCATTTACAGAGATATTTCTCTCACCCAGCATGGGTATATGTAAAAATACACCCCAAACACATTGCCCTACTTCTCCTGAGTACGGCATACTCATGTGTGCCACTTTTTGCAGCCAAGATGCGCAAAGAGACCCTAAATCCAATGAGTACCTTTAGAGATTTTACAGGGCATTTTACGCATTTGGTCCAAACTGCTTGACGTTTAGGGGCCCCTAAAATGCCAGGGCAGTAAAAATAGCACACAAGTGACCCCATTTCGGAAAGTAGACACCCCAAGGTATTCGGTGATGGGCATAGTGAGTTCATGGAAGTTTTTATTTTTGGCACAAGTTTGCGGAAATTGATTTTTTATTTTTTTACAAAGTCTCATATTCCACTAACTTGTGCCAAAAATAAAATTTTACATGAACTCACCATACCCCTCACGGAATACCTTGGGGTGTCTTCTTTCTAATATGGGGTCACTTGTGTGGTATTTTACTGCCCTGGCATTTTAGGGGCCCCTAAGCGTCAAAAGCAGTTTGGAATCCAAATGCGTAAAAATGCCCTGTAAAATCCTAAAGGTACTCATTGATTTAGGGCCCTTTGCGCATCTTGGATGCAAAGAGTGGCACACATGGGGTATCGCCGTACTCGGGAGAAGTAGGGCAATGAGTTTGGGGTGTCTTTTACATATACCCCTACTGGGTGTGAAAATATCTCTGTAAATGACAACTTTGTATAAAAATTTTAAAAAGTTGTCATTTACAGAGATATTTCTCTCACCCAGCATGGGTATATGTAAAAATACACCCAAACACATTGCCCTACTTCTCCTGAGACTGCTGATACCTGTGATGCTACTTTTGCAGCCAAGATGCGCAGAGCCCTAAATCAAATGAGTACCTTTAGAATTTCACAGGACATTTTCGCATTTGGATTCAAACTGCTCTGACGCTTAGGGGCCCTAAATGCCAGGGCAATAAACTACCACACAATGACTCTATTTCAGAAAGTAGACACCCCAAGGTATTCGTAATGGGCATGGTGAGTTCATGGAAGTTTTATTTTTGGCACAAGTTAGCGGAAATGGATATTTTTTTTTTTTTTTTACAAAGTCTCATATTCCACTAACTTGTGCCAAAAAATAAAATTTTACATGAACTCACCATACCCCTCACGGAGTACCTTGGGGTGTCTTCTTTCTAATATGGGGTCACTTGTGTGGTATTTTACTGCCCTGGCATTTTAGGGGCCCCTAAACGTCAGAAGCAGTGTGGAATCCAAATGCGTAAAAATTTCCTGTAGAAATCCTATAAGGTACTCATTGGATTTAGGGCCCCTTGCACATCTTGGCTGCAAGAAGTGGCACACATGGGGTATTGCCGTACTCAGGAGAAGTAGGGCAATGTGTTTTGGGGCGTATTTTTACCTATACCTTCCTATACTGGGTGTGAAAAATATCTCTGTAAATGACAACTTTGTATAATTTTTTTAAAAAGTTGTCATTTACAGGATATTTTCACACCCAGTAATGGTATATGTAAAAGTACACCCCAAAACACATTGCCCTACCTCTCCTGAGTACAGAGATGCCACATGTGTGCCACTTTGCAGCCAAGATGCAATCGACCTAAATCCAATGAGTACCTTTATAGGACAGTATTTTACGCATTTTTCTTCTCACGCTTCAGGGCCCTAAAATGCCAGGGCAGTATAAATACCCCACATGTGACCCCATTTTGGAAAGAAGACACCCCAAGGTATTCTGTGAGGGGCATGGCGTGTTCATAGAAGATTTTTTTGCACAAGTTAGCGGAATTTGATTTTTTTGTTTTTTTCACAAAGTCTCCCTTTCCGCTAACTTGTGACAAAAAGTTCAATCTTTCATGGACTCAATATGCCCCTCAGCGAATACCTTAGGGTGTCTTCTTTCCAAAATGGGGTCACATGTGAGGTTTTTGTACTGCCCTGGCATTTGAGGGTCTCCGTAATCATTACACGTATGGCCAGCATTAGGAGTTTCTGCTATTCTCCTTATATGGAGCATACGGGTAATGAGATTTTTTTCCGTTCAGCCTCTGGGCTGAAAGAAAAATGAACGGCACAGATTTCCTCATTCGCATCGATCGATGTGGATGAAAAAATCTCTGCCAAAAAATATGCAAGAAAAAAAAGAGGGCCTGGCGATTGCCAGGACATAGGGGCTCCGCCCAAACATCCATACCCACTCAGCTCCTATGTCCTGGCAAGCGTGATTTCTCCATTCACATCGATCAATCCATCGGTGTGGAGGAAGACATCTTTGCCAGATTTTTGATACAAAGTGTTTGCCAAAGCATATGAACTCCAACACCTCTCCTCAGCTCACATGCCAGGGCAAGCGTACCTGTCCTGCAGAGGAGAAATCTCGTCTTGCAGCGCCGCATACACTGACTTCACGTGTCTTCTGATAGCAGCAATGCTTCTCTCAGAATTCACATCAGTGCTGCGGCGTTTTCGTCGGTTGGTCCGTTGGTCTGTTGGTATACCTGGAAAATAAAGGGTGGTTATGGGGGAAAAAAAAAAAGAAGAAAAAACAGGCAGCAGGCACATGACTTGAACGTTGCAAACTTTATAAAACCAGAACATTTTAAAACTTTTATAAAACATGAACATAAAAACCTGAACTAACTCAAGATTTTTCTTTTTCTTGCTACCTGTTTAATTTTTTTTTTTTGTTTTCCATGTCACTCTTTATTTTCCTAGCAGAAACCTCTCCTTTCCCATGGGACAATGTGTAAAGTGTAAATCACACAGAGATGGTGCGAAGTACATTATACGCGTTATCCCAAGTGAAAGGAGACGTTTCACCATTTCACACTTCTGCTGTAGCACACCAGCACCATCCCTATGTGTTAGGGTCTCTCAAAACCTAGTGTCCTGAGAGACCCTAGAGCCTGAGTGGAAAAAAACTACCTGTGTAGTGCTGTCCCTAGGTCCCTAAGTGTACCTGAGTGTGGTACTTCGGAAACACTCTCCAAGGCATAGGGCAGGGTGGTCAGGACAGTCAGGACAGAAATAGCGGGTGTCACGCCTTATTCCACTCCTGCTACAGACCACGACATCTTTTCGGGGTGGCGGTTGGGTTGAGGTACCCGGCACAGCGCTAGGGAAGTGCCGCTCGTGTAGACGGCTAACTACACTGGTGGATGGGGCCACGGAACCTCCTGGGTACAGGAGGTTCTCGATGATCTCTTCCTGAAATTTGAGGAAGGATCCCGTTCTCCCAGCCTTACTGTAGAGAACGTAACTGTTATATAGAGCCAATTGAATCAAATATACAGACACCTTCTTATACCAGCGTCTGGTCTTTCGGGAAACCAAATAAGGGGCCAACATCTGGTCGTTGAAGTCCACCCCTCCCATGTGGAGGTTATAGTCGTGGACCGAGAGGGGCTTTTCAACGACACTGGTTGCCCGTTCAATTTGGACTGTCGTGTCTGCGTGAATGGAGGAGAGCATGTAAGCGTCACGCTTGTCTCTCCATTTCACCGCGAGCAGTTCTTCGTTACACAGTGCAGCCCTCTGCCCCCTTGTAAGTCTGGTGGTAATGAGCCGTTGGGGAAGCCCGGCGACTAGGTCGCACGGTGCCGCAGCAGCCAATCTGTTCTAGGAACAAATGCCTGAAGAGGGCCACACTTGTGTAAAAGTTGTCCACGTAAAGATGGTACCCCTTGCCGAATAAGGGTGACACCAAGTCCCAGACTATCTTCCACTGCTCCCCAGGTAGTCAGGGCAACCGACCGGCTCCAGGGTCTGATCTTTTCCCTCATAGATCCGAAATTTGTGCGTATAGCCTGTGGCCCTTTCACAGAGCTTATACAATTTGACCCCATACCGGGCGCGCTTGCTTGGGATGTACTGCTTGAAGCCAAGGCGCCCGGTAAAATGTATTAGGGACTCGTCTACGCAGATGTTTTGTGCAGGGGTATACAAATCTGCAAATTTCTGGTTGAAATGGTCTATGAGGGCCGAATTTTATGGAGCCGGTCAAAAGCAGGGTGGCCTCTGGGACGGGAGGTGGTGTTGTCACTAAAGTGCAGGAAACGCAGGATGGTCTCAAAACGTGTCCTGGACATGGCAGCAGAGTACATGGGCATGTGATGAATTGGGTTCGTGGACCAATATGACCGCAATTCATGTTTTTGGTTATGCCCATGCTGAGGAGAAGGCCCAGAAAAGTTCTAAGTTCGGAAACTTGGACTGGTTTCCACCGGAAAGGCTGGGCATAAGAGCTTCCCGGGTTGTCGGCGATAAATTGAGTGGCATATCTGTTTGTTTCTGCCACGACTAGGTCATAGAGCTCCGCAGTGAAAAACAGCTCAAAAACCCCAGCGCCCGATCCTATCTGAGCTGTTTCCACCCGAACTCCTGACTGGGCGGTGAAAGGGGAACTAATGGTGCGGCTGAAGTTGGGGGCTGCCAATCAGGATTTGCCAGCACCTCAGGGACTCTAGGGGCTCTACGGGCCTGTCTGCGCGGTGGCTGCGACGGGAAACTACTGCACGTGCCACCGTACCAGCTTCTACTGCCCTTCTGGTGCTCGCCACTTCACCATGTTGTACGGCAGTGCTGGTAGAAGGTCCAGGACGGGCTGCGCTGCTGGTGTATGCCTCACCACGTAATCCGGCAGCGCCAGCCCCACTCTGCTGCCCTTGAGGCGGATCCTGCGCAACCTGCGGTCTAGCAACACGGGGCCGGGTGCGCCTGCTTCTATCAGGGACCTCCACCTCCTCGTCAGAACTTTGAGTCAGAGAGCCACTGCTCTCTACAGGTTCGTATTCTGACCCGCTAGATTCGTCAGATGAGGGTTCCCATTCCTCATCCGACTGGGTCAGAATCCTGTAGGCCTCTTCAGAGGAATACCCCTTGTTTGACATTTGGCCGTCTAAATTTAGGGGTATTC
This sequence comes from Bufotes viridis, assembly GCA_033119425.1. Taxonomy (NCBI): domain Eukaryota; kingdom Metazoa; phylum Chordata; class Amphibia; order Anura; family Bufonidae; genus Bufotes; species Bufotes viridis. The sequence continues at coordinate 467,308,372 of CM065589.1, forward strand.
CTGAGACTACCCAAGAAAAAAGCAAGCCTGTCTTACAATTGAGAGTGTAGCGAAGTACAGAAGCCGCTGCGATTGATAAAAAGATCAAAACTGATTTTTATCGCCGCAGCGCTTGTGAAAGGATTGTGCAGTGATTACAAAAAAAAAAATTTTTGTCACTGCGGCGGGCGGGCGTGGGTGAGACGCAGATGTGGGCGACCGATCAGATCTGATCGGGCAAACACTGCGTTTGGGGTGGAGGGCGAACTAAAGTGACACTAGTACTATTATAGATCTGACCGTGATCAGTTCTGATCACTTACAGATACTATAAAAGTACAAACGCTGATTAGCTCTACGCTAATCAGCGAACCAGTGACTGCGGTGCGGTGGGCTGGGCGCTAACGCTAACTACCTACCAAAGGGGCCTAAACTAGGCTAAACCTAACAGTCAATCCTAGTGAAAAAAAAAAGTGACAGTTTACACTGATCACTTTTTCCCTTTCACTAGATGATTGACAGGTGCTGAAAGGGGTGATCAAGGGGTTAATTTGGGTGATGGGGGGCTGATCAGGGGCTAGTGTGTGGTGCTTGGGTGTACTCACAGTAGGTGTGCTCTCTCCTGGCTCCAACCGACGAAAAGGACCCAGGAGAGAGCACAGAAGCCATTTAATCCATCATATTTACAAATATGATGGGTTAAATGGCTTCTCATTCGTTTTTAAAAGTCATCAGCCCGCCAGCGCTTCCGATTGGCTGGCAGGCTGATGACTAACTCCTCCTGCGCCTTTTGCCATGCGCGATGTGCGCATGCGCGGGCGCATCTATGCGAAATCTCGCGTCTCGCGAGATCACGCGTAGATGCGTCCGATCAGAAGAGCCCGGCCGCCGCGAGAACGCGATCCTGCGTGCGGCGGTCCGGGAGAGGTTAAAGTTGCCGCCACTCGGATCTCGGCCATCAGGGCCGACCACGCGGGGTTCCGCGGGAGGAAGCCTTCTCGCTGCGGGTGGAAGCGGCAGGGCTCGGCTTGTGGCCATGGACAGGTTTGGGCCATGTCGCTGGGAGTATACGCTGGGGGCGCAGGGCGCTCCTTAGTTGCTCCTGGGGTCGCCTCCATTGCTCCAACTACGGCTCCGGATCCCTCTGACATCACAGGTAGGAAGCCCCGTAGCAGGGTGAGCCACTGTTCCTGCAGGCTCCACCCCGTCGTTTCTTGCACGCCCCCTAGGTATTCCAGTATAGGGTAGGCGGTGTCCATATTATATTCCTCAAAGGAAGGCGTTACCTCCAGGTCGTCTTCTCCTCCCTCTTGGAGGGTTTTGGCGCCAAATTTTCGCGCCACTGAGGTCAGGGATGGCGCAAGAAGAAGTCCAATGGCGCCGGCGGTCATCTTGGGCGCCATGATGCATCAATTCAATGACAGCAAGCAGCGGCAGTAAAACAGCATAAAAGTCCACAAAAATGCACTTTGAAGTGGCGATTTTCTTCCTCTTGATAGCGCAACACTGCCCAGCGCTTTTTAGAGGTTTTTGGGACACTTTTCTGTACGTTTTAGGTCCACAAAGTTTACTTCAAATAAACAGGCGTTTTGTCACTTGGCAAACTGGTTAAGGCACAAAGTTCACGTTTTTGCTCACAGTCCGTAAAACGTGCGTATCCTGTTCGTGACGCCAAAATGTAGCATCCCCAAGTCAGGGCAATGTGTGGAACTAACCTGGGGAATGCCAGTGATGGAGAGGCCGGCACGCTGTTCCTCTGGGGCACTCTCTGGGTTCTTGAGGGACACAGCCAGGTGCAATGTGAGGTGCCCTTGGTGTTGTAGTTTAACGTGCCTATGGCTAAGTCCCTGATGTTTCGTGACGCCAGTGCCAGTAAACGGTGGCACACCGTATTTATAGTAGGAATAATAGAGGTGCAGACTTGTAGCTTGAAAACAGAATTCCAACTTTACTGAAACAGTGGCAATACAGAAGGCAACCTCTTAAAACAGTTCTTGTTGCAGACAATAGACTTTTGTACAGTCGCAGTTACAGCAGGCTTACATCCAGCAAGGTAAAATAGAGGGTAAAATAACAGGACTTTGAATTGCAGGTGAACCTTACTTTCTTCCTGGCTTGTCCTGACTGGCAATTATTCTTCAAGGCCCCAATGCCCTACTTCTGGCTTATATCCTTGAATCTCCAGTTTACAGTGTACCTCCTCTTGACATTTCAGTACCTCTTGCTCTAGGGATTGCCTCTGCTTGACTTCTGCTGACTTGCTTAGGCCCGAGACATGTGGCCTTCACAGACTCCAGGGTCTGCACTTCTTCACAGGCCCATGGCCTGGTGTAGACTTCACAGGCTCATGGCCTGGAGTAGACTGACTTCTTTCCTTCCCTGACTGGGCCTTATATAGACTAGGGCTACCTAGCTCCCTCTAGTGACTAGAGCTGGAATTACATCCCTAGCCGGCCTGCACATGGCACATTTAACAGTAACAGGGAATTAAATACTATAAATTACATTACATTTTAAGAATAGGACTTTTACCAGCCTCCCCATAAATGAGAGGAACGACAGCATCCAAGTGACCCTTCTGTAGTGACGGGTAGTACAACTCCCGTACACTACATATGCATTGTTAGCTGTGAGACTTTATATAGACAGGGGTGAGGCTTTCCGAATCATGTTTAATCAACTGAATTTACCACAGGCGGTCTCCAAGCAAAACAATTTTAAACATCTCAAAGATGATTCAAATAAATGGGAGGTCCCCAGAGTTAAAGTTCAAGTGTCATAGCAAAGGGTCTGAATACTTATGTCCATGTAAAACTTTAGTTTTTTCTTTTCATTATGAGGTATTGAGTGCAGAATGATGGGAGATAATTTTATTTTCCCTTAGTTTTGCTTCAGTTTGCTTCAGTACTTTTTGCAAATTAAATTCTTGTTTTTTTTTTCTGTGAGGATGCAATCAGAATGGATCAAGGTTCAGTCCAGATGCTATCCATTGTAAAAGCTGACTGCATCTGGATGGAAAATTTGTTTATGTGAAATAAGGCTACTTTCACATCTGCTCTTTTACTATTCGGTTTTGACATCCAGCTTGGGTCTCAAAACCACAGCAAAACGCTCCCATTATTATAATACAACCAGCTGCATCCGTTCTGAATGGATCCGGTTGTATTATATTGAAAATTAAGAAACCAGATCTGGCACTAAAAGTTGGTGGGCACCGGATTAGTTTTTTGTGTCAAAAAAAAATACGAATCTGGCACCATTTGACTTCTTCAGTTTGCTATGCCGCACACAAAAACGCTGCTTGCAGCATGCGGCATAGGAGCACAACAAACCGTAACAGAATGCATTCTGGTGTACTCGGTTCCGGTTTGTTCAGTTTTGTCCCCAATGACAATGAATGGGGACAAAACTGAAGCGTCGTGCTGCGGTTTTGAGAGCCTGTACAGATGTGCAAGTAGCCTAATCCTAGATTTTATTCCTAGGGCTAAAAATATATATATGTTGTTGCTTTAATCTCAATAATTATAGAAAATAAAACCCTTCAAATAAGCCTTCAATCTAGAGCTATTTCACTTAAAATATATTTCTATGATATGACATAGAATAGATTTTACAAATATTAAAGCTTACAACGGAGAGTTGTTTGGTTTGGTTTTACACAGAATACATTAAACCTTCAGAATACTGAGTCAACCTAGCTTGCAAAAAAGATAAGATTTGTATTAACAATCTGCTGCTCCTCATCCGTATAATTTAGGCTAATTGACTCTTCAAAGAATAAAAATATATGAAAGTGAACTGAATTTTAAGAAGTGTGTAATTGTACAATTTTGCTTATGGCTATTTGAAGAGATTACTCTTATTTAAAGTGCATGGAAGATGTTTGGAGAGTTAGCCCAGCACTCTGTAATGGCACTGACTAATACTACTGAACAGAGAATATGACCATAATAGTATTAAAATTGGCTGATATACTCTAAAATGTCAGTGGATTAACAATAGGGAACATGGAGCAAGTGCTAAAGACCTGCATTGCACCATCAATGGAAGGGCCCCCAGTCAACAGGTCAATTCACCTAGTTTCTGGGGCCCTTACATTCAGCTGTGTCAGATCATAGGCGTGCGCACGGGGTGTGCCGGGTGTGCTTGGGCACACCCTAATCATCACCTCAATGCTGCACTGCCATCTACAACTCCTGATGCGAACAGTTCTTATAGGCTTCAGGCTAGTGGTCTGAAGCCTATGAGAGAGTAGAGCGCTAGAATGGAGTTGCTCCAGGGAGGTATGATGTCGGAGGAAGAGGCGGAGTCTCGTCATCCAGGGGGCGGAGCCTCACAATATGCGGGAGATTCTACAGAGCCCATTGCAGGAGAGAGGAGCAGAAGCTGCAGGTCGGTGAGTGGAGGAGAAGAGGGACTGCTATCTTTACTGGGGGGACTGAAGGGAGGAGGAATAATGGTTGTTCTGGAGACTGTATATTAGAGGGGGGGGGTGATATTATTTACATGGGACTGTATGCTGGAGGGGCTGCAGGCAGGGGGAATGTGATATTATTTACATGGGACTGAATGCTGGAGGGGCTGAAGGTGGGGGTGATATTATTTACATGGGACTGTATGCTGGAGGGGCTGCAGGCAGGGGAAGGTGATATTATTTGCATGGGACTGTTATGACTGTTATGTTTACTTTGGGGGCATTTTGCAGGGGCTGAAGGGAGGAGAAATAATACTGGAGACTGTGTGTTAGAGGGGTCTGTAGAGGGGGGGTGGGGGATATTATTTACATGGGACTGTATGCTGGAGGGGCGGAAGGCAGGAGGGGTGATATTATTTTACGTGGGACTGTATGCTGGAAGGGCTGAAGGCAGGGGGAGTGATGTATTTTACATGGGACTATATGCTGGAAGGGCTGAAGGGCACCATCATTATTACTATTGGGGTCCATTCACATGTCTGTAGTGTACTGCTCACGGATCCGCAGTACACCCAGCCGGCACCCCAATAGAACAGCCTATTCTTGTCCCCAGCTGCGGACAAGAATAGGACATCTTCCATTTTTTTTCTGGAGCCGTGGACTGGAAGTTCGGCAGGCCGCTCCGGAAATGCGGATGCGAAGAGCACACTGTGTGCTTTTCACATCCATTCTGTCCCCATAGAGAATAAATGGGTCCGCACCTGTTCCGCCCAATTGCGGAACGTATGCAGACACATTCTGCGGACGTGTGAATGAAGCCTAAGGCCTAATTCACACATCCGTAGTGTGTTGCGGATCCGCAACACACCTTACCACCAGCCCTATAGAGATTCCTATAGTTGTCCGCAATTGCGGGCAAGAATAGGACATGCTCTATATTATTGCGGAAGATCGGCGGCGCGCTCCGCAAATGCGGATGCGGAGAGCACAGTGTGTACCATTATATGTAATGTCCATCCACATATCTGTTTGGGGGAAGATGGATATAGGATTTGGCCCACACTGCCAAAGCCTGGCCCCAGACTTAAAGTCACACTGTAAGTGTTCTGAATTCTGGGGCCTCACACCCCTCTACTACATTATCTGTACTCAGAGTTATCACTGTGTTATCTGTGGTGTTACATATGACTGCAGGTGACATCTATTACACTATCTGTACTCAGTTATCACTGTTATCTGTGGTGTTACATAGGACTACAGTTAATATATCCTACATTATCTGTACTCAGAGAGTTATCACTGTGTTATCTGTGGTGTTACATAGGACTGCAGGTGACATGTACTGCATTATTTGTAAAAAGGGGCATGTCCATAGGTTGGGGGGCAAATACTTGGCTTGCCCCGGGTGCTGGCAACCCACACTACACCACTGGAACTCTGCCCTGGCTGAGAGTCACCCTCCATATACGTTAGTTATATAACGTTAAGTTAACGCTTAAAGTATGTTCCCTGCTGCTTGCTACCCCTCCTCATTTATACCCCTGTAAAATGTACCCTGATACCCCTCCGTTATAAAATACCGTATAACTGAGGGGTATCAGGGAAAATTACAGGGGGTAATATAACTGAGCAGGGCTATCGGGGACATTATACAGGGGGTAATATAACGGAGGGATCAGGGTAAATTATACAGGGGGTAAAACTCAGGGGTATCAGGGTACATTATTATACAGGGGTAATATAACTGAGGAGGGCTATTTCAGGGGACATGATAATGGGGTAATATAACTTATATAATATGTATAATGTCCCTGATAGCCCTCCTCAGTTATATTACTCCTGTATAATTTACCCTGATACCCCTTAGTTATATTACCCCTGTATAATAATGTACCCTTATACCCCTTAGTGTATTTGTGTATATATATGTGTATATAATATATATACATACATACATACGCGCGCATGTGTGTTTTTGCTTTAGGGTGCACACCCTAATGCAATAGGCTGCGCACGCCTATGTGTCAGATATAATTGAGCAGCCGGCAGTGCCAGTGAGATAAGGGGACCCTTGATCCCCTGCCTCATTATTCCCCTGCCCGTTGGTCATTTAATCCCTCAGATACCATGGTCAATAGTGATCACAGCATCTGTGGAGTTAGGCAGAGGGAGGATGCTACCTCTGCTGTCCAATCAGAGCCCCGGCAGTGAAATTGCAGGTCTCCAATAGGTTACCATGGCATACTGGGGTCTGTTGAAGGTTCCCAGGCCTGTCATGGTAAGCTGCCTGTAAAGCTATGCACGAGACACAGCTTCACAGGCAGGCAATGAAAATCTCATAGACCATAAAAAGTTTCCTATTATGGTCTATAGGGAAAGTGATCAGAAGATTGCAGGTTATAGTCCCTATAAAAGTACAAAGTAAAAAAAAAATTTTAAATCCCCCTTTTCCCAATTTTACATATAGAAATAAATAAACAATAAAAAATAAACAACAGGTGTCGTCGTGTCCGAAAATGTCTGAACTATTAAATATTTTTTTCTGCAGGGTGAACGCCGCAACAGAAAAAAAAAAAAAATGATTCGCCAATTTTTAGTCCCCTTGTCCCCTCCAAAAAATTGGATAACAGTGATAACAGTGATCAAAAAGTCATACACACCCCAAGAATGGTACCAATAAAAAAAAAAAGCCCTTAGATGGAAATATAAAAAAGTTATTTTTGTCAGAAAACAGTAATGCACAGAAAAGTGTTTTCTTTATTTGTAATAAAACAAAATAAAAACTATACAAATTCGGTATAGTTGTATTCACAGAATAAGGACATCATGTCATTTTTAGTGCACAGTGAACATCAAAATATCAAAACTGAAAAAAAAATTAGGGGGGCATAAAAGAGGTACTATATATTAAGGGCACAGTTAGAGGCACCATATATAAAGGGCGCACTGTATATAAAGGGAGCACAGTCAGAGGAATTATATACAGGGGCAGAGAAGAGGCACTATATACAGGAGGCACAGAGCTTGAGGCACTACATATGAGTGTCACAGAGTGTGTGGCACTATCTACAGGGGGCACAGAGTATACGGCTCTATCAATAGATGCACTGTGTGTGGCACTTGATATTCAGAGGCATAGTATGTGAAATGATTGTTTTCAGGGACACAATGCATGCTGCCATTATAGTTATGGCTATCTGAGTGGCACTAAGAGGAGTTTTTTCTTAGACTGATGGTAATGTTGGCGGCACCTCTATTATTACACCTGGCCCCTCCCGTACCAGCCCAATACAAAGGACACCGACAACCATTCTTCTTATTTAACTCTTTTATTTTTGGGTGGTGATCGGCCACAGCTATTTAACCAAACAGGGCGGTTTGCCGGTCGCTGGACTCCCAGCGGAAAAGTACACCAATTTGTCTCCAACACCTCTCCACTGTACTCGCCTGCCGCTTGCTGTGACTTCACAAACTCGACCAGGGCATGCCCCTAACCTAAGATATTCTCAGTATCTTAGGTCTGATGTGTTTGTAGAAGATGTCACCTGTAAGTCACTAAATAGAAATTATTATTCTACCACTGACTGTGTATGATGAGTGCTGTAGTCACCTGTATGATCTACAGCTGATGAAGGGTGGAAGCATTCTGTTTTGTGAAACAACATCTCCCACCATACCTTTACTACTGTATAGGCCCTACTGAGAGCTGCAGTTTCACACTGTACAAGCTTATATGACAAGGACTGAGGGTTCTTTAACACAGAATAATTTTATTGGGAACGAAGCAGACGCTCTCAATCACTGTCAGATAATCTGCTGAGGTGATTGCTGCATTTACATGCAGCAATTAGTGTTGAGCGAGCATGCTCGGCCGAGTACCGGTTCGTCTCGAGCATCGCTATGCTCAGCTGATCCGAACACTCAGCCGAGTACCACATGTGCACGAGCGCCATGCTCGAGTCTCCTCCCCACTTGTTTGGCACTTGCTAAGCAGCCAATAAACGTGCAGGTAAGTATTGCCATCACTGTAATGCCATTAGATATGTTTTCTACTGGCATTACAGTGATTGGCTTGCCAAAACACGTCATCGGGTAGGGACCCAAAACAGTAGCTTCCCATACTTCCCTGTAGCTATGCCCCTGGGCAAACACATCAGTCAGTATGTGTACTTTTCCACAAGTTGTTAAAATACTGCCTCCTGCTAACACGTTCCAGATCTGCTGGTGGTGCAGGTTGTTGTGGTGTGATGACAAAGCTTTCCCACATTTAGCCAAGGCTAACCCAGCCATCTGAGCTGCTGATGGTGACCGAGCTGCCCGTGAGCTGGCTTGGGTGCCACCCTGCTGAGAACATGGTTCCTCCTACTCCTCTTCTTAATCCTCCAGAACTGTGCCCTGGCTGGACAATTGTGTTCTAGGTCAGGGCCTATGTTGGAGCAGGAACCCACCCTCCGAGCCACTTGTAATTGGCTGGCCTTAAGTTAAGGATAAGGCGTGTATATAGTTTTGTTTGTATGGTCAGTTTAGTTGCATTATAGTTATTTTAATATGTTTTTAAGTAAATTTGTAAATAGTTTGGTTAATGGTTTGAGTGAAAGGGGGTGTTGTGTGTGTGTTCGATTAACTGAATTGATTTTCACTGTCTGGTGTTTAGGAATTTCTACACCCCAAATTCAGCACATGTGGCAGGCAGGGGATGTGCGTCAAACCGGCTAGGCCCAGACCTGCTATTACATTTTGCCCCTTTAGCGCACAACACCAGGCCGAGCTGAAGGCTCAATGGCACCAACCAATCATCCGTCTGTTGTTCCATGCCTGTCCACAGCTCCTGCGCGTTGTGGGGTTTTTCCCACAAACACACAAGTTTTAAAACAGACTGCTGTCATTTCCCCTGGCTGTGCTGCTGTTGGTGGTGAAGGTGTTACACTGAGTGGATGAGGGGGTGGTAGAGGAGTAGGAGGAAGCAAAGTAGGAGGAGGAGGTAACAGGATACAACGAGAAATGCCCAGCAATCCTCGGGGGCGGAAGGACATTCACAAAAATGCTATCTGCCTCTGGGCCAGCCACTACATTTGCCCACTGTGTTGTTGAGTATGTGGACATTGCCATAGATAGCGTTGCGCAGTGCACACCTGATTTTGTCCACCACTTGGTTGTGCAGGGAAGGGATGGCTCACCTGCAAAAGTAGCGGTGGCTGGGATACACGTACTGTGGAACAGCCACCGCCATAAGGTTTTTAAAACTGTCCACCAGACAGAATGACAGCATTTCAAAGGACCAGGAAGTTTGAAATAAGGCATTCAGAGCCATGGGTAGGGGGGTACTTCCTCTTTCTATTTCTTTTTCTCTCCAGTGTTTGGGAGATGGACAGCTGATAGCTGAACACTTTCATGGGATTTGGTGGAGATGCTTGGTGACTATGACAGATGTGGTGGTGTTGCTGCCACATCCTCCATTTGCTGGGTGACAGTTTAGAATGTTTATTTATTATTTTTCTCTATTTTATGTTATTTTAAGTCATTTCCCTATCCACATTTGTTTGCAGGAGATTTACCTACATTTTGCTGCCTTTTGCAGCCCTCTAGCCCTTTCCTGGGCTATTTTACAGCCTTTTTAGTGCCCAAAAGTTCGAGTCCCCATTGACTTCAATGGGGTTCGGGGTGAAGTTCGGGTCGAGTTCGGATCCCGAACACGAACATTTTCGGGAAGTTCGGCCGAACTTCTCGAACCCGAACATCCAGGTGTTCGCTCAACTCTACCCCCGACTTCTCCACTCCACCACTGGAAAGCCATGACTGAACATCAAAGCACTTTAAATGTGTTGTTTAGAATGTACTGAATACTCTGTATTCCCATGCACCCCTTCCGCCACAAAAAAGGGTATATGGTTGAATCTTCCTTTTCTCATCATCCTCGTCCATCATATCTACATGCTTAATTGTCGCATATAATGCCATCTCATATAATTTTTCGGATGGTCAGCTCACCCACAGGCCCTCGCATAAATAATGTTTTCAATGGTCAGCTCACCCGCAGGCCCTTGCATAAATAATGTTTTCAATGGTCAGCTACCCGCAGGCCCTCGCATAAATAATGTTTTCAATGGTCAGCTCATCCACAGGCCCTCTCATATAATTTTTCAGATGGTCAGCTCACAAGCAGGCCCTAACCCATAATGTTTTAGATGGTCAGCTCAGCTGAAGACCTTAACCCCTAATGTTTTAGTGGGTCACCAGCAGGCCATCAATCATACTTTACCTCTCCTCCTGTATAACGTTTCCTCATCCTAAATGCCCATGATATTCCCTGTAATTTTTTTGTACTCGTTCCAATGACAGGCTCTCTTAAGAGTCCTGTATTGTTATTTATTATCGAAATTGGAGAGCCCCTGTCTGCCTTTCTTGGAAGTGGTAGCCGTGGCCATCCCTCAGGCTCCCTTTCCGGAAGCGAACCCTGATTCCCCGTTACTCGTGGTCACCATGGTAGGCGCATAAAAGAACATTGAATGTTGAAAGAGCAGACATCAATAGATCGTCAACATCATGGGGACGTGCGATCAGCTTAGAAGTTATCTAGAGTTAACAAAGCGGCAGCAGACCCTCACCTACAATCTTATATAGACTGTCACTGGTCAGCTCAACGTCCACTCCGTTCCTCTTACAAGTTCATTATCATCAGATGATGGTTCCATCAACACAATCAAAGCCACCGGCCGTCCCTCTTAGTCATGGCCTCAGTTCCAAAAATCATGAAACTTTTTGTCTGAACTTGCTATTTATATAAAAGTAAATATACAGGAAAGTATGTTTCCTAACAATTTTTCATCTAAAAGCGCTTTTATCTTGTTTTTGGAGTTTTATGGTCAGTCTGTAAAAGTGACGTACAACTCGGGCAACATCGTTCCCAGTAGCGACATTGTAGTCCAAGCTGCATCCAGCCATCCTCCCCATGCTGTCCCTGACCCATTTCGGTGGTGTTTCCATCAATTTCTGACCTTTTCATATGAACCAGGCACCCTCCCCTCTTCAGAGCAGAGGGTGCCTGGTTTAATGCTCGGGTTCTCCCATTGACTTCTATAGGGTTCGGGTGCTCAGTAGAGCACCCGAGCATCCCGATGTGCTCGGGCAGAGCACCCGAGCATTGGGGCTCTCGATCATCACTAGCAGAAATCACCTCCGCTGTATGGGGACAAGCAAATGATTCCGCGATCGCTTGTCCCCATTGAGAATCATTTTTCCAGCTCAGCAGATCATTGTTTATATGCCATGATCTGCCACACAGGAAAGATGATTTACAAGCCGACACAATGACACGATCACCTGATTAATTAACATTTGCCAATACCCTTTACACTGTCAGATTAACAGAAACAAGCGTTTATACAAATCCTTTTCCCCGATAATCCTTTATTGACCTCTTGCATTATGGAAGCGGGCATTAGTATGCAGGAGGTGCGGGGAGTGGTGAAGGAAGTGCTGTGCCAGCTGTACTCGCCCTCTCTGGTCTTCCTCTGGGCCCCCCTCTGCACTAGGTCCTGGCAGCATACAGCATCAGGTCTAGCGCTATATGCTTACATTCTACAGTTCCTCAGTGCCACAAACTGACTTTGTATATCAGTTACACTAGATATATAACTCTGTGAGTGAATCCAACTGACTATTAAGCACAGTTCCAGCAGTGGCAATAGGGGTTGTTTGGGAAGTGCACCCCTTAAGCCATATATTTATAAGTCCGTAGGCATAGATGCTAGACTTTTTCTTTGCTCAAAATTTTTAGGCATTAGAATCAGGCTACATTTACACGACCGTATATCATATGTCGTGGCCAAAAGTTTTGAGAATTACATAAATATTGGAAATTGGAAAAGTTGCTGCTTAGGTTTTTATAATAGCAATTTGCATATACTCCAGAATGTTATGGAAAGTGATCAGATGAATTGCATAGTCCTTCTTTGCCATGAAAATTAACTTAATCCCAAAAAAAAACTTTCCACTGCATTTCATTGCTGTCATTAAAGGACCTGCTGAGATCATTTCAGTAATCGTCTTGTTAACTAAGGTGAGAATGTTGACGAGCACAAGGCTGGAGATCATTATGTCAGGTTAAAATGGCAGACTTGACATGTTAAAAGGAGGGTGATGCTTGAAATCATTGTTTTTCCATTGTTAACCATGGTGACCTGCAAAGAAACGCGTGCAGCCATCATTGCATTGCATAAAAATGGCTTCACAGGCAAGGATATTGTTGCTACTAAGATTGCACCTCAATCAAGAATTTATAGGATCATCAAGAACTTCAAGGAAAGAGGTTAAATTCTTTTTAAGAAGGCTTCAGGGTGTCCAAGAAAGTCCAGCAAGCGCCAGGATCGTCTCCTAAAGAGGATTCAGCTGCGGGATCGGAGTGCCACCAGTGCAGAGCTTGCTCAGGAATGGCAGCAGGCAGGTGTGAGCGCATCTGCACGCACAGTGAGGCGAAGACTTTTGGAAGATGGCCTGGTGTCAAGAAGGGCCGCAAAGAAGCCACTTCTCTCCAAACAAAAACATCAGGGACAGATTGATCTTCTGCAGAAAGTATGGTGAATGGACTGCTGAGGACATATTCTTCGATGAAGCCTCTTTTCGATTGTTTGGGGCATCAGGAAAAAGGCTTGTCCGGAGAAGAAAAGCTGAGCGCTACCATCAGTCCTGTGTCATGCCAACAGTAAAGCATCCTGATACCATTCATGTGTGGGGTTGCTTCTCATCCAAGGGAGTGGACTCACTCACAATGTTGCCCCAAAACACAGCCATGGATAAAGAATGGTACCAAAACACCCTCCAACAGCAACTTCTTCCAACAATCCAACAACAGTTTGGTAAAGAACAATGCATTTTCCAGCACGATGGAGCACCGTGCCATAAGGCAAAAGTGATAACTAAGTGGCTCGGGGACCAAAACGTTAATATTTTGGGTCCATGGCCTGGAAACTCCCCCGATCTTAATCCCATTGAGAACTTGTGGTCAATCCTCAAGAGGCGGGTGGACAAACAAAAACCCACTAATTCTGACAAACTCCAAGAAGTGATTATGAAAGAATGGGTTGCTATCAGTCAGAAATTGGCCAAGAAGTTGATTGAGAGCATGCCCAGTCGAATTGCAGAGGTCCTGAAAAAGAAGGGCCAACACTGCAAATACTGACTCTTTGCATAAATGTCATGTAACTGTCGATTAAAGCCTTTGAAACGTATGAAGTGCGTGTAATTATATTTCACTACATCACAGAAACAACTGAAACAAAGATATAAAAGCAGTTTAGCAGCAAACTTTGTGAAAACTAATATTTGTGTCATTCACTCAAAACTTTTGGCCACGACTGTACAAAGGGACGTCCGTTAATACAGGGTGCCCGGCCTCACACCTCGCTGTCTGGTGCCCAGCGCTGCCTTCCTCTGCCCAGCACCGCCTCTGCAATAATTTATGCCTCCCCATCCCTCTGCCGAGATCCCGCGCTTGCGCACTAGGCTCAGCCGGCTGTGCCCGTGCGCACTCCTGGCAACGGCATCGTTGAGTGAAGTGCGGCCGGGCACCCTGTATGAACAGACCTCCCCTTGGACACCTTATGTGAGTGATTAACAGATTATAAAAATCATATTTATGTGGAAATAGAGCCACAGTGGAGTAAAATAATGCCATCATAGGATTCAACTTATCAGTGTGGACGTGGACATATGTTTAGCTTATGGGGGTAAAATCTGCTGACAGAATCCCTTTAAAAGTAAAGCCAACCTTATGAGATTTTTAACACACGGATATAAAAAAGGATTTTTTTTTTCCACTCAAAGGAACAGGTCTGTTTCTTTTGGAATTGAAACACAAAGTATATTATTATATTATTAATTATTATAAATTTTATTATATAGTGAGAGAACGTTATATGCCACTGGAAAAAAAAAAAACACATAATCAATTTGAAATGCATGCCAAAAATAAAATATTAAAAAAAGATCACTGCTCTTTGTCTCCTGGTCCCAACTTGTTATGCCAGGATCACTGCTACAGTCAGTGATTGGCAGAATGGGCTTTTTCTCATATTACCAGCATGTCTGGCAGGACTAGGAATTGAAGTTCAGACCAGAGCAGTATCGGAATGGTAGGGATTGACGAAGGTGAATTTTTAATAATTTCTAACATGTACAGTATTCTTAATAAAATATCTTAGCATCAGTAGTTTCAGTGAAAATACATGTATCCCCAACAATGGCGGATTATAATTAGGTCGGCAGCCCTGGGCCCAGTGTCAATGAGGGGCCCATCGCCATCCCAAGTGCCATTACATATTTACATTTTCATTTGTCACTAAGGGCAGCGCTGGAGTTGCACTGACAACAGCAGGCTGGGCCCCGAGTGGAAGGAGGGAGGGAGAGTAGAGTGAGAAGCTGCAATGCTTCCTTCAATCAGTTAGCACCTCAGTGCCTGATGTGCCCGCCCATCTCTGTTGTCCTTAAAGGGAGTCCTTCACCCGCAAACCCCAACACTCACATCTTCCTGTGCTAAATTGTCCCCCATTAAAAAGCCTCTTACCCCATTGCTGTACCGCTTACCTATCTTCATAAAATCACTTTTATTGCAGCTGTCAATCACAGCTGAAGGTGCCCAGGGGCGGCGTCATAACGGACGGTGCCCAGGCCGCGTGCTCATCTTCCTAACTGTCCACGCCCCCTTTCACCCAGACGGCCCGCCCAGTGTCTTCTGCTTGTCCTCCTCAAACGGCCAAATCCCGCGCCTGCGCCGAGGATCCGGCAGTCCACTCTGAACAGCCCTCCAATGCAGCGCTTGGAGGAGTATCGCTGTACGGGCCCGCGCCTGCAAACAGGACACTCGATGCTTGTGCCAGTAATCGGGAAACCAGTGCGCAAGCGCGGACTGCCTTATCCTCCGCGCAGGAGCAGAATTTGGCCACTTGAGGAGGAGGACAAGCAGAAGACACTGGACGAACCGTCTGGGTGAAAGGGGGCATGGACAGTTAGGAAGATGAGCGCACGGCCTGGGCATCGGCCGTTATGACGCCGCCCCTGGGCATCTTCAGCTGTGATTGACAGCTGCAATAAAAGTGATTTTATGAAGATAGTTAAGCAGTACAGCAATGGGGTAAGAGGCTTTTTAATGGGGGGGGGGCAATTTAGCACAGGAAGATGTGAGTGCTGAAAAATGGGGTTTGGGGGTGAAAGACTCCCTTTAATGGAAGTTTGCTCCCAGAGTTAGCTAGGGTTGCCACCAGGATCACGGTAAAGTACCGACCTGCCCTGTATTTACTTTTACCGGCAGTAATAATTGCCGTATATTCCACATGCTTACCCTCCTCCTGGGTTCTTCTGTGCTTCTCTTTTCTTGTTTACCCCCCAGCACTTCCAGACAATTTATAGCTGTTAGGGTCAGAGAAATATTTGAGCCTCAGCTCTGCTTACTGTAGTGCATATATATGTTAACATATACAGAGAGTGGCATCCTTTATCATAAAGTTCCTTAGAAAAAAAATGCATATGTTAACGTATAGTTTTTTTTTTTTTTTTTACTGGACTCTGCATGATAGAAAAGTGTTGGGTGATGCACTTTTTTATCCCTCTTTTTACCCAACATATGCGTAAAAACTAAAGCAAAAACATGATGTGAACACAGCCTAACTTTTTTTTTTCAATCCCTAATGTACAGGGCTGGTCCATGGCCGCAGGGTTTCTGCTTTTTTAAACAGCAGAGGCCCAAGGCTAATGTTTGTGACAGGGGTACTATATACTGTAGTATACTATATATACTGTATACTGTGGGGTGTTGTAAACTATACATGTACACTATGAGATGCTGGGAATGTTATACTATATATGTTGTATCATTTTCTTTAATATTTAATAGAAAAAGAATAAATATGGGGTGGAATGCAAAAGCAAGGATGGTCGGGGCAAATTAAGAAAAGGGGCCCAAGATGGGTAAACAGCCCCAGGCCTATGATACATTTAATCCGACCCTGCTCCCCAAGGTTTCAGATGACAAAATAAGTTGTAGTTTCTATCTGAAAGAAGTTGTCTCAGTCCGATAGGCAGCATGGTGGCTTAGTGGTTAAAACCAGTGCCTATGAATCTGACCAAGGACAACATCTGCATGGAGTTTGTATGTTCTCCCCATGTTTGCGTGAGTTTCCTCCGAGTACTCCAGTTTCCTCACACACTTTAAAGACATACTGAGAGAGAACTTAGATTTTGAGCTCCATTGGAGACAGCAAGCAATGATAATGTCTGTAAAGCACTGAAGAATATGTCAGCACTATATAAAAGTGAATAAAATAAATAAAAAATAAAACAACCCTTGCAATGCTATTTTGCACCTATTTTGCATGCTATTGTGCAACCTTAATTGGCACATTGTAATGACACTTCAAGGTTATGGCCAATAATATTTCTATTTAAATGGATTACATTTTGTTCACTTGTCACAAAAATCTCTTATAGATGTTTTTGTACTGTTAGGCTGCATTCACACGGGCGAGTTTTCCGCGCGGGTGCAATGCGTGATGTGAACGCATTGCACCCGCACTGAATCCTGACCCATTAATTTCAATGGGTCTGTGTACATGAGCGTTTTTTTTCACGCATCACTTGTGCGTTGCGTGAAAATCGCAGCATGTTCTATATTCTGCGTTTTTCACACAAAAACGCATTGCATTCTCAAGCAAGTGCGGTTGCGTTGCATTTTTCACTGATGGTTGCTAGGAGATGTTGTTTGTAAACCTTCCGTTTTTTATCACGCGCGTGAAAAACGCATCAAAACGCATTGCACCCGCACGGAAAAAACTGAACAACTGAATGCAATCGCAGGCAAAACTTAATGGCTTTGCCTGTGAAAACGCACGGTTTTCACTGAACGCATCCGCAACGCAACCGGACCTAAATCCATCACGCTCGTGTGAACCCAGCCTTAGTTATGTCAGAAGTGCCTTCCTTCTGCCCAATTTACCTGTGTATTTTGTAAACACATTAGTTCCGAAAGGTAGATTATTGTCACAGACATTCGTTCGTATAAAGATTCTAAATTTTAAGCCTTTGGCTGTGCGGGCATGCTGGGAGTTATAGTTTTGCAACAGCTGGAGGCACACTGGTTGGGAAACACTGGCATAGTTTACAGCATAAGGAAGCCCATTGGCAAAGTATGGAAAATCATGATTTACCTTAATATAGTTTGATGATAAGACGACTAATAAAGATTTACATGACTACCCATTCTTACAAGAACAGTAACAATTTGACTTCCTGTTTATTTTATTTTCAAATATGTCCATATTATTGCACAATAATAAACATTCTGCTCAAAGTTGCATTACGTCTAATACTTGTTCTCACTGTGTAACACTTGTGAAATGAGTTCCCCAGGGAAGAAAGGACAAGTAAATCTGCAACTAATGATGTAGAAATCTGCCTAGTAAATAAGCATTTTCTACAGTACATTTTGTGTTGAAAGGCAAACCAGCATTGAATTTATAATCAGGATAAGGAGTCACATCCCTGCCTGTAATCCAGGGGTGATTCACTTCATTACTACCATTACTCATGCGGAAATTAAAATAAATCAAAATTTGTATGCTAGATAAGAGATTTTTAGACCTATAGTGATACTTTACAAAAATTTTAAAATTTAGAATCTTTATACGAACGAATGTCTGTGACATTAATCTACATTTCGGAACTAATGTGTTTACAAAATACACAGGTAAATTGGGCAGAAGGAAAGCACTTCTGACATAACTAACAGTACAAAAATATCTATAAGAGATTTTTGTGACAAGTGAACAAAATGTAATCCATTTAAATAGAAATATTATTGGCCATAACCTTGAAGTGTCATTACAATGTGCTAATTAAGGTTGCACAATAGCATGCAAAATAGGTGCAAAATAGCATTGCAAGGGTTGTTTTATTTTTTATTTATTTTATTCACTTTTATATAGTGCTGACATATTCTTCAGTGCTTTACAGACATTATCATTGCTTGCTGTCTCAAATGGAGCTCAAAATCTAAGTTCTCTCTCAGTATGTCTTTAAAGTGTGTGAGGAAACTGGAGTACCCGGAGGAAACTCACACAAACATGGGGAGAACATACAAACTCCATGCAGATGTTGTCCTTGGTCAGATTCATACTTAGGCACTGGTGTTAACCACTAAGCCACCATGCTGCCCATCAGACTGAGACAACTTCTTTCAGATAGAAACTACAACTTATTTTGTCATCTGAAGCCTTGGGGAGCAGGGTTGGATTAAATGTATCATAGGCCTGGGGCTGTTTACCCATCTTGGGCCCCTTTTCTTCATTTGCCCCGACCATCCCTGCTTTTGCATTCCACCCCATATTTATTCTTTTTCTATTAAATATTAAAGAAAATGATACAACATATATAGTATAACATTCCCAGCATCTCATAGTGTACATGTATAGTTTACAACACCCCACAGTATACAATATATATAGTATACTACAGTATATAGTACCCCAGTCACAAACATTAGCCTTGGGCCTCTGCTGTTTAAAAAAGCAGAAACCCTGCGGCCATGGCACCTGCAGCACTCGCTTACAGGCGCCATTTTTAAAATAGACGACCAGCCCTGTACATTAGGGATTGAAAAAAAAAAGTTAGGCTGTGTTCACATCATGTTTTTGCTTTAGTTTTTACGCATATGTTGGGTCCAGTAAAAAAAAAAAAAACTATACGTTAACATATGCATTTTTTTTTCTAAGGAACTTTATGATAAAGGATGCCACTCTCTGTATATGTTAACATATATATGCACTACAGTAAGCAGAGCTGAGGCTCAAATATTTCTCTGACCCTAACAGCTATAAATTCAGTCACCCTGCTATAGCAAACAGCCTGTCTTTCTGTCAGCTTCTCTTACCTCAGCTTCCTCCATCATACAGAGCGCTTCAGCTGCTGCTTCCTTCTGACCACTCACCCGGCCTAGAAATGCCGCCGAAGGAAGTGTCTGGAAGTGCTGGGGGGTAAACAAGAAAAGAGAAGCACAGAAGAACCCAGGAGGAGGGTAAGCATGTGGAATATACGGCAATTATTACTGCCGGTAAAAGTAAATTCAGGGCAGGTCGGTATTTTACTGAGATCCTGGTGGCAACCCTAGCTAACTCTGGGAGCAAACTTCCATTAAAGGGAGTCTTTCACCGCCAAACCCCATTTTTCAGCACTCACATCTTCCTGTGCTAAATTGCCCCCCCCCCATTAAAAAGCCTCTTACCCCATTGCTGTACCGCTTACCTATCTTCATAAAATCACTTTTATTGCAGCTGTCAATCACAGCTGAAGGTGCCCATGGGCGGCGTCATAACGGACGGTGCCCAGGCCGCGTGCTCATCTTCCTAACTGTCCACGCCCCCTTTCACCCAGACGGCCCGCCCAGTGTCTACTGCTTGTCCTCCTCAAGCGGCCAAATCCCGTGCAATGCCCATGGGCACCTTCAGCTGTGATTGACAGCTGCAATAAAAGTGATTTTATGAAGCTAGGTAAGTGGTACAGCAATGGGGTAAGAGGCTTTTACAGCAATTTAGCACAGGAAGATGTGAGTGTTGGGTTTTGCGGGTGAAGGACTCCCTTTAAGGACATCAGAGATGGGCGGGCACATCAGGCACTGAGGTGCTAACTGATTGAAGGAAGCATTGCAGCTTCTCACTCTACTCTCCCTCCCTCCTTCCACTCGGGGCCCAGCCTGCTGTTGTCAGCGCAACTCCAGCACTGAACTATGCTTCTGGTAAGTTCTTGCTTAGTTTTTGTACTTTTTTGTCTTAAGATTTGCTTTCATAGGTTTTAAGAAGTAACTAGGTCTACAGGGGATATACAGGGCAGGGGTGTAGCGAAGTGGTTGGGTGTGTGGGGGGGGGGGGAGGGGCTCAAGCAGGGCACATATCCCAAGCGCAGAGGACTGAGGGCAAACCAGGGAAGTTGCTTTAGATGGTGAAGCAGGGACCTGTCCGACCCCTGCTTCACCATTTACAGTAGCTGAGCTGCAGCATTCCCCAGCAGACCACACTGTGTGTGAGGACACTGAATGTGTGCAATCATTGTGGAAAAGGGTGAGTATTCTGTGTTTTATTTTTTTTACTTTTTTAATAGAGTCAGAGGGGGGACTACTGAAAGAGGCACAATGTGGGCATTAATACTATGAGGAATGTGTGCATTACTACTGTGAGGGGGCACAATGTGGGCATTAATACTGTGAGGAGGGCACAATTTGGGCATTACTACTGTGAGGGGGGTACAATGTCGTCATAACTACTGTGAGGGGACACAATGTGGGCATTACTACTGTGAGGGAGCACAATGTTGGCATTACTACTGTAACAGAACACAATGAGGGCATACCCACTGTGAGGGGGCACAATGTAGACATAACTACTTTGAATGTGCATAATGTGGGCATAACTACCTTGAAAGGGCACAATGTGGATATTACTACTGGGAGGGGGCACAGTATGGATGTTTCTACTGTGATGGGGCACAAGTGGGCATTAGTATTGTGAGGGGGCACAATGTTGAAATTACTACTCTGAGAGGGCAAAATGTGGACATTACTAATGTAATGACACAATGTGGCCATTACTACTGTAAGGGAGCACAATGTGAACATAACTATTATGAGGGGATACAATGTGGCAATTACTAATGTGAGGGGGCATAATGTGAACATAATTACTGTAAGGGGGCACAATATGGGCATAGCTACTGTGAGGAGACAAATTGTGGGCATTAGTACTGTGGGTGGGTACAAAGTGGGCATTACTACTGTGAGGGTGCACAATGTGGGCATAAGTACTGTGTGGTAGCACTACAGGGAACGTAATGTGCTAGATTACCCTTTACATTGGGATTATAAAGGTTGGGATTTATCAGGGACAGTTACTATCTCCTGTTTATGTGGTTATTCTTTTTGTTCTGTCACCACAGCAACTTGTTCCGGTTTCATCGGAAATCACACCAGCATGCCAGTGAAACCCTGGATGTGGTAGAGCCAGTTGGTTCTTTCATTTAGTACAAGATGTATTCATACCATTATGTACCCTATGATAGATTTTATCAGTGTACATATTGGGGGTCATTTACAAAGACCGGCTTTTTGCATCAATCTGTGTTCCCTCTCTGCACTGCAGGAGGATTAGCCCAATTTATGAATTAGATGCATCTCTGGCAGTCTGTGTGCCTGGAGTAAAAACTACTTGTGTCCCTGACTGGAGTCGTTTTTACTTCTTTTTTACACCTGTTTTTAGGCTTAAAAGATAGTAAATGTGTCAGTGCTAGTGTTGAGCACGAATATTTGAAATGCGAATTTTAATCGTGAATATCTCCAGTACGAGAATTATAGTGCTATATATTCGTATTCGCGAATAGTGTTGACGGCGAATATTCTAATCGTGAATTTATCGTGAATATTTGCACTTAGCAACATCCCTAGCAACCAATAGGAAAGTTGCCTACCCGTTAGTGTTGATCGCGAATATTCTAATCGTGAATTTTATCGCGTATATATTACATTGCCGATTTTCGCAATCGGGTAAGTAATGACCGGAGATCACGAATTCTCAAATTTGCGAATTTATGGCGAATATTCAGCCAAAAAATGTGCGAAATATTGCCTATGCTGCCTATCAATGCTGGAGTCCTTTCCCCTGTCACGCACTTGCCATTCCTAAATAGTTGCAAAAAGGGGGTTTCAAAATACTGACCATGTGATATGCTTCAAAGACAGGATCCGTTGTGTTTTCCATTTTGCGGATTTTCTGACAGAGCAGGAGATCGGTAAAATAAACTGTGATGTCAACAAGGCAAAACACCAGTGTCCCCAGAACAGACTGGTGTGAGTGGCAACTGCATGAGGAGTCAACACAGTGACCCAGTCACAGAGTGGGAAGGTGCGGGGCAACAGCAGTGTCATTAATAGCAGAAGATGGTGGCAGTAGGAGAAGATGGCAGCAGAACCAGCAGGGGTGTGACATCAGACAGGTGAGAGCATCATAATAGTGGCTGAAGCACATGGCCAGAATTAAAAAGCCATATTTCACAATGCTCTGGTGTGGCAGCACACTGCAGTCAGAACATTACTGGAGGAGGGTGAAGTTCCAATGTGTTAAAACGCCGTATTTGAGGCAATTTTGGGTAACAGTATTCTTCCTTTTCTGTGGACGTGTTTTGCATGGTAAGAGTGACTGAAGTGCATGCACATTTTCAAGACGACTTGAAGTTAGGTGGGAAACTTCTAGAACTGGGTTGCAGCCAGATTAAAGATGTGCGCCATGAAAAACACAATGTTCTTACCGTTATTGGTGACCATGGTTCCGATCTTCAGTTAGCAAGGAGACAGACAGGATTTGATTTCTTGATGAATTGTGATAAGCGGCAGAGGCTATATTCGATTTGCGATAATTTGCGAATATTTGCAAATTCGCGGTTATTTTGTTGATTGAGAAAAATCTGCAATGTAATATTCGCATATAAGTTTGGTTGGCATGGCAGAACATTACAATAGGTTTATATATGCAGGTAGAGTGCTATAATATATATTTGCGATTGCGGAAATCGGTAATTAATGATGTGCATATTTTTGCGCAATACGTGCAGCTGGGTGACATCACAGCCCTATGTATGTATGGACAGCAGAAGCTTACCTAACACTCTGTACTCAAACCTATCAGCTACACTATAAATCAATATAGCCTACACGGACTATCTCCCCTAACTATCTGAATTATATTTCTAAGTTAATTGTCTAATTATACAACAAAGCACAGAGCACAGCAATCACACTGCTGTCTCTCTCAGAACTCCATTACACTAAAAATGGCTTTATATAAGGTTCCTTATATAGTAAAATGTAGAATATTCGAAATTACGAATATATAGCAATATATTCTAAATATTCGCAAATTTTCAAAGTTGCGATATTAGCGATAAATATTCGCGATTCGAATATTCGCGCCCAACACTATTGATGAAGGATGTGGATCAGTTCATCCTAGGTGTGACCCCGCTGACCCAGGCAAACCAGGTGCCGAACAGCTTGACAACTCCGTGTTCTACATAGGTAATATGATGGAGGACCACTTTGTGCCTACAGTGGAGGCTGAGGACAAGGTGGAGGATGAGGATTGATGCCACAATCACAGCATGAGAACGCAGAGGTGGCATTGTCATTACCTGGCCAAGTTGCTGGTGTGTCTGGGCAGGAACCACATTTACCCACTGGGCCATAAACGACATATATTGTCCTTGACCATAGTTACAGCTCCACACAAGGCGCTGCAGAAAACCGAACCAGAAACCTCAAGGCTCAAGGACTGGCCCACCTTGTGCTCAACATATGTGTGCAGGGCTAGTACAGCTTTTTTAGAGAAGCAATGATGGCGTGGGACTGTGCACTTTGGCTCGGCTCAAGCCATCAGTTCTCTGAAATGGGCAGAGTCAACTACATGGAAAGGGAAGTATTGTGGTACCAGCAACTTGGACAGGAGCACTTTCAGCTTCTGCACCATTGGATGAGTGCACACTTACTGTTGTCTTTTTGCATTCGTCAGGGTGATTGATTGCTGGTGAAATCCGTGATGAAGAGTAGGAGTAGGAGGAGGAGCATCAGGACCAGTAGACAATGTGAAGGAAACACAACACCTTTCTCCTGAAATGGTGGAGCCTTGACTGCTGGAGAAGGGGTGCGGTGCGACGGTTTTCCCAGGCTACATTATGGTGATGCTCCATGTGTTGACACAGGGCTGTTGTGCCAACATTGGCACCCTGGCCGTGCTTCACCTTCTGCCCACAGATCCTACATACTGACATCCTCTGGCGACTTGATGAAAAATTCCTCACAGGTGAGTATGGAATTTTACCCCACCACTGCCTGCTGACTGCCTGCCATTGCCTCTATGAACTCATGCACCGCTAGTTCTTTTCAGACAGATAGGCCCCTCAGTAGCAGATGGTCTTCCCTGGCACATTTGGCTCCAGATCTCACACTGCTGCCACCCGGCTGATTCACGGCCATGGTTGCACCCTGCTGGCTCAGCCGCACGCTGCCGGCCTGTGGCTCAGCCGCACGCTGCCGGCCTCATGCAGCCAAGTGTAAAAACGACCTAAAGGTGGGCAAATAATGTCATAGAGCAGCAGGTAATGCCAGCAAAATACTTGGGTGTATAGGGAGAGGCATTAGCAGTAGAAAGAGGGAGGTGCTTGTGTCGCTCTACAGAGCAGTAGTGAGACCTCATTTGGAGTATTGTGTGCACTACTGGAGACCATATCTGCAGAAGGATATTGAAACTTTGGAGAGAGTTCAGAGAAGAGCTACTAAACTAGTACATGGATTGCAGGACAAAACTTACCAAGAAAGGTTAAAGGACCTTAACATGCATAGCTTGGAAGTAAGAAGAGACAGAGGGGATATGATAGAAACTTTTAAATACATAAAGGGAATCATCACGGTAAAAGAGGAGAGAATATTTAAAAGAAGAAAAACTGCTACAAGAGGACACAGTTTTAAATTAGAGGGGCAAAGGTTTAAAAGTAATATCAGGAAGTATTACTTTACTGAGAGAGTAGTGGACGCATGGAATAGCCTTCCTGCAGAAGTGGTAGCTGCAAATACAGTGAAGGAGTTTAAGCATGCATGGGATAGGCATAAGGCCATCCTTCATATAAGATAGGGCCAGGGGCTATTCATAGTATTCAGTATATTGGGCAGACTAGATGGGCCAAATGGTTTTTATCTGCCGACACATTCTATGTTTCTATGCACAAGCTGTCGTCCTCACCCACTAGTGATGAGGCTCCCTCTTCTCTTGGCTCTTATGTGCGATCGGTTATGTCATCACCAACTACTGTCTGCGCCTCACTTATGTCACACTCACTAGTCTCATGGCCGTGTCCCTGACCGCTCGCAACACCTGCTCCCACACGACTCTCATCATCACTACTTGCATGCCTACAGGAGGAAGCAGCGGACCTCTCCTCCAAATCTAGCCTGGGCAGTAGCTGCTGACTCAATAAGCACGTCCTCGCTTTAAAGCAGAGCAGAGCCAGCAACATACAATACTTCTCAAGTGTAAGAAGCAGAAAATGAAAGATAGGTTCAGGACAGATGCAGCACAGAGCTTGTTCCTGGGCCATGCCAATTAAGTGTGGTGTTAGAAGAACCTGCTGAGTCCTAGTTGTTGATGTCTGATGTCAGTGGAGATTATGTTGAATTCTGAGTCAACCATTCAAGGACATTTGGATTGCTGGTCAAAACATAACTGCAGGATAACGGTGGCAGCTGTGGCCAGTTGCTGTGGCTGCTGCTACCACCCCCCTTCCTTCTTCTGCTTCTACTTCTGCCTGTTTTAGCAACATTTTTGGCACTGGCCTTTCCTTCCAAGGGTCCTGGCACCTATCTGTTGGACATAATGTCCTGTAACAGTAACTGTATATGTAAAATAATGTCAATGTGAACACCCCAATTATAGTAGTATTAGACAGATTATTTGCCCCAATTTTAGAATCAAGGCCTAATGGGATTGCTTATTTAAGAAACAAGATGAGGACCCCAATTACAGTAAAAATAGACAGTTTATTCACCCCAATTTGAGAATCTAGGCCTAATGGAATTGTTGCAATATTTTACTCTGGGATTGGCACTCATATATGGAAAAGTCACTAATATAGTAAAATTCAATATATTTATTAAAACTAGATGTATATTCAATTAGGTACACGTTAAATCACAGTACAATCGTAATAGTGCAAGATTGTGGTGCCTATGTATCAAACAGGAACTTTAGTCCGGCACCATACACACCACCGCCCCGCACCGTTTCTATCACAACACTAAAAACATTACCACTACTCTATTTCAACCTTACATGGAATCATGAGATAGACAATATACTCAATTACAACTGTATCGATTCACTCATGCGTTAGTATTTAGATGGTTCTATATTGCTACGCAGTTTCTTTAAGGAGGTATCCGCGGTAAGTGATCACAATACAAGGTGTTCTGTTTGGATGTCCGGAGCGCTCCTTAAATCGTATATAGCATGTAAGTATTATGTCCAATGTTGCTGATTTCCAGCTGCAAATGACTGGTATAGAGCATTTAATACTTTCCCTTTGTTCCAACAGGTTGTTTAAAAGTCCCGTATCAATTGGAACCTTGGCATATTAGATTCCACAATACTGTGGGCTTACCTTCCCTCTCGATATGGACGGGGAAGATTGTCTTCAGACGTCGTGCTGGCCGGCGTCTTTCTTTAGACTCCCGCTGCTGCTCTTTTGTCCGTGCCTCAACTCTGTGTAACTTGTATCAAGTATACACCTGGGAGAGGTCACGTGTTCTTTGTTCCAGCTTCTGTTAGCAGTATACTTAACTTAATTTTTACCGTGCACGGCTTCCAGTCTTGGGGTACCAATTTGCTTTTAACGCCAAACGCGCTTGTGGGACCCTCTCCCTTCATCAGTGGAAACTAATGGAATTGTGTATCTATTTAACAAGGTGGGCACCCCAATTTCAGTAAAATAGCTTATTCACCCCAATTTGAGAATCAGGGCCTAATTGAATTACTTATCTATTAAAGGGGGTGCCTCAAAACTACACTACTTATCCACCCCAATTTGAGAAAAAAGGCTTAATCGATCTGCTTATCTATTAAACAAGGGGGACACCCCAATAACAGTTAAATTACACTACTTATTCACCCCAATTTGAGAATCAAGGTTTAATAGATCTGGTTATTAAACAAGGTGGGCACCCAAGTAACAGTAAAAATAGCTTATTTACCCCAATTTGAGAATCAATGTCTAATGGAATTATTTATCCAATAAACAAGGGAGACCCCATTAACAGTTGAATTAAACTACTTATTCGTTCCAATTTGAGAATCAAGGTTATAAATCTGACTATTATACAGGATCAACTACTTATTCGCTCCAATTTGAGAATCAAGGTGTAATAAATCTGTTTATCTATTAAAACAAGGAGGGCACCCCAATAACAGTAAAAATAAACCGCTTATTCACCCAAATTTGAGAATCAAGGCCAAATGGAATTAGTTATCTATAAAACAAAGGGGGACAACCCAATAACAGTTAAAATGCACTATTTATTCACCCCAATTTGAGAATCAAGGTGTAGTAGATCTGCTCATGCATTAAATAAGGTGGACACCCCAATAACAGTTAAATTACACAGCATATTCACCCCAATTTGACAATCAAGGCCTAATAGAATTGCTTATTTATTTAACAAGGAGGACACCCCAAAAACAATAAAATTGCACTAATTCACCCTAATTTTATAACCAACAGATCTGGAAATTCAGTAACAGTAAAAATAGATTGCTTATTCACCCCAATTTGAGAATCAAGGTATAATAGATCTGCTTATCTATTAAACAAGTAGGGCACCCCATTAACAGTTAAAATATACTCCCCTTTCAAAAGCAAAGAGTAATAGAATTGCTTATTTATTAAATAAGGTGGGCACCCAAATAACAGTTAATTTACACTAGTTATTCGCCTCAATTTGATAATCAAGGTGTAATAGAATTGCCTATCTACAGTATTAAACAAGGGGATCACCCTAATAGCAGTTAATTTAGACAAATTATTCACCCCAATTTGAGAAGCAAGGAGTAATACAACTGCTTATCTATTAAACACGGTGGACACTGTTCAATTAGATACTGTACATGGATTGATACAAACTGAGCTGTCGCCTATGGATCCTTTCAGCATCTGATTACATAGCCTTCACTATCTCTGCAGTCCCCTTATGCTCTCTCTACAGTATGTAAAAACTCTCCTATGAACTCCCTACACTGTCCATGCAGTCTCCCTATCCACGATTGTACAATTAAAGCTTTGTTACACACTGTCCCTAGTACTCTCCCTAAGCTGAGCACTTTGAAATGGCTGATACCATGCAGGATTAGGATTTTTGTAGGGCTGTGACATCACAGGGGCTGTCTTGGCTGGCTGCACTGCATCATGGGTGATCTCTTGTTCCCCGGCTCTTACTTTCACTGTGTAAATCAATTCATTGCCACAAAGCGGCAGGAAATTCAGATTTGTTGAGAATCAAATTTTTCTTTTAACTTCAGATTGAATTCCACTTCTGATACTTCGATACCCTCAACACTTGTGATTTCTGTTCTCAATATCACCTTAATTTGTATATTCACAAAGGATAATACTATGAATGATAGACCATTTAAAGAGGCAACTGAGAATGACAAACTCTATCTTTGAGAATTGGCAAATTGAAGCAGCCAACGGAAAGGGTAAAATAATTTTAATAAATGCACATAAGAAGCTTCTTCATTTTAATAACTTGTGGTAAGCAGGAATTGATGTAAAGAATATTTGTAGTGAGAATATATTTCCTTTTCTATTGTAGATTGGACAGACAGAGTCTGGTGAAGAAACATGAAAGAATCAACAAAAATGGGATTGAAGGAAATGAATGTATGAATAGACAAGTAGATAGCCTTCTTATTCCAACAAACCAACCTGTCTGCAAAACAGATTTGTATGCAATAATGAACTCGACTTAATCTGTTTACCAAGAATTGTCACCATTTGCTTTCTCTGCCGTATTTTTATATACTGTAGTATAAATATTTAGAGATAATTTGGAGGCTGGGACTAAATGGAGACTTTTTGTAGCACAATTTTCCAATGTTAACCATCAACAGCAATCTATAAGAGATCACGCAGCTCAGATTATTCATCTGAACTGTATTTTTAGCTCTATAATTAAAGGGTTCGTATGGGTTCAGAGTGGAACCCGGACACAACCCGATGTTCACTCATTCACAATGAATGAGTGGAGCATGGGAGCTTTTCACACTCCAATGCTCCCGCTTGTCCTTGGCTGAATCATGCAGGGCATGGGAATTTCTTGAAATCTGATGTCCCGGGCTCTCCATGGGTAAGCTACAGTAGATGGAAGATTACGCCTAGCAGTGAGCCTTGTGACATCACTGGCACTAATGGGCAGTCTTTAGCATTGCCATAGCCTTCAGACTAGGGGCAGTGCTAAAGCCCGCCGTCACATCACTGGGATCACTGCTAGGTGGAAGCCTCCACCTAGCAGTGTCCAAACAAACAGCCTTTGCCCTGTGCAATGCAGCACAGAGCAAGGGGGAACATCAGAGAGTAAAAAGCTCAGATGCTCCACTCATTTATAGTGAGTGAGTGCAGATCAGGTTGTGTCCAGGTTCAGAGCGCTAGGTTGCACTAAAAAGTCACCTCATCCTTACTAGTGACTAATATATACACAATAATTCAAACTAGAAAAATCTGTGAGCCACAAGAAAATCAGACATATTTTCCCCTAATGTAACAAAGTATTTGCAATTATAAGATATTGCTTTGTTTGGATACAATGATTGACATAGTAACAGTTTGTTGGGAGCAAATTAATCAGTTATGAATATAACTTTCAGTAAGATCAGAATCTCAGCACATCTGGTTCTGATTCAAAAAAGAGAAACGAGACCAACACCATCAGGCGGCAGGATCCAGCCACCAAACAGCAACCCTACTGTCTGGCAATGCCGCATCTGGTTCTGGCTTTATTCTCTCTCAGCTCTCTCTCTCTCTCTGTACATGTGCAGCAACATTATTAACAACATAAAACTGTGTCTAGAAATAGGCAATAACACAACATAGTTGTTGCAATGCACAAAATAATTAGCATTATTCCAACACAGTTGTTTGGTTTTTCTCTCTGTAGCAGTTTAAGCTCTGTCTCTGATAAAGATCTCCAAATATATGGAATGAAAAATTTTTGTGTGCCTGCCCACTAGAGCAGGGATGGCCAACCTGAAGCTCTACAGATGTTTCAAAACTACAACTCCCAGTATGCATTGACTGCCAACAGCTATCAGCCTACAGCAGGGATGGTGGGAATTTTAGTTTTACAACAGCTGGAGAGCCACAGGTTGGCCATGCCTGCACTAGAGAAAGATGGGACGTTTGCGGCTTACCATTTCATACTGTTTTAATGTAATCAACTGGTCATGACAACATTACCCAATTTGCTGAATTTTTGGGGAAAAATTCAGTACAAACCAAATTTATTCACTGCAAATTTAGATAAAAAAACTGCTATTTCCTGGCTGCAGACAGCCTTTATAGTGGTGTAGAACACTGTGCCTTGCAGTAACATGCATAGGGAGTCTGCTTTGGTAGTGAAATAATACTGTGAGTCCGTATGACATGCGGATGACAAGGGTCGCTCTTAGAATCACTGCACACTTCACTTATTTGGGCAGTCACGGGGCCAAAACTGACCAAATAACTGAAGTATGAACTCAGCCTTACAGGTCGATGTTAGCGCCAAGAAGAAGTGCACTCCTTTTACACCTTCATTAGCTACTGCCACATAGATGTCTACAGTACCTGTTCTATTAAACCAGGGCCGTCTCCAGGTTCATGTGGGCCCTGGACGATAAAGTCTCAGTGGGCCCCCTTGTGGCATTTTTGCACGGTGCTTACAGCAATGAAACTGCATGTATTATAGATTAAATACCTTACACAGAGCATGCTGCAGAGCGGATATCTGTGAATCAGTCCTTATGTTCCTACTTTTATTTTCTACCCAGTATTTCAGTCCCTCAAGCCTACTCACAGATATGTGCTCCCTCACAGTAGATATGCCAAGATATGCCCCCTTCATAGTAGATATGCCAAGATGTGTTCCCCCTCACAGTAGATATGCCAAGATATGTCCCCCCTTATGGTGGATATGCCAAGATATGTGCCCTGTGCCCCCTTCACAGTGGTTATGCCCAGATGTGCCCCCTTCACAGGAAGTGAAAAAAACAAACAATAAATGCTCCTCGCCTCAATCACCTGGCTCCTCCCATGATCTGCACTCCGCATTAGCAGGATACTGTGACACATCACGCTACTGTGTAGGAGGAGCAGAGGCTGATTCCCAGCCTGCCCCGCTCCTCCTCCTACACAGATCAGCAAGACGATGTGTGAGGACATCGTGCTGCTGCTGTGGAGCGCTGGCGGCTCAATGGTGTTGTGGGGAGCAAATAGTTCCCTGCCTTAGTGGCATGCCTACGGTTTTGGCATCCTGGGTGGGTCCTTTCTCTGGAACCCCCAATATGTTAAAAGAACAGTAGTATTGCCCTCATTGTACAACCTTTACAGTAGTTTTGTACAGAAGTGTGCCCCATCAAAGTTGTTATGCCCACATTACGCTCTCTCACAGTAGTTATGCCCACTCTGTGCCCCCTTCACAGTAATAATCCCCATTGTGCCCCCTCCACAGTAATACTCCCCATTGTGCCCCCTTCACAGTAATAATGCCCACTGTGCCCCCTTCATTGTAGTAATACCCTCTGGCTCTGTGCCTCCTCCATAGTAGAAATGCCCATTGTGCCCACTTCACATTAGTAATGCCCTCTGTGCCCCCTCCATAGTCAAAATCTCCTGTGTCCCCTCCATAGCAATAAAGACCTATGTGCCTCCTCCATAGTAATAAAGTCCTCTGTGACCCCTCTGTATTAAAAACAAAAAAACACAATAACTACTTACCTTGTCCTGTACCGGAAGCTCAGAGTCCTCTCATCTCTGCAGGAACAGATCACTCTGCATCACTTTGTGGGCGGAGCCTATGCAGATTACTGGGCTGCAGGTTCTGCCCACACATGCTGGCAGTGCGATCCGTGCCTGCAGGCTGAATGGTGGAGCAGGGAGAAGTCTTGCTGCTTCACAATTCAGAGCGTGGCCACCTGAAAGAGGAAAGGAGCCTGGGGAGATGAGTGGTGAGTGACAGGACCCAGCTCACTGTGCTCCAGCAATAAGCGCTTCAATGGCACAATGACAGAGTGTGGAGGGAGCAGCATCAGGAGGAGGCCACAGAGTGGCACAATGACATTGTGGAGGTGGCAGCAGTATGAGGAGACCACAGAGTGGCAAGGTGACATAGTGTGTAGGTTGTAGCAGCATGAGGAGACCACAGAAGGGCAACGTGACATAGTGTGGAGGTGGCAGCAGCATGAGGAGACCACAGAGTGGCAAGGTGACATAATGTGTAGGTTGTAGCAGCATGAGGAGACCACAGAAGGGCAACGTGACATAGTGTGGAGGTGGCAGCAGCATCAGGAGACCACAGAGTGGCAAGGTGACATAGTTTGGAGATGGCAGCAGCATCAGGAGGCCACAGAGTGGCAAGGTGACATAGTGTGGAGGTGGCAGCAGCATCAGGAGACCACAGAGTGGCAAGGTGACATAGTGAGGAGGTGACAGCAGAATCAGAATACCACAGAGTGGCAAGGTGACATAGTGTGGAGGTGGCAGCAGCATCAGCTTCTCCCGATGATGAGGAAGCCCATTCGTCACCCGCCTCCCAAGAGTGATCAGCTACATCATCATCATCATCGAGTACTGTCTGCATGTCACTGATGTCCTCCTCAACTGTCTCCCACGCAACACCAGCTCCCACGACACTCTCCTCGTGACTATTTGCCTGCCTAGTAAAGGAAGCGGCGGATGTCTCCTCCACATTTTGGCTTGCCAGTAGCTGCTGACTGTCTTCTAGTAGCTTGTCCTCACTGTATAGTGGAGCTGAGCCCACAGCATACAATACTTCTCTGGCTGAGGGAACAGAAAATGACAGAGCCAGGTTGAGGACAGGTGAGGGCACAGGGCCTGCTCCCGTACCATGCCAACTAAGGGTTCTGTCTGATGAACCCACTGACTTTTGGCTGGGAGTGTTTGATGTCATTTGCGACGAAGTCAAAGATCGAGTCAACCATTCACGAACTGCTGGGTTGCTGTTCAAGACACGATCGCTAGCTGGCACTGGGATCTCAGGCCTCTCGAAGTGACCCCTGCTGCCACGGCCCCATACTCTGCTTCGACCCCTGCCTGCGCCAGAAACATTTAGGCCTCTGCCACTGCCCTGTGCAGGGCCTGGCACTTCTCTGTCTGACATACTGTTAGATCAAATAAATAAATAAAAAGGAAATTAAAACACCCCAAACAAGTCTGTACTTTTCCAACTTCCCCACACAACGGCTAATAAGCTTTTTTCCCCCCACTAATACACACAAAAAAGGACTTTAGAACATATAACTTAGTACAATTGTCTGTATTATGTATGTATACCCCTTTTCATATTTACAGCGCTATGGAATGAATGGCGCTTTAATAATAAATAATAATAACACTGCACCGCTGAACGGCAAATATATTTTTCTTTTGCCACTAGTACATGCCACAAACGGCTTTAGAACATATAACTGCACCGCTGATCGGCAAACATATTTTTTGTTTTTCCATTAATGCATGCCACAAAAGGCTTTAGAACATATAACTTCACCGCTGATTGGCAAACATATTTTTTCTTTTTCCACTAATACACACCACAAAAAGCTTTAGAACATATAACTGCACCGCTGATCGGCAAACATATTTTTTCTTTTTCCACTAATACATGCCACAAACTGCTTTAGAATGTTTTTTTCTAACACTGTCCCTAGCGCCTGCTGACATCTCTCCTTGCACTGAGTACACTGGTAAATGGCAGAATCCAAGATGGCTGAGGCTATTTCTAGGGCTGTAACATCAAAGGGCTGGCTGGCTGCTGATTGGTTGCATGTATGGCATTATGCGTGATCCCGCCTTCCCAGAGTTCTTTGCTCAATGCCCTCACATGTGCAACAACCATTTTAGGAAAAGATTTGATTCGTTACCTCAAATCGTGAGGAAATTCGAATTTTTCCTGAAATTCGAATCGAATTCCACTTCGTCAGCTTCGATTCGCTCATCTCTACTGATGACCTTTCCTGAGAATAGGTCGTCAATATCTGTTCAACTTCATCTAAGATCATTAAGTAAGGGTACAGTACATAAATTTGCTAATAGATGCTGAAAAGCTGTACAGCTGACCATGTGTCTACAGAACTGACATTCAAGTAGTAAATTTAATTTGAAGGATTTTTTACTCAGTGGATCTACTCCGTTGTCAGCCAATGTACCAAGTCACCTTTTCCTTCATTGTCATCAATTCTGCAATCAAAGGGTCAGTTAAGAATCTTAAATAGAGATGAGCAAATTGATTCTAAATGAATCTGATTTGTTATTAATCAAAAATTCTTCTTCCAAAGAAATTCAAAGTTTTGATGATTTGTTTTAGATTAATTACACAAAACAGTGCCTGTAATTTGACATTTAAAATTCAGTACAGTAGTGAGGGAAACAGGTGATGGAGGAGGAAGATGGAATATTACATGACCCCAGATGGGGCCCAGGCTGGTGGGCCTGCCCACAGTGCTTTTCAGTCAGCCTGACAGATAATCAATTGGGAGGAAACTGGCTATGCTCTCAGTCTCTACTGTATGTTATCCCTGAAACAATTGTGAGCTCTGATGTGATATGACATGTCTGCCATGTCTCTGACAGACATCACTTAGACACACAAGAAGACAGCTAATTTAGGGTCTTGCGTGGATAATTGGGGGATTGTGAAGGAGATATATTAAAATATTAGAAAGAAAGTCAGAATTTATTGATAGGGACAGGATAGGGGCACATAGAGCAGAGTGTGTCTAGCCAGGCTGGAGCTGTTCATAACTTAATTTGTTGCACTGCAGAAGACATGAGCATTTAAACAGACAGTACTCTTGTTTATATGCAGTAGCCACCTTTTTAGTCCAAAAACCTGTTGCAAAGCTTCTAAAGTTCATAAGTGTGCAATATATATATATTTCTCAGCAGCAATAATTTTCCCCATATGCTGCACAATTGCTCCTTTTTCTTAAAAAAAAAACTTTTGCAAAGCTTCTACAGTTTATGTGTGTGCAGTCAATGTATATTAGTGCATCAACAGTAGCATAATAGTATATATTTTCGTCACACCCAGAAGACATGCAATTGCGCCTGTTTTTTTTCCCCAAAAACTTGTTGCCACATTTTTAATTTTAAAAATCATAATAAATACAATGATGCTTTATGTTTTTAAACAGGCTATTTGTTAACAGTGTTAACAATGTGTTAACCCATATAATTGTCAGTCACGCTGGCATTATTTACTATTGACAGAGAGAAATATAAAAAAATTAAAAAATAAATAAAAAAGAGAGAAAGATGAAGAAGAAAAAAATGGGTCATATGAGACGTCAAAGTGATAAACACCACTTTTTAGGCCAACAGGAGCACTTTTGATTCAGGTAGAATCAATTCTGACCAGATTCAAAATTCATTCATCTCTACATCTTTACTATTTCATTTAAGTGCTGGGTTTAAATCGGAGGTCAAAAATCTGCATGAAGTTATCATGTTCTTCCATTGTATATGTGTGTTTTCTCAGAGTACTTAAGTGTTCTCCTAGACAGAGGGTGCACCAAGACTTTTTGCCGCCTGAGGCGAAAACTAAAAAAGGCGCTCCCCCTCCCCCCAATGCCAATTTCTTAACCTAACCTTTCCCCTCCAGTCCTACTGTTAAAGACATACTTGGAAAACATTACATACAGGGTTACAAAACATACGTGGTAATACAGCACCACATTTTTCTTACATCCAGTGTCCTCTGATGTAGACATTCTCTTTCTTTATCTTCTCTATTAATACCAGACCACCATGATGATTTCTTTCAGCCATCTCTTGTCTCTGCAGAGTTTGACAGATATCTTAGTTTCCTTCTTTTCCAGCCTCCTCCGCATCTTCTGTACACCCCATCCTGCCACCCCCAAATACTGTGTCTGCTGTGCTCCCCAATACTATACTGCAGAAACAGATAATCCCCCTGAAAATACTAGTACCACACAGGTAGTTCCCCTTCAATAATTATTGGTGCACAGTGCCCTAAAAAAAACTGTGTCTAGCAAATGGGGTCCCTGAAACTTACAGAGCCAAAAACATATTGTCCTCCAAAAATAATTTTGCTAATACTGTGCCAGGGTGCCTACCAATTTGACAGTCCTCCCAAAAGACCCACCAATAGTTATAATTTTCTGTAACTTTGCACCCAATAGTAATAATGTCCCTCATTTTGTCCCACAAATAATAATGTCCCCATAGTGCCCCAGTAGTAATAATTCCCCCTATAACGTGTGCCTGTACAAAATTTTTCCCCTTATAATGAGTGCCAGTACAAAAATGCTCCCTTATAATGGGTGGCAGTACAAAAATACCCCCTTATGTGTGTCAATACACAAAATGCTTTCTTATAACATGTGCCAATACAAAAAAAAACCTGTACAGCAAATATCCCCATAGTGGTCACCTTAGAATGCGTGCCAGTACAAAAATCATCCCTTATAATGCGCGCCAAGTACAAAAAAATGCCTCCTTGTGTGCCAGTACAAAAATGCTTCCTTATAACGTGTTTCAGTGCAAAAAACTACCTCTTTTTCAGAAGAATGAATGTCCCCATAGTGGCCCCCTTATAAAGTGTGCCAGCACAAAAATGCTACTTTTTACATCTGCAATGTCCCCATAGTACTTTCTCCAGTTACAAAACAATGACCCCCACCCCATTGTGGCCCAACAGCATGCTGCCAAAAAACAAATAATAAACTTAAATACTTACCTACATTCAGCCATGCTGTTAGCGATGCATTGTAAGACACAGACCTCTTCTAGTCTGTGCCCTGAGCTCTTTATATCCCGGGTCAGCCCCAAACTAAATTGTAACACAACACCTCCATATAAGAATATATATTTTATTGGTATTGTAGGAGAGTCCCCGTTATAATAATGGATGGACGATATGTGCCACCAGAGGTTCTGGCCTTGGTGGAGTAAGAACCGGATCACTGCGGTTACAGCAGCGAATGCTGCTGGTGCAGCGTGTCTGGGCCGGTTCTTACTGGGAACAGGTAAAGAGCAGGGTGGGTGCCTGTTCTCCACAGCCAGCCCAGGTTTTTGGTGGAGCTGGGCCTTTGAAGAACCCAGCCTGCTGAGAATGGAGGTGGGGTGTGTCTTGCTGTGCTGGAGTTTTTGAGAGACAGAGTTTGTGCTGCTCAAGGAGAGAGACTGGGCGCAGCACAAGCTGGACGATAGTCCCGGGACCTGTGGTCACGGTGTACCACAAAGACTGTCTGTGATTGCCTCAATACTGCTGCCACTACCGTAGCCTACCACGAGCACATCCCCACATAAAATGAGCACCAGCAAAATTTTTGCATTGACGAGAGACAAAAACCTAAGAGGGGCTTAGGGTTCAGCACACAAAGGGCACAATATATTCAGAATAAGCCGCACTGCCACCTCTAAAGTATAAATATAACACCCGGACAAAGTCGAAAACAAAAGACAGAAAAGAAGAGATAGATGTGGACGTTCAATAAGCATTGGTACCCACAGCTGTGTGTCGATCCCTCAGCCGCCTCTTCCCAACGCTGTTTCGTCAGTAAACTGGCTTCTTCCGGGTCAGGGAGCATGACAATGATGATACTAGCCTCTGTTAGGCTACAGGAAATAGGACTAAAGCCTACTAGAGGAAACGATGGGCCAGGTGGACATTACCCCCATACCCTGTTGTGGCATTCAACTGTATTGCTTCCCTGAGTACAGCAATGTAGTTGTATATGTAGAGAGTAGAATTTCCACCATGGAAGCGCTCATTGCCTATGGCGCCTAGTTGGTGCTGCCTGAGGCAATCACCTCACCTGAACTCATTGGTGACGCAACCCCTGCTCCTAGACTCCAAAATAAGGACAATGTTAGGCTCAAATCTGCGTTGGAAGTTCTAGCAGAAGCCTCTGCTGCGGATTCGGGCAAAAAAAGGACAAAATAATGCTGTGGTATTTTCTTTGGCAGAATGCTGGTATTCATGTCAGAAAACTGATAGACCCCATTATAGTAAATTCCCATGCTGCTGGAATCTGGATGAATATGTGATCCGGCTAAAAAATTGTCACCTGCATTCGTCTAAAATAATGAAATTAAGCCCCCAGTTTGCACAGTACCCGCCTCCAAAACCGCCTCTGTCAGCACTATAAACCACCCATCTGTTGCGGCACATTGCAGTGTGACAAGGGGGAGGATTGGAGCAAGGAAATGCTCCAATGCTCCACTCATATGTAGTTAATGAATAAAGGAGATCTTATATCCAGATGTTGCCCTGAACCCTCAGAAGCCCTTTAAGGAGTCATAAGTAAAGGTATCCTGAAGTTACGACATTACCAGTAGTTACTTACAACCTTACATTTTTAACGGGGTTGCCCCCTCAAAACTATTCTACAGTTTTCAAACCAGCACCTGAATCTGAATACTTAAAATTCAATGAATACTTAAAACTTAAAAAATTTAGCATAGCCTCGGAGGTATCCAATAAACTGTATCTGTGTAGCTCCACCTGCTGTTTTTTCCCCCCGTATTTCTGTGTCTGGCTGACTGAGATGGTCGCACATGCTCAGTTTCATCCTTCAATTGCCCCCCGAGCCCCCTGAGCTGTGAAAGGGAGAGAGCTGAAGCAGAATGGAAACTCCCCTTGAGCTGCAACAGAAAAGGCACTCCCTTTTCAGTGATGAGCGGCAGGGGCAATATTCGAATTCGCGATATTTTGGGAATATTTGGGTGAATATTCGCCATATATTCGCGAATCTTCAGGCAGTATTTTCTTTTAATTTGCATTAAAAAAATTGCATAAAAATTTGCATAGACTGATATTTAAAAAAAAAAAGAATATTCGTGATTACGAATATATTTTGAGATATTCTAAATATTCACGAATTCTTGAAGTGCCAATATTCTCGATCAAATTCGCAAATTCAATTATTCGTGATCAACACTACTCCCTTTCAGCTGTCAGCTTGATATATCTCTGGATCTATGTGAAATACAGGGCTGATTCTAGCTTTGTCAGAAAGAGATTGTCATGTATTGTAGGATGTTTGATTTCTATTTTTTACATTAGTCATGGGATAACCCCTTTAAGTGAAAAGTACCATAGAAAGGGGGATCTGTATTCATGTATTATGTAGCATATCTCTTATGTACAGTTGTGTTCAAAATTATTCAACCCCTGTCAATGCTGTAAAGGGTTTTAGGGAATTTAGTGTACATTTGTAATTGTGTTCAGAATGAAATCTTACAAGGACTTTTTAAAGAACCAAATGCAACTAAAATGACATCAATTGTTTTTGTAATACAGTATTAAATGTCTTTTTTGTGATTTCTTCATTGACACAATTATTCAACCCCTTAAAGACGACCACTCTTAAGAACAGAGGTTCATTCAAGTGTTTTCGATAAGGTATTGAAAACACCTGCGGATGTCAAGGAGCAGCAATCAAGCATAATAAGCACCAATTAGGCAGATTTAAAATGATTGTGATACTCAGCTCCTTCTAGACATTTACTGGTGTGTTTACAAACATGGTGAAGTCAAGAGAATGGTCCAGGAAGACAAGAGAAGAGGTGATTTCTCTTCACAGGAAGGGCAATGGCTATAAGAAGATTGCAAAGATGTTAAACATACCAAGAGACACCATAGGAAGCATCATTCGCAAATTCAAGGCAAAGGGCACTGTTGAAACGCTACCTGGTTGTGGCAGAAAGAAGATGCTGACTTTGACTGCTGTGCGCTACCTGAAGCGCAAAGTGGAGAAAAGTCCCCGTGTGACTGCTGAGGAACTGAAAAAGAAGTTGTCAGATGCGGGTACTGAAGTTTCAGCTCAGACAATAAGGCGCACACTGCGTAATGAAGGCCTCCATGCCAGAACTCCGAGTCGACTGCAGTATGCCAAAAGTCATGTGGACAAACCACAAAGGTTTTGGGATAGTGTTCTGTGGACTGATGAAACTAAATTAGGAACTGTTTGGGCCCATGGATCAACGCTATGTTTGGAGGAGGCCTATGAAAAAAAGAACACCTTGCCTACTGTGAAGCATGGTGGGGGGTCAATCATGCTTTGGGGCTGTTTTGCTTCTACAGGTACAGAGAAGCTTCAGCGTGTGCAAGGTACCATGAATTCTCTTCAGTACCAGGAGATATTGGATGAAAATGTGATGCAGTCCGTCACAAACCTGAGGCTTGGGAGACGTTGGACCTTTCAACAGGACAATGATCCCAAGCATACCTCCAAGTCGACTAGAGCATGGTTGCAGATTAAAGGCTCGAACATTTTGAAGTGGCCATCGCAGTCACCAGGCTTAAATCCGATTGAGAACCTCTGGTGGGACTTAAAGAAAGCAGTTGCATCGCGCAAGCCTAAGAATGTGACTGAACTGGAGGCTTTTGCCCATGAAGAATGGGCGAAGATACCCGTAGGTCGCTGCAAGACACTTGTGTCAAGCTATGCTTCACACTTAAAAGCTGTTATAACTGGAAAAGGATGTTGTTCTAAGTACTAAGATTGAATGTCACTTG
Organism: Bufotes viridis; assembly: GCA_033119425.1. Lineage (NCBI taxonomy): Eukaryota > Metazoa > Chordata > Amphibia > Anura > Bufonidae > Bufotes > Bufotes viridis. The sequence continues at coordinate 467,349,147 of CM065589.1, forward strand.
GGGGTTGAATAAAACTGATAATGATGTGAGCACAGAAAAGACATTTGTGGTTATTTCATTATAAATTTTATGTCATATCTGTCTGACTTACAAGTGCCTCTTTAATTTATCTGTAAACAAGATGACTGAAATGATCAAAATCAATGTCAAACTGACCAAAACACTCAATTTCAGTGGGGGTTGAATAATTTTGAACACAACTGTAGATTAGCAGTGGCACATCTTTTATACTTTACACCTGTTCTGACCTCCTTTTGTGTGATAGGGGTAAGTTGACAGGCAGCTAAACTTAAATGAACCGGTCATCAACTTTATGCTACCCATACTAACAGCAGGATAAAGTAGTGACAAGTGAATTGATTGCAGCAGTCTGTCATTTAAAAGTTAAAAGTAAGTGGTTGCCGAGAACCAATATCACAATCCTTACAGATTGGGCCTGGAAAAGAGTCCCGGCCAACTGGGAAGAGTCATTGTTATTAATAAATTACTGCTCTCCCTGCCCACCAGCTGATGACTGACAGATAGTGATGTCGCGAATATAAAATTTTCCGAACTTCCACAAATGTTCGTGAATGGGCGAACCGGGCAAACCACCATAGACTTCAATAGGCAGGCGAATTTTAAAACCCACAGGGACTCTTTATGGCCACAATAGTGATAAAAAGTTGTTTCAAGGGGACTAACACTTGGACTGTGGCATGCCGGAGGGGGATCCATGGCAAAACTCCCATGGAAAATTACGTAGTGGATGCAGAGTCGGGTTTTAATCCATAAAGGGCATAAATCAACTAACATTCCTAAATTGTTTGGAATAACATGCTTTAAAACATCCAGTGTGTGTATACGATCAGGTATGATGTTGTATCGATCAAGTAGTGTAAGGGTTACGCCCACTTCACAGACATTGACAGACCAAACCCCCCTTTTAAAGTACCGCAAACAACCGCAAACAGTCCATTTGCACAACCGCAAACTCCCCATTTGCACAAGGTTGGATACCAAGCTAGCCATGTTCCGATGATGTCATTGAAGGTTTCTTCCTCCACCCAGCCACGTACAACACCAAGGGTCCCCGAAAGGTGAATTGAATTGATTTTTCGAACGGGGAGATGGTTAAAATAACGGTGGCTCCCTCCCCTTTGTTTTAAGCCACGGTCACTGCATCTGCGCCGTGCAATTTACTGTCACACCCGATATGAGTGGTAGTTTCTGTAGTACTATTCTAATCAGTTTAATCCCTGTTACGTCCCCAATCTGGGGTCCATTTATTGAATTGATTTTTCGAACGGGGAGATGGTTAAAAAAAACGCTGGCTCCCTCCCCTTTGTTTTAATCCACGGTCACTGCGTCTGCGCCGTGCAATCGTCTCCTTCTTCTCTCTGTCTCCCCTTCTGAACTTTCCCCCTCTTCTTCTCTTCGAGCAGGCACCCACGTGGCATCCATGGACACATCGTCATCATCAACCGCTTCACTTGTATCTGACACCTCAGCAAAGGAAGCAGCAGCGGGTACAACATCATCATCATCACACTGTACGTCCATGTGTGTAATCCTGCCTGACTGAGACATATCGCTGTAATCTACATCATCTGGCAATAATGGTTGCGCATCACTAATTGCATCCAACTGATGTGTAAATAACTCCTCTGACGGATCAAGTGAAGCTGCTGTGGTGGCTGTGGTGGTAGTGGTGGTGGCGGCGGGAGCGTGGTAACTTGAGAGCAGGTGACTGAAGCTGAGCTGGAGGAGGATGGTGCGTCAAGGTTCTTAGCGGAAGCTGTTGAAGATTGGGTGTCCTGTCTAAGCCAGTCAACTATGTCCTCAGAATTTTTCGGGTTCAGGGTACGTGGCCTCTGAACACTTGGCATTATTCCAGGGCCAGTGGAAATCACAGCACCACGACCACGACGGCCCCTGTGGGGTGGCCTGTCTCTGCCTGTTATTTTTTTTAGATAAGTGGTACTACGCGTGCTAGGTACTGTGCCACCCGGTATGAGGGGTGGGCACTGGCAGTGGGCACACTACAGTCTGTAGAAGTCGGCCTGACACACACTGGTAGCAGGCAAGCAACTGAAATTAGACTAAAGTGTAAAAATGAAATGCCTTATTTATCGGCAAGCTACTCTGCCACCCGGTATGAGGGGTGGGCACTGGCAGTGGGCACACTACAGTCTGTGGAAGTCGGCCTGACACACACTGGCAGCAGGCAAGCAACTGAAATTAGACTAAAGTGTAAAAATGAAATGCCTTATTTATCAGCAAGCTACAGTGCCACCCGGTATAAGTGGTGGGCACTGGCAGTGGGCACACTACAGTCAGTGGAAGTCGGCCTGACACACACTAGCAGGCAAGCAACTGAAATTAGACTAAAGTGTAAAAATTAAATGCATTTTTTTTATGCAAAGTCCTGTGCCACATGGTATGAGTGGTGGGCACTGGCAGTGGGCACACTACAGTCACACTACACACTGGCAGGCCAGGCAACTGCAATATATATATGGAGAGAAAAAAAATCAGACTAATGTAGCAGCCCTAAAAAGGGCTTTTTGGGATGCTTTCAGGATGCTCTCCTTACAGCAGAGAGTGGACACTGAATACACTAGCCTAGCTATTGATTTCCCAATTAAATCAGCAGCAGCTACACTGTCCCTCCTCTCACTAAGACTGCAGCTTCCAAATGAATCTAAAATGGATGCTGTCCAGGAGATGGGAGGGTCTGGGAGGGCGGGTATGCTGCTGATTGGCTGGAATGTGTCTGCTGACTGTGAGGTACAGGGTCAAAGTTTGCTCAATGATGATGTATAGAGGGCGGACCGAACATCGCATATGTTCGCCCACCGCGGCGAACGCGAACAGGCTATGTTCGCTGGGAACTGTTCGCCGGCGAATAGTTCGGGCCATCTCTACTGATAGACTTCTACTTAGTTTTCTTCCATTCTCTTTAAGAGAGAACTGCCAATCATCAGCAGATGGTTGGGGAGAGCAGGAGATTATGAATAACCATGACTCTTCTCAGGTAGATTTGACTCTTTTCAAGGCCTGTGCTATTTTGATGCTGGTTCTCAGCAATCACTTACTTTTAGCTCATGAGTGACACACCACTGAAATAAGAATTTCTGTCACTATTTTTTGCTGCCCTCAGTGAGGTCAGCATAAAGTTGATGACAGGTTCCCTTTAATCCTGACAATACATTGACTCAGGAGCAGGGTCCAAGTTCAACTTTTATTGCATGAATAGGTGAAACTAAGAAACTGAAAAATAATGTGCTTACTATCATACATCAGCATGTAGCAACACACTAACACAGGTAAATCCAGACATGAACATGTGCATGAAATATAACATGGCAATAAGAGGGAAGATGAGTAGCTGTAGACGTTGTTAGTGCACCAGAGTAATTATTCCCTTTCCCCATTAGTGTCCACACACTAGTTATGTCCCTTTATTGCCCCACAGAGTAGACATCACATTTTTCATTAGTACCTCACAAGTCACACTATACACATGTAGCAGTGCCAGCTCTGTACACTATACACATGTAGCAGTGCCAGCTCTGTACACTATACACATGTAGCAGTGCCAGCTCTGTACACTATATACACATGTAGCAGTGCCAGCTCTGTACACTATATACACATGTAGCAGTGCCAGCTCTGTACACTATACACATGTAGCAGTGCCAGCTCTGTACACTATACACATGTAGCAGTGCCAGCTCTGTACACTATATACACATGTAGCAGTGCCAGCTCTGTACACTATATACACATGTAGCAGTGCCAGCTCTGTACACTATACACATGTAGCAGTGCCAGCTCTGTACACTATATCACATGTAGCAGTGCCAGCTCTGTACACTATATACACATGTAGCAGTGCCAGCTCTGTACACTATACACATGTAGCAGTGCCAGCTCTGTACACTATACACATGTAGCAGTGCCAGCTCTGTACACTATATACACATGTAGCAGTGCCAGCTCTGTACACTTATACACATGTAGCAGTGCCAGCTCTGTACACTATATACACATGTAGCAGTGCCAGCTCTGTACACTATACACATGTAGCAGTGCCAGCTCTGTACACTATATACACATGTAGCAGTGCCAGCTCTGTACACTATACACATGTAGCAGTGCCAGCTCTGTACACTATACACATGTAGCAGTGCCAGCTCTGTACACTATACACATGTAGCAGTGCCAGCTCTGTACACTATATACACATGTAGCAGTGCCAGCTCTGTACACTATACACATGTAGCAGTGCCAGCTCTGTACACTATACACATGTAGCAGTGCCAGCTCTGTACACTATACACATGTAGCAGTGCCAGCTCTGTACACTATACACATGTAGCAGTGCCAGCTCTGTACACTATACACATGTAGCAGTGCCAGCTCTGTACACTATACACATGTAGCAGTGCCAGCTCTGTACACTATACACATGTAGCAGTGCCAGCTCTGTACACTATACACATGTAGTAGTGCCAGCTCTGTACACTATACACATGTAGCAGTGCCAGCTCTGTACACTATACACATGTAGCAGTGCCAGCTCTGTACACTATACACATGTAGCAGTGCCAGCTCTGTACACTATACACATGTAGCAGTGCCAGCTCTGTACACTATACACATGTAGCAGTGCCAGCTCTGTACACTATACACATGTAGCAGTGCCAGCTCTGTACACTATACACATGTAGTAGTGCCAGCTCTGTACACTATACACATGTAGCAGTGCCAGCTCTGTACACTATACACATGTAGCAGTGCCAGCTCTGTACACTATACACATGTAGTAGTGCCAGCTCTGTACACTATACACATGTAGCAGTGCCAGCTCTGTACACTATACACATGTAGCAGTGCCAGCTCTGTACACTATACACATGTAGTAGTGCCAGCTCTGTACACTATACACATGTAGCAGTGCCAGCTCTGTACACTATACACATGTAGCAGTGAGTGAGAGCTCTCTATGCCCCTTTATTGCCACACAGAGTAGACTTCATATTTTTTATTAGTACCTCACAAGCTGAACCGCTGGTGCTGGACCTGACGTGCTGCTCTCAGTGCTCTGCCTCTTTTCTACTCACTCTGCTGCCCCCTGCCTGCAGCTCCTCCTGTCCTCCTGGTCTTGGCTGTTTTGTCCCTCCTCCTGCCTGTCACGTCCTCCTGCTCTGAATGAGATAGTGTATGTGGGCGGGCTTAATACAGCCTGCGCGCTGTACTCACAGTTAGGTCAGAAGACACAGAACAAATCAGGTTAGCGAGGACTGCAGATTGAAGGGGAGGGGGAGGGGGAGGGGGAGGGGGGGCCCGGTCCCCCGGCGCTGCCGCTACTGCGCCTGCTGTGAAGGGGCCAGGGGCCCTGAATTGATCATGATTGATTAACTTAACTTGCGATTGCGAATGAACTGAACTAGTAAACTGTCACACATGCTGCTGGGCGCCGGGCCCCTTGGCAGCCCGGGCCCCGAAGCAGCCGCTTCCCCTGCTTCCCCAGTAGTTACGCCACTGGCTGTAGACATATACACAAGGAAGTTGCTGACCTATCTGTGACAAACATGGTCTACTAATAATTATGGAGTAGACAATAACAGCAGAAGATATACACAAAACGCTTTAAAATATAAACATAAAATGCTAGATAATCTGGACATACCAGAGAACCTACTGTAGGCTTGGATGAGGAGGGTTACTTTGGATGCTGCTAGTTCAGCAGGTACTGAGAGAAAAAATGGCTCCTCCATAGGCTCACTTGATTATGTAACCAAGTCATGTGACAGATACAGTGGCTCCCTAGAGACATAGGGGGAATTGTATGCTAGCTAACTAAACTGATTGAACAGAACAACTGGATGAAGCAATTACACCTGGAACACAAAGCATAATACATGTGCAATACAAGAAATATTGCTGAAGGCATGACAACACCAATGTAAATTATTTGCCTTTTTCCCATGTCTGAAGGAACAAATTAATCTTGAATCTGTCTGTAGTAATTGATGAATGGGATATGGTTTGATAGTCTGTCAGATACCTGCTGAACATGTATTCCAACAAGCATGGAAAGTACTTGACAGACAGTGGGGAATGAAACTTTGCTTCTAAAAGCCACTTTGCCATGCAATTAAAATGCTAAGTAGATTCTGATACCATGAGATAAATGAGATTAGATGTGTGTATTTTCTCCTGACACTTGTGAAAAAATAAAAACAAAAGCGCACACATGGGACTGGCCCCTAGTTTATGTAAATGAGGCAGTTTTAGTTATGTTCCAAATGATGATAAACCTATCAAATAGAAATCCCCATCCCCCATAGGTGATTAACACATGCTACATTAAGCAGAGCAATTTAAAACAGCACAGTTGATTGGAAATATGCTACCTTAAAGAAAATCTTAATTGATACAGTAATTAGGTGAGCAACCTTAGTTCTGTTGTTCTAGCCTTCCAATTGAAAGATACATTTTAATGTATTTGTATCTGAAAGACACTGTATTAGATATAATTAAAATGTTTCAACGAACCTATGAAAATGAAACAATAATGATCAACTAATCAAAACCAAACAACATGCAATATTTAATTCATCAGAGGTGAAACCAATGCAGAAATTAGAGGTAAAATACATTTGTGATTTGGGAAAGGGTTGTTGCTTTTTTTCAAAATTAGAAAGAACGTACTTTGAGGACAAGAAACATTAGATCAACTTGAACATAATTTCTCTTCCCTCCACTGGGCATTTCAGTCTTTTCAGATGTGGATGATCACAGCTACAAAGTGGCATATTAGTTGGGTTCATTACTTGAAACCCTAAGGACATCTAAAAATGAGCATGGATTATGCTTCTGTGATACATTTAGGTGGTCCTGATAAGGTATCCTTTTTAATCAATTTTATAGTTGATGAAAGGAATTTAGAATTTAGGATACAATATAAACCACAAAGTTGTTAATGTAGAAATTTGTATCTATTCTAAATGACAGATTAACTGGGTTTATAATGGGCACAACCACAGGTAACCTATTTTTCCCATCTAATACAACTGCGTGATTATGGATTTATAGGGGTTTTCCACCTTTTAGATATTGATAGGTCATCAATATCTTATTAGGGTACTTTCACACTTGTGTTGGTGCGGATCCGCCTGTTTATTTGCACAGACCGATCCGCACCTATAATGCAAACTTTTGTATCCGTTCAGAACGGATCAGTTTGCATTAGGTTTAAAGAAAAATGACAAAGTCCAAAATAGATCCGTTTTGAATTACATTGAAAGTCAATGGGGAACGGATCCGTTTTCAAATGCACCATATTGTGTCATTCAAAACGGATCCGTCCCCATTGACTTACATTGTAATAAAAAACGGATCGGTTAGGCTCCGCCTCTTAAGACGGACACCAAAATGCTGCAAGCTGCGTTTTGGTGTCCGCCTCCAAAACGGAATAGAGGCGGAACGGAGCCGAACTGATGTATTCTGAACGGATCCTTATCCATTCAGAATGCATTGGGGCTTAACTGATCCGTTTTGGAATGTTTGTGAGAGCCCTGAAACGGATCTCGCAAACGGATTTCAAAACGCTAGTGTGAAAGTACCCTTAGTGTGGTTAAGACATCTGGTACAGTGAATGGGAGCTGAGCCACTGAGGTGTAAGGCAGTGGGCTGAGGGACAATTGTGATGGAGAGCCCAAGAGAAGGTATGAAAAGCTGAGGTCCAGTATAGCTTCAGTGAGAAAGACGGTCTACGCTAGCATTGGGACCCGTGGATCTAGAGAGATTGTGAGAGTGACTGTTAAAGCCTCAGAGAAAATAGTAAGAGAAGCCTGAAGTATTGTGCTAAATATTAATCATTAGGATTCTGAAGGAGTTCTTAGCTTCCACACCGAACAGTTTTTTTAAATCAATGTGCACATGGAAGGGTCCACTCCATTTGGTGCATCTGGTTTCCTCTGTGTCATTGTTACCAGTTCTGTAATCTCCAGAACTATCAATAAAATGACCCACTTGCATATAAAAAAATAAGCATTTCTCAGGATAAGGGGTGGTATACCTACATTGAAACAGATTTTGGAGGTAATGGACTCCTTTTAATACGTTTAGGTGGTTGGGTAGCATTAGAATAAGGGTTGGTGGCACCCAGGGACGTTTCTAGGACCGGGCGGGTCGAGTGGCTGCCTTGGACACTGTCAGAAAGGGGGCACCGAGAATGCGGGCAGCTGTGGCAGCAGCAGGATAGAGGCAGATGAACTCTTCCATTGTGGAAGCATCCATCTCCATAGTCATCTGTATCGCCGTCCTCAGGACAGCGATACAGATGGCTGTGCTGCAGCAGGGGAGGGAGAGGCGTCTCCCTTTCCTGTTCCTCTGATATGCTGCGGTCCTTGTGCCGGCAGCCTATCAGAGCGGTGCAAGCGGCGCAATGATGTCATCGCGCCACTTGAGCAGTACAGAGCGGGACACAGGCCAGAAGAGACCTGCATCGCTTCCAAGGAGGTAAGTGGGGGGTTGCAGAGAGGAGACTGGCACATGATGGTGGGGGCAGAGAGGAGACTGGCACATAATGGTGGAGGGGCAGTGAGGAGACTGGCACATGATGGTGGGGGGGGCGGGAGGAGACTGGCACATGATGGTGGGGGGGAAGAGAGGAGACTGGCACATGATGGGGGGGCAGAGAGGAGAGTGGCACATGATGGTGGGGGGGGCGGGAGGAGACTGGCACATGATGGTGGGGGGGGGAGGGAGGAGACTGGCACATGATGGTGGGGGGGCAGAGAGGTGACTGGCACATGATGGTGGGGGGGCAGAGAGGAGACTGGCACATGATGGTGGGGGTTGCAGAGAGGAGACTGGCACATGATGTGGGGGGGCAGAGAGGAGACTGGCACATGATGTGGGGGGGGCAGAGAGGAGACTGGCACATGATGGTGGGAGTTGCAGAGAGGAGACTAGCACATGATGGTGGGAGTTGCAGAGAGGAGACTTGCACATGTTCGGGGGGGGCAGAGAGGAGACTGGTACATGATGATGGGGGAGAGAGGAGACTGGCACATGATGGTGTGGGTTGCAGAGAGGATACTGGCACATTATGTGGGGGGGAGGCAGAGAGGAGACTGGCACATGATGGTGGGAGTTGCAGAGAGAAGACTGGCACATGATGGTGGGGGGGCAGAGAGGAGACTGGCACATGATGGGGGGAGAGTGGCACTTATTACTGGAACATGGGGGGGGGCAGATAGGAGACTGGCACATGATGGGGGGGGGGAGAGAGGAGAGAGGCACTTATTACTGGCACATGAGTGGGGGGAGGAGACTGACATTTATTACTGGCACATCAGGGGGATTGGAGAGGCACTTTTCACGAGCACATGATTGGGGGGAATCTATGGGGGGCACTTGTTACTGGCACATTATTGGGGAGCATCTATGGGGACATTTACTGAGGCCAAAAAGAAGGGTATTTTATATGGGGGATCTGTGTGGTACTAAAATTATCAGGGGTATTATCTGTTTCTGCAGTATAATATTAGGGAACACAGCCGCACAGTATTGGGGGTAGTAGGATGAATTGTCCAGAAGATGGGACGATGATGGAAAAGTAGTAAACTGAGTTTTTTTTTGTTGTCAAACTGCAGAGACGAAAAGTGGTGGTCTGGTCTGCAGGTCTGAAAGCAGAAGATGAGGAAAGAAAACATCTACATCAAAGGAGATGTCACTGGATGTAAGAGGTAAGTGGGGCTGTATTTCTGCAGTGATCGGATCCGCCACTGCGCCGGACTGGCCTGTGACCAGTGGCGGGGTTAGTTGACATTAAGCAAGTCATCAAGATTAGACTACGTGAGCGGGGCCCTAGAAATTCTACTACATGGGGCCCACTCACTTAGTCTAATCTTGCCTAACCTGAATGTGGCATAATAAAAATTATCTTTCATGCAGCCTGCATGAAAGAGAATTTTTATTATGCATGCACAGGTTAGGCAAGATTAGACTAAGTAAGTGGGGCCCCATGTAGTAAAAAAAATAAATATGGTAAGACGGTTACAAGTACTCTTTTGATATGATTTCATCGAGCAGTTTTGATGGGGGGGGGAGTTTTTTTGACACTCGCCCTGAGAGAAATTTTACCTAGAAACTGCACTGGTGGCACCACCAATCTTCAATGTTCGACTGTAAGAGTTCTTTTACACTAGCGTTTTTACTTTCCGGCATAGAGATCCGTCGTCGGGTCTCTACGCCGGAAAAAAACTGATCAGGATTATCCCCATGCATTCTAAATGGAGAGAAATCCGTTCAGGATGCATCAGGATGTCTTCCTTTCAGTATTTTAACGTTTTTTGGACGTTGACAAAACCGCAGCATGCTTCAGGTTTGTCTCCATCCAAAAATCCGGAAGACTGCCGCAACGCCGGATCCGGAATTAATGCCCATTGAAGTGCCTTAATCTGGATCCGGAATTAAGCTAAACGTCGTTACAGCGCATCGCCGGATCTGACATTTAGCTCTGTGCATGCACAGCAGCAGTTCCGATCAGGGACCCAGTGTAAGCTGGGGCTGCGATCGGTTACCATGGCAGCCAGGACGCTACTCAAGTCCTGGCTGCCATGGTATGTACTCCGCAGCAGGGTGCTTACCTGCGCTGCGGCCTCCAGGCGCTCCTTCATGACGTCACTGGTCCGGGCTGCGCATTGATCTATGCGCCACAGGGACCTGTGACGTCATGAAGGAGCGCCAGGCGCCGCAGCGCAAGTAAGGACACTGCTGCGAGTACTATGGCAGCCAGGACTTCAGTAGCGTCCTGGCTGTCATGGTAACCTGAAAGCTTTTCGAAGACTAATCTGGATCCTGATCAATCTTCAAATGCTTTCAGGCGACTTGCGTTCTGGACGGATCCGAGGGACGGAAGTGCCTGCCAGATTCTCAGAACGCAGGTGTGAAAGCACCCTAAAATGGTGTATTAGAGTAAAAAAAAAATTTGCATTCAAGAATGTGGCCCTCTTGCTTATGATAACTAAGATTCTATTTTATTGTAAACCAGGGCTTAGCAACCTTCGGCACTCTAGTTGTTATCAAAGTGTTGGTCAGTTGTTTTCAGAACTCCCATAGAAGTGAATGTAGCATGCTGAGAATAGCAGCTTTATATTAGCTGGAGGTTGCTAACCCCTATTGCAAACACACTTTATAAAAATATACATACACTTGTAAAAATGGTCATGAAAGTGAAAATTTTACAAATAGAATTTTACAGCAGAAAAAAATACGTATTTTAAAATTCTTTGGTCGAAAATCGGAGCACAAAAGGAGGACTAATTAATAGAGGGTCTAAAGAGCCACAAATGGAATAAAAGGCCAATTTTTGACTTATTACTGGCACATGAGTGGGGGGGGGAGGAGACTGACATTTATTACTGGCACATCAGGGGGGGGGGATTGGAGAGGCACTTTTCACGAGCACATGATTGGGGGGAATCTATGGGGGGCACTTGTTACTGGCACATTATTGGGGAGCATCTATGGGGACATTTACTGAGGCCAAAAAGAAGGGGTATTTTATATGGGGGCTCTGTGTGGTACTAAAATTATCAGGGGTATTATCTGTTTCTGCAGTATAATATTAGGGAACACAGCCGCACAGTATTGGGGGTAGTAGGATGAATTGTCCAGAAGATGGGACGATGATGGAAAAGTAGTAAACTGAGTTTTTTTGTTGTCAAACTGCAGAGACGAAAAGTGGTGGTCTGGTCTGCAGGTCTGAAAGCAGAAGATGAGGAAAGAAAACATCTACATCAAAGGAGATGTCACTGGATGTAAGAGGTAAGTGGGGCTGTATTTCTGCAGTGATCGGATCCGCCACTGCGCCGGACTGGCCTGTGACCAGTGGCGGGGTTAGTTGACATTAAGCAAGTCATCAAGATTAGACTACGTGAGCGGGGCCCTAGAAATTCTACTACATGGGGCTCACTCACTTAGTCTAATCTTGCCTAACCTGAATGTGGCATAATAAAAATTATCTTTCATGCAGCCTGCATGAAAGAGAATTTTTATTATGCATGCACAGGTTAGGCAAGATTAGACTAAGTAAGTGGGGCCCCATGTAGTAAAAAAATAAATATGGTAAGACGGTTACAAGTACTCTTTTGATATGATTTCATCGAGCAGTTTTGATGGGGGAGTTTTTTGACACTCGCCCTGAGAGAAATTTTACCTAGAAACTGCACTGGTGGCACCACCAATCTTCAATGTTCGACTGTAAGAGTTCTTTTACACTAGCGTTTTTACTTTCCGGCATAGAGATCCGTCGTCGGGTCTCTACGCCGAAAAAAACTGATCAGGATTATCCCCATGCATTCTAAATGGAGAGAAATCCGTTCAGGATGCATCAGGATGTCTTCCTTTCAGTATTTTAACGTTTTTGGACGTTGACAAAACCGCAGCATGCTTCAGGTTTGTCTCCATCCAAAAATCCGGAAGACTTGCCGCAACGCCGGATCCGGAATTAATGCCCATTGAAGTGCCTTAATCTGGATCCGGAATTAAGCTAAACGTCGTTACAGCGCATCGCCGGATCTGACATTTAGCTCTGCGCATGCACAGCAGCAGTTCCGATCAGGGACCCAGTGTAAGCTGGGGCTGCGATCGGTTACCATGGCAGCCAGGACGCTACTCAAGTCCTGGCTGCCATGGTATGTACTCCGCAGCAGGGTGCTTACCTGCGCTGCGGCCTCCAAGCGCTCCTTCATGACGTCACTGGTCCGGGCTGCGCATTGATCTATGCGCCACAGGGACCTGTGACGTCATGAAGGAGCGCCAGGCGCCGCAGCGCAAGTAAGGACACTGCTGCGAGTACTATGGCAGCCAGGACTTCAGTAGCGTCCTGGCTGTCATGGTAACCTGAAAGCTTTTCGAAGACTAATCTGGATCCTGATCAATCTTCAAATGCTTTCAGGCGACTTGCGTTCTGACGGATCCGGAGGGACGGAAGTGCCTGCCGGATTCTCAGAACGCAGGTGTGAAAGCACCCTAAAATGGTGTATTAGAGTAAAAAAAAATTTGCATTCAAGAATGTGGCCCTCTTGCTTATGATAACTAAGATTCTATTTTATTGTAAACCAGGGCTTAGCAACCTTCGGCACTCCAGTTGTTATCAAAGTGTTGGTCAGTTGTTTTCAGAACTCCCATAGAAGTGAATGTAGCATGCTGAGAATAGCAGCTTTATATTAGCTGGAGGTTGCTAACCCCTATTGCAAACACACTTTATAAAAATATACATACACTTGTAAAAATGGTCATGAAAGTGAAAATTTTACAAATAGAATTTTACAGCAGAAAAAAATACGTATTTTAAAATTCTTTGGTCGAAAATCGGAGCACAAAAGGAGGACTAATTAATAGAGGGTCTAAAGAGCCACAAATGGAATAAAAGGCCAATTTTTGTAGCTCCTTTTTTGTTCTAAGACCAGAAAGATTACTCAGTGTATCTTTTGCCTGGCACCTTTAGTCTCCATTTGTCTTCAAACACAATTTATTCCTTCTGATGCTCATTTCACAGCTAGTTCCTAAATTTTCTACAACAGAGTCAGTTGCTTTCTCTACTGTGACTCAGATTGAGGGCAGGGGGTAAACACAAGCAATTTTAGCAACTCTGATGAAAAGGAAAATGCAAAATAATTGCTTTCCTTTGAAAAAAAAAGTTTTGTTTCTGTGAATATAAAATAATATGTAGCAATAATGGAGTTTACTGAAAAAAAATCAGATATAGGAAGTTTTTACTTAGGTATCCTTCGAAAACTGGTTTTATTTTAGTAAAGTATTTTACAATTTCTATTTAAATCAGCTGCCATTATTTCACTTCTATTCTACAGATTTTTTTTAACTTTATCATAAATCTATATCATATACATATATAATGTGATTTACCTACATAATGGGGAGGATTTATTAAGATTGACATTTCATAGTCTAAATAAGAAGTGGGCTAGAGAGAGAGAGAGATTCACCAAATTTCTTAAGAGGGGTAGGCCTCTTAATAAATTTGACACATACTCTTACAGTCTATGTTTCAGAAAAGCAAATCTGTGAGCTGGCATAGAACTGTGTTATAAATTATGTAATTTTAAGGCATAGCTTACTGGAACTCTTTTGGGCTCATGAAATAGGCCCCCCATCAGAAGCGCTTTGAGTGTTGTAGAATTGCAAAAAAATTGCAGGTTTTTTCAACAAAGCTACTTCCTTAAAAAAGTTATATTTCAGAAAAATGGTGTACAGCCTTCAATAAACTCACCCCAATGTCTGAACCAGGCATGACACTATAGTTTAGTGTGTGAAAATAGGTTATCAGGTCCAGACTTCAAGATGATTGTGCTTTATTCTCCAGCAGCTGGTATCTTTAAGGAGAGCCAGCATCCTGCCAAAGCTGTGTTCAAGGCATCACATTCAGCCAGCCAGAATCCTACTTCATACTAACCCCTAAACAGCTGTCACAGATGAATATTTGGCTTGGCTATTTTCCCTTGTCATGTTGCAAAGTGGGGTGCAGGGGCGGACAGCCAGTTACAGATGATTAGAGGCTACGGCCGTTTCGCGCGTGATACCACGCTTCATCTGGCCGCTGACACGTCATCGCGCACACTTGCGCTTCATATAGACAGCGCTCCATGGCCGTGATCATAAGTAACAGCTGAGCGCAAAAATTTGTGGCGTTAAAATCAAGTATGAAAGGGTTTTTACATACATGTTTATAGTGGGGCCCCATGTAGTAAAAAAAATAAATATGGTAAGACGGTTACAAGTACTCTTTTGATATGATTTCATCGAGCAGTTTTGATGGGGGAGTTTTTTGACACTCGCCCTGAGAGAAATTTTACCTAGAAACTGCACTGGTGGCACCACCAATCTTCAATGTTCGACTGTAAGAGTTCTTTCACACTAGCGTTTTTACTTTCCGGCATAGAGATCCGTCGTCGGGTCTCTACGCCGGAAAAAAACTGATCAGGATTATCCCCATGCATTCTAAATGGAGAGAAATCCGTTCAGGATGCATCAGGATGTCTTCCTTTCAGTATTTTAACGTTTTTTGGACGTTGACAAAACCGCAGCATGCTTCAGGTTTGTCTCCATCCAAAAATCCGGAAGACTTGCCGCAACGCCGGATCCGGAATTAATGCCCATTAATGCCCCTTCAATAAACTCACCCCAATGTCTGACCCAGGCATGACACTATAGTTTAGTGTGTGAAAATAGGTTATCAGGTCCAGACTTCAAGATGATTGTGCTTTATTCTCCAGCAGCTGGTATCTTTAAGGAGAGCCAGCATCCTGCCAAAGCTGTGTTCAAGGCATCACATTCAGCCAGCCAGAATCCTACTTCATACTAACCCCTAAACAGCTGTCACAGATGAATATTTGGCTTGGCTATTTTCCCTTGTCATGTTGCAAAGTGGGGTGCAGGGGCGGACAGCCAGTTACAGATGATTAGAGGCTACGGCCGTTTCGCGCGTGATACCACGCTTCATCTGGCCGCTGACACGTCATCGCGCACACTTGCGCTTCATATAGACAGCGCTCCATGGCCGTGATCATAAGTAACAGCTGAGCGCAAAAATTTGTGGCGTTAAAATCAAGTATGAAAGGGTTTTTACATACATGTTTATACCATACGATTGTTTTTGCTATAATATAGCTAAGGCCCCTTTCACATATGCGTTTTTCCTTTCCGTCCTAGAGTTCCGTCTTCGGGGCTCTAGGACGGAAAGATACTGATCAGGATTTCCCTAATGCATTCTGAATGGAGAGCATTCCGTTCAGGATGCATCAGGATGTCTTCCGTTCAGTACGTGAACGTTTTTTGGACGTTGACAAAACCGCAGCATGCTGCGGATTTGTCTCCGTCCAAAAATCCGGAAGACATTCCGTAATGCCGGATCCGGAATTAATGCCCATTGAAGAGCATTAATCCGGATCCGGCATTAAGCTAAACGTCATTTCGGCGCATCGCCGGATCCGACGTTTTGCTTTTTCTCAATGGTTACCATGGCAGCCAGGACGCTAAAGTCCCGGCTGCCATGGTAAAGTGTAGTGGGGAGCGGGGGAGCAGTATACTTTCCATCCGTGCGGCTCCCAGGGTGCTCCAAAGTGACGTCGGTGATCCATGCGCATGGGGCGTTCTGACGTCATTCAGGAGCGTCCCGGGAGCCGCATGGACTGTAAGTATACCACTCCCCCGCTCCCCACTACTACTATTGCAACCAGGACTTTAATAGCGTCCTGGCTGCCATAGTAACCTTAAAGCATTTCGAAGACTGATCAGGATCCTGATCAGTCTTCTAATGCTTTCAGGCAACTTGCGTTCTGACGGATCCGGCGGGACGGAAGTGCCTGCCGGATCCTCAGAATGCAAGTGTGAAAGAGGCCTAACATAGTCGCGTATTGCAATTCCTAATACGGCCATACTACTTGCATATTCATATCATGCGATTGATTGCGCGGTGGTAGTACGGATTCTCAATCTCCACTGCCCATTTTGCACTAGGTGCAGATCACGTACAGGCAAAGCTATCCGGGTTTTTTTTATTTTTATAAGTAGGCGGATGTTTATCCACGGCTAGACTCAATACCAACAAATCTTATGCCACAATTTGCAGCCATACTCCACACCTCTAGAGGAATTCTGACATATCATTCCTGTCGTTCAGCCCCGCTGCTCCGGTACACATAATCCACCTTGCCTCTCTCCGCAGGAGGAGCAGGTGCCGATCCCCCCCCCAGGGAAAGGGCGGACCTGCTCCACTCCTGCTGTGTGCGGCTCTAATGTGTTCAATCAAGCGGGGCATCCCTTGCCCGATCAAATGGAATTGACATGCTCCCGTATCCTCTCAAAGAGTGGACGTATCGTTTTACCAATATAAAACCTCTTACATGGACAAAAAATGACATACAAGACATAAGGTGTCCGACATGTCATGAAATCCCTAACTATGTGTCTAACTCCTCCTATTTCAGTGACATTCAGTGCGCAAAAGGAGCAGTGCCCACACCTGTAGTTCCCTCTTAACTTTCTATTTGTAAGCCATGTCTCGGCCATCGGTTTGTGCAATACACTACTGACCAATTTGTCCTTAATAGTTTGACACTTTCTAAATGTGACTAATGGCCGCTGGCAAGTGAGGTTCTTCAAGGCGGGGTCCCCCTTAAGCAGATCCCAATTCTCATGTATTACCCGCTTGATGATGTCAGCAGCGGGACTATATTTGAATGCGAAGGCAAAACGGGATGGTTCAGTGCTCCTATCTTTCTCGACCAGCAATGTGTCCCGATCGAACTTGGCAAAGAAATCTTGATCGGGACTATGCAATACCCGACTATGTTAGCTATATTATAGCAAAAACAATCGTATGGTATAAACATGTATGTAAAAACCCTTTCATACTTGATTTTAAAGCCGCAAATTTTTGTGCTCAGCTGTTACTTATGATCACGGCCATGGAGCGCTGTCTATATGAAGCGCAAGTGTGCGCGATGATGGGTGAGCGGCCAGACGAAACGTGGTATCACGCGCGAAACGGCTGTAGCCGCTAATTATCTGTAACTGGCTGTCCCTTGCACCCTGCTTTGCAAGTGTCCTGTATGAGGATGAATAAAGATTGAATAAGTTTCTACCTCGGTGAGTGCCGCAAGATTCTTCATTATTACTCTTCACGTTGCATTGGAGCTCATCTCCATAGTGATCTGTTTGTATCGCCGTCCTCAGGACAGCGATACAAACAGAAGGCGGTGCAGAGGAGTAAGGGAGAGGTGTGATCCTTTCCTGTTCCTCTGCGCCGGCAGCCTATCAGAGGCTGGCGTAGACAGCGCGAGGACGTCATCGTGCCGCCTGAGCCGTACAGCATGGGACACAGGCCAGAAGTATAAGTGTTAATTTTTTTTTTAATATATACAATACTTTTACTGGAACATGATTGGGGGGAGGCCCCTGTTTTTACTAGCATATAATGGGTGGGGGGGGGGCTGTTATTACTGGCACATGATTGGGGGGGCTGTTATTACTGGTACATGATTGGGGGGCTGTTATTACTGGCGCATTATTGGGGGAAGCTGTTATTACTGGCTGATAAAGGCACTGGGGGGGCTGATGAGAGGCACTGGGGGCTGCTGGAGAGGCACTGGGGGCTGCTATAAGGCTAGGGGCTCTTATCTGAGGTCTGATTGGGAGTAATTCATATTGGGGTCTGAGCTGAGGTGTGATCTGAGGTCTTATTAACATTGGGGATCTTATTGGGGATGTTAGCTGAGGTCTGATTAACATTGGGGGTCTGAACTGAGGTGTAATGAAAAATATTTTTTTCTTATTGTGCCCACTTCCAGCCCGGAACCCAGCTGCCCAGAGCACTGATCCGGAACAGCTTGGAGAAAAAGGCCTCACAGTCTCCCACACTCCTTCTGCCCGGCCAAGCCAGCCAGCACCCCTGAGTCTTCAGAACTGTAAGTAAATTATATATCAGGGGAGATTATTGTTTTAAGTTAAATAACTGAAATATATGCCAAATGTTTGGCTAATTTCTGTGACCTGATAAACAAAGAACTGTTCCTTTTGCATATTTTTTGTTGTGAGATTTTTCACTCACACACTTAAAATTTTACGATATAAACAACTTGCAGTTTACTGAATAATAATATACCTGGCAAGCAAAAATGCTATTGTCCCCCCCAAGATTTTTGGGGGTTCCTACACCCATGCTGGGGCCCACAGCACAGCTGCCAGAGGCCAGAAGCAATGAGCGCTTCCATCAATACAGATAGAAACGCTCATTGCTGGAGAGAAGGGAGCTGAGTCCTGTCATTCAAAGCTCGGCTCCCAGCGCTCCTCCCCTCCTTCAAGAAGGCCGCGCTCTGAATGGTGAAGCAGGAAGACTTCTCCCTGCTCCACCATTCAGCCTACAGGCATGGATTGCGTTGCTGGCCTGTGTGGACAGAGCCTACAGACTGATAATCTGCATAGGCTCCGCCCATACATGCTGCAGAGAGATCTGTGCCTGAAGGGAAGAGTTATTGTGTTTTTTTGTTTTTAATACAGAGGGGTTACAGAGGACTTTATTACTATGGAGGGGGCACAGAGGTCTTTATTACTATGGAGGGGGCACAGAGGGCTTTATTACTATGGAGAGGGCACAGAGGTCTTTATTACTATGGAGAGGGCACAGAGCATTTCTATTACGGAGGGGACACAGAGGGCATTACTACTCTGGAGGGGGCACAGAGGGCATTACTAATGTGAAGGGCGCCCAATGGGTATTTCTACTATGGAGGTGGCACAGAGCCAGATGGCATTACTACAATAAAGGGGGCACAGTGGGCATTATTACTGCAAAGGGGGCACAGTGGGCATTATTACTATGAAGGGGGCACAATGGGGATTTCTACTATGAAGTGGGCACAATGGGGATTATTACTGTAAAGGGGGCACAGAAGGCATAACTACTGTGAGAGGGCACAATGTGGGCATAACTATTGTGAGGGGGCACACTTCTGTACAAAACTTCTGTGAAGGTTGTACAATGAGGGCAATACTACTGTGATGGGGTACAATTTTTTTAAAAGTATTGGGGAAGGGGGTGCCAGAGAAAGTGTGCCAAACACGGTAGGCACGCCACTGAAGTAGGGAACTATTTGCTCTCCGCTCCACCATTGAGCCACCAGCACTCCACAGCAGTAGCAGCACAATGTCCTCACACATCATCCTGCTGATCTGTGTAGGAGGAGGAGCGGGGCAGGTTAAGAATCAGCCTCTGCTCCTCCTACACAGCAGCGTGATGTGTCACAGTATCCTGCTGATGGGGAGCGCAGATCATGGGAGGAGCCAGGTGATTGAGGCGAGGAGTATTTATTGTTTGTTTTTTTCACTTTCCGTGAAGGGGGCACATCTGGGCATAACCACTGTGAAGCGGGCACTGGGCACAAATCTTGGCATATCCACCGTAAGAGGGCACATATCTTGGCATAGCTACTGTGAAGGGGGCCACACATCTTGGCATATCAACTGTGAGGGGGCACATATTTTGGGATATCTTCTCTGAAAGGTGCACATATCTTGGCATATGTACTCAGAGAGGGCACATATCTTGGCATATCTACTGTGAGGGGGCACATATCTGTGAGTAGACCTGAGGGACACTAGGTAGAAAATAAAAGTAGGCACATAAGGACTGATTGACATATATCCGCTCTGTAGCATATTCTGTGTAAGGTATTTAATCTATAATACATGCAGTTTCATTGCTTTAAGCGCCATGCAAAATCCCACAAGGGAGCCCACTGAGACTTTATCGCCCAAGGGCTGACATGAACCTGGAGCCTGGCCCTGCATGGAGTACTGCTGAAAAAGTCTCCATATACTGCTAATCTCTTTAAGGAGAACCAGTACCTTGCCTAGGCTGTATTCTCCAGCGGGTAATAAACACCCAGAACACTGACTCATAAGACATAGTCTACTATTGTAATAATGAGCAGCCTTCAACTTTACACATCATTGCCCAGAATATACTACCTATATTGTACTTACACCAATTTAAATAAGTTTCTAATAATAGTGTCTTCCAGTCCTCCAGTTTTTAAAACATGGCATTATTTATGGATAGCCTATAGAAAGAACACCTGTGACAGTGCTTGATGCACTGACAATAGTAATATATAGTCATATCACCTGTGCAGTACTAAGGAAATCCTTAATACTGGACCTGTTGGGGCTAGTTTAGGACTAGAGCTGAGGAACACTGCCTTATAACACTAAAGAAATATGATAAAGATACTTTTAGTATCTTCCAGATTTTTCAGATTATGCAGACTTAAAAGTGATTATAACCTAGCGATCAAAACATAAAGACATTTATTACTATCTATTTCAAGTATTTTTCAAACCAGAACGAAGAAGGATCAAAAGCCCACTTAAATAATGAAAATTATAATGTGAATTTATGAAATGATATTCAATTATGCAATAAACTTATAATAGCATTTTCATTATTCAAATGTGCTTAAACTGCTGCTTTTACATGAGTTTCTTGCTTCATATCCATGCCAACCAGAAACTTTTTTCTCCATTGGTATGTGTGGACCTAAATTCCTAATAGACCATTAAGCCACGGACAGTAAGACATGCTTGCAAAGTCAGTATAAGTCTTTACATTATCTAGTGGGGTTGAGCGAATTGAAGTATCTGAAATGGACTTTGATCCGAATTTCAGGGAAAATTCGATTCGCAACGAATTTCCTCGTACTTTGTGGTAACAAATCAATTTTCCATGAAATGGTGTTAAAAAAGATACTCGCCTCATCCATTTTACCGCAAAAAGGCCACCGCAGCCATCTTGATTGAAGATCCCGCACGAAATCTCGGCCAGCATGATGACGTCATCACGCACTGTGCATGATGAAGTATGCCATTTTTTTCTGTTAGTTTCTACTTGTCAGGGTTATTAGTATACAATGCATTTTACCTGTAATACATCATTTCTGCTAATGACTACATTTAGATTAATGAGACAGAATTTGTTGGCCATACTCGAAGAACAAAGGCTGGAGCATGGACATTTGTAAAACTGACAGTTCCCTAGGTTGGAAAGCACAGTCATGAAAAATAGTAAAGCATTCAGCTGTCACTATACTTACTTTGCATACTTCTTCTACTCTACCTATTACATATAACAATATTACAGAAATCTGGGTGAATGAAGTATAAATCAGTATAATCTAACACAGATTCTGATTAAATGGTAAATTATAGAGACGAGTGAAGTTTTAAAAAATTGATTTCAGCTGATTCGCCGAACTTCGACAAGAAATTTAATTTGTTACAAATTAATTCATCACAAATAGATTTGTCAGGTATACCCAGGCCACTCTGCCTAATAATATTTATCCCACTTGGTGGCCCAATCTCAGTGTTAAGGATTGGAACTTAAACTGCAGGGAGAGTATCGCTGTGTGCATTATGTATGCATCCAAACTCATAGTTAATCCATTCTGTAGATACTGTGCCATCAGGTGTAATTTATCGTTGTCTATATCACTGTGTATTGCACCAAGATGCATTCCTAATGTCTTCAGGGGTTCAGCTCTGAACCCAGACATACCCATAATTTCACCCAGGTAGCACCCCTAATGTTAGCATCGGAGCATCTTGTGCCAGAACACGCAGGGCAAGGGCTCTTTAGTTTACAATAACACACTGTCGGGTGGAAGCTTCCGCCCGGCAGTGTGTTTGGTGATGTCACCGGCTCTGATGGGCGTGCTTTAGCGCTGCCCTAGCCGTTTTACAGGTGCCTGCCCCTCAGTGCCGGTGACGTCACCGGGCTTCCTGGCAGCTCCATGGAGAGCCCGGTTCATCACCAGAACTCCAGAAAATGCCTTTGCCCTGCGCTATTTAGAGCAGGGCAAAGGAGAGCATCGGAGCATGAACTGCTCCGATGCTCTTGTCAAGTGATTGCCTGGGTAAAAATGGAGGTATGTCCGGGTTCAGCTCTGAACCCGGACAACCCCTTTAAACAAAAAGAAAAGCATACAGCACCCTTCAGTAAAACAAAAAAAAACATGCTCACTCCTACAGGAGCTGTGTCCAAATGGCTCCTTAGTGGAACAAATTAAAGAAATGTAGGCAGCACCAATAAAGTAGTGTAGAAAAAAAAATTTCACTGGTCGTCCAAATACATGTGTTTTAATCCCTTTTGTTAGCTATAGATTTACTGTGAGTCAGTATTACAGGTTACTGTTACCAGCAGGTCTAATTTATCGCTTTTCATATAACCATGCAGTGCCCAAAGATTCAAGTAGTTGCCCCATGACCGAGTAGTTAGGGTGGCAGCAGCAGTGACAGTAACAGTGACAATAGTGGCCCCATGACAGAGTGGGGATGGTGGCCAACAGCAGTGGCAGTAACAGTGACAATAGTGGCCGGATGTGTGTTCACATCACTGTTTAGTTTTCTTTTTTTTTTTTCTTGCAACAATCTTTTTATTGATTTTACAATTATATATGATACAATTTGTTAACTTAAAGAGGACCTTTCACCGATTTAAAAACTAAAAACTAACTATACCTGTGGGCAGAGCGGCGCCCAGGGGTCCCCCTGCACTTACTTGTATGTCTGGGCGCCGCTCCGTTCACCCGGTATAGGCTCCGGTGTCCGAGCTCCCTCTGTTGTATGGGGCGGGGACTTTGTATCAGGCGTGTCCCTTGCTGCAGAGCTGGCCAATCACAGCGCACAGCTCATAGCCAGGCTGGGCGCCGCTCTGCCCGCAGGTATAGGTAGATTTTAGTGTTAAAAGAGGTGAAAGGTCCTCTTTAACATGATAACAGAAAAGAAAAAGAAAATTCCATCATCAATTACAAGTTGAGGGAAAGTAAAATAATCATACGTTTTCATTGTTTGTATAAAATGATTGCTATCTATACAGTTGCCTCACTGATAGGTGTAGTCTTTATTGTCAGAAGAACAGAAAACAAAAAACAAAAAATTAAGCCTCTATTTTGACTATCCATAGAGCCTCTTTCAGATGGTCACTATTTGATCAGTAATTGTAAGCCAAAACCAGGAGTGGGTCCAAAACAGAGATAAATGTAGAAATATTTGCACCTCTTCTGTGTTTTGGACCCACTCCTACTTTTTGCTTACAAATACCTTTCAAATACTGATGCAAAATACTGACCTTGTTAAAAAAAAAAGCCGTTTTGCTCAATTTAAATCCGTTTGGTCATTTACATCTGAAATCTGTATTTTTTTTAACAAGGAAAAAAGTCCTGCATGCAGGATTTTAATGGCCTCTTTCACACTATATGGTCAGTATTTTGCATCAATATTTGATTAGTATTTGTATGCCAAAAACAGGAGTGGGTCCAAAACAAAGATAAATGTAATGGAAATATTTGCATCTCATCTGTGTTTTGAACCCACTCCTGCTTGTGACATATTTTCTGTATAAATACTGATGCAAGGGAGGCGTGGCCTGACAGCCAATGATGGCGGCCGCATGTTAGATCTGCTCCGGCATCTCCAGCACTGAATCAGCGGCAGAGACACACCTACAGCGACTACAACAGCAGTTCCAGCATCCTCTCCTTCCTCCCACCACTATAGGGAAGAACCGGCGAGTTCTGCTGAACATCGAAGCCACCAGCCTGGATTATTTCCTGGACAGGGCTAAAGGTAAAGATGGCGTGGAGCCCCGCGTGGCACCGACACCCCTGGCCTCCTTCCGCAGCATGTCTCCAGCCCGGCTACCTAGCCCGGACTCACCGGCATTCTCCCAATCCTTTCTGCTAGCTGGTGGACCGACCACCCCGCCCCTACCATCCATGCCCGACTATGATGGCTCCGGATCGCAATCGCCGCCATTGTCTGAGGCGGAGCGTGCAGGCGCTGCGCCAGCTAGGCCGCATAGCCCGGGCCCCATATTATCCACCTCAGACAGTCCTGAAGAAAAAGAGACCTAAGTTCTCTATGTCTATACCTACTTTCCATAATATCTATATGCCGGGGACAATTGAGGACTATTCCTCTGCCGATAAGCTGATGGCAATTCCAGCATCTGATAAACCTCCAACTGAGGAATACCTTAAACACATGCTACTGGCATTGAAGGCATCCATCCAACAAGACATCTCAGCAGCCCTTCACTCCACTTCACGTTACCCAGAGTACAAGAGGTAGAGGACAGGGTCCTCCATATCAAACAAAAATGGGCGAATTTGCAAATTCACAAAATACGGTTATAGACGCCCACAACAACCTGGAAGATGTAGTAGACGCCCTGAAACAGAAAATAGCGGACTAGGAGTATATCTCGCGCTGTAATAACATCAAATTTAGGGGCATCCCAGAATCCGTGGCCCCCCATGAGCTTTCCTTCTATATCCAAGAGCTGTTTACCACACTCCTACCAAATTTTGGTAGCGAACGATTTGATCATGAGTCCCCAAGCCGAAGCATCTCAATGCTGATATACCCAGAGACACCCTCACCAGGATTCATTTTTTCCTTGTGAAAGAAGCCTTCATGTCTGCATCGAGAAAATTTGCTGTTTTACCAGTACCTTACCAGTCCGTGAAAAGCTTTGCTGATCTCTCTGCAATGACACTGCAACACAGATGAAACCTGATTCCTGTAACTTCTACGCTACGCAATTCTCAGATTCCCTACAGATGGGGATTTCCTCTCAAGTTGCTGATCTCTAAAGATGGACACCTTCACGTGATCCTTACCATGGAAGAAGGTAAAGAATTACTCCACCAATGGCAGATCTCGATTCTTCAACCGACAACCAGAGGACATTCCACATTGCCGCCTTTGATTCCAGCTTGGCGTCAAGTTTCTAGAAGGAGACCTCGTCAGACCTGATCGGAGCATCCCTTGTGCGTCTCATGCATTTGCATTTTGTGGCTGTTCCTAACCTTTATTTTGTAGGTGTCGGCGAATATGGTTCTACCCATACCTTGACACGCTACATCCCAGAAGACATCTCGGCTTTCTTGCACAAACTTTAATCCCCCTGTTACTTTTCGGCTAACCCCGGAAAGTTACCACTTCACCTGTGACCTTCAAGGTCTATTATGTACTCAGCACAATTCGGTATGTTTTGTTCGTTTTGTTTGTTTCTTTCTGGCAGGGCTTTCACCATAAGTACTACTCTGTTTATTACTCACCATGATGGGAGTTAAGTTTTTATCTCTCAATGCCAAGGGATTGAACTGTCCCAAAAAAGGGGCGTATGTGTGGAGGGAAGCGAGGATGCAACATGTGGATGTTGTCTGTGTACAGGAATCTCACCTCCTCCAAAGTGACACGCACCGCATTCAGCATCGCCAATTTCCTACTGTCTTCCACTTATGCCATGTTAAAAAATCAAGAGGGGTATTTATAGCGATCAAGAACACTGTATCATTTGACCACCTATCTATGACATCTGATAAATGTGGTAGATTCCTAATTTTAGTGTGTATGATCAATGGTTCTACATACAGTTGTGTTCAAAATTATTCAACCCCCACTGAAATTGAGTGTTTTGCCCAGTTTGACATTGATTTTGATAATTTCAGTCATCTTGTTTACAGTTAAATCAAAGAGGCACTTGTAAGTCAGACAAATATAACATAACATTTATAATGAAATAACCACAAATGTCTTTTCTGTGCTCACATCATCAGTTTTATTCAACCCCCAAGTGACATACAATCTTAGTACTTAGTACAACATCCGTTTCCAGTTACAACAGCTTTTAAACGTGAAGCATAGATTGACACAAGTGTCTTGCAGCGATCTACGGGTATATTCGCCCATTCTTCATGGGCAAAAGCCTCCAGTTCAGTCACATTCTTAGGCTTGTGCGCTGCAACTGCTTTCTTTAAGTCCCACCAGAGGTTCTCAATCGGATTTAAGTCTGGTGACTGCGGTGGCCACTTCAAAATGTTCCAGCCTTTAATCTGCAACCATGCTCTAGTGGACTTGGAGGTATGCTTGGGATCATTGTCCTGTTGAAAGGTCCAACATCTCCCAAGCCTCAGGTTTGTGACGGACTGCATCACATTTTCATCCAATATCTCCTGGTACTGAAGAGAATTAATGGTACCTTGCACACGCTGAAGCTTCCCTGTACCTGTAGAAGCAAAACAGCCCCAAAGCATGATTGACCCCCCGCCATGCTTCACAGTAGACAAGGTGTTCTTTTCTTCATAGGCCTTGTTCTTCCTCCTCCAAACATAGCGTTGATCCATGGGCCCAAACAGTTCTAATTTTGTTTCATCAGCCCACAGAACACTATCCCAAGACTTTTGTAGTTTCTCCTCATGACTTTTGGCATACTGCAGTCGACTCTTCTGATTCTTTGGGGGTGCGCCTGGGAGTTCTGGTATGAAGGCCTTCATTACGCAGTGTGCGCCTTATTGTCTGAGCTGAAACTTCAGTACCCGCATCTGACAAATCTTTTTTCAGTTCCTCAGCAGTCACACGGGGACTTTTCTCCACTTTGCGCTTCAGGTAGCGCACAGCAGTCGAAGTCAGCATCTTCTTTCTGCCACGATCCGGTAGCGTTTCAACAGTGACCTTTGCCTTGAATTTGTGAATGATGCTTCCTATGGTGTCTCTTGGTATGTTTAACATCTTTGCAATCTTCTTATAGCCATTGCCCTTCCTGTGAAGAGAAATCACCTCTTCTCTTGTCTTCCTGGACCATTCTCTTGACTTCACCATGTCTGTAAACACACCAGTAAATGTCTAGAAGGAGCTGAGTATCACAGTCATTTTAAATCTGCCTAATTGGTGCTTATTATGCTTGATTGCTGCTCCTTGACATCCACAGATGTTTTCAATACCTGATTGAAAACACTTAAATAAAAAAAATCGCAAAAAAAAACATTTAATACTGTATTACAAAAACAATTGATGTCATTTTAGTTGCATTTGGTTCTTTAAAAAGTCCTTGTAAGATTTCATTCTGAACACAATTACAAATGTACACTAAATTCCCTAAAACCCTTTACAGCATTGGGGGTTGAATAATTTTGAACACAACTGTATACCATGGTTAATGTCTATTCTCCCAACTCCCATCAAGTAGCCTTCTTGCGCAAAGTCATGAGGCAAGTTCACTTAATCAAACAGGGGAGGCTCATAATATGCGGAGACTTTAACTTATAGACGCCCATATGGATTCTACTAATCCCTTTAGACGCCATACAGATGGATTTGGCTGCTTTTCTACACCTAGAAGGCCTCCTGGACCTGTGGCATGCGCAACACAGCAATGAAAAAGATTACTCTTTCTTCTCCCCAATCTATGGAACTTACTCTCGTATCAACCTTTTTCTGGTGGATCTCGCAGTGTTGTTCCACGCTATAGACTCCAAAATTGGCACCATCAGTTGCTCTGATCATGCCCCAATAACAATAACAATGACAAAGCTGATCAATTTCAGAATTCTGCATCCCCATGTGGCGTAATAACGCCTTCCTATACAATGTTCACTCTTACAAAACTGAAATTAGTTCTTCCACTTCAATACACCTTCAGTTTCCGACCCATTCATCCTATGGCAGGCCCATAAGGCTTTCGTTCGAGGCCTACTCATAAAACTGAACCACACTGATAGGAAAGGGAGAGAGAAATCAGTCCAACTAATTTTAAAGAAAATAGCTGATCTGGAAAAATTGAATAAGCAACGTACTTCGTCCGTTTTGGTAGACGAACTACGACTTGAACGTGAGAAATTACGTTTGGAGCTGTATCAATTTTTCCAATCTCAGCTACTGAAACCGAAATCTAGGTTCTACGCATAGGGTAACAAGGCAGGCCGCCTTATGGCAAACCAACTCAAAAATCGGCAGGCTAAATCCAATATCCCATACTTACTTCATCCGCAAACTCAAACCAAATTAATTGACCCCAGAGACATAGCAGAGCAATTTAGATCCTTCTACCATGGTCTATATATCTTAAAAGATTCATGTACCCTCCCCGCCCCCTGAGAATTATCCGGCTCTAGTGCAGCGATTCTTGGAAACAGCTTCCTTACCCTCCCCCACACCCGAACAATTAGAAGCTCTCAATGCCCCTGTTTCAAAAGAGGGGATTGAAAGGCTAATCTCTTCCCTCCCCTTGGGGAAAGCGCCTGGCCCAGACGGGCTTTCCAATGAATATTATAAATCGTTGCAATCGATTCTTCTCCCCACCCTTACTTCTGTATTTTCAAGCTGTATGGCAGGTACCCTATTCCCTAAGGAGATGTTGAAGGCGGTCATTGTAACCATCCCAAAACCAGGAAAACCCACATTCACCTCAAAACCTTTGCCCCATATCGTTGCTAAACTCCGATATTAAGTTATTTGCTAAATTATTAGCTGTGAGGTTGGACCCTATCCTTCCCTCCTTGATCCAACCTGATCAAACGGGTTTTGTGAAGGGACGGTTAGCTTCAGACAATACATGCAGAATAGCAGACCTCTTTCAATATGTGGAACTGCATAGCTCCCCCCTACTGGCGGTGGCTCTCGACGCGGAGAATGCGTTTGACCGTCTTCACTGATCTTTCGCCTTCTCTGTGTTGGACTCTATGGGTTTCACAGGGCCGTTTCTCCACGGCGTCTCTAGTTTATACTCCACTCTATTAAAGATTACTACCTAGCTATTGGTCTCTCTTTTGTAAGGGACTGGTGGAATCAGGCTCCCGATAAGCACTGGATTCAGATAGAATCTATATTCCTCCTGGCGCCTTCTCTGAAAGATTATCTGATTGACCAATTAATCTCCTCCAAATGTCCATCCTGACCCTTACTCACTACCCTTCATGCCCGTAATTCTTGGCTGTACCTACATTCCACTCATGGAAAAGTGGGAATGCTCCCTACTAAATTAATTTCATCAGAGGTACTAGAATTGGGAGTAGGGGATATGGATTTGACTAATTGTTGTGGGATTAGTAATATAAACCAAATAGTTCAAAACTCCTCCTTGATGCTGTTCAAAATGCTTCATTCACAGTATCACCTACCTAATGGGGAATTCTATAATTATTTGAGAGTCAGGCATTTCTGCGCCAATTGCTTAAATCGCCCCATTACATTTTCCTCAGCTCTAATGACTCTGTTCTGCAATCCCTTCTTACATAAGAGTAAAACCACGCGCTATATATACGACTTGTTAGGGGATAAGACCACCTTTGAAAATTCTCTGCCTATTACCCGATGGGAAAAGACTCTAGGACGTACCTTTTCGAGTGAACAATGGATGGAGGCAATTAGTTTCTCCTTGTCAAATTTCAAATGTGTTACACATTTTGAGGCTAGCGTAAAAACGCTCCACTTTTGGTACTATACGCCTCTAAAGCTTAGTCAAATTTACTCGGGAGTGACCCCTACTTGCTGGAGAGAGTGTGGAGGGACGGGATCATTGTGTCATATACTTTGGAAATACCCCAAATTGCACTGATATTGGCAAGTGTTTTCTCTGATTTCTCAGCTCACTACAAGGCAGATCTCTCCTTCGCCGGAGTTGGCCCTCTTATTTATCGATATGTCTTAATTCCCTCCCTCTCAATCTCCACTGGTGGGTCATATCCTCTTAAGCGCAAAACTGGTAAAAACCCGCCACTGGAAATCACCGTTAACCCCCTCGTATGAAGAATTGATTCAAATCATCAACTGTACTTGTAGATATGAGAGACGCCTCCCTCCATCTATTGTTAGCCTAAAAAAGTGTGACCTCTCATGGGCCCCTTGGCTAGCTCACCCCTTATACTCAGCTTGACTCCTTTTAGGTACCATACCAACCATTCATAATTTCTCGACTTGTTATGGTGAAACTTGACATGTTGCGTCTCCGGACCAAACTAGTTTAATTGCCTTTTTCTTTTATACCTGATATTAGATTCCTCTCCTCGGCCCATTGTTATTGGATGCCTGGTAGGCAGCATTCATGCGGATGCCCAGGTGCCCTATATGTTATAGTGCTTAAGGATTGTTAGACGTATGTTAAGTGTTTACCTTGTCCATAACCACATTTGTGATTACTTCTCTTATTTTTCCACAAGTGGCTGCACCCACCACTCTTCATCATTTCCTGGTGGCTGCATCCACTTTAACCTGTTTGTTTATGTGTGGCTGTGCCCACGTTTCTGGTTGTCATTACATAGGTGGCTGCGTCCACCACCATCACTTTTCTTTTGAAAAAATCCAATAAAAATGATTGATACTAAATACTGATGCAAAATACAGAGCAAATACTAACCATGTGAAAAAGACCTTATGCTTAATTTGCATCCATTTTGGCCATTTATGTATGAAATCTGATTTTTTAACAAGGAAAAAAAGTCCCCATAGAGTGGACCTGGGGTCCAACAGCAGTGGCAGTAACAGGGACAATAGTGGCCCCATAACAGAGTGGGGTGGGGGCAACAGCAGTGGCAGTAACAGGGCCAATAATAGCCCCATGACAGAGTGGGGAGAGGGGGCAGCAGCAGTGGCAGACGGCACAAGATGATGGCAGATCACAATAGTAACAGAACCCAAAAACAGCAGTGTGATAGCAAGGCCCAGTGGCATGCATAAAAATGTAACTTACATATCAGTAGGCCAAGAAGTCCCATTGTAGGAATTGCACTAGAGGCAGCAGGCGGGTACCATCAGACCGGTGGCAGAATCAGAATGGTGGCAGCAACACTTGGACAGAAGTAGCCTATTTTGCTAAATATTCTAGTGTGGCAGCAAACTACAGTATCATCATTAGTGGCAGAATGATCTATTCTGTTGCATTAGGCACCGGCGTATAGAAATATAAATATAAAATTCTTTGGAGTTTATGTCCTAATCCTCTGCCAATTCATCCTCCTCAAGGCACAGGTGGCCATGAAATGGAGGTTCCATGTCTTCTGTCCCCTCGAAAATCCAATTTGTCAACATCTCCTCCAGTATGTGAAGGAATGGAATGACATCATTCATCACATAGTTCTGTCGACTGACAAATAAAGTAGCCTCCTCAAAGAGCCTGAGCAAATGGCACGTGTTACACATGACCTGCCACTGGCTAAAGTGAAAGCTACATCGGGGAGTAGACCTATTCATTTGCAAGATTAAGAAATCGCTGACAGCCTACCTCTGCTCGTACAGGCATTCTAACATATGGAGCGTGGAGTTTCAACTGGTGGAAACAGCTTATATCAGGAAATGTTGGGGAAGAGCATTTTGCCTTTGCAGCTCAAGGAAGGCATGTTTTGCACAGTGGCTGAAGTGCATGCACAGTTTCCTGGACATTTTTAACAGCTCTCGTAGTTCAGTGGAAAACTTGAGAAACCTGGTGACAACGAAATTGAAGATGTGCGCCATGCAGGGCACATGGGTCATCCCTCCCAAATGCAGCGCAGACAAAATGTTCTTTCCGTTATCAGTAACCATGCATCCTACCTCCAGTTGGCGAGGAGACAGCCAGTGTTCGATTTCTTTATTGATGACGCTGAGCAGTTCCTCCCCATTCACCAAGGCTGACCAGGTGCAGAACTGTGTGACAATGACTAACTTTGCATAGTAATATTCTAGAGGACACTGTGAACTGTTCCTAGAGGGGAGGGTGAGGACAAGGTGGGGGATAAGGAGGCAGTAGAGGACATTGGCGCAAAAATCCCAGCATTACAAACAGGAGGTGGTACAGTATTGCCATCATCTCGTCAAGTTGCTGGTGTACATGGTCCAGAACAACATTTACCTAGTGGGCTGTGAACAACATATATTGTCCTTGACCATAGTTACAACGCCATACGTCAATGCTGTCATGAACTCTACCAGACACCGAGAGGCCCGAGGACTGGCTCACCTTCTGCTGAACATACGTGTGCAAGGCTGGTTTAGCTTTTTGGAAAAGTAATGTTCCCTTTAGACTCTCCAGGGAAAGACTGTAGTACCAGCAACTTGGCCAGGAGCACATTCAGATTCTGCGCCATTGAATGAGGGCACGCATACTGATGTCTTTTTGCAATCGCCTTGGTGATCAATTGCTGTCAAAACAAGTGGTGAGAAGTAGGAGGAGGAGGAGCATCAGGAGCAATAGATGATATTGAAGTCGATGGGATGGAACGACAGCTTCCTTCTGCTTATGTTGACGAGCCCTGACTGATTGAGAGGGAGCACAGGCAGGTGGGAGATGCAGTAGTTGCTGCATCAGGCTGGAATTCTAAATTAATGACATGGTTTTCCCACTCCACTTTATGGTGATGCTTTATGAGTTAATGCAGGGCCATTGTGCCAATATTTGCACTCTGACGTGCCTCACCTTCTGCCCACACATCCTGCATACCGCCTCGCTAATGTCCCTTAGCGACTTAGTGAAAAATTCCCACACTGCCAAGTATCGCATTTTCCATCCAACTGCATGATGCCTGTCTGCTGCTGCTTTTGCAAACCCTGTGCACTGCTAGTGTGTTCCTCATAGGTAGCCTCCCGAGTAGCAGACGGTGTACCCCTTCCCACATTTGGCTACACATCTCCCACTGCTTCTACCTTGCTGTCTTACAGACACGCTTCCACGCTGCTGTCTTACAGGCATGCTTCCACCATGCTTCTTACGGGCACGCTTCCACGCTACTGTCTCACTGGCATGCTGCCACCCTCACCCGCTGATTATATCCCCTCTTCACCCGACTCCTACATGTGATCAGCATCATTATCTACATCTGTTTGGTTGTCACTTGTGTCACCCTCACCTGACCTCTCGCAAAGTGCTCCCATCTGACTGTTATCATCAGTAGTTGCTCGCCTAGAGGAGTCTGCAGCGGATCTCTCTGCCAAGTCTGTGCTGGCCTGCTGACTGTCCTCACAAAGCTCATCCTTGCTGAAAAACTGAGCAGAGCCGGCAGCTATCATTACTTGTCTGGCAGAAGGAGCAGCAAAAGCAAGAGGCAGGTTAGCTGAGGGCACAGAGGCAGTTCCTGGGCCATGTCAACTAAGCATAATGCTAAAAAAAAACACCAATTCCTGGCTGTATGCATATGTTGTCACTTGAGATGATCTGAGTCAACCATTCCAGTACAGCTGGATTGTTGAAAAAAACACGAACAATGGATAACAGTGGCAGCTGTAGCCTGTTGCTGCAGCTGCTACCAACCCCCTTTTCTGCTGCTACTTGTGCTGTCTACAGGAACATTTGTACCACTGCCCGATCCTTCGGAGGGCCCAGGCAACTGTCTGTTGTCCATAGTGTAAAATAACCAGAAGGTAAACATAGTGATATATTAGCCCTCCCTTTAATATTGAGTCTGACGCACAGTAAGTCTGTGCATAAAATAAGAGCTTAACTAAGAATGTGTCAACAGTTGAGCAAGATAAATGCGGCACTATATTAGATCGTCTTTTAACCCCTTAACGACCAGCGCTGTACATGTACGGCGCAACCGGACGTGACTTAACGCCCAGCGCCATACATGTACGGTGGACTGATCGGGTGGGTGCAGGAGCTGCGCCCGCCCAATCAACGGCATGGGTCCGGCAGTCACTGATAGCCGGACCGCTGCTGCATGTGCCACCATCTGTAAAATCACCGATGCTGGCGCATTTTAACCCTTGATGTGCCACGGTCAGCTCTGCCCTTGGCACGTGCGATGTCTGAACTGCCATCGGGTCCCCGTGCTGCTCTAATAGGTACCCGATGGCAGGGAAGGCAGCCCAATGCCTTCCTTAGGCATCGGGGCTGCCCTTCTGTGGAGAGCCTGTTAGATCCAGCCCCCTGGATCTCACAGGCAGGAAGCTGTATGTGTAAACAGAAGTATTGGAATGCATTGTAAAGGGGATCAGACCCCCAAAAGTTGAAGTGAGAAAAATAAAGTGAAAAAAAAGTTTAAAAAATAAAGTTTTCCCCCCAAAAAGTTAATTGTTTCAATTAAAAAAAAGTCATTTTCCCCAAATAAAGTAAAAAAAAAAATAACGAAAAAAAGAGAAGTAGACATATTAGGTATCGCCGCATCCGTATCGACCAGCTCTATAAGCTTATCACATGACCTAACCCCTCAGATAAACACCGTCAAAAAAATTAAATAAAAACTGTTCTAAATTAAACATTTTTTTGTCACGAGGGTAGAGTAACAGGTATCAAGATAGAGCGGAGGTGCACCCCCTGAGCTGCCACCCGGTCCCCTGTCCCTGCCTACTTGCACCACCCGCCCTAGGTGACGGGGCACAACTGGGCGACGGTCCCTAACCTACTAAGTGCAAGGAGAGAAGAGAGACAGAGAGAGAGACGGCAGGGAAGAGGACAGCCAAAGGAAGCAAAAGAAAGTGGACCAGAGGTAGCCAAAAACAAAGGCGAGACGAGTCAACTAGCCGAGGTCATTCCAGGAGGTCAAGTCAGAACAAGGAAGAGGCAAAGGCAAATCCGTAAACAAACCGAGGTCGAAATCCTAGAGGTAACGTCAAGGTACAGGGAGCAGGCAGAAGAGATGTCAAGAGGCGAATCCAGTTTCAATTCCAAGGTAGCAAATAACCTTGTGGCCAGCAGGTCGCCTGTATTTATAGTGGGAGTGAGGGTCATGTGACGTGGCCAACGTCACATGACCAACAGACCGACAAGTCGAGCGCCGAGTGATTAGCTCGGCGTTCAAGGCAGACCAAGGAGCCTCCGAGCTAGCAAGGTCACCCTGGGAATGAAGCCAAACACAGGTCCTCATTCCTGAAGCTAAGCAGCAGGTCTGTGGCCGATGGGAGACCAAGTCTGCCCTCGGCACCCCATTACAGTACCCCCCCTTTTACGAGGGGCCACCGGACCCAAGCCTTGAGGACAAGGTTTCTCAGGGTTTTCTCTGTGGAATTTAGTTATTAACCTGTAAGCATGCATCCTAGACATATGTATCCAGGACCTCTCAAATGGACCAGGTACTGAAAGGAATTTCTAATCTTTCTAACATCAATTATTTTAGAAATAATGAATTCTTCCTGACCCTCAACCTCCACAGGTGGAGGCGGTCCTTTAACCGGAACCACTGGTGACACATACTTCTTAAATAATGACTTATGGAACACATCAATATGCGAAGGGAGTCGGGTAGGTCTAAAAGATACTGGGTTGATTATCTCAATAATATTGTATGGCCCAATGAAACGCGGCGAAAATTTCTTAGAACATTGTTTCAAAGCAAGATTTTTAGTCGACAACCACACTTTATCGCCGAGTACAAAATTTACCACCTTAGAACGTCTCTTATTGGCATGTTTACACTGGGTCTCCTGGGCCTTTTTCAGGTTCGATTGAACCTGTGCCCAGACTGTGCACAGTCTAGAGGTAAAAGAATCTGCCTGCGGGTTGAGTGAGGATACAGAGGGATTAGAACTAAAGCGAAGATGCAAATCATTGTTACAAAAAAAAGGAGACACCCCCGTGGAAGAATTAACCCGATTGTTAATGGCGAATTCTGCCAACGGGAGGTATCTCACCCATAGGAGTTGATTATGCGATACATAGCACCTCAGAAAAAGCTCCACTGCCTGATTTAACCGTTCCGTCTGTCCATTGGTCTGTGGATGGAAAGCAGACGAAAAAGACAAAGAGATGTCACATCTTCTACAAAAGGCCCTCCAAAAGCTAGAAACAAACTGAACGCCTCTATCAGAGACTATATTCTCAGGGACACCATGCAGACGTACCACATGTTCAATGAACAAGGATGCTAAGGTCTTAGCATTAGGGAGCTTACTTAAAGGAACAAAGTGCACCATTTTGCTAAAACGGTCAACCACTACCCACACTACTGACTTCCCTTCAGAGAGGGGCAAATCAGAAATAAAATCCATGCAGATGTGAGACCAAGGCTTACAGGGAATGGGTAGTGGTTATAATTCACCCACGGGATGTGTTCTTGGAGTTTTAGACCGGGCACAAACATCGCAAGCTAAAACATAAGACCGTACATCTTTAGACAAAGTGGGCCACCAAAAAGACCTCAGCAGCAATTCCTTAGTGGCAGCAATACCTGGATGACCACAGAGCACAGAGTCATGACATTCACCCAATAATTGAACACGAAAGCATTCAGGAACAAATAACTTATCTGCCGGTGTTTGTGGAGGAGCAAGGTTGCTGGGCCTGTTGAATCTCAGAGGAAAGATCTGCAGAAACTGCTGCCACAAAGATGTTAGCCGGCAAGATGGGTTCTGGAGGGGTATCAGGAGGTTGGACGGCATTAAAACTCCGGGATAAGGCATCTGCCTTGACATTTTTACTTCCTAGTCTGAAAGTAACAGAAAAGTTAAAACGAGTGAAAAACAAGGCCCATCTGGCTTGTCTAGGATTGAGACGTTTGGCCGCCTCAAGAAACACTAAGTTCTTATGATCAGTGAGAACAGTAATACGATGTCTAGCCCCTTCTAAAAAATGTCTCCACTCCTCAAATGCCCATTTAATGGCCAGTAACTCGCGGTTTCCAACATCGTAATTTCTCTCCGAAGGAGAGAACTTGCGAGAGAAGAAGGCGCATGGCCTTAAATTAGTGAGGTTAGAGGACCCCTGTGAAAGGACGGCCCCCACACCATCCTCTGAGGCATCAACCTCCACCACAAAAGGTTCCTCAGTATCAGGGTGAACCAAGACTGGAGCCGTTTGGAAACAACTCTTTAGGGTATCAAAGGCTCGACAGGCCTCCGACGACCAGTTAACCAGATCTGAACCTTTTTTAGTCAGGTCCGTGAGGGGTTTGGCAATAACAGAAAAATTCTTTATGAATTTACGGTAAAAATTGGCGAATCCTAAAAAACGTTGGAGAGCCTTTAAGGAGGATGGTCTTACCCAGTCTTGGATAGCTTGAACCTTACTGGGATCCATTTTAAATGAATGAGGAGTAAGAATATAGCCCAGATAGGGGATTTCTTGAACTCCAAATGCACACTTCTCTAATTTAACAGACAAATTGTTCTCTCTGAGGATTTTTAGAACCAGTCTGATGTGAGACACATGAGAATCCCAGTCAGGTGAAAAGACAAGAATATCATCAAGATAAACAATCATAACCTTGCCAATAAGTTCTCTAAAAATATCATTCATGAAATTCTGAAACACAGCTGGAGCATTGCAAAGACCGAATGGCATAACCAGATACTCAAAGTGTCCCTCTGGGGTATTAAAGGCAGTCTTCCACTCATCTCCCTCCTTAATACGAACCAGGTTATAAGCTCCTCTCAAATCAAGTTTAGAAAACCAAGAAGCACCCAAAACTTGGTTAAACAAATCAGGAATCAACGGGATGGAATACTGATTCCTAATAGTAATTTCATTCAATTTTCTATAGTCAATGCAGGGCCTAAGACCACCGTCTTTCTTTTTAACAAAAAAGAATCCTGCTCCCAGAGGAGAGGTGGAGGGCCTGATATGTCCCTTCTTGAGACTCTCCTGGATGTAGTCTTTCATGGACTTGCGCTCAGGATCGGACAGATTATAAATCCGTCCCTTAGAAAACTTGAACTCAGGTATCAAGTCAATAGTCATAAGACCTATGGGGAGGGAGAGTATCTGTCTCAGTGGTGGAAAAAACATCAGAATAATCAGCAATAAAGTGAGAAATATCCTATGAGACCCCAGCTTGGAGTACGGTTAAGCAGGAATTACAGTTAGGCCCCCATCTCTCTAACTCTCCCGAACTCCAGTTAATGACCGGATTGTGTTGCTGAAGCCAGGGCAAACCAAGAACTACCTGAACTGGAAGATTTTTTAAAACAAAGAAGGAACATTTCTCAGAGTGGCAGACCCCTACTGATAGGGTGACCTCCGGGGTACAGAGGATTGGGGTGGATTGGGGTGGGTAATTCTAGTATAGGAATTCCCATCTGATTAACGAATTTGTAATCAATTAAACTAAAAGCTGACCCTGAATCTACAAAGGCATTGCCTGACCCCTTAAAGAGCCCAAAGGTAATAGAAACCGGCAGCAATAGTTTGTACCTTGTCCCTGGATCCCTCAGATTTGGATGCTTTTCCAGAAGGCGGAGATTTAGGACACTGACGGATCCAGTGATCGGGATCCCCACAATAAAAACAAGAACCGCGACGACGACGTAGTTCTCTTCGCGTCATCCCGAGTTGCATGGGCTCGTCTGAATGGGTCTCCATCCTGGGTCCAGGGGGAGGAGTCTCAGGTTGAAGAATGGTATGAGGAGAAAGCAAATGCTCCCGCTGTCTCTCTCTGATCCGTCTATCTAGTCTGATGGCTAGCGTCATGGTCTCCTCTAAAGAGTCAGGACAGGGATAAAACACCAACATATCCTTTAACCTTTCAGTCAAGCCTGCCCTAAACTGACATTTGAGCACTGGTTTGTTCCAGCCCGAAGGAACGCACCACTTGCGAAACTGCGTACAATAGTCCTCCACGGGACGATCTCCTTGAGTGAGGGCCTTAAGATTGGATTCAGCCACAGAGGCTTGGTCAGGTTCATCATAAAGAACCCCTAATGGAATCTGGGGGTAAGGAAAAGGCCCATTCCTGGGGGTCCCCTTGAAGCAAGGAAATGATAATACCAACCCTCTGGGGGTCAGGGCCGGAGGAGTGGGGTCGTAGTCGAAAATAAAGTTTACAGCCTTCCTTGAAAGCTAAAAAACTTCGGCGGTCACCCGAAAACCGATCGGGCAATTTAATGTGAGGTTCCACCTGAAGGGTGGCAGGAGTTAGAATAGGGGGGGTTCAGACGGTCTCCTGAACCTGTAGTCTCTCCCCAAGTTCCTGCACTATTTGAGCAAGACCCTGCACATGTTCGGTGAGGCTCTGTATAGGGTCCATGTTGAAATTAGGCCTGTGATTCTGTCACGAGGGTAGAGTAACAGGTATCAAGATAGAGCGGAGGTGCACCCCCTGAGCTGCCACCCGGTCCCCTGTCCCTGCCTACTTGCACCACCCGCCCTAGGTGACAGGGCACAACTGGGCGACGGTCCCTAACCTACTAAGTGCAAGCAGAGAGAGAGAGAGATGGCAGGGAAGAGGATAGCCAAAGGGAAGCAAAAGAAAGTGGACCAGAGGTAGCCAAAAACAAAGGCGAGACGAGTAAACTTGCCGAGGTCAGTCCAGGAGGTCAAGTCAGAACAAGGAAGAGGCAAAGGCAAATCTGTAAACAAACCGAGGTCGAAATCCTAGAGGTAACGTCAAGGTACAGGGAGCAGGCAGAAGAGATGTCAAGAGGCGAATCCAGGTTCAATTCTTGTTTCAAAAATGAGATTACTGTTTTAAACTGTGGTAAACATTAAAATAAGTATACATATTGGGTATATCCGCGTCCGTAACAACCTGCTCTATAAAAATACCACATGACCTAACCCCTCAGATGAACACCGAAAGAAAAATAAAAGAAAAACTGTGTCAAAAAAGCAATTTTTTGTCACCTTACATCACAAAAAGTGTAATAGCAAGCAATCAAGTCATATGCACTCAAAATAGTGCCAATCTAACCGTCATCTCATCCCACAAAAATTATACCCAACCTAAGACAATCGCCTAAGAACTGAAAAAACTATGGCTCTCAGACAATGGAGACACTAAAACATGATTTTTTTTTGTTTTAAAAATTAGATTATTGTGTAAAACCTAACTAAAAAAAAAAGGTATACGTATTAGGTATTGCCATGTCCATGAGGACCAGCTCTATAAATGTATCACATGACCTAACCCCTCATGTGATTAAAGCAATTAAAGCAATTAAAGAGGTATACCACCCCAAAATCATACCAATCAAACCGTCATCTCATCCTGCAAAAAATGAGATCCTACCTAAGACAATCGCCCAAAAAATTAACAAACTACAGCTTTCAGAATATGGAGATACTAAAACATCATTTTTTTCAGAAATGCTTTATTATGTAAAACTGAAACAAACAATCCAAAAAAGTAGTCATATTTGGTATTGTCGCATCCGTAACAACTTGCTCTAATAAAATACCACATGATCTAACCTGTCAGACGAACATTAAAACATAGTATAACAACATAGTATATAAGACCGAAAAAAGACATTTGTCCATCCAGTTCGGCCTGTTTCCTACAAGTTGATCCATTGTAAATAACAAAAAATAAAAACGGTGCCAGAACAGCTATTTTTTGTTACCTTGCCTCACAAGAAGTGTAATATACAGCAACCAAAAATCATATGTACCCTAAAATAGTATCAATAAAACTGCTACCTTATCCCATAGTTTCAAAAGTGGGGTCATTTTTGGGGAGTTTCTACTGTAGGGTGCATCAGGGGGGCGTCAAATGGGACATGGTGTCTAAAAACCAATCCAGCAAAATCTGCCTTCAAAAAACCTTATGGTGTTCCTTTCCTGCCTTCCAAAAAGCATATGACGTTCCTTTCCTAAACAGCAGTTTACGACCACATATGGGGTGTTTCTGTAAACTGCAGGATCAGGGTAATAAATATTGAGTTTTGTTTGGCTGTTAACCCTTGCTTTGTTACTGTAAAAAAAATTAAATGGAAAATCTGCCAAAAAAGTGAAATTTTGAAATTTCATCTCCATTTTCCATTAAATCTTGTGGAACGCCTAAAGGGTTAACAAAGCTTGTAAAATCAGTTTTGAATACTTTGAGAGGTGTAGTTTCTAAAATGGGGCCATTTATGGGTGGTTTCTATTATGTAAGCCCCACAAAGTGACTTTAGACCTGAACTGATCCTTAAAAAGTGGGTTTTGGAAATTTTCTGAAAAATTTCAAGATTTGCTTCTGAACTTCTAAGCCGTCTAACGTCGCCAAAAAATAAAATGACATGCACAAAATGATCCAAACATGAAGTAAATATATGGGGAATGTAAAGTAATAACTATTTTGGAGTTATTACTATTATAAAAGTAGAGAAATTTAATTTTGCAAATTTGCTAATTTTTCCACATTTTTGGCAAATTAGTTTTTTTTTATAAATAAAATTGAATTTTTTTTTACTCAATTTTACCACTGTCATAAAGTACAATATGTGACAAGGAAACAATCTCAGAATGGCCTGGATAAGTAAAAGCGTTTTAAAGGTATTACCACAAAAAATTGCCTGGTCCGAATGGTGAAAAATGGCCCGGTCCTTAATGGGTTAATACTAAGTCAACGTGTAAAATAACAGATTAACTAAGCATGTGGCAGTAGTTCCATAAGATGCACACGGCGATAAACACAGCAATATAATAGATCGCCCTTTTGATACAGAGACTTACTGTGTGTCAGACTCAGTATTAAAGGACATGAGGAAATTGGAATTGATGGCAAATAGAATTTTTCCTAAACTTTGGATCAAATTCCATTTTACATGCTTCGATTCACTCAACATTAGTAAATTAGGTTGTAACCCCTCTCTCCAATATATCCATTTACGCCAACCAAACACATCCCATCATGGGTAAATCTTGACAATTGATGAACCCAAACCCGAACGCCGAACTTAATAAACAAGTTCGTGCAACCATCCTTCACTGCTCTACTTCCTTCTCCTCCACACAGAGCACAGGAGCTCCGCCCCTCATGTCACATGATCATTATACCAGACCCTTTACCACCTCTTATCCAATGCAGTACTGAGCCAGGACCGCTGCACTGATCACATGACGGTGACGTCACCCCAGGTCCTTAGTGTTGAACTTGTTTATTAAGTTCGGTGTCCAAGGTTCAGGTTCATCGAAGAATCCCCTTATGGATTCCAAATTCCATTATGGTCCATTGTAGCAGAATCCATAAAAGGATTCTAAGATAACCCCAACCCGAACTTTAGACGCTGAACTTAAAATACAAGTTCGCTCAACCCTACACAGGACCAATCTTGCTATCCCCTTCGGTGTCTTCCCTCTCAACCCGGGAATGAGTGAGCTCTGCGGGGGTCTCAGTTTCTACATTACACTCACCACCTGCAGGAGGCAGCAGTCTCCAAGAAGGTCCCTCCATGATTCATCTCTGGTTCTGTACACCTTTCCAGCATTCAGTCACCACCAGATACTTTCTCTTCCCACATTAAGCTCACAAACTCGACACTTATCTTGTCAAGTACAACTGATTCCTGGTTGCCACTAGCAACCTCCTTAGTTTTGCAGGAAACTGACATGGCAGCAACACTCTTTGAGCTGCTATCCATCACAGTACATGCTTTACATGTCCCACTTTTGTCATTATTAACCCTGACCTCTAGGGGCACACAAGAGCTAATCCCCACACTGGACATCTCCTCAGTAACCACATTTGCTTCAGATTTTGCAATAGTTTTGTCAACCTTAGGTCTCACTATTCTACTGCCGCTTACATGGGTTAGCATAGTATCTCTAAGTTTAGCTATCCTAAAGTTAAGCTTCGTTCACATTACTGTTCAGCTTTTCCATTCTCCTGCTCTGTTAAGGAGCAGGAGAATGGAAAGGATGGATTCAGCACACAACTGAGCTGAACGGTACCTAAGGACCCATAGACAGAAGATTTTGGAGCGGATACAAAAGTAGTGAATGCAGAACTTTTGTTTCCGCTTCAAAAATCTTCCTCTGAGCAGAAACCTAACAGACCCTCTTATAGTCTATGGGGTCCTTAGGTTCCGTTCGGCTTAGTTATGTGCTGAGTCTGTACCTTCACACTTGCGTTAGTATGATCCGGCAGGCAGTTCCGCCGGAGCTGCCTGCTGGATCCGCTGATCAGTGTGACAACTGACAGCATTTGTAGATGGATCCGGGTGCGGATCCGTCTACAAATGCATTGCAAGAACGGATCCGTCTCTCCGCTTGTCATGCGGATGGACGGTTCCGTCTTGCAGTCTTTTTTACAGTTTTCCTGGTCTGCGCATGCGCAGACCGGAAAGACGGGTCCGTCCATCACTTGTTTCACAATGCCGGATCCGGCACTAATGCAAGTCAATGTGAATTAATGCCGGATCCGACATTCCGGAAACTGATCAGGCATTTTGGATGGACATAATACCGCAGCATGCCCTTTTGACGGGACTCTATGCTGGAAAAGAATAACGCAAGTGTGAAAGTACCCTTAGCTCTTGTAACTGATAATTCAGGCAAAACAATGAATTTCTCTCCTGCAGACACATGTGAGGGAGACATCCCAGCTGGCTTACCTGCCAAATGACACACTGCTTTTACATGATCAGGTTTTGTACCCATTTCCTGAAACAAAGGCTGGTTAGACATAGTAGTTAACATTGCATTACGGTTTCCACATAACAGTTGTCTGTCTCATCAGACACCTTTTTTCTTAACCCATTGTTGTCCATTAGTGTATTAGACTTTTTAAGTCCACGTTGCACAGTCTCAACAGAAGCCAGCATGGTCTCACCACTCGCAGGACTCTTTCCCAGCAACTTTTCTGGCTGTGCTTTTGTCTGATCACAACTGTCTGATAGTGAGACTTCACCCACCATCACCTCACGGA
Source organism: Bufotes viridis (assembly GCA_033119425.1). Lineage (NCBI taxonomy): Eukaryota > Metazoa > Chordata > Amphibia > Anura > Bufonidae > Bufotes > Bufotes viridis. Next base: position 467,393,039 of record CM065589.1, read on the forward strand.
CTTTTGGCTGAGAGTCCTCTGGGTTTTCCTATTTAAGTAGCTGAGCAGCACACTCTGCAGCCTGATCTGGGACCTTGTCTTCCTCCAACAACTGCCAGAAATATGGTAAGTCTCTGCCCAGTCTGAACTCCGCTCTAAACTCAGCACACTTCAACAGTTCATGTTGTACAGTTCCATAATCAGTCACAAAAGAAAGAAATACAGTCTTACCAGTCTCCAGACCTATCTTAAGGGACAACAGTACCCCTGGAAGTACCTGTGATGCTCTTTGGTGGGAATCCAGCTCAACCCATAGTGGGATTCCACCCACCAACAACTTGCATGTCTTCCTCCGCAATTCCTCTGGCCTCCTAAACAAAGGACAAACCCGTGCACACTTTCCCACTTGATGGCATCTCCAGCAGCACTCCCTTTGTTGCTTGACAGCTGCATGCTGTAGTGGTTGGTTGCTCCTAGCAATAGCATTACGGCACCTCCCTACATCCTCTCTAGGAGTCTGTATACGTTTGCAGGGAACATATGAACTCCTGAGAGCCGAACCTCTCTCCATCTCACTTTGCTCCCGTTGGTTGCCCTTAGCAAAGGTCAACATCTTTTCTCTGGAACTCCGACCTAGGACATCACCGGCTATTTAATGGCCCTCATATACCAAGAAGGGAAAAGTCATGGAATTATGGAAATCACAGGATCAATAGTCATATTAATTGTATGCAAATGAAAAAGAAATATACACCTCTCATTTTATTCAATATTGAGTATGAGCATCACATGAAGGGTTGAGCGAACCCGAACTATAAAGTTCGGGTTCGTTGTTCGCCGATTTCTTCCCGCTTTTTGAAAGGCTGCAGGGCAGCCAATCACTAGTGATGTCGCGAACATAAAATTTTCCGTTCGCGAACAGCGAACGCGAACTTCCGCAAATGTTTGCGAACGGGCGAACCGGGCGAACCGCCATAGACTTCAATTGGCAGACGAACTTTAAAACCCACAGGGACTCTTTCTGGCCACAATAGTGAGAACAAAAAGCAACATGCAGCGGTATTTAGAAAAGTATCAAAAAGATTTTATTGAACATATATTAAAAATTATAAATCATAGAAGGAGGTAGCAAGAAAGCATAGACACCACCCTGGACCCTATAGAAAAACGTACAAGAACATATATGTATCTAGCATCGTAAGAAGCTAATACAACAGAAAGTCAAACGCTATACTGTTTTATAAGTATGGTATATCAAAGCCTCGCTGTAGCCTTCAAAAAGTCCACAAAAAAGGAACAATAATAAGGACAAGTGTCTTTGTATATAGATAATGTTGGTGGTACAAGGCAAACAGAAAAAGACATGAATCGTGCTAGAACAGAACCCGAAGGGGTACTTACCAGTAAGAAAATGGAAGGGAGGGACCAGGATGGCGTCAACCCCGACGCGCGTTTCGGCGAACCTTCGTCTGAAAAAGCTCCGCGCTCCATCAACAACACATCTGTAACTCGTCCAGTCCTTGCCGCCATGGTAGGAGGAGGATTACACTCACCTCTTCCCCTGTTAGATTCCCGTTGTGCTGTGACATCCCCCTTATAAGCTGTGTAAAGCATATTTTTAGTTTGGTTTTGAACTGCTGCATCCTTTCCGACTTTTGGTAATTTGGTAACATTTCTGCCACTTTCTGCTTATACCGGGGGTCTAGTAGCGTGGCCACCCAGTACAGGTCGTTCTCCTTCATCCTTTTTATACGAGGGTCCCTCAACAGACATGACAGCATGAAAGACCCCATTTGAACAAGGTTGGATGCAGAGCTACTCATTTCCCGTTCCTCGTCCTCATTGATGTCATTGACGGTCTGTTCTTCCCCCCAGCCACGTACAACACCATGGGTCCCAGATAGGAGACAACAACGAGCACCCTTGGGTGCCTGCTGTGGTTGGTCTTCCTCCTCCTCAAAGCCGCCACATTCCTCCTCTGACTCCTCTTCCTCATACTCCTCTTCCAGCGTTGCTGCAGGTCCGGCAAGCGATGATGACAAGGCTGTTTCTGTTGGTGATGGTGACTACAACTCTTCCTCTTCCTCTTCACGCTCATCTACAGCCTGATCCAGCACTCTTCGCAGGGCACGCTCCAGGAAGAAAACAAATGGGATGAGGTCGCTGATGGTGCCTTTGGTGCGACTGACTAGGTTTGTCACCTCCTCAAAAGGACGCATGAGCCCACAGGCATTGCGCATGAGTGTCCAGTAACGTGGCAAAAAAATTCCCAGCTCCGCAGAGGCTGTCCTAGCACCCCGGTCATACAAATACTCGATGACGGCTTTTTCTTGTTGGAGCAGGCGGTCGAACATTAGGAGTGTTGAATTCCAACGTGTCGGGCTGTCGCATATCAAGCGCCTCACTGGCATGTTGTTTCGCCGCTGAATATCGGAAAAGTGCGCCATGGCCGTGTAGGAACGCCTGAAAAGGCCACACACCTTTCTGGCCTGCTTGATGACGTCCTGTAAGCCTGGGTACTTAGACACAAAATGTTGTACGATGAGATTCAAGACATGTGCCATGCACGGCACATGTGACAACTTGCCCAAATTCAATGCCGACAACAAATTTGTTCCATTGTCACACACCACTTTGCCGATCTCCAGTTGGTGCGGTGTCAGCCACTGATCCACCTGTGCGTTCAGGGCGGACAAGAGTGCTGGTCCTGTGTGGCTCTCTGCTTTCAGGCAAGTCAACCACAAGACAGCGTGACACTGTCGTATCCGGGATGTGGAATAACCCCTGGGGAGCTGAGGGGATTCAGTTGATGTGCAGCCAGACGCCGCAGCAGAAGAGGACTCAGCCGAGAATGATATCGAAGAAGATGGAGTAGGAGTAGAGGAGGTGGCAGTAGGTCTGCCAGCAAGTCGTGGTGGTGTCACCAACTCCGCTGCGGAGCCATGCATTCCATGCTTGTCAGCCCTCAGCAGGTTGACCCAATGCGCAGTGTACATGATATACCTGCCCTGACCGTGCTTTGCAGACCAGGTATCAGTGGTCAGATGGACCCTTGCCCCAACACTGTATGCCAGAGATGCCATGACTTCCTTTTCAATAACATGGTAGAGGTTTGGGATTGCCTTTTTTGAAAAAAAATTTCGTCCGGGTACCTTCCACTGTGGTGTCCCAATAGCGACAAATTTTTCGAAGGCCTCAGGCTCCACCAGCTGGTATGGTAAAAGCTGGTGGGCTAAGAGTTCCGTCAAGCCAGCTGTCAGTCACCGGGCAAGGGGGTGATTCTGTGACATTGGCTTTTTACGCTCAAACATGTCCTTCACAGACACCTGACTGTGGGCAGATGAGCAGGAACTGCTGAAGGTGAGAGGAGGAGTGGCGGGTGGTTGAGAGGGGGCAGGGGGGACAGCAGTGGTTGACGTGGCTGAAGATGCTGGACCAGGAGGAGCATGGTAGCTTTGAGTTTGTGTGCTGCTTGTACTCATGTGTTGATCCCATAGGCGTTTGTGATGTGAGATCATGTGCCTTTGCAAAGCAGTTGTACCAAGGTGGGTGTTGGACTTCCCACGACTCAGTTTCTTTTGGCAAAGGTTGCAAATGGCATTGCTGTTATCAGAGGTAGACACACACAAAAAATGCCACACTGCTGAGCTTTGCAATGACGGCATTCTGGTGGTCGCAACAGCATGCGTTGACTGGCGTGCTGTCTGGCTGACCCCAGGTGCCGATACATGCTGTCTGACTGTGCCACTAACTCCTTGCGACGACCTCCCCCTGCTTCCAACTTGTCTCCTAATTCTCTCTGTCTCCCCTTCTGAACTTTCCCCATCTTCTTCTCTTCGAGCAGGCACCCACGTGGCATCCGTGGACACATCGCCATCATCAACCGCTTCACTTGTATCTGACACCTCAACAAAGGAAGCAGCAGCGGGTATAACATCATCATCATCATCATCACACTGTACGTCCATGTGTGTAATCCTGCCTGACTGAGACATATACCTGTAATCTACATCATCTGGCAATAATGGTTGCGCATCACTAATTGCATCCAACTGATGTGTAAATAACTCCTCTGATGGATCAAGTGAAGCGGCTGTGGTGGCTGTAGTGGTAGTGGTGGTGGTGGCGGCGGGCAGGTGTGTGGTAACTTGAGAGCAGGTGACCGAAGCTGAGCTGGAGGAGGATGGTGCGTTAAGGTTCTTAGCGGAAGCTGTTGAAGATTGGGTGTCCTGTCTAAGCCATTCAACTATGTCATCAGAATTTTTCGGGTTCAGGGTACGTGGCCTCTGAACACTAGGCATTATTCCAGGGACAGTGGAAATCACAGCACCACGACCACGACGGCCCCTGCGGGGTGGCCTGCTTCTGTCTGTCAGATTTTTTTTAGATAAGTGGTACTACGCGTGCTAGGTACTGTGCCACCCGGTATCAGTGGTGGCCTGGGCACTGGCAATGGGCGCACTACAGTCTCTGGAAGTGGGCCTGACACACACTGGCAGCAGGCAATCAACTGAAATTAGACTAATATGTAAAAATTAAATGCCTTATTTATCGGCAAGCTACTGTGCCACCCGGTATCAGTGGTTGGCACTGGCAGTGGGCACACTACAGTCAGTGGAAGTGGGCCTGACACACACTGGCAGCAGGCATGCAACTGAATTTAGACTACTGTCTAAAAATTAAATGCCTTATTTATCGGCAAGCTACTGTGCTAACCGGTATCAGTGGTTGGCACTGGCAGTGGGCACACTACAGTCTGTGGAAGTGGGCCTGACACACACTGGCAGCAGGCAAGCAACTGAAATTAGACTAATGTGTAAAAATTAAATGCCTTATTTATCGGCAAGCTACAGTGCCACCCGGTATCAGTGGTTGGCACTGGCAGTGGGCACACTACAGTCAGTGGAAGTGGGCCTGACACACACTGGCAGCAGGCAAGCAACTGAATTTAGACTACTGTCTAAAAATTAAATGCCTTATTTATTGGCAAGCTACTGTGCCACCCGGTATCAATGGTTGGCACTGGCAGTGGGAACACTACAGTCAGTGGAAGTGGGCCTTACACACACTGGCAGCAGGCAAGCAACAGAATTTAGACTACTGTCTAAAAATTAAATGCCTTATTTATCGGCAAGCTACTGTGCCACCCGGTATCAGTGGTTGGCACTGGCAGTGGGCACACTACAGTCAGTGGAAGTCGGCCTGACACACACTAGCAGCAGGCAAGCAGCTGAAATTACACTAAAGTGCAAAAATTAAATGCCTTTTTTTGATGCAAAGTCCTTTGCCACACGGGATGACAGGGGTGGGCACTGGCAGTGGGCACACTACAGTCAGTGGAAGTCGGCCTGACACACACTAGCAGCAGGCAAGCAACTGAAATTACACTAAGGTGTAAAAATGAAATGCCTTTTTTTGATGCAAAGTCCTGTGCCACACGGGATGACATGGGTGGGCACTGGCAGTGGACACACTACAGTCAGTGGAAGTCGGCCTGACACACACTAGCTGCAGGCAAGCAACTGAAATTACACTAAAGTGTAAAAATTAAATGCCTTTTTTTATGCAAAGTCCTGTGCCAGCCGGTATGAGTGGTGGGCACTGGCAGTGGGCACACTACAGTCAGTGGAAGTCAGCCTGACACACACTGGCAGGCAACTAACCTTAGATTAAAGTGTAAAAATGAAATGCCTTTTTTTGATGCAAAGTCCTGTGCCACATGGGATGACAGGGGTGGGCACTGGCAGTGGGCACACTACAGTCTGTGGGCCTGCAGCTCCTCACACACAGGCAGGCCAGGCAACTGCAATATGTATATGGAGAAAAAAAAGCAGACTAATGTTGCAGCCCTAAAAGGGCTTTTGGGGTGCTGTCAGGACGCTGTCCTTACAGCAGAGATCAGATGAGTCTTTCAGGACTTGAGTGGACACTGAATTCACTAGCCTAGCTATCGATTTCCCTATTAAATCAGCAGCAACTACACTCTCCCTCCTCTCACTAAGACTGCAAATTCCGAATTAATCTAAAATGGATGCTGTTCAGGAGATGGGAGGGTCTGGGAGGGAGGGTATGCTGCTGATTGGCTGGAATGTGTCTGCTGACTGTAAGGTACAGGGTCAAAGTTTGCTCAATGATGATGTATAGGGGGCGGACCGAACATCGCATGTGTTCGCCCGCTGCGGCGAACGCGAACAAGCTATGTTCGCCGGGAACTGTTCGCCGGCGGATAGTTCAGGCCATCTCTACCAATCACCAAGCGTTTCACTACTTTGCCCTAAGAAGCCATCACAGTCATGCCTACTATTGGCATAGCTGTGATTGGCTAAGTGCAGCATGTGACCCAGCATCTATTTAAGCTGGAGTCAGGTAGCGCCGCACGTCACTCTGCTCTTCTCAGTGTAGGGATAGGATGCTGCCGCTTCTGTGAGGAAGAGATTAGGGAAGAAATCTGTTGAATTTGGTGGTGTTAACTCTTCAAACTACGGCAAGTATTGAGGGTGCTATGCTACATATTTGTACCCAGCCCTGAGCCCAGTGATACTGTAAAATAATTTTGAATATATCTGTTACTGATGCGGGTGTCAGCGGCCATTTTAGCAACTGCAGTGCCCTTGACCTGCATGTGTGCCAGCCTGCCAGGGACATCAGTCTAATTATTTTTTGGTAGCTCAGTGGAGGAAAAATTCCTTTTTTCTTGCAGGTCAAGTCCACCTACATTACCTATTGGGGTGACATGGTGCATTTCTATAGTTGGAGGAATAAACCCGTACTATCGTACCACAGAGCACGGTTGCATAAACTGCTGAAAAAAAATTAAAATTTTGTGGTAGATAGCACATTTGCGGTGTACACTGCATTTCTGACAGTCAAATTAAACTGTTAACCTCTGCTGTTACATTGTTGGTTTGAAAAATCTAATTTTTGTTTTTAGTGAAGTAATTGTATTGAATTGCTCCATTACATTGTTGTGTGACCTAAAGAAATGGATTCTGTTTATGACATGGGCACTGCCTTACTGTTAGTGAACTTAAATGTTGACTTTTGGCAGTTAAATTGACACCTGAGATAAACCATTTGTTAGTTTGGTGGGTGAACGCAAATAATGAGGAGAACATCAAATAAGGGACGTGGACATGGTCGTGGTGGTGTTGGTTGAGCATCTGTTGCTGGGAGAGGACGTGGCCATTCTGCGCCAGCTACATGTCCAAGTGGCTGGCCAAGTTTAAAAGTGTCCGTCACAGGATGGATTTTGTTCTGGGGTGAAATTTAATTGCCAAAATAGCAATACCCTGAATCTGGTGTTCCATCTGTGACTGGACAATTTCCCTAGTGTCCGTCAAAGGATATATTATTTTCTAGGGTGAAAGTCAGTAGCAAAAATAGAAATACAGTAAATCTGGTGTTCCAGATTTTGCAGGCCTAGTTTAAATCTGTCCGTAAAAGGGTATATTTTTTTCTGGGGTGAAATTCAATTGCCAAAAAAGCAATACCATAAATCAGTGGTTTCAGCTGTGGCTGGCCAAGTTTAATTGTGTCCGTAACAGGATCGATTTTGTTCTGGGGTGAAATTTAATTGCTAAAATAGCAATCCTCTAAATCTGGTGTCCCAGCAGTGGCTGGCCAAGTTTAATAGTATCCGGCAATACCCTGAATCTGGTGTTCCAGCTGTGACTGGACAATTTCCCTAGTGTCCGTCAAAGGATATATTATTTTCTGGGGTGAAATACAGTTGCAAAAATAGAAATACAGTAAATCTGGTGTTCCAGATGTGGCTGGACAAGTTTAATAGTGTCCGGCAAAGGATATATTTTTTTCTGGGGTGAAATTCAATTGCCAAAATAGCAATACCATAAATCAGTGGTTTCAGCTGTGGCTGGCCAAGTTTAATAGTGTCCGTCTGAGGATAGATTTTGTTCTGGGGTGAAATTCAATTGCCAAAATAGCAATCCTCTAAATCTGGTGTCCCAGCAGTGGCTGGCCAAGTTTAATAGTGTCCGGCAAAGGATATATTATTTTCTGGGGTGAAATTCAGTTGCAAAAATACAAATACCCTAAATATGGTGTTCCAGCTGTGACTGGACAAGTTTCATAGTGTCCGGCAAAGGATATATTATTTTCTGGGGTGAAATTCAGTTGCAAAAATAGAAATACTGTAAATCTGGTGTTCCAGCTGTGACTGGACAAGTTTCATAGTGTCGGTCAAAGGATATATTATTTACTGGGGTGAAATTCAGTTGTAAAAATAGAAATACAGTAAATCTGGTGTTCTAGCTGTGGCTGGACAAGTAGTTTAATATTATCTGTCAAAGGATATATTTTGTTCTGGGGTGAAATTTAATTGCCAAAATAGCAATACCCAAAATCTGGTGTCCCAGCTGTTGCAGGCCAAGTGTAAATCTGTCCGTAAAAGGGTATATTACACTCAGCGTGCATCTCCAAGTGTATTTCTTTCCGTTAAAGGGTATATTACAGTAAGTGTTAAAATATAGCATAATCTTCTACATTTGCACACACTGTTTTGCATCTCTAAGTGTATTTCTTTCCGTTAAAGGGTATATTACACAAAGTGTTAAAATACAAGTGCTGAAAGCATAATCCTATATATTTTTTCACACGCTCCTGTGCATCTCCAAGTGTAAATCTGTCCGTAAAAGGATACCTTTCATCCAGGGCCTAAATACTAAGCCTTCAATTGATATTCCCCTAAATCTGTGGTTACTGCTGTGCCTGGATTAGTGTAATACGGTACATAAATAGATAGCCAAATAGTGTTAGGTGCCTGTAAAAAAAGGCCTGAATTTGAATTCAATACATTGGGCCAAATAATTTTTTTCTTATTGTGGTGAACGTTAACAACGAGGAAAACATCTAGTAAGGGCCCATCACTGGTGCGCGGCTGGGGGGAAACGGAGGACGATGATGGTTCGCCTCCCACAGAGGACAGCTTGTCCTTACCTCTGGGCAGCCTGGCACACATGAGCGACTACATGCTGCAGTGCCTGCGAACTGATTGTTCGTCCCCATTCAACTTTTGGGTCTCCAAATTGTCCACGTGGCCAGAGCTAGCCTTTTATGCCTTGGAGGTGCTGGCCTGCCCGGCAGCCAGCGTTTTCTCTTAACGTGTATTCAGCATGGCAGGTGGCGTCATTACTGAAAAACGCAGCCGCCTGTCCACAGCCAACGTGGACAAGCTGACGTTCATAAAAATGAACCAGGATCCCACAGGACCTGTCCATCCCTTGTGCAGAATGGACATTTATAACTACTTCCCCTTAACTATATATTCTTGTACTCCAGGACACTCCTTAACTGAATCCTCTTTTTTTATTTTTACCATTATTTTGCGGGGCAACCCAAAGTTGAATGAACCTCTCCTCCGTCTGGGTGCCAGGGGCCTAAATATCTGAAAGTGGCCTTCTCCATTGGTAGGTGACATGAAGCCTGATTCTCTGCTTTAGGACCTCTCTCCTCTGTCTGGGTGCTGGGGCTCAAATAACTAAAAGTGGCCTTCTCCGTTGGTGGGTGACATGATGCCTCTTTTGCTGTTATGGGACCTCTCTCCTCTGTCTGGGTGTCAGGGGCCTAACTTTCACTTGCTTGCTATCTTGGTGGAAGACATATTACTCTTTTTACTGTCTAATGACCGCCCCATTGTCTGGGTGTCAGGGGCCTATATGTCGTTTAATCATTTGTTGTCTTGTTGGGAGATATTAAACTCTTTTTACTGTCATGACCACCCCATTGTCTGAGTATCAGGGACCTAAATTTCACGCATTTGCTTGCTGTCTTGGTGGCAGACATTTAACACTTTTTACTGTCTAATGACTGCCCCATTGTCTAGGTGTCAGGGGCCTATATGTCGTTTAATCATTTGTTGTCTTGGTGGGAGATATTAAACTCTTAATACTGTCATGAACGCCCCATTGTCTGGGTGTCAGGGGCCTATATGTCGTTTAATCATTTGTTGTCTTGGTGGGAGATATTAAACTCTTTTTACTGTCATTACCACCCCATTGTCTGGGTGTCAGGGGCCTATATGTCGTTTAATCATTTGTTGTCTTGGTGGGAGATATTAAACTCTTTTTACTGTCTAATGAACGCCCCATTGTATGGATGTCAGGGGCCTATATGTCGTTTAATCATTTGTTGTCTTGGTGGGAGATATTAAACTCTTTTTACTGTCATGACCACCCCATTGTCTGAGTATCAGGGACCTAAATTTCACGCATTTGCTTGCTGTCTTGGTGGCAGACATTTAACACTTTTTACTGTCTAATGACTGCCCCAACCTCCTATTCCACCTCCTCCTCCAATTTGCCTATTGATATTGGTTAATTTTTATTTATTTTATTTTATTTTAAGTCATTTCCCTATCCACATTTGTTTGCAGGGGATTTACCTACATTTCTCTACCTTTTGCAGCCCTCTAGCCCCTTCCTGGTCCATTTTACAGCCTTTTTAGTGCCCAAAAGTTTGGGTCCCCATTGACTTCAATGGGGTTCGGGTTCGGGATCAAGTTCGGGTCAAGTTCGGATCCCGAACCCGAACATTTTCAGGTAGTTCGGCTGAACTTCTCGAACCCGAACATCCAGGTGTTCGCTCAACTCTAACCATGCACAAAGACACACACAGACACTTGAAACATGGGTTAATCTGAATTGCATTACTGCTATGCTAAATATATATATAAAGTACATAGTATCCTAGTTGGATATTATAGCGCTCACACATGGCAGACTGTGAAGAAGCTCACCCCACAGACTAGAGAGCAATTCACGGTGAAGCTCTGGTACCAGTGTAATTACAACAGCAGAATTTAGCATTAAAATTTTATGACAGACATTGCCAGTATAATAGTAGAAGAGTGGTAGCTTGATAATGTTCATAGAATATGAGTTCTCAGTAAATATAGAATATTGCGCTTTGTATGCTTTGGACTCTTTGGTACAACTTAAGTATTACCATTAATAAATAAGTTGTGACAGAAGGGTATTCTAGTGAAGCAATAACATAATGAGGAGCATTGAAACGTATACTTATTTTCCCATTTCCAATTTCAACCAAGGGATGTCCAAGCACTATGACAGGTCTGTCACTGACGATGATACACCTCATTAGGTTGCTAACACCAGCGACACATAGTGGTTTGGCATATCCCTAAGGTAACATTTGGTTCCTACAAGCATACCATAACCGCATTATGTCACTTGAAAAGCCTGAAAATGCTGAGTTCCGTTGCCAGTGCATGACAGTCAACACCTGCAGCTTAACAAACCATTGTAGCAGAACCATACAAAACCAGAGGTGGCTGCATATCATACTCTGGACACATAGTATGGAAAATGCACTTCCCAAAAATCCTTCATGGACTCCTGGCCAATGAGCCTTGGAAACTGAGAAAATATATCGCTGGAGTTTATTCTGTACAGATGGCTTGGTTCATTTAAAAAAAAAAAAAAAAAAAGAAGAAATGAAAAACCCAAACTTAACCATTTGACAGGCTACCATTATTTTTAAAGTTTTTATTTTCCATTTTTATGATATATACATGAGGATAAACTTGGCACTTCTACCATAATGAGAAATGTGTTTACAAATGCAATGACAAAATTGTAATCAAGGGAGCGCACGCCTGATATAGATCATGCTTGTTTGTGAGCAGCGAGAGTTGCTCAGAGACGTTCCATTTTCTATTTACATCTGCATAATTAACATGATCGAATCCAAATGTTTACTTTTAAATGATAATGATTGATAATATAGTATGTTAATAAGTCTGAACTACCATTTGCTTTCAAAACCAAACACAGTCTGCTTATTTTAACTAGTGTTTTAACTTGTTTTTAACAAGTGTCCTTATTTACCACTAACCACTGGAGGGTGCCTTGTGGGATTGAATGGGGGGAATGGCACCATTGCGCAACTAATAAAAATGTTGCATATTTGTTTTTATTAATAACCTGGATCCCCTGCCCTACACCAGACCTACTATTGAAATCAGCATGGGCACAGACTCACATCAGAGAGGTAGAGGTGTAATGCTCCTCCCTCTTATTACCTGAATATTGATTGGTAGAGCAACTTTCTGCCAAGGTATCTGCCTGCTGCACCCCTAACCAACACAGAGTCACAATGAGAAAGTCTGCTCTGCCTGCTGCTTGGGCATTGCCCCAGTACAGTAACCTGGGGATATCTGCAACTGTCTTTTATGTATTAGATTTTATGTTCTGCCGTGTATTCCAGCAGAGGAATAATTGGCAAAAGTTGGCAGGAACAGGGCTAACCATCCTGCTCCTCCCTCTTGGTAGGAGTGGGTGGTCCTACTTCCTGCCAGGAGGGGAGTTACAGTGGGACAGTGAAGAGGAAGGAAGCTGAATACTGAGCTCCTTCTTCAGAGAACCTCAGCTATTGCTCCTGTGATGCTTTCACTCCAGGAAGATTGCCAGAGTCAAGAATATTACTTTCAAAAATCTTCAGTGTGCTGAGGCTACTTTTACTTCTGTATTTTCCTTTCTGGTTTTGAGATCCGGAAGATGATCTCAAAACCAGAGGAAATGCTTCAGTTTTGTTCCAAATCATTGTCAATGGCGACAAATCTGAACAAACGAGAATGAGGGCGCCACATTGTACCGTAGTAACCTATATCCTTAAGTGCCTGAAAGTGCCATTTAATTGCCAACCGACCAGACACTATACCTTATCATCTGGTGGTCAGAACTGTACTATGTATTTACTATTGGTGGATGTACCACAGGTTATAATTTGCACAGAGTAAAGAGAGACTTTTATACTTTTACTTCTGGCCTGCTTCTTCAAACCATCTTTACACTGCACAAATTCCCAGGGAGCAATGGCATGAGGCAGTACACCATTAGTGTTGAGAGAATCGAAGTATCCGAAGTGGACTTCAATCTGAATTTCAGGAAAAATTTTATTCGCCGTGAAGCCGAATTTCCTCGGGCTTCATTGTAAAAAATCTATTTTTCCTGAAATAGAAGTTAAAGAAAATGAACGCGGCAGGGGTTCAAGGACACAGGGTAAACACAATTAACGTTCTCTATCATTGGACCGTTACATATGAAAGAATGCACTTTATGAGTAGTGTTGAGCGCAAATATTCGCATAGCGATTTTTTTTAGCGAATATCGGCACTTCGCTAATTCGCGAATATAGCGCTATATATTCGCTATTTCGAATATTCGTTTTTTTTTTTATTGTTATATTTTTTTCTTTCCCACTTCCCAAAAGTAGTTTCACATAATACATTCGTCAATCGTCATCTTCTTCTACCAAGCCAACCATAGTAAACCAGGTCTAAATTTAAATCGCAATGCGATTAATTCAAGTTATATTAATCGCATTGCGATTACAACCTAGCACTGCTATATTACATATTAGGCTAGAATTAACGAATATGGAATATAGCAGTGCTAAGTTGAAATCGCAATGCGATTACTTCAAGTTATATTAATCGCATTGCCCCATTTAATACTGCATATGACGCAGCGGGGAGCTGGAAAAAATTCTGAATGGGGTGGAATTGGAAAAACAACGCATCTCCTCCATAGTTTTATGGGTTTTGTTTTTATGGCGGTCCGTATGAGGTAAAACTGATGTGTTCCTTTCATTAACCAGTTCAGTGATGCTGTTCAGTGATGCATTTATATAGTTTTTCTTGTGTTTTAAATACTGGGAAAAAAAACAAAATTCTTTTTATTGCTATATTCTAACTTCTAACTCTTTTTGTGTGGCAATCTGTACGTGATACCATTTTGGAATGTGTGTGACTTTTAAAATATTTTTTATTCAATTTAAATGGAGATATGGACTTATATTTGGATCCCATAGTTTTCTCGGGGCTTACGGCTTCCCAGAGGGAGTCTCTTGAGTGGAACCCTCCTGAAGAGCTGGAGGCCGCCCTAAAGGCCTGTGTGGGAAATTCCTCTCCCGGTCCAGATGGTTTCCCATATGAATTTTACCGTAAATATAGGGAGGTGATTTTTCCCTGCCTATTGAAGGTTTTCCGTAGATCTATAGAGGAGGGTCAGCTCCCAGAAACAATGACAGAAGCTGTATTAACATTGATTCCGAAAAAAGGGAAGGACCCATTAGGACTCATCGAATGCTTCTAAAGCGTTCGACAGGGTGGAATGGAGATTCCTCTGGAAAGTTCTCGGAAGGATGGGCTTTGGCCCTAAATTTATCGATATGATTAAACTTATGTATAGAACCCCTACAGCAAGACTGAATGTAAATGGTATTCCCAGGGATGCCCTCTGTCTCCATTGTTATTTGATATATATATCAAATATTTGATATATATATCAAATATTTGATATATATATCAAGATTCTAGGATCAAAGGATTCAGGATATTAGGCACAGAGGACCGTGTCTCTCTTTATGCTGATGACGTCTTGTTTTTTATTGATCATACTGATATTAAGCTTCCTGAACTTATTCAGATAATTAACAGTTTTGGATCAGTGTCAGGTTGTGACATTAACTGGTCTAAAACTGTGTTAATGCCATTGGAAAAAATTGATTATCCTATGACAGGCCCTTTGACAATGATGAGAGTTGTCGACTTTTTTGAATATATAGGCTTAACGATTTCTCCTAAAGTAGAACACTTTGTACATTTAAATATGATTCCGTTGATTAATAAATTTAGATAAAAATCATGGTATAGCTTAGTCTGCCGCTGTCTAGGGCCGATAGAGTATCCTGAGTAAAAGGGTAATATTACCTCAACTTCTCTATACTCTTAGAAATTCCCCAGTTTGGATAGAGGACACATTTTTTAGGTTAATCAAGACCCTGATAAATGATCAATTCTGGGGAAGAAAGCAGGTAAGGCTTAAAATAAATTACCTATATAAACCAATTGAACAAGGAGGATTAAATCTACCGTTCCATAAGGGATATTTTATAGCCCCACAGCTCTAGCTTTATAAACACTGTGAAGGGAGCCCTTTCTGTAGACATTTAATGAGTAGATCTACACATTGTAAAATTTTTTCATTGTTTGAGTCCGGGTCACTAATAAGATTCCAACAGGATTATAAGGAAACTAGGAGGCTATTCTCTAAATCATGGAACACTATTAGAGCGTGGTTTGGAATAAAAGGATCACTTTATTTGACACCTTTATGGCACAGTAATTTTTTACCTGAACTGGAGGATTTAGAGCAGGAAATTTTTTGGCAAAAAAACAATGTTTTTTATGTTTCACAAGTAGTGGATAATGGAGAAATACTTTCATTTTTGTAGTTTACACAAAGAGTACACACATTGAATTTATCTTGGTTTAGGTATTTACAACTCCATTCAGCCCTTACTAGTATAAAATGAAAAGTATTATTACACAAAAATACCAACACACTTTTAAATGAATTATTGCAAAATGTGGGTCACAACCTAAAAATTTCGAATATTTATAAACTGTTTGTAGACATATTATTTAAGGGATTGTTTTTCCCCGGTCAAAGGGCGTGGTAATGTGATTCAACAGTTCAGCCATCTGACTTGGGGGATACAATGACAAATCTTCGGTTTTTATCTTATAATTTTAACCATGTTATGGTTCAGTTTAATATTTTTCATAGAATATACGTTACACCAGTCTGGCTTAATAGATGTGGGTTGAGAAGTAGCTCTAAGTGTCCAAGATGAATTTTGATAGCGGCAGATCATCTACATATGTTCTGGTCTTGCATGCAACTAACAGAATATTGGGAGATAACATCCAAACTGATTTCCCAAAAACTTAAATTAGTGATCCCATATATGTTAAAATGTTGGATTTTGGGTGATTTTTCCCAGGCTGATTGTCATAGATATAAAAAAAAATCCTATTGATTAAAATAACCTTTTTGGCTAGACTTTTAATTTCACGAATCTGGTTCTCTTCCAGTATTCCCACTGTTTATAAATGGTTAAATTTGGTCAATAAAGTTAAGAGTTACGAAAAAATTATGTATAGACTAAGTGAAAGAGTTAGTGTATTTCTGCAGTCTGGTTGTTCCTTCATCCCATGAGGCAGACGTCTGGAGAGCTGTGTCAGAAATAACCACCAAGCTAGTGACCTTCAAACACAACTCTAGTTTATTCTTATACAGTGTCTTCCTTATATAGTACATACATACATACTCTTTGAGCACAAATCGCCTCTTGGCGGATACAAATTCTGAGGAAGTCTATAGACTACATAATACTGAATTACCTTCCATCATTAAAAAATAGCTTTTAATAGATAATTTTAAAAGACGTAACGTAGATAATCTGATGATAAACTTCAAAAACCTTCTTTTCTCTGATATCAGGTCAAATCTTAATAAATGCGGACCAGAATATAGATATAAAATAATGAGGCTACACCAGATGAATGGTTAAGCCCTCTTTACTTACAGTTTGTAGACAGATTCAGGAACCGTGGGGAATTGGTGTCATATGTTGGATAACCTGGCAGGGTGGAAGATATAGATTATCCCTATTAAACCCTGGCTTCCCTATCTCTCCCTTAGCCCAGGAAACCCCTGATGGTGAGGGTCCCCTGTCCACGTTCCTAATACTGCTAGTTGCCCTAAGATGACCCTTACCAAAGGAATAGGGTAGATCAGGAAACACAGTATATATTGTCTACAAACAAATATGTAACAAGTAAAGGATAGCCCACAATAAAGATATAAATGTCCCGACGCGGCGTTTCCCCAGCAGCACACTGGTTCGTCAGGGGATTGTATACCTGGACAACAGTCCGGGCATATAGGATTTTCTTGGTTCAGGGTATTTGATTATAAACCCTGACTCAAGATACCCAGTACATAATATAACAAATATCTGGAGTATAACGTCCCTAAATAGGGAAATGAAGACAGACCTGTGTGTAGATGAAGGCACTGAGATGAAGGCGTCTCACTGATGCTTTGAAAACTGGCGCCTTATATTGGTCCATTGATTGGTAGCCACCTCCCTCCACTTCCTCCTCTGTATAGACATATCAAAGATGTGCATCTACTGAAGGGGCAAATCTATATTGCCACTGATGGTTACTCATATATGTCCTATAGGAATAAAGGATCTTATACAAGACCGGGTCCGATTCTTTTATAATAACCACTATTTAGTTAGTGAAGGAACGCTATAGTGGAACGCAAATGCGTTCCACAGCCAAACCGGATGTTGTAATATGACGCGATGTGGAGCGCATATGCGTTCCACCGCTAGAACCGGATGTTCTCATCTGCGCTCCACCGCTAGACCGGATGTCGTCATAGGATAGAATAGGAGACGCAGTCAAGGAACCAAATAGAGGTGTGGAGCGCAACCTGCGCTTCACCCTTCAGGAAGTAATTAGGCCTTATTATGACGATACTTAAACATTGATACTATATTCATTTGGCCTGCAATATTTGTGCTAGCATTGATAGTAAATAATGAGACCAATGATATAGTAAAGCGTTAATGAGGCTCTCTTTTTTCATTATTATTTAAAATTGTTTTAGAGGAGAAGGGAGGATAGACCTTTCTATATTAGAAAATCTAATTGGACCTGTTATCTCAAAACTAACACAGTCAGAGAAAGTAGTTTAATAAAGGAGAAAGAAAAAATATTTTCATTATGATACTCCCTATATACATTAAAATGGTATTAAACAGATTGGGCCTTTCCGGTCCGATATACTTGACTATGGCCCATATTCCAGATATTAAGACCAAAATACCCTTACATAATAGCAAGGGAACCAGGATCACTGTATGGAGGTTTAGTTGTTATCTCATGTCTGGCTGAAAGGAGGAGGGGAAACAAGAAGAGAGAGAGATGGGGGAGGGGAGAGAGGATGGGGAGCAAAGGGAGGATACTATAATTGACACCTGGGTAAATATTTATAGGAAGCAACTAAATGATAATTGTTCATTCAGGCCCTCTGGATTGGTCGTACGTAGTCGATAAATCCAGTAACTTTCCCTTTGAAGTATTTTCCTATTCCAATCCCCCTTACGTGGAGATGGATGGACAACCTCAATAACTTGGAAGCTCAAACATTTGGGGTTTCCCCATGAAATTCAAGGACATGATTTGCCACTGGTGTGTCCCTCCTGTGTCTGATGTCCCCAAGGTGTTCCCCTATCCTCCTCCTCAGCTCTCTCTTGGTCTTTCCTACATAGTTAAGGGGGCATTGGCATGTTATAAGATAAACCACTCCACTGGTTCTACAATTGGAGAATTCCCTTATGTCAAAGGATTTTTAGTTGATACACTTGTAAACCTCTTTGACACTAGAATATATGGGCAGGCAATGCATCCACTACATTTGAAGGTTCCCAACGGACAACGATCAAGCCAGGTGCCAGGAGTTTTTGGCTTTGTATACATACTATGGACCAACCGGTCCTTGATCGACCGTCCCTCCTATATGTGATGGATGGTCTTGGTGGTAATATGTCAACCAGATCTTGATCAGTCCGTAGGATCCCCAATGTTTTCTTAAAATTTCATACATTTTGTCATGGGCATTGTCGTATGTTGCAATGACTCTCACTATACCTGCTTGTTCTTCTCTCACCCTTGGTGTTAGAAAGTTTTCACGATTCGTAGACAGGGAGTGTTGAAATGCCCCTTAAGTGTTTTTTCGGGTATCCCTCTGTTCGAATCTATTCCTCAGTTCCCTTGATTGTTGTATGAAAGTGGAAGTGTTGGTGCAGTTCCTTCTTGTACGTATATACTGCCCCTTGGTATTCCCCTCTTGAGGGGTTGTGGGTGAAAACTATCCCAGTGGAGTAAGCTATTCGTGGCTGTCTCCTTTCTGAAAGTTTCTGTATGTAACATACCCCCCCTTTTTGAAATTTTGACATCAAGGAAGGAAATCTCCTGTTCCTTGATTTCCCAGGTGAACCGTAGACCTATAGGGTTATGGTTAAGAGATTCAGCAAAGGATTTAAAGGTCTCCACTGGACCATCCCATAAGATAAAAATATCATCGATATATCTCCCCAAAAGAGGATATGGGTGGTCCAGGGATCCTTTGCTTCACTGAAGACGATGCGGTCCTCCCACCAGCCCAGGAGCAAATTGGCATATGTGGGCGCACAAGGGCTACCCATAGCCGTGCCCCTGAGCTGGTGGTAGAACTTCGACTCAAATAGAAAAAATTGTGGGTCAAGATGTACTCCAACAATGACAGAACAAACTGATTATGAAAACGAAATTGGATCCCTCTTGTCTCTAAGAATGCATGTGTGGCTTTTAAGCCCCACTCATGTGGAATACTGCTGTAGAGAGCCTCGACATCAATAGATATCAGCAGTACCTGGTCCTCCACAGCAATATCCTGTATTTTAAGTAACAGATCAGTTGTGTCCCTTATATAAGATGGTAAAGAGGACACAAATGATCTCAATATTTTGTCAACATAAATGCTCACATTCTGAGAGAGAGAGTCCACCCCTGATACAATTGGTCTCCCTTTCAACGGGGACCTCCCTTTATGTATTTTGGGGAGGGTATAAAACGTAGCGATCTGTGGATATTTTGGAGTCATGAAATTCAGTTCTTCCGGAGAGATAAGTTTATTCTCAAAAGCATTAATCAAGATTTCATTAAGTTCCCCTATAAATTTTTCAGAAGGGTCCAACTGTATACACTCATAGCAATGTTGGTCATTAAGGAGGGAATAACACATATCACGATAGGTTTTATGATTCATGATTACTATGTTACCCCCTTATCAGATGGTTTAATGATAATATTTTTATCTTTTTCAAGACTATAGAGGGCTTCTCTCTCTCCCACAGTAAGATTGTACATATGTCCTTTGTTGGGGGTAATTTTATCAATCTGTTGTAATACTAATCTTGAGAATATCTCAATCGCTGAGTTCTCTTGCTGAGGGGGCATTCTTTTACTTTTAAGACGTAAGGTAGTAAAGGGGCCTTCACCCGTGGTATAATTGGTATCTTCTGTGAGTGATGCCAGTAATCTTACATCTTCTAGGCAGTCAAGAGGGATACCCAATTTCGAGCATTCCTCCTTATCATTATTCTTAAAAAACTTGTGCCATTTTAATTTCCGGGTGAACAGACTAATATCCTTAACCCATGAGAATGCATCAAAACCTACTGTAGGGACAAAAGATAGACCCTTTGAAAGAACTTGTAGTTCATCACTACCTAAAGTTCTGGTTGTAAGGTTAATGATGCAGTTCTCATCTACTTTCGTCTGTCCTCTTTTTGAAGATTGTCCCTGTCCCTCAGCTGGTAGGGGGACCTATATTGTCCTCCCCTTGGCCAAAAATTGGATGAATGCCCACCCGAGGAGACACCATCTGATGAGGAGAATACCTGTGTTCTGCCTTTGCCTCTTTGTGGCCATCTCTTCCCCCTCTACCTCTATTTCGTCCCTTGCTGGATGAACTCAATGCAGTGTTTCTATCTGTGTCGGAGGATTCAAGATCAGTACTAGAGTCGTCTTTACCAATACCCCTGATTTGTTTTCTCTCAGAAAGTCAAATGCTTTTTTATCTCTAAAAGTAGTTAGAGTCTCGTATGAACTGTTTGTGTTTCCTCTCTTTCAAAAAAGTTTGGAAGCGTTTCTACGGATGTCTGGAGGATAGTCTCTCGCCTGTTGAAATCTGGGTCGTTTTTATATGTTAATGCTAGCTCAATCTGTTTATTCAATTTGCAGCAGGTGTTATTCAGGATTTCCTTCTCCTCCTAAAGCAGCAATTGCATAAATCTGATTGAGCTACTTAGCAGTTCTCTCTCCCACTTCTCAATCAGGCGAGGTGAACGTGATCTCAGGGCAGGAATTAATCGCACACGTAGACCTCCGGGCACTATCTTATTTTTAATATAGTTTTCCAGGGTCCGTGTCTCCCACCACGATTTAAGATTCTCTTTGTAATCCTCATACAGATTCTTGAATACAGCTTTAAGTGATTGTTGACTACTTTTTTCAGATGGACCTTCTTGTTCAGAGAAGACCTCTTCCTCCTCCTCCAACCAACTGATAATTGACTATGGCTGGTTTCCTCAAAGGACCTATTAACACAGACAGTGTTTTAGAGGAGAAGGGGAGGATAGACCTTTCTATATTGGAAGATCTAATTGGACCTGTTATCTCAAGACTAACACAGTCAGAGAAAGTAGTTTAATAAAGGGAGAGAGAAAGAAATATTCATTATGATTCCTGAATCTGTCTACAAACTGTAAGTAAAGAGGGCTTAACCTTTTTTGGTGTAGCCTCATTATTTTATATCTATATTCTGGTCCGCATTTATTAAGATTTGACCTGATATCAGAGAAAAGAAGGTTTTTGAAGTTTATCTTCAGATTATCTACGTTACGTCTTTTAAAATTATCTATTAAAAGCTATTTTTTAATGATGGAAGGTAATTCAGTATTATGTAGTCTATAGACTTCCTCAGAATTTGTATCCGCCAAGAGGCGATTTGTGCTCAAAGAGAATTTATATTTGATAATTGACTATGGCTGGTTTCCTAAAAGGACCTATTAACACAGACAGTTGGTTGGAGGAGGAGGAAGAGGTCTTCTCTGAACAAGAAGGTCCATCTGAAAAAAGTAGTCAACAATCACTTAAAGCTGTATTCAAGAATCTGTATGAGGATTACAAAGAGAATCTTAAATCGTGGTGGGAGACACGGACCCTGGAAAACTATATTAAAAATAAGATAGTGCCCGGAGGTCTACGTGTGCGATTAATTCCTGCCCTGAGATCACGTTCACCTCGCCTGATTGAGAAGTGGGAGAGAGAACTGCTAAGTAGCTCAATCAGATTTATGCAATTGCTGCTTGAGGAGGAGAAGGAAATCCTGAATAACACCTGCTGCAAATTGAATAAACAGATTGAGCTAGCATTAACATATAAAAACGACCCAGATTTCAACAGGCGAGAGACTATCCTCCAGACATCCGTAGAACGTTTCCAAACTTTTTTGAAAGAGAGGAAACACAAACAGTTCATACGAGACTTAACTACTTTTAGAGATAAAAAAGCATTTGACTTTCTGAGAGAAAACAAATCAGGGGGTAT
Organism: Bufotes viridis; assembly: GCA_033119425.1. Lineage (NCBI taxonomy): Eukaryota > Metazoa > Chordata > Amphibia > Anura > Bufonidae > Bufotes > Bufotes viridis. The sequence goes on from CM065589.1 coordinate 467,415,072, forward strand.
TGGCAAAGACGACTCTAGTACTGATCTTGAATCCTCCGACACAGATAGAAACACTGCATTGAGTTCATCCAGCAAAGGACGAAATAGAGGTAGAGGGGGGAAGAGATGGCCACAAAGAGGCAAAGGCAGAACACAGGTATTCTCCTCATCAGATGGTGTCTCCTCGGGTGGGCATTCATCCAATTTTTTGGCCAAGGGGGGGGAGGACAATATAGGTCCCCCCTACCAGCTGAGGGACAGGGACAATCTTCAAAAAGAGGACAGACGAAAGTAGATGAGAACTGCATCATTAACCTTACAACCAGAACTTTAGGTAGTGATGAACTACAAGTTCTTTCAAAGGGTCTATCCTTTGTCCCTACAGTAGGTTTTGATGCATTCTCATGGGTTAAGGATATCAGTCTGTTCACACGGAAATTAAAATGGCACAAGTTTTTTTTAAGAATAATGATAAGGAGGAATGCTCGAAATTGGGTATCCCTCTTGACTGCCTAGAAGATGTAAGATTACTGGCATCACTCACAGAAGATACCAATTATACCACGGGTGAAGGCCCCTTCACTACCTTACGTCTTAAAAGTAAAAGAATGCCCCCTCAGCAAGAGAACTCAGCGATTGAGATATTCTCGAGATTAGTATTACAACAGATTGATAAAATTACCCCCAACAAAGGACATATGTACAATCTTACTGTGGGAGAGAGAGAAGCCCTCTATAGTCTTGAAAAAGATAAAAATATTATCATTAAACCATCTGATAAGGGGGGTAACATAGTAATCATGAATCATAAAACCTATCGTGATATGTGTTATTCCCTCCTTAATGACCAACATTGCTATGAGTGCATACAGTTGGACCCTTCTGAAAAATTTATAGGGGAACTTAATGAAATCCTGATTAATGCTTTTGAGAATAAACTTATCTCTCCGGAAGAACTGAATTTCATGACTCCAAAATATCCACAGATCGCTACGTTTTATACCCTCCCCAAAATACATAAAGGGAGGTCCCCGTTGAAAGGGAGACCAATTGTATCAGGGGTGGACTCTCTCTCTCAGAATGTGAGCATTTATGTTGACAAAATATTGAGATCATTTGTGTCCTCTTTACCATCTTATATAAGGGACACAACTGATCTATTACTTAAAATACAGGATATTCCTGTGGAGGACCAGGTACTGCTGATATCTATTGATGTCGAGGCTCTCTACAGCAGTATTTCACATGAGTGGGGCTTAAGAGCCACACATGCATTCTTAGAGACAAGAGGGATCCAATTTCGTTTTCATAATCAGTTCGTTCTATCATTGCTGGAGTACATCTTGACCCACAATTTTTTTCTATTTGAGTCGAAGTTCTACCACCAGCTCAGGGGCACGGCTATGGTTAGCCCTTGTGCGCCCACATATGCCAATTTGCTCCTGGGCTGGTGGGAGGACCGCATCGTCTTCAATGAAGCAAAGGATCCCTGGACCACCCATATCCTCTTTTGGGGGAGATATATCGATGATATTTTTATCTTATGGGATGGTCCAGTGGAGACCTTTAAATCCTTTGCTGAATCTCTTAACCATAACCCTATAGGTCTACGGTTCACCTGGGAAATCAGGGAACAGGAGATTTCCTTCCTTGATGTCAAAATTTCAAAAAGGGGGGGTATGTTACATACAGAAACTTTCAGAAAGGAGACAGCCACGAATAGCTTACTCCACTGGGATAGTTTTCACCCACAACCCCTCAAGAGGGGAATACCAAGGGGGCAGTATATACGTACAAGAAGGAATTGCACCAACACTTCCACTTTCATACAACAATCAAGGGAACTGAGGAATAGATTCGAACAGAGGGGATACCCCGAAAAAACACTTAAGGGGGCATTTCAACACTCCCTGTCTACGAATCGTGAAAAACTTTTAACACCAAGGGTGAGAGAAGAACAAGCAGGTATAGTGAGAGTCATTGCAACATACGACAATGCCCATGACAAAATGTATGAAAGTTTAAGAAAACATTGGGGGATCCTACGGACTGATCAAGATCTGGTTGACATATTACCACCAAGACCATCCATTACATATAGGAGGGGACGGTCGATCAAGGACCGTTTGGTCCATAGTATGTATACAAAGCCAAAAACTCTTGGCACCTGACTTGATCGTTGTCCGTTGGGAACCTTCAAATGTAGTGGATGCACTGCCTGCCCATATATTCTAGTGTCAAAGAGGTTTACAAGTGTATCAACCAAAAAATCCTTTGACATAAGGGAATTCTCCAATTGCAGAACCAGTGGAGTGGTTTATCTTATAACATGCCAATGCCCCCTTAACTATGTAGGAAAGACCAAGAGAGAGCTGAGGAGGAGGATAGGGGAACACCTTGGGGACATCAGACACAGGAGGGACACACCAGTGGCAAATCATGTCCTTGAATTTCATGGGGGAAACCCCAAATGTTTGAGCTTCCAAGTTATTGAGGTTGTTCATCCATCTCCACGTAAGGGGGATTGGAATAGGAAAATACTTCAAAGGGAAAGTTACTGGATTTATCGACTACATACGACCAATCCAGAGGGCCTGAATGAACAATTATCATTTAGTTGCTTCCTATAAATATTTACCCAGGTGTCAATTATGGTATTCTCCCTTTGCTCCCCATCCTCTCTCCCCTCCCCCCATCTCTCTCTCTTCTTGTTCACCCCCCCCCCCCCCTCCTCTCAGCCAGACATGAGATAACAACTAAACCTCCATACAGTGATCCTGGTTCCCTTGCTATTATGTAAGGGTTGTTTGGTCTTAATATCTGGAATATGGGCCATAGTCAAGTATATCGGACCGGAAAGGCCCAATCTGTTTAATACCATTTTAATGTATATAGGGAGTATCATAATGAATATTTCTTTCTCTCTCCCTTTATTAAACTACTTTCTCTGACTGTGTTAGTCTTGAGATAACAGGTCCAATTAGATTTTCCAATATAGAAAGGTCTATCCTCCCCTTCTCCTCTAAAACAATTTCAAATAATAATAAAAAAAAGAGAGCCTCACTAACGCTTTACTTTATCATTGTTCTCATCATTTACTATCAATGCTAGCACAAATATTGCAGCCAAATGAATATAGTATCAATGTTTAAGTATCGTCATAATAAGGCCTAATTACTTCCTGAAGGGTGAAGCGCAGGTTGCGTTCCACACCTCTATTTGGTTCCTTGACTGCGTCTCCTATTATATCCTATGACGACATCCGGTCTAGCGGTGGAGCGCAGATGAGAACATCCGGTCTAGCGGTGGAACGCATATGCGTTCCACATCGCGTCATATTACAACATCCGGTTTGGCTGTGGAACGCATTTGCGTTCCACTATAGCGTTTTTCACTAACTAAATAGTGGCTATTATAAAAGAATCGGACCCCGGTTTTGTATAAGATCCTTTATTCTTATAGGACATATATGAGTAACCATCAGTGGCAATATAAATTTGCCCCTTCAGTAGATGCACATCTTTGATTTGTCTATACAGAGGAGGAAGTGGAGGGGAGGTGGCTACCAATCAATGGACCAATATAAGGCGCCAGTTTTCGAAGCATCAGTGAGACGCCTTCATCTCAGTGCCTTCATCTGTACACAGGTCTGTCTTCATTTCCCTATTTAGGGACGTTATACTCCAGATATTTATTATATTATGTACTGGGTATCTTGAGTCAGGGTTTATAACCAAATACCCCGAACCAAGAAAATCCTATATACCCGGACTTTTGTCCAGGTATACAATCCCCTGACGAACCAGTGTGCTGCTGGGGAAACGCCGCGTCGGGACATTTATATCTTTATTGCGGGCTATCCTTTACTTGTTACACATTTGTTTGTAGACAATATATACTGTGTTTCCTGATCTACCCTATTCCTTTGGTAAGGGTCATCTTAGGGCAACTAGCAGTATTAGGAACGTGGACAGGGGACCCTTACCATCAGGGGGTTTCCCTGGGCTAAGGGAGAGATAGGGAAGCCAGGGTTTATTAGGGATAATTTATATCTTCCACCCTGCCAGGTTATCCAACACATGACACCATTCCCCACGGTTCCTGAATCTGTCTACAAACTGTAAGTAAAGAGGGCTTAACCTTTTTTGGTGTAGCCTCATTATTTTATATCTATATTCTGGTCCGCATTTATTAAGATTTGACCTGATATCAGAGAAAAGAAGGTTTTTGAAGTTTATCATCAGATTATCTACGTTACGTCTTTTAAAATTATACATACATACATAACAAGAAATAGCTGTGTTTCACATTCCATTGTAACAGGTGGAGACCCTCCCATATATGGAAATAATGCTACTTTAAATAGAGCCCCCCTCTAGCATGACCTCCCCCACCATCCTGTCATCCATAAATACCATATGGCTCATTCTATTTAACCCTTCAATCCCCTCTTAAGTCATGAATATGACTTATCTTCTTTCTCTCATAGAGAGGTAAGTAGCATAAGCTTGTCCAGGATCTGTGGATCTTGGACATATGACGCCAAAGGTCTGTATTAGTGACGGAATGCATTGAATGCAACAACATATGGTAATCAAAAAAGCAATTATAATTATAATACTGATAAATAATGTTCTTAACCAACTCAAATCCGGCAGCCAGCTCAATAACCAGTCCCACCAAGAGGATGAATCAACATCCTTTTTGATATTATTGGCGATTTCATGTAACCCTTGAATATGGGACTGGATTGATCTGGAATGGTCAGATAAATTAAAACAACACATTCCTTTAAAATCTTGACATCCTATATTGTGTTTAAGTAACAGATAATCCACAGCAAATCTAGTTTCTAGCACCGCTCCTCGTACGCCTTGAAGATCTAAGAGTATGTCTGATAAGGCAGTAGACGTATGATTCAAAGATTTAGCCAAGGCACATGCAATAGAATTTATAGTACGAGCATTATATATAGCCAGTCCAGGCACTCCTAATATAGAAGTGCCCAAACTGATATATTCTGTACGGCTAAGGAGGGGTAAAGTAGAGTCACAGTTGTCTGATAGAGTCTTAGTAATCGATCTGTAAGCTCTCCTGCTAGGGGGTTGACTGGGTAGGGCCAAAGTCAGCCTGGATAATGCACAGGGACCTCCAATAACATTAGCAGGAATGTAATTGTATGTGCTGTTACCACAAGACAAAAACCATCCCTTAGGGAGCATTATATTATAGATAAAACTGGGAGTCACTATGGTCTTATTACAACTCATGGAATTGTCTAGGGAGCTAGCAAGCCTACTATTCTTTTTACAGGTGTCGTCAATATAATCATATACACTATTCTTAGGTAATCCACTTTTTATGGCTCCATTATCACAATATAACGTCATATCCTGGGAAAAGGTAAAACAAGTCTCTGCTACAGTCACATTAATAGTCAGTATTCTAATATTGTCCCTGCTATTTCCTAATTTCTGACACTCTCCACAGAAGTCATACAAGGGAATAAAAGATTGTGTATTGTTAGTCCTCGACCAGACTCCAAGGAGGGATTCATCGGGTGTAGGCACAGCAATAACACATGTTTGAATAAGATCCCGTGGGCTCCGTAAGTCTTTAAGGCACAATGAACTTACATTTAGAGCATTTGCCATCCTGACTATACTATTCTGTTCAGAATAAAGGGGCCAGGAGCAAAGGGATCTTGCTCCTGTGCTCTTTTATGTATCGTCTGATTATTTGGTGCACCGCAGAGCAAACTCAGCTCCTCTGGGTGATAAATACATGTAGTAATAAGCCAGACTGGCAAGGAAACACAAAGATTAATAATTATTAGCAGACAAACAAATCTCCCAGAATATTGTGGGGTCATCATCTTCAGCCTGTGGCAAGGCACTTTTCAGAGAAGCTTCTTCTGAGCTCCCTCTTTGTCTGTCACCGGAGAAAAAGCCTCAGGGACCCTTTTCACTCTGCTAGCGTGAATCCAGATTGAAGCCTCTTCTGTGAGAATCGCTGTTCTGGTAACTGCTACCACTCGGGTGGGTGGTCCAAGCGGGAACTCAGTCTGCTTCCGTCCTTTTGCCAGGCGCTGGACTATCACCACGTCTCCTGGTTGGAAAGGATGCGTAGGTTCCTGTGGAGAGAAAGGAGAGGCACGAGCAACATCTCGTTCAATTTGATCTAAAGTTTCTACAAGTTTCCTCACATATTCTGCCTGTACAACTTCTAGATCCCCTTTTTCTATCACAGGGGCCTTTGGACCCCAAGGGGTGGGGAAGGGTCTTCCCATTAGGACCTCAAATGGTGAGTACCCAGTATTCTTATTAGGCTGCATCCTAATCTCTGCTAGGGCAATAGGCAAGAACTTTTTCCAATTAGTGAATGTGCCTCCAGTAATTTTCCTTATTTTGTCTTTAATTGTTCTATTCATCCTCTCTACTATGCCGGAACTCTCTGGGTGGTATGGGAGATGGAACTTCCAGTCAATCCTAAGGGCTTTGGAAAGCTCCTTACATACCCTGGATGCAAAAGCTGGGCCATTATCTGAGTTAATTTGGACAGGACACCCCCATCTGGGAATGATTTCTTGTAACAAGATTTTGACCACAATTTGTGTGGTTTCATTGGTAGTAGGAAAAACCTCCGGCCATCTAGAGAACATATCCACAATTACAAGGGCATATTCCTGCTTACTTCCTGTCTTTGGGATATGTGTGAAGTCAATTTGTAAGTGAGTGAATGGTGAAGTTGGGTAATTCAAATGCTGGTGTTGGGCCTTCTTTGAATTATTTGGGTTGTTTCTGAGACATATAATACACCTTGAAACATAAGATTGTACTTTTGATCTAAGACCTGGTATAAAAAAATCTCTCCAAATGAGGTCAGTGGTTGCCTGTGCTCCCCTATGGCCAAGACCATGATATTGTGCAATTAAAATCGGGCGCTTGCAACTGGAATACATGGTTTCCCCTCTTTGCAGATAAGACCCGTATCAGGGTCTTGTACTGCACCTACCGATTGCCATGCTATCTTGTCACAACTGGTAGCCGACTCCTGGAGGCTTAGCAATAGATTGTCAGTAAGGGTAATGTCTGGAACTAGGGAGGGCATTTGAACCGTCGCTGTTGTTCTAATAGCAGCCTCTTTTGCTGCCTGATCAGCAAGGGCATTCCCTTTTGCTATGTGCGTTTGGAGACCAGTATGTGCCTTACAATGGATAATAGCAACCGTGCTGGGTAATTGGATGGCGGCCAGGAGATCATGTACTAGGGTGGAATGCGAGATTTTCTTCCCATCAGCAGCTATGAAGCCTCTTCTCAGCCAAATTACCCCATGATCATGGACAACCCCAAAGGCATATTTGGAATCGGTGTAGATATTTACATCTCTCCCCTCAAAAAGACAACAAGCCCTAGTGAGGGCAATCAGTTCAGCTGCTTGGGCTGACTGAAAAGGTATAGGATTCGATTCTAGAATAACATCAGGGAGTTGAACTACAGCGTATCCTGCATGATAAGTGTTGTCATTAGGGCGGGAACAGGATCCATCCACAAAAATATCAGGTGCTCCTTCAATGGGTGTGGACTGTAAGTCAGGCCTAGGTGAGGTATGTTCATGTATAAGCTCAGTACATACATGGGGAGGAGGCAAATCATCCTGCTCTCCCTTGTATCCTAGTAGGGCATTGAGTATAGCCATGGGACCGAATGTGGGTGCTGAGTATTTGATATGAAGTTGAGGATTAGATAGCAACAAAACTTCATATCCGCTCAGTCTTTGTGCTGACATATGTTGTGTATGTATGTTCTTCAACAGGGCCTGAACATTGTGTGAGGTATGCAGAGTGGTGGGATGACCTAGGGTGATAGGCGTAGCCATCTCAGCGACCATAGCACAGGCTGCCAAACTCCTGAGACACGCAGGCATGCCCTGAACCTGTACGGGAACCACCTTTGAGAAAAAAGCAACAGGGCGGAATTTGCCTCCATGGTCTTGCGCCAGGACTCCCGCCATGGTTTTACAATTGTCCCTGGCAAATAAGTGAAACATCACGCCATAGTCGGGTAGGCCCAAACCAGGACTTGAAACCATGGCACATTTCAAATGACGAAAAGCTTGTAACATGTCATCAGACCATTTAATGAAGTCAGGCATATCAGTATTAGTGGCTTGTCTCAGAATATTATCATAGTAGGAACAATCAGCAATCCATTGGCGGCAGTAACCAATCATGCCAAGAAAGGTCAACATGTCTTTCTTGGTTTGTGGGCGAGGCAGACCCAGTACGGCAGTAATTCTGGCATGGCTGATTTTCCTCTCACCTTTACTGAGAACAAAGCCCAAATACTCAACACTTTCCCTACACCATTGTAATTTCTTCCTAGAAACTTTGTGACCACATTCACATAACCACAGTAAGAGACTAACACAGTCTGCCTGGCAAGCCTCCCGAGTAGAACTACATATGAGGAGATCATCCACATATTGTAGAAGGACAGAACCATGAGGGGCAGTCCAAGGGCGCAGTGTAACTTGGAGGACAATGGAGTAGACTACTGGGGAGTCAACATAACCCTGAGGCATTCTACACCAAGTATACTGGCGAAATTTGAATGTAAATGCAAAAAGTGGCCGTGTCTCTCCATCCACTGGGACAGAAAAAAATGCATTCTTTAAATCAACAACAGAGAAAAACTCTGCATGGGCAGGAATAGCTGATAGCAGAGATGGTACGTCTGGAACCACAGGGGCTATGGGTATGATCTGTGCATTTACCGCTCTAAGATCCTGGACAAACCTAAAGGTATTATCAGCCTTTCTTACTAGGTTGATAGGTGTATTATAGGGGAAATAATTTCCTCAATAACCCCTGTCTCTAGGAATTCCCTCAACATAGACTCTATCCCCTTTTCTTTTTCTGGGGAAAGGGGGTATTGTTTAATATAAACAGGCGCAGCGCCTGACTTAAGCATTGCCTTATATGGTGTACAAGAAATAAGGCCAACAGCTTGGTCAGTAGTTGCCCAAACCTCAGGAGGCACCAAATCAAGTAGCGGATCCTGAGGTTGGCACTCCAGATATAAAAACAATTACCCTCCGGTACGTGAATGGGCATAACTGAGGATGTGACATGTAGGTGTCCCGTCTTGCTAACCCCTAACTGCAACTGTAACAGAACAAACAAATCCCTCCCTAATAAATTCACAGGACAATGTGGAATTATCCTAAAACTGTGTGTGAACATTGACTGGTGCTTGTATGGGTGTTGGATCGAGAGAGGAGGAGTTTTGTAAGATCTGGTCAGTATCCCATTAATTCCCACAGAGGGCTCAGCATTCTCTCTTGGACCACTATAATAATCCTCACATATAGTACTACAAGTAGCACCAGAATCCACAAGAAAAGGGAGAGGACGTCCCTCTATGGTTAACACAATCAGTGGTGATTCCTTATAGTGGTTTGTAATGAGAGTGAATGCTGGGATACTGTCCCCGGGCATCCTCATTGTGATGTCTGCTGCCCCCAGGCTACGGGAAAACGAGGGGTACTATTCTGAGGCTGTGGCAGTGGTAGGGGAAGATCTCGGATCTGAGCTGGCGGGTATGGTTGAGAGCCTGGAGCTGGAGAATCATTTGGGACATGTTGCCTGAGTGGGTAAGGGCATCGGCTGATCCAATGATCAGTCTTACCACAATTAAAGCAACCTGCAGGACGAGGTTTAGTAGCTCCCCTCTCCCAGAGTATGACCCTCTATCCCTTCTCCTACCACGTCCCCTATTGGGCTGATTTGTGTGACAATTCCTATTCTGAGATTGGTAATGGGCCTCTTTAGGTGTAATTATATCAAAGCAACCAGCTGCATCTTTTTCCATTAACTTATTTTGGAATTGATCTTTATTAAGACTAGGCCATTCGGAGATCATTTGTTTAACAGTAAGCTGGAGATGTGGCTGTAGATTGGTAAGGAAAGTCTGAATGAGCATAGAATGCATATTATCCTGAATACTCATTCCTGCCTCTAGAGTCCAAACTTCATTAAACCTCTTCCAAAAGTCTATAACAGACTCTCCTGATTTATGTTTACAGGCTACAGCCGTCGGCAACGAGGACCTAGTCTGAAAACACCTCTCCATTTCATGCTTAATTTCTTCCCACATGGTGTCTATGCCTGCTTCAGTATTCAATTTATAAGTGCCAGCTGACGTATTTGGTGGCTCTATGATGCTTATAGAGGGTACCTTACTCCAATCCCAGGTGGAATTGTGCCCAACTATCCCATCTATTATAAGGCGCATATCCTCCTGTGTCAGACATCTCCCTTTACAAGCTCTCTTCAAATAATGAAATGTCCCAGATGAAGATGAAGAGGGTTTAGGACAGTGCTTGACAATCTTATTAATATCATCTACATCAAGAGGTTTCTTTAACAAGGTATCCCCTACAGTCATAAAAGGGAACTGTTGCTCTGGGTCACTGTCCTCATCAGGAAGAGGTATATGTTCAGGTTTGGGAAAAGACTTTTGTGATCTAAGGCGCATGGGAGATATGACATCCCCATCACCAACAGCACCAGCCGCTGGATCCTGACCACTCTGATCAGGCAGAGGTGGAGGCAACTGTGGAGGTGGCTGTGGGAGCTGGGGAGCTGTAGGTGGTTGGATATGGGTAGCAGTATATCCAGCCAGTAAATCTAAGTCATCCTTTGAAAGGGATGGATATATCCGTGGGATATTTCCTAAATAGGGAGGAGGGGGCTTTTGAAGTGAACCCCTTGTCAATTCTTTTTCTAACTCATGTTTCTTCTTATATCCCTCCTGGTTCTCTGCCTCCTGTTTCTTCACCTTTTTATTTGGTCTGTCATACCAATATGGTGCATAAGTAAGCCAATTTTCCCTCCCAACTTCATATACTGCATGTCCCACTGGGGATCTGGACCATAATATGGGTAAGCGTCAGTATCATTCAAACATAACCCTTTTACCATGTCCATATGGAAGGTGTCACTAGCCCCTTCCTGAGGGAACGGATTTATACTCTTCATCCCCTCTGTCCATCCTGCCATATTATCCACCCAGGGAGTAACTAAATAATGATTAGTCCCACAGACCCGTGCAACATAATCCTTACATGTTTCTCCTACATACGGAGCGGGTGGAGAGACCTTTCCTTGCTTTGCACCCATTTCTTATAATTTAATTGAGACGGAGGCAGAGCAGAACTCTCCCCAGGACTGGCTGTACTGAACTGTAAAAGTTCTGACAATTCCTGTCAACTGGATGGAAAGGACGTATGTCTATGCTCAACTTCCTTCTCAACTGCCTATTAGTATTATCCTTTCAAACCGTCACTTGCTTTCACCAGTTTCTGGGTCAACGGGTTTCCCCTAGCCAGAGTGGTGGGGCGTCTTACGGTTTTCCAGGACACACACAATAAAGTTAGTACAGTTTTCACAGTATCATTTGCTGCTTACCTTCAGCAGAAATAAAACAATTTTCACAGTATCATTTGCTGCTTACCTTCAGCATAAAATAAAATTACTTAATGCATCATAACATAATAACATACAAGAGAGAGTAAGAATGCAACAGATAAGAAGCGTTAGGGATAGGGACAAGAAAAACCAGGGTGCAGACAATATTTGAATTCTTGCCAAAAGAATTCCTCTTTAAATTCTTCCCTAAAGAATTTATCTCATAGGGCTAGAGACTATTTACAGTTTATCTTGCCTGAAGACCGACTGTCCATCTTACCTAAAGATAGAGTCACTATTTACAGTCCTGCTTGCCAAAAGCAGGCCGCCTACCTTGCCAAAAGATAGGTTCCCTATTTACAGTCCAGCTTGCCAAAAGCCGACCTCTATCTTGCCAAAAGATAGATACTATTCCTTTCAGTGTGTCTAAACTGGGTTAAAAATAGAAATAACAGAGACTCTTCGGAAAGCATTGGAAGCCCACAATCCTTAAAAGAAAAAAAAGAAAAAAACAGGCAGGAAGCTCCCGGACTCACCGAAGCGTATCTGTATTCTATCCCGGACGATGCCCCCAGCTGAAAGAGTTAGTGTATTTCTGCAGTCTGGTTGTTCCTTCATCCCATGAGGCAGACGTCTGGAGAGCTGTGTCAGAAATAACCACCAAGCTAGTGACCTTCTAACACAACTCTAGTTTATTCTTATACAGTGTCTTCCTTATATAGTACATACATACATAACAAGAAATAGCTGTGTTTCACATTCCATTGTAACAGGTGGAGACCCTCCCATATATGGAAATAATGCTACTTTAAATAGAGCCCCCCTCTAGCATGACCTCCCCCACCATCCTGTCATCCATAAATACCATATGGCTCATTCTATTTAACCCTTCACTAAGGAATTGCGAAGAGAGTTGGGGGAAGGTATGGGGAGGATGGAGTTCTCAGGCTTCCACTCTCTGCCCCATTAGTGATTTGCCCTGATCTTACAGATGGAGGGCACTAGGTGCAGGGGATTAATGAGACAAAACTATAAATATTGTATTTGTATGGAAAATGTTGTGAAATATTTATACTTTAATAAATAAAATAAAAAATATAAAAAGGGGAGGTGAAGTGACAAAACATAGCAAATTGGCCATTTGGATTTTTTCTGTTATGCCATTCACCATATGAGATAAATATTTTATATTTTAATAGTACTGGCATATTGAAGGCATCAATGCCTATTATGTTTTTTCTTTAATTTGTTTATTTTTATTTTGAGGAAAAGGAGTGATTGAACTTTTATGTATATATTTTTTTATTTTATTTTTTAACTTTTATTTTATTTTTTACAGGACACAACATTCACTATTTTCCAATAGAGTGCTGCCAGCTGCAGGCCTGTATTTAAATATACCAGTGATAGGTATTCCAGCCTCATGCTGGTTCCAGCCTATCATGGTAAAGTAACAGCTTCCCCAATCACAGCAGGAGGAGGCTGTTACGGGCAGGGGAACACGCAACTCCCACATCTTCAGCCCTCACATCAGTCTTATGGTCTTAACAGCAGACTATTGTGCCCGCTGTGCTTGCAATTGGGTGCCATCCTTAAAGGTCGTCAAGGGTTTAAGAGAGCAGTGAGGGGCACAACCAAGAATCTCAAAATTTGACACAATGCACATTGCAAGCTGCTATGGGATGATATTGTATGTGGACTGTTGGGGTTTGGTTTCAGGGCTGTTTTTTTTTTTACCTTAGCTCTGCAGAAGGAACAGTACTATCTCTTAGCACAGAAATTGACAATGCCCTTTATGATCAGTTTTATTTTTGATCTTCTCTTTTGTTAACACTGAGCAATTGTCATCAAAACATCTAAAAAAAGAGTGAATTATGATCATAACTGTTAAAAAGGTATTCCAATTTTACAGATTACATTTATGTGTTTAAAAAATGGAATGTCATACGGGCTTGGACTTGCATTCGAACCTCCGCACTAGGTTCTCCTTTCCCGTGTTTCACTTAGCCCCACAGGCCTTGAGAGTCAGTCTCCCACATGATGTCTCCCATTCCAAATTGTCCTTGATGGCCCTCTACCATGACGACCAACCAATCTCTATCTCATCTCTTTCTAGTAGGCTTAAAACAACCCCGACCAACTTCAATGGGCTTCATTTTCTTAAATCTTACCTGAGCCAACATGCTCAAATATACAAATTATCTCGCCCAATGACGTGGTTTGAACATGTCATCACTCAACCTGAGGTCCCACATAAAATTATATCCCAATGGTACTCCAGACTACGGTCGCCCCCTACTGCTCTTACCCCTGCCTTCATTAGACTGTGGGAGAGAGATCTTGGCAGACCTCTATCGACGGAAGACACCCTTTTTGTATTTAATTCCCCACAGAGCATCGCGGTGTGTCAAGATCCAGGAAAATAACTATAAAATCATCACCCGATGGTACAAGACCCCTGACAAAACTTGTTTGTACTCCGCTTCTGCCTCTGACACATGCTGGAGATGCTCTGCACATAGAGGCACTTTCCTGCACATCTGGTGGACGTGCCCTGTTTTGCACCCGTGGTGGGTCGAAATTTTTACTTTATGTAATCAAATTTGTGGGTCTAACGTCGCCCCCTCACCGGAAATTGCCCTTCTGAACTTAATCCCACGAGACCCGCCCCCAGTGAATCAAGCCCTACTTAAACACTTACTCAATTCGGCCAAGTTGCTGGTCCCCTTATTATGGCTCTCCGCTGACGTCCCGCCCCAGGAACAATGGTTCCAGAAAATTGATCAAATTTATAGATTAGAAGAACTAGCGGCATGGGAATCCAGATCTCACCATAGATTCCTGCAAATTTGGTGTCGTGGAGATCCTTTAGGGGTTATCAAGACGCTCCCTTGGCCAATTAGAGACCTGACCTGTGGTGGGCCTATGCTCACTAACTAACTAACCTTCTCACTTCATTTTCCTTACCCTACTCTTTTTCGTTCATCTCTGCTGCGGCGTGGGGTACTGCCCGGCTCGAAGTATTGCTTGGCTTTTATCGCGGCTCCCCTCATACTTGCTCTGTCTTGGATCGGAACTATATCAGACTTTGGACTTAATCGTTCTCATTGTTCAAGCAATATATAGTATTGCCCGCTATTGTCATACTTGGTCTTGCAATCTACAATGTGTGATTTTTCTCTGCCTAGCTGGACTTACATTATGTATACCACATTACTTATGCCATGTTATTTTTCTGCTTGATCTACGTGGAGAGTGGCTCACCCTCTTTCCACTGTTTTACCAGTGTATTGCTTGATGCTTTCCAATAAAAAATTTACAAACAAAAAAAAAAAAAAATGGAATGTCATAGAAAATTTCTAATATACATATTTTAAATGTTTCTCACAGACTTTTCTCATATGTTTGTGCACAATAGCCTCTCTCTAAGGGAAAAAATGATATGACCTATTTTAGTCTCGTGTAATTCATCCATTGGAGAGTTGAACAGGACCTAACTTGACTTAACATTAACATCAGTTAATGTGACCCCTGGCATTCAGGTGACTGCCCAGACATATAATAGGTGAATTTTAGTGTATTGAGGAGAAGATATTCAGAATATGCTGTATTACTACCTGTAGAAGCACCTTGTGATCATGTCTGTGAGTGTTTGTATGAAGCAAATGTAACTTTAACTATCTCTATTTCCCTTCTGTGGGTGATTTTTGTAATTTTTAACCACTTCAGCCCCCCTAGCTTAAACACCCTTAATGACCAGGCCACTTTTTACAATTCCGCACTACACTACTTTCACCGTTTATTGCTCCGTCATACAACTTACCACCGAAATGAATTTTACCTCCTTTTCTTCTCACTAATAGAGCTTTCATTTGGTGGTATTTCATTGCTGCTGACATTTTTACTTTTTTTGCTATTAATCAAAAATTACCGAAATTTTTGCAAAAAAATGACATTTTTCACTTTCTGTTGTAAAATTTTTCAAAAAAAACTACATTTCTATATAAATTTTTCTCTAAATTTATTGTTCTACATGTCTTTGATAAAAAAAAATCCAATAAGTGTATATTTATTGGTTTGGGTAAAAGTTATAGCGTTTACAAACTATGGTGCAAAAAAGTGAATTTCGGCATTTTGAAGCAGCTCTGACTTTCTGAGCACCTGTCATGTTTCTTCAGGTGCTAGAATGTCAGGATAGTATGAATATCCCCAAATGACACCATTTTAGAAGAAGACACCCCAAAGTATTCGCGGAGGGGCTTGGTGAGTTCATGTATCATTTCATTTTTTTTCACAAGTTAGCGGAAAATGACACTTTCTGAGAAAAAAAAAAAAAAAGTTTCAATTTCTGATAACTTCTGGCAAAAAAAAAAAAAATCTCAGACGGACTCACTATGCCCCTCAGTGAATACCTTGGGGTGTCTACTTTCGAAATGGAGTCATTTGTGGGGTGTGTTTACTGTTCTGGCATTTTGGGCGGGGCTAAATTGTGAGCCGCCATGTAAAACCTAAAGGTACTCGTTGGAATTTGGGCCCCTTTGCGCACCCAGGCTGCAAAAAGCGGCACTTATGTGGTATCGCCGTACTCAGGAGAAGTAGGGCAATGTGTTTTGGGGTGTATTTTTACATATACCCATGTTGGAGTGAGAGAAATATCTCTGTAAATTGTCAACTTTGTATAAAATTTTTTAAAAGTTGTCGTTTACAGAGATATTTTTCACACAAAGTATGGGTATATATAAAATACACCCAAACACATTGCCTACTCTCTGATCTGGCGACCTATGTGTGCCACTTTTGCAGCCTGGAATGCAAAAGCCCTAAACCAATGAGTACCTTTAGAATTTCACAGAGCATTTTTACGCATTTGGATTCCAGACTTCTTCTCACCCTTTAGGGGCCCCTAAAATGCCAGGACAGCATAAATACCCCACATGTGACCCCATTTTGGAAAGAAGACACCCCAAGGTATTCTGTGAGGGGTATGGTGAGTTCATGTAAAATTTTATTTTTGTCACAAGTTAGTGGAATATGAGACTTTGTAAAAAACAAAATTAAAAAAAAAAAAAACAATTTCCGCTGACTTGTGCCAAAAAATAAAAATTCTGTGGACTCACCATGCCCCTCACAGAATACCTTGGGGTGTCTTCTTTCCAAAATGGGGTCACATGTGGGGTATTTATACTCACCTGGCATTTTAGGGGCCCCTAAAGTGTGAGAATCCAAATGCATAAAAATGGCCTGTGAAATCCTAAAGGTACTCATTGGTTTTAGGGCCCCTTTGCGCATCTTGGCTGCAGAAAAGTGTCACTCATGTGGTATCGCCGTACTCAGGAGAAGTAGGGCAATGTGTTTTGGGGTGTATTTTTACATATACCCATGCTGCGTGTGAAATATCGCTGTAAACGACAACTTTTTACATTTTTTATTCAAAGTTGTCAATATACAGAGATATTTCTCTCACTAGCATGGGTATATGTAAAATACACCCCAAACATACGCTCCTACTTCTCCTGATACGGCGATACCATATGTGTGACACTTTGCAGGCAAGATGCGCAAAGGCCAAATTCAATGAGTACCTTTTAGGAGAGGCATTTTTACGCATTTTTCTTCTCACGCTTTAGGGCCCCTAAAATGCCAGGGCAGTAGAAATACCCCACGTGTGACCCCATTTTTGAAAGAAGACACCCCAAGGTATTCCATGAGGGGCATGGCGAGTTCATAGAATATTTTTTTGGCACAAGTTAGTGGAAATTGATTTTTATTGTTTTTCTCACAAAGTCTCCCTTTCCGCTAACTTTTGACAAAAGTTTAATTTTTCATGAACTCATTATGCCCCTCAGCGAATACCTTGGGGTGTCTTCTTTCCAAAATGGGGTCACATGTGGGGTATTTATACTGCCCTGGCATTTTAGGGGCCCTAAAGCGTGAGAAGAAAATGCGTAAAAATGCCCTCTAAAAGGTACTCATTGGAATTTGGGCCCCTTTGCGCATCTTGCCTGCAAAAAAGTGTCACACATGTGGTATCGCCGTACTCAGGAGAAGTAGGGCGATGTGTTTTAGGGTGTATTTTTACATATACCCATGCTGGGTGAGAGAAATATCTCTGTATATTGACAACTTTGAATAAAAAAATGTAAAAAGTTGTCGTTTACAGCGATATTTCTCACACCCAGTATGGGTATATGTAAATACACCCCAAGCTACATTGCCCTACTTCTCCTGAGTGCGGCGATCACATGATGTTACTTTGCAGCAAGATGCGCAAAGACCCTAAAACTAATGAGTACCTTTAGGATTTCACAGGCCATTTTACGCATTTGGATTCTCACGCTTTAGGACCCTAAAATGCCAGGGCAGTATAAATACCCCACATGTGACCCCATTGTGGAAAGAAGACACCCCAAGGTAATCCGTGAGGGGCATGGCGAGTTCACAGAAAAAAAAATTTGGCACAAGTTAGCGGAAATTGTTTTTTTTTTTTTTTTACAGTCTCATATTCCACTAACTTGTGACAAAAAATAAAATTTTCCATGAACTCGCCATACCCCTCACAGAATACCTTGGGGTGTCTTCTTTCTAAAATGGGGTCACATGTGGGGTTTTGTACTGCCCTGGCATTTGAGGGTCTCCGCAATCATTACACGTATGGCCAGCATTAGGAGTTTCTGCGATTCTCCGTATATTGAGCATACGGGTAATGAGATTTTTCCGTTCAGCCTCTGCGCTGAAAAAAAAAAAAATGAGCGGCACAGATTTTTCATTCGCATCGATCAATGTGGATGAAAAAATCTCTGCCAAATCAGTGACTGCGGTGCGGTGGGCTGGGCGCTAGCTACCTAACAAGTAGCTAACTAACTGGCGGTGATAAGGGACCCTTATGCCCCATTCACACGTCCGAAATTCTGTTTGCGGAGCGGAATTGCGGACCCATTCATTTCTATGGGGACAGACTTTGTCCCGCTCGGATCGGAATTACGGATCCGCGCTTCGAGTCTGCACTTCCGTTCCGCAAAAATATAGAACATGTCCTATTCTTGTCCGCAATTGCGGACAAGAAAAAGCATTTCTATATAGTTCTGGCAATGTGCGGATCTGCAAAATGCGGAAAGCACATTGCCGGTGTCCGTGTTTTGAGGATCTGCGGATCGGATCAGCGGATCCGTGAATCCACGGATCCGTGAATCACGGATCCGCAAAACACATATGGACGTCTGAATAAAGCCTTACAAGGGGTGTGATCAATGACAGGGGGTGATCAGGGGGTCTAGATGGGGTGATCAAGGGGTTAATAGGTGAGGGGGGGTGGGGGGTAAGTGTAGTGTTTGGTGCAACTTTTACTGTGTTACCTGGTCCTCTGGTGGTCGATCCCAGAAAATGGGACCACCAGAGGACCAGGTAGCAGCTATATCAGGCGCTGTTCATAAAACAGCGTCTGATATAGCTGTTTGATGCGATTTATATCGCATCTACAGCCTGCCAGCGATTGATCATCGCTGGCAGGCTGTAGTCCCAACTCTCGAGCCGCGCTTCACTGTGAGCAGCGCGCGCACGCGTAGCGTTCACAGAACTCTCGCGTCTCGCGAGATGGCGCCCGGCGCGTCAAACAGAAGATCCCGGCCGCCGCGCGGGCGCAATCCTGCAGTACGGCGGTCGGGGACTGGTTAACATATAACTTTATTAACAACATGGCAATATCATCTAGAGGCAAACGACCATTTTTATAAACTGCCAAGAGATGGGCAGCCAGGTTACAAATCACATACAGACAGGCAGCCATGTAAATAAATAAATTAGAGTAGTGGTAATAACCGCAATTAAAACATTGTGAATGTTGTAGAATATTCAATGTATTTTTTTTTATTACGAAAAGCGTGTGGTTATCATTTTCTGAAGTCACTTCAAGTATTCTACTTCCTGTCCAGGGTCTTTAATTTCCTATCTGTTTGACCTTTCAGCATGACAAACAGCCTTACTTGATTTTCTTAGAACATTCACTCCAATTAAAAAGGCCCCCTGAAATTACTCAATTAGAGCATCAAGCTGATCAACGCAATGTTATTTTGTTGACATCTTTATCTAGGTCTAAGAGAACCATAGAGAACAATAGAGCTGTCATACTGTTACACCAATTCTACACCTAATAATTACTCTTCAGATAACATCTTCTACTCACAGCAGCAGTAAACTGGTTCCCTATCTATGTATAAGTTCTTATGATTTGTGTTGACTTCTACATAAGAACAATATTTTGTATTTAATTTTTAATAACATTGTACAATAAAATGAAAAAAGCAAATAATTCTAAAAATGTCTTCTATGAATATTGAGTTTTCTGATGGGGGCCTATTTGTGGTTAAAGTAGAGCATTGTGAGCTATAAAAACGTCCCTCAGTGTTTTTCTAAGGACACAGACATAAAAATTTCAAATTACAAAGAGAGACATTTTCACAAAAAACAAACAAAAACAACATATAAGCCATCAAGACATAACTAAAGTTAGTGCTTGAAACTTCTATAGCACTTTGCATTTTCTACCTGATTGCTTCCAAAGGAGTTGAGATCAAACCATCATTTTCAGGTCATGGATCTACAGAAATTTCACAAATTACCAAATGCTGTGCTCTCCTTATCTACCGGAAATATATATATAGAGTTCATCTCTAAAAGAAGATTTTGGCTTAGTTTTGTTTTACAGCAGATTGTTTGACAGAAGATTTATCCAGGTCAATTGTTAGCAGTACGTTATACTTCTGTAGATAGATAAATGAATGCAGAATTACTTGCTTTGAAAGCATTTTATTTTAAGAAACAAAAGTTGGGCCAGAGGCCTAGTAACTGTTCCTGTATGTAGAGGTGACTATTTCCAAGTCTTTGTGTAGGCCAGCATAATCGTTATGTATATTATACAGTATATTGTATTGCTAGTGCTCACATTTCTTGTATTACATGGTGTAATGCTATACCTTTATAAAGGAGTCAGTTTGAAAACAATATTATATTGTCAAAGTGGCACATTTACTGGATGTGCCAAAATGTACAAGATCACAGATATAAAACTTTTGTGGAAGTTCAATATATTGGTGCATGCTCACTGTAACCTGTATGACACCAGTGCTTCACAATAAAAACGGGCATACACTGAAGTGGCCCATGTTTTCCTATATTTTACTAGTCCTTTAATTTATAGCTAATGATTGTTTTTTCACTAGAAAACAATAGCTTCATGCCAAACTAGTATTAGACACTTTTAAGTGCAACATATTAGATTTGATTTTACACTTTGTTTTGTACCAAAGACTAATACTGGTATCTTGAACACAAAACACACTTTTATATTGTTAAAAAATTATATAATCTACAAAAGCTGCCTCTCTCAAAGCAATGAAATTCCACAGCAGGGAAATAATCAAAATCATAAATATCACATGTACCTAACCCCACTCCCTCACAAATGTATTTTTATCTTCTCAAATACCCTATCTGGACAAATTTACCAAAATGTAAAAACAAATATTAGAAACTGAAATCCATAAATGTAAAAAGCGGAGAGTATAGTTGAAAATTGTACTGAAATGCTTTTAAAGGATTAATTTGGGTACTTAAAAAATATTGACTCTTGTTGGGGGGTGGGTGTCTGGGGAAAAAAACTAATATAAACAAATTTTGCCATTTTTTTTTTTTTTGCATTTATTCACCAACGTGTTAAACTTATCATATGAGTTATTATTATTGCAGAGATACTATACATCATCATTTTTTTTTTACACTTTTGCAAATTAAAATAACTTTCAAATGGAAAAATGTTTTTTTCTTTTACTGAGTAACTCGTTTTTTTTAAGAAAATGAACTTTTTTGGGAACCCCACCTTCCTAGATGCCACAGTTGCTAATGACTGCAGCTTCTAGGCAGTTAATCGATAGTTAGTAACAGTGCAGTCACAGGGTCCTGCTGTGTCTCCAAACACAGGCAGATATTTAAAGCAGCATCCATACATATTCGGCTGGATAATTATTAGTCTACCAATGTGATGTATATATATAGTCTTGCAGTGGTTAGCAAGATGTGAAAGTTATAAAATAAATAAATATTGAAAATGTATTAAGAAAAATCCCACTGACCTAAAAAACAACTACAATAATCCATAGAGGACCCTCGCCGCACATGTACGGCGTTAGTGGACGTGACTTAAGGACCGGTGCCATACATGTACGGCGGGCTGATCGGGTGCAGGAGCTGTGCCCCTGGATCAGCGGCACAGACCCAGCATTCACTGCTTCCACAAAATACTGATTAAGGAGTTTTATATACCTGCTTCCACAAAATACTGATTGAGGGCTGTGATATCCCTGCTTCCACAAAATACTGATTTAGGGGTTTGATATACCTGTTTCCACCAAATATTGATTGAGGCCTGTGAATACCTGCTTCTACACAATACTGATTAAGGGGTTTGATATACCTGTTTCCACAAAATACTGATTGAGGTCTACGATATACTTGCTTCTACAAAATACTGATTAAGGGGTTTGATATACCTGTTTCCACCAAATATTGATTGAGGCCTGTGATATACCTGCTTCCACAAAATACCGATTAAGGGGTTAGATATACCTGTTTCCACCAAATATTGATTGGGGCCTGTGATATACCTGCTTCCACAAAATACTGATTAAGGTGTTTGATATACCTGCTTTCTCAAAATACTGATTGAGGACTGCGATATACCTGCTTCCACAAAATACTGATTAAGGCATTCGATATACCTGTTTCCTCCAAATATTGATTGAGGCATGCCATATATCTGCTTCCACAAAATACTGATTGAGGGCTGTGATATACCTGCTTCCACAAAATACCGATTAAGGGGTTTGATATACCGGCTTCCACAAAATACTGATTAAGGTGTTCGATATACCTGTTTCCACCAAATATTGATTGAGGCCTGCGATATACCTGCTTCCACAAAATACTGATTAAGGGGTTCGATATACCTGTTTCCTTCAAATATTGATTGAGACCTGCGATATACCTGCTTCCACAAAATACTGATTGAGGGCTGCGATATACCTGCTTCCACAAAATACTGATTAAGTGGTTTGATAAACCTTCTTCCACAGAATTCTGATTGAGGGCTATGATATACCTGCTTTTACAAATACTGCTCTTCTCTAGGAACTTAGGCACAGGGTCATTTTGAAAATGACAGGCAGAGGAAAAGGCAGGCCGTTCCGCAGGGGCGGTAGGGATCGGGCAGGTGCACCAGGCTGGGCAGGGCGCACCAGAGTTGGTTAAGTGGCTCACTCAGCCTTCCGCTTCTGCACCCTCCTCATCTTATGTATTTGAACCCTCTTCACTCTCTGCTGTGTGCGCCTCCAAATACACCACAACTATCACCACCACCATAGCCTCTCCACTCAATTCAGAGGAATTATTTTCCCATCAATTCCCAGACCTTACCAAAGCGCAGCCATTCTTGAAACCGGATGAGCAAGAGAAGGTAGCAACGGCCTCCACCCAGCGGTCTGACGACAGTACCAAGTTCAGCCCAAGGAGGGAGGTCCCTGCTGTTGCTGCCTTCTCTGAGATCTTAAATATCAGTGGTGATGAAGGTGACCATGATGACTAGAGATGAGCGAATTTCTCAAAAATTCGATTTGGCTGGTTCTCCGAATTTAACGAAAAAATTTGCTTAGATCTGAATTTATTCGCTGCGGATCATATTAAAAAACATCTATTTCCAGGCTGCAGAGAGCAGGGTTGTAGAACACTGGGCCTTGCAGTAACATGCATAGGTAGTCTGCTGTGCTAGTGAAATATTACTGTGAGTCAGTATGACATGCAGATGACAGGCGTCACTCTTAGAATCACTGCACACTTCACTTACTTAGGCAGTCACAGGGCCAAAACTGACCAAATAACTCAAGTGTGAACTTAGTCTTACAGGTCCATGTTAGCGTCAAGAAGGCTACAGAGTGGCAAAATGACAGCGTGTGGAGTTGGCAACAGCATCAGGAGGCCACAGAATGGCACAATCAGAGTCTGGATAAGAGATTGTTGAGAAAGATGCAGATGGAAAGTTATCTATAGAGCTGTATGATGATTGTCACTTCAATGTAAAATTAAAACTTTTCAATAAAAATTTTAAAATATTGAATTCTGAGGGCACAGATTGTTGAGAAAGTTATCTGTAGAGCTGTATGATGGTAATCTGCAGATTATTGCAGCCCTCAAAAGCAAGTTGGGTTTGTTGGTTCGGAAACCCAAATTAGATCATGGGGCGGGTGATCAGTCCAAGAACTTCAAGCAGGAGCAGCAGCAGCATGATACCAATGAGTGGCAAGGTGACATAGTGTGGAGATGACAGCAACAGCAGCAGCAGCATGATACCACAGAGTGGCACAGTGACATAGCGTGAAGATGGCCGCAACAGCAGCAGCATGTTACCACAGAGTGGCACGGTGACGTAGCGTGGAGATGGCAGCAACAGCAGCAGCATAATACCACAGAGTGGCAAGGTGACATAGTGTGGAGATGGCAGCATCAGAAGGATACAGAGTGGCATGGTGACATAGTGTGGAGATGGATGACCTAATTTGATGTGTCAGGCATTGGAGGGTTAAAATCCTGGCTGATCCATGCCTGATTCATCTTGACAAAAGTAAGTCTCTCCACATTTTGGTGGGACAGGCGAGTTCTTCTTGAGGTAACTATGGCCCCTGCTGCACTAAACACCCGCTCTGATGCCACACTACTGGACGGGCAGGACAGTTAATTCCAGGGCAAACTCTGACAGTTGCGGCCACAAATCCAGTTTGGATGCCCAGTAGTCCAGCGGATCTCCTATGATTGATGGCAGGTTGCTGTCCAAGCATGCCACCACCTGCTGGTTCAGGTCCTGCTCCAGGTCTACCTGCTGCTGCTGGTGAGTAGTTTCTTCACTATGCGGGTGAAGAAAGCTGCTTATCAGCGACTCTAGACAGGCTGCTGGTGCTGCTGTCATACGCAAAAATGTAATAAAATAAATCTTTATTAGTATATCATTAAAAATTAATAAGAAACATCAAATACATAGAATAAAACGAAGACTATAGGACGAAGACTAATAGGACTAGATGGTGCCATTTTGTAACCAATTTTGGTTTTATGTGGGAGAGATCCTCACCAATAGGGGGGACACGCCCCTTCACTGTTTAGATAGTCTTCGTCCTATTCTATGTATTTGATGTTTCTTATTAATTTTTAATGATATACTAATAAAGATTTATTTTATTACATTTTTGCGTATGGCCTAATCTTGTTGGGGTGGTATAGTTATAAAGGGCGGTCATACGGCATTTAAATTGCCCAGGTTCTTTGGAGGAGTGCTGCTGTCACTTGCGTTGAAGTCGAAGATCGAGTCAACCAATCAAGAACCGCTGGGTAGCTGATCAAGACACAACCGCTAGCTGACATGTGGACCTGAGGCCTCAAGAGAAACCCCTGCTGCCACGCCCCCTTACTCTGCTGCGACCTGTGCCTGCGCCAGAATTATTTACACCTCTGCCACTCCCTTGTGCAAGGCCTGGCACATCTCTGTCTGACATACTTTTAGCTGAACTAAATAAATGAAAAGCAAATTAAAACACCCCTAAAAGCGCCAAATATATTTATCTTTTTTTACTGAGATAGGCAACTATAGGATTTTAAATTGGCAATGAAACGATTTCAGCGCAAAAACCAACAAAATTTAACTGCGTCAATTTTTCTCGTATTGTAGTGAAATATGGCAATAAACACTTTTCACGGGTTGAACTGAACTGGCAATATACGCTTTTAACACAAATAACAAAAAATGTCAACGGTGTGTATTTTTCTGTTTTTCTCTAGAAATATGACAAAAATGGCTTATAGCTCAAATAACAACCAAATGTGAACATGGCATATTTTTCTCGGGTTGTACTGAACTGGCAATATATGCTTTTAGCGCAAATAACACCAAAATGTCAACAGCCTATATTTTTCACGGGTTGTACGGAACTGGCAATATACGCTTTTAGTCCAAATAACAACCAAATGTGAACAGTGAGTATTTTTCTCTTTTTCTCTAGAAATGTGACAAAAAATGCTTATAGTGCAAATAACACCCAAATGTGAACAGGGCATATTTTTCACGGGTTGTACTGAACTGGCAATATACACTTTTTAGCGCAAATAACACATAAATTTAAACAGGGTATATTTTTCACGAGTTGTACTGAACTGGCAATATTTGCTTTTAGCGCAAGTAACACCCAAATTTGAACAGGGTATATTTTTCTCGGGTTGTACTGAACTGGCAAAAAACTATTTTAGCGCTAATAACTTAAAATGTGAACTGTGTTCATTTTTCTGGTATTGTACTATAATAGGGCACTAAAAGCTTTCACCATATATAGCTGCAGTGAACAGAGAATCAGAGTATATATTTCTCTTTTTTCACAGTATAAACCACTACAGGCTTTTCAAAATAGCACTTGCACCCCAATAACTAATTGCTGGAATGACAGAGCTGTATTATGAGACTATCTGGATCCCCAAGTAATGTTTCCCTGCAACAGTTAAGTTTTTCCTATGATTCTCTCTATCGCTCCCTGCCTGTGAAATGATTCCTCTTACTATCCTTTCCCTGCACTAGTGAATCGCTTCTTTGCTTTTTTTTAAACAATTAGTTGTTCTTTCACTGACTCTCCCTAGCGCCTGCATACATGTCTGTTCCTGAACAAAGTACACTGGTGAATGTCAGAATCTAAGATGGCCACTGTATTTATAGGGCCTGTGACATCAAAGGGCTGGCCTCTGATTGGCTGCATGTACGGCATTATGGGTCATCGCGCCTTCCCAGAGTTCCTTGCCCCATTTCCTCACACATGTAGCTGCCATTTTAGCCTCCATTGTAGCTGGTTAGCTGCCATGTTAGGAAAAAATGTGATTCATTACCACGAAGCGCAAGGAAATTCGCATTAATTCAGAATCAAATTTTTCCTGAAATTCGGAACGAATTTGACTTCGTCAGCTTCGATTCGCTCATCTCTAATGATGAGGTGTCGATGGACATCACGTGGGTGCCCACAAGAGAGGAAGAGGAGGGGAGTTCAGAGGGAGAGAGGGAGCAGCAGAGAGGGAGGAGAAGGATGTGAAGCAGGCAGAGCTCTCAGGGTACTGGAGGCAAAAAGCAGACTGCAAATGTACCTGGAGAGAGCCATCCACCATGCACGGTCACTTCTGGCGCTCTCAGGATGCCGGCACATGGCTCCGCAATGTGGGCTTTTTTTAACGTGTCAGCTGCTGACAATAGTGTTGCCATATGCAGCCTGTGCTGTCAATGCATAAGTCGCGGTAAGTCCAACACCCATCTAGGGACAACCGCCTTAAGAAGGCATTTGGCCTCCCATTACAGAACCCACAAAGCCACACTCCCCGTGCTCCACGTCCAGCCTCTTCTCCTTCTCCTCTTTCCTCCCACTTGTCCTCCACTCCACCTTCTACCATGCTGTCGTCACGTTCATCTGGCAGAAGGAAGGCTTCCGTGGCCCAGATGTTCGAGCCTAAAAAGTTGATGATGCCGAATAAACCTCTTGCCCAACCGCTGAGCGCTGGCTTGTCAGAACTGCTAGACCGCAAACTACTGCCATACAAACTGGTTGAATCGGTGGCCTTTATCACACTGCAATGGTAGG
Organism: Bufotes viridis; assembly: GCA_033119425.1. Lineage (NCBI taxonomy): Eukaryota > Metazoa > Chordata > Amphibia > Anura > Bufonidae > Bufotes > Bufotes viridis. The sequence goes on from CM065589.1 coordinate 467,442,222, forward strand.
TCCCCGGAAGGAAATATTTCTCCCAGAAGGGCATTCCAGAGCTATATGGCCACATTCAGCCGCAATTGAATATATCTCTGTAGTTGGTGTCAAGTGTTGGTGCCAATTTACATCTGACCACAGACACATGGTCTAGCAAACACTGGTCAGGGAAGGTACATAACTTTTACTGCCCACTGGGTGAACCTTCTGACGGCCGTCAAGCGTGTAACCCGTGGCTCCCATGTGGATTTGGTGTTACCGCCAAGAATTGCCTGCAGGCCTTCCTCTTCTTCTCCTCCTCCTACTCTATCCTCCGTCTCCTCCTTGGCTGACTCCTCCTTTTCCACTGCTACCGCCTCTTTCGCTGCACCCTCCAAGCTCCCCAGAACCTATTTGATGTGCCAGGTGAGATGTTGCCATGCTGTGCTGTGGCTGTTGTGCCTTGAAGCCAAAGGCCACAACGGTCCTGCCTGCACTGCTTTCAGCTCTTAGGTCACAGGCCGATCAGTGGCTAACCCAGCTCATTTTGTAGGTTGGTAAAGAGGTGTGTGACAACGGTGCCAATCTGCTGAGAGCGCTGAAACAGGGCAAAATTACACACGTGCCGTGCATGGCACACGTCCTGAACTTAGTCGTGCAGCGATTCGTTGCCAAATACCCTGGGGTCCAGGATGTCTTGCTGCAGACCAGGAAAATCTCTTGCCATTTTAGAAGATCTTACACGGCCGTGGCTCTCCTTGCTGACGTTCAGCGGCGACACCACTTGCCCATCAGACGTCTGATTTGTGACAGCCCGACGTGCTGGAACTCCACCTTGTATATGCTTTATAGGCTGCTCTAGCAACAATGTGCCGTTAACGACGACCTGTACGAACTCTGCAGCAGGACAGGTTCTGGGTTGGACTGGTTTCTTTTCACTGCGCCAGTGGCTGCTCATGCTCGACGCATGCAGACTTCTGCGGCCATTTGATGAGATTTCCAAACTGGTCAGTCGCAGCCAGGGCGCCATCAGTGACATCGTACCTTACGCCTTCTTTCTGGAGCGTGCATTGCGTGGTGTCATTGATCAAGCCGTCGAGGAGCGGGAGCTGGAAGATGAGGAAGTCGAAATGCTGAATGAATTCCTAGGGGGGGCTACTCCATCTGAGACAAGTCAGCAGAAGTCTGGTGGCAGGGGGAAGAGGAGTAGGAACAAGTAGAGCAGGCTTTAAGGGTGTCACGACTGTGACTGATCCAGACAGGTCTGGGAGGAGAAGGTCGCAGCGACTTGCTACTCGCGATAGCTTGTGAGTTTGCTCCGTGGTTCAGGGTATGTCATCCGGGTTTTGCCTTGTGAACCTTTTTGTCCTGACTGGGAGTTTGTAGGCATTCTTCTCAGGTGAGTGCTGTCTGCCACTCCCAGCTACTATATTAGTTTCAGTTTCACTTGCAGTCATTGCCAGATATAGTCCTTACTTCCAGTGCTATGCTGACCTTTGAAGGAGATCGTTTGACGGTATTGCTGTGGAGCTCTTGTCTGGCGTGGACTGTCGTTATTGGGATCATCTTCTCTGCTCGTGACTGGATAAGTCTATCTCTGCTGGAGATTGTTTGTTTGTTGCTGTCTTCCCTGTTGTTCTCCTAGACATGAGTGATGGTGACTAGTGCTCCCATCTGCCTTTCCCCAGTCTAGTCTTCTTAGGGTGACTCAGGGTTTAGGCATCCTGCTCGCCGCACGGGTTTACACCCCGTCTAGGGTATCAGGGCAGACAGGTGCCAGCTTAGGGTTTGTCAGGGGTGGCCGTTCTATTTCCCATCCATAGATAAGGGTCCCCCTTCCCTCCGTCTGGTGCGACACGACTGCTGCTGGGATAGCGGTCGCGACAGTATATCTGGCCTTTTAAAAAAAAAAAAGTGACATTTCCTTTTTTTTTTTTTGCCTGCTGTTTTGCTTTGTATTTTCTGTTCCACTATGGATCCGGTTACGGTTTTGGCGAAACAATTACAGGGGTTATCCCTTGAAGTGGCAGGATTAAAAGCAACAGTGCTGCAGCAGCAGCAGCAATCCTTGGGTTCCACCGTTGCTACGGGAAACCAAGGTACTCCTGAGCCAAAAGTGGCTTTTCCTGATAGGTTTTCAGGAGGGAGAGACCAATTTGTAACCTTCAGAGAAGCTTGTAAATTGTTCTTCAGGTTACGCCCTAGATCCTCCGGCGGTGAGGAACAAAGGGTGGGCATTGTAATTCTCTCCTGCAAGGAGATCCGCAGGCTTGGGCTTTCTCCTTACCATCTGACTCTCCGGCCTTACGATCAGTGGAGGAGTTTTTGAAGCCTTGGGTCTCGTATATGATGACCCGGACAGGGTCCCACTGGCTGAGTCTAAGCTACGTAGACTTCGGCAAGAGAACCGGTCAGCTGAACTATATTGTTCGAATTCCGTAGGTGGGCTACGGATACATTATGGAACGACTCGGCCCTTAGGAGTCAGTTCTGCCAGGGGTTGTCTGAAAAATTAAAGACGCGCTGGCGGTATACGAGGTCCCTGGGTCTCTTGAGGCTGCTATGTCTCTGTCCATAAGAATCGACAGACGACTCAGGGAGAGACTATTAAATTCTACAGAGGCCTGTATAGGCAGGGATCGGTTTGTTATGATCCAGTCGAACCAATGCAAATAGGGGGCACCACTAGACGGGTGAATCCTCCTAAGGTCCGCCGTAGGTCAGAGGTTTGTTTTCGTTGTGGGGAGGGGTCATTTTGTAAAGGTATGTCCCTCAGTACCCAAGAGACCACAAACAAAGGAGCCGCCGGAGAAACTAGAGTCCCCAGATTGTGCGGAGGATAACAGTCTGGGCGTATTTGTTTCCTCCATACGCATGTCTCAGTTTTTGTTGTCCGCTACCGTTATGGCGGGCAATATGACTGAGATCTGTTCCGTCTTTTTGGACAGTGGGGCGGGTGTCAACTTGGTAGATTCACGGTTTGCTCAGGCTCTGGGGTTTACTCCGGAACCAGTACGCAGAACTATTCCTGTTTTTGCCATCGACTCCTCCCTCTTACTCAGAGAGAGTTAACACAGATCATCCATAATATCCATCTGCAGGTAGGGGACCTCCATAAAGAGCATATCTCTTGTTATGTCCTGTACGGTCTTCCGGCTCCTATGGTATTGGGGCTTCCCTGGCTGGTGACTCACAATCCAGTGGTGGATTGGCAGGCTGTGGAGATTGTGGAGTGGAGTGAACATTGTAAGGACAACTGCTTGAGTAGTAGGTGCTCAATACTCTCTGTAACAACTCTACCTGCCTTTCTGTCAGATTTTATGGATGTGTTCTCTGAGAAGGGTTGTCAGGGGTTACCACCTCATCGTCCATATGATTGCCCGATTAATCTGTTACCTGGGGCAAAACTACCTAAAACCCGGTTATACAATCTTTCCGGCCCGGAGAGGAAGGCTATGAAAGATTATATTTCGGAGAGTTTGGCTAAGGGACACATCAGACCCTCTTCTTCACCCGTGGCTGCAGGGTTCTTTTTCGTTAAAAAGAAAGATGGGGGCCTGCGTCCTTGCCTGGATTTCCGGGAATTAAACCGGATAACTATCCGAGATCCCTATCCTCTTCCTCTCATTCCCGACCTCTTTAATCAGGTTGCTGGTGCTAAATGGTTCTCCAAAATGGATCTCAGAGGAGCCTATAACCTGGTTCGCATCAGAGAGGGGGATGAGTGGAAGACGGCTTTAATACTCCGGAAGGGCATTATGAAAATCTTGTCATGCCATTTGGTCTTACTAATGCGCCTGCGGTGTTCCAACATTTTGTCAACGATATTTTTAGTCACCTTATCGGGAGATTTGTTGTGATATATCTTGATGACATCCTGGTCTATTCTCCGGATCTGGATACAAATAAGATCCATGTGAGACAAGTGCTGCAGATATTAAGGGCCAACAAATAGTTTGCTAAATTAGAGAAATGTGTGTTCGCCGTAAAAGAACTGCCATTTCTGGGGTATGTGTTGTCAGATTCAGGTTTCCGCATGGATCCAGAGAAAGTCCGGGCAATTATGGACTGGGATCTGCCTGAGAACCTGAAGGCTTTGCAACGCTTCCTGGGGTTTGCCAATTTTTATAGAAAGTTTATAAAGAACTATTCCTTAGTGGTCAAACCACTGACGGACATGACCCGAAAGGGATCCGATTTTTCCAAATGGTCACATGCAGCCAAAACTGCCTTTACATCTCTGAAGGAGAGATTCACCTCGGCTCCTATTCTCGTACAGCCAGATGTCTCGCTTCCTTTTATTGTAGAGGTTGACGCATCAGAGGTGGGGGTGGGAGCGGTACTATCTCAGGGCCCGTCCCTGGTGAATGGCGTCCGTGTGCTTTCTTTTCGAAGAAATTGTCTACTGCAGAAAGGAACTATGATATTGGCAACAGGGAACTTTTGGCTATTAAGTTGGCCTTAGAGGAGTGGCGTCATTTTTGGAGGGCGGTTCATCCCGTCACAGTGATTACTGATCACAAAAACTTAGTATATCTGGAGTCTGCTAAACGTCTCACCCCTAGACAGGCTCGGTGGTCGTTATTTTTACTAGGTTTAATTTTGTAATAACCTATCGCCCGGGGCAAAAATACTAAGGCGGATGCATTGTCTCGAAGTTTTCCTGGAGGGGTGATGTTGATGTTCCAGAGCCTATTTTGCAAAAGGGGGTGGTGGTCTCTGCATTACACTCAGGTTTAGAGGGAGGGTGTTGGAAGCTCAGGGGACGCCCGGCCTCCTGCCCCTCGGGTAAACTGTTTGTGCCAGAAAATTTACGCCTGGAGATACTAAAAGAACACCATAACTCCGCACTGGCAGGACACCCAGGTAGTAAGGCAACCTCTGAATTAGTGTCTCGTCGGTTCTGGTGGCCTAAGTGGCGCCAGGAGGTGTTGAATTTTGTGTCTGCATGTGCTACCTGTGCTCGTTCTAAGGTGGATCATACTCGTCCGGCAGGGCGTCTTTTACCTCTGGCCATCCCCAACAGGCCTTGGACGCACCTATCAATGGATTTCATTACTGATCTACCAGTATCAGCGGGGAAGACTGTTATTCTTGTAGTTGTTGACAGATTCAGTAAAATGGTGCACTTTATTGCTCTTACCGCATTGCCTAATGCTAACACACTGGCTCAGGTTTTTATTGACCACATCGTGAAGCTTCACGGGGTCCCTTCCGATATTGTTTCGGATCGTGGTACCCAATTTGTTTCTAAATTTTGGAAAGCTTTTTGTTCTCGTTTAGGGGTTCATCTGTCGTTTTCTTCATCTTTCCATCCACAGTCCAACGGTCAGACTGAACGTACCAATCAAAACCTAGAGACCTATTTGAGATGCTTTGTTTCCGAAAATCAGGAGGAATGGTCATCTTATTTACCGTTAGCTGAGTTTGCCATTAATAATCGTCGTCAAGAATCCACCGATAAGTCACCATTTTTTGGTGCGTATGGTTTCCATCCTCAGTTTTGTACGTTTAGTGAGGGGGCCGTCTGGGATTCCCGAGGAGGAACGATTTGCGTCTTCACTTTCATCAGTGTGGCAGAGTGTGCAAGAAAGTTTGAAGAGAATTGGTGGTAGATACAAACGTGTGGCTGATAAGAAGCGCTCTGAAGGTCCGGACCTTGGGGTGAATGACTTGGTGTGGTTGTCTACCAGAAATATCAAGTTGAAGGTTCCCTCATGGAAATTAGGTCCGAGATTTATTGGTCCTTATAGGGTAATTAAGATCATTAACCCGGTGGCTTTTCGTCTGGAGCTACCTCAGACTCTAAGGATCCATAATGTCTTCCACAGATCTCTGCTTAAGAGATATGTAGAACCTCCTGAACCATTGCCACTACCGCCTCCACCGGTGGTTGTTGATGGCAGTCTTGAGTTTCAGGTAGAAAAGATTGTTGATTCACGATATGTTCGCCGCTCTCTTCAGTACCTGGTGCACTGGAGAGGTTATGGTTCGAAGAGAGAATGTGGGTGCCAGCATCAGAGATAAAGGCGGACAGACTCATTCGAGCTTTTCATAGGTCCCATCCGGAGAGGCCTGGTCTTGAGGGTCCGGTGGCCCTCGTAGAAAGGGGGTACTGTCACGACTGTGACTGATCCAGACAGGTCTGGGAGGAGAAGGTCGCAGCGACTTGCTACTCGCGATAGCTTGTGAGTTTGCTCCGTGGTTCAGGGTATGTCATCCGGGTTTTGCCTTGTGAACCTTTTTGTCCTGACTGGGAGTTTGTAGGCATTCTTCTCAGGTGAGTGCTGTCTGCCACTCCCAGCTACTATATTAGTTTCAGTTTCACTTGCAGTCATTGCCAGATATAGTCCTTACTTCCAGTGCTATGCTGACCTTTGAAGGAGATCGTTTGACGGTATTGCTGTGGAGCTCTTGTCTGGCGTGGACTGTTGTTATTGGGATCATCTTCTCTGCTCATGACTGGATAAGTCTATCTCTGCTGGAGATTGTTTGTTTGTTGCTGTCTTCCCCTGTTGTTCTCCTAGACATGAGTGATGGTGACTAGTGCTCCCATCTGCCTTTCCCCAGTCTAGTCTTCTTAGGGTGACTCAGGGTTTAGGCATCCTGCTCACCGCACGGGTTTACACCCCGTCTAGGGTATCAGGGCAGACAGGTGCCAGCTTAGGGTTTGTCAGGGGTGGCCGTTCTATTTCCCATCCATAGATAAGGGTCCCCCTTCCCCTCCGTCTGGTGCGACACGACTGCTGCTGGGATAGCGGTCGCGACAAAGGGGGACTTTAAACTTCTCGGGGATTTCTGGTGTTGTCTGTGACTGGGGGGAGAAGACCGAGGACGACATTCTCCTGGGCGATGAACAGGAGCCAGGGCACTCCACCGCTTCCAATTTAGTGCAAATTCTCCATTGTTTGAGTAAGGACCACCGTATAAAAAGCATAATGTGCAAGGACCAGTACTGGGTGGCAACATACTTAGACCCCTGGTACAAACACAAAATGGCAGATATGTTACCAGCATCACAGAGGGTTGGCAGAATGCAGCATTTCCAGGCCTTGCTGTGAGAGATGCTGCATTCTGCTGTTTCGGGTGCTGGGAGAAGAATTTCTACCCACAGCGAAACAGGTGTGGGTACCAATCCTACCGCACCTGCAAGAAGAGGGCGGTTTGAAGATGTGTTGGTCACTTTGGACATGAGATCATTCTTGCAGCTGCCCTCCAGATCCAGCCTCAGGGAACGCATAGACCGACAGGTGTCCGACTACATCGGGATAACGGCCGATGTGGAAACTCTGAGAAGCGAGGAACCAACCCCCTGGACTACTGGGTGTGCAGGCTTAATCTGTGGCCAGAGCTGGCAAATTTGCCATGGAACTCTTGGCTTTCCCCTTGTCAAGTGTCCTGTCTGAAAGGACGTTCAGCGCAGCAGTGGGGATTGTGACCGATAAGCGCACTCGCCTAGCTTATGACAGTGTGAACTACCTCACATTTCTAAAAATGAATGAGGCATGGATCTCGGAGAAATTCTACACCTGTGACAACCATGTGTAATTGAATTTCCTCATGCCAGCCCACACATATCCGCCACCACCCAGAACAAATAATGGTCCTTGTCGTATATATATGTGCAACGGCATAAAAGGCCTTTTCTGTCAGGTGAATGCCTAATGTTTTTATCCAGTGACCACCTAATGTATCTCCAGCCACATAATCACAACAAGTTATTTTCTGTCAGCTGAATGCCTAATTTTTGGGGCCTGTTCTCCAGTGGCCTACAGTAAAATTTGTATCCAGTGACCACCTAATGTACCTCCAGCCACATCATCACAAGTTCTTTTCTGTTAGGATGAATGCCTCATTTTTGGGGCCTGTACTGGCCTATAGTAAAATATGAATCCAGTGACCGCCTAATGTACCTCCAGCCACATAATCACAAGTTCTTTTCTGTCAGGTCAATGCCAATACTTTTGGGGCCTGTACTCCAGTGGCCTAGCCTACAGTAAGATTTTTATCCAGTGACCGTCTAATGTACCTCCAGCCACATAATCATAAGTTCTTTTCTGTCAGGTGAATGCCTAATTTTTGGGGCCTGTACTCCAGTGGCCTACAGTAAGATTTTTATCCAGTGACCGCCTAATGTACCTCCAGCCACATGATCACAAGTTCATTTCTGTCAGGTGAATGACAAATTTTTGGGGCCTGTACTCCAGTGTGGGGGCCACTGGGGGTCATTATTCTTAATGGGGGCTACTGGGGGTTATTATTCTGAATTGCGGGCCACTGTGGGGTCATCATACTGTGTGTGGAGCCAGTGGGGTCATTATAATGTGTTTGGGGGCATTGGGGGGTCATTATACCGTGTGAAGGGCCACAAGTGGTCATTATACCGTCTGAGAACCACAAAGGGACATGTAAATGTATAAAAATGCCTAAAGGGGGCCCACTGGGATTTATCGCCCAAGGGCCCACATGAACTTGGGGCCGGCCCTGCCACCAGCCACATAATCACAAGTTCTTTTCTGTCAGGTGAATGCCTAATTTTTGGGTCCTGTACTCCCGTGGCCTAAAATAAAATTTTTCTAGGCTCCAGCAGGGCATATTTTTGAGAGTTTCCCTTTAAGACGCATAAAAATGGCCCCTGATTAAAATACATATTTTTTGTGGGAATTTTTGCCAATAATCCCCATCTGGTATGTCACTGTCCATGTTGTGGGACTATTTGTGCACTTCTAGTAAGTTTTTGGTGGCTGCAAATATGACTTAAGGGTTTTTCAGGTTCGCCTGCCATAAAAGTCAATGGGGCCCGCTGCGAACGCGCGGTCTCGTTTGCGAACCGTCCCGGCCAATGTACGTCCATCACTACTGATTAACATTGGGGGTCTGAGCTGACATTTGATTAATATTGGGGGACTGATCTGAGGTCTGATGAAAAATATGTTTTTTCTTATTTTCCTCTAAAATCTAGGTGCGTATTATGGGGGAACAATACCGTATGGTAATTTGTCATTGACAAAAGGATCAACGTCATCATAAAAAGGTGCAATAAGCATGTGTCTTTCAGGCAGGTAAGAAATAGCAGTTATGGACTTCTATCTAAACTATAAGTTGGTGGGGTTCCAAAACGATTGGGGATATTCGGCAAAAGATATATGTCAATTTTTGGCATATATCTGTTGCAGATTCTGTTGTAAAGGGTATTTGCAGCCGGATCTGAGATTTCTTCCCCTTCCACGCCATGTACACCAGTTCTAAAAAGATGGCGAGCCGAAAGGCCTGTCTCATTTATCATTTTCTACACTCGTTTTTGTCATATAAAATGATCTAAATCTAAGGCTGTTAGGCGTCAGCGGTGGATGCGCCTAAGTTATGTAAACCCCTTTAAGAATCATATTGTATCAGTTATGAGTCAAATTTTCTTCATATAAATCCAGAACCCACTGCATATTTCTGCACAGAGTTGTGCGAATTATTATTATAATTATTTTTTCCAGGAAGGTAATTAAATTAGTCCAGGTGATACGAGACATCCGTCTCTTGAAACCACATGGGCTGGATAAGATTTAGCCCTCTATATAGGACAAAAGAACACATAGGGGGACATCTATAATCTGATTTTGCAGTGTGTGGTTGCTCCACATTTATGAAATGCTGAGTTTTGATGTATTTGGTGTAACTGCCTTGTGTGTAGTCTTAAAACATACACCAGGGAACTGCTTGGTGTAGGTTGCAACTTTTCTGCAACATTTCAAGTGTCAAAGATAGTAAATATGCCATAATCCAGGTATAATCTCATTTTTTGGTCTGAAACAAAAGCCACTTTGAAAAGTGGCATGTCTCCTAAATGTGTCAAAAAAGTTGTGCAACATCTTTACACTAAAAAGCTGAAGTATCTGGTTTGATAAATTTCCCTCATAGTATTTGAAAACTCACAGTCAGAATTCGTATTTGAATAATCCATTGAGATATTCAGACTCGAGAGACTCAGATTCTTTTCTTGTTCATAAATCCCTGAAGTTTTGGTAATAATAATTTTGTAACCTTGTATATTAAATCTTAAATTAAATAAGTGATTCCTTGATGCCCTAAAGGTACCCACAGCCTCTAAATACTGCTTTACTATGTTATCGATGAGCGAATCTAAGTGGTATTCAATCCGAATTTCAGGAAAAATGGCTGCTGCACGTGTTAGGACACGCAGAAAAGAACTCTGGGAATGAGGGATCACCCACAATGCCATGCATGCAGCCAATCAGCAGCCAGCCAGCCCCTATGATGTCACAGCCCTATAAATAGCCTCAGCCATCTTGGATTCTGCCATTTTCCAGTGTGCTTAGTGCAGGGATAGACGTCAGCAGGCACTAAGGACAGTGCTAAGAAAGACCTCATTGTGCTGAAAAAACAATTTACAAGTTCAGGGAAAGATTATCCAAGGTTTAGGGGAAGGAAAGGGAGGCATCATCTATACTATAAAAGGAGAACAGGGTGAAATAGCAAAGTGTACAGCCTATACAGTGTATTAGCCATTCTGCATTGATTTTACATTGTTTTACTTTTTGGGGGGCATGTATTAATAGGAAAAAAAAAGGAAAAAATATATGTAATGAGTGTACTACAGTCATGTACGTGGCGTATTAAAAGGAAATATACGTATGTCCCATTAGCCGTTCTGCGGTGAATTGTGATTGTTATATTTCTTTTTCTGGGGTGTAGTAATAGGAAAAAGAATACGTCTTAATTGCCGTTCTGCGGTGAATTGTAATTGTTATTTTTTTGGCGGGGGGGATTCATTAATCAGAAAAAAAATATATGTCTTAATTGCCATTCAGCGGTGAAGTTACATTGTACTACACCCATTTATGTGCTGTATTAATAGGAAATATATGTACGTCCCATTAGCTGTTCTGCGGTGAATTGTGATTGGTATATTTCTTTTTTGGGGAGTATTAATAGGAAAAAAAAATGAAAAAATATATGTCATAATTGCCGTTGAGCAGTAAAGTTACATTGTACTACAGCCATTTACGTGTTCTATTAAAAGGAAATATACCTATGTCCCATTAGCCATCTGCAGTGAATTTTGATTGTTATTGTTATATTTTTTTTTGGGGTGTAGTAATAGAAAAAAAGAATACGTCTTAATTGCCATTCTGCGGTGAATTGTGATTGTTATTTTTTTTGGGGGGGAGGGAGTTTATTAATCAGAAAAAAAATATATGTCTTAATTGCCTTTCAGCAGTGAAGTTACATTGTACTACAGCCATTTATGGGGTGTATTGAAGGGAAATAAACCTACTTTCTATTATCTGTTCTGCGGTGAATTGTAATTATTTCTTTTTTTGGGGGGGCTGGGGGAGTATATTAATCAGAAAAAAAAATGTCTTACTTGCTGTTCAGCGGTGAAGTTACATTGTACTACAGCCATTTACGTGGTTTATTAAAAGGAAATATACTTACGCCCCATTAGCCGTTCTGCTGTGAATTGTGAGTGTTATTTTTTTTTTTTTTACGGTGTAGTAACAGGAAAAAGAATATGTCTTAATTGCTGTTCTGTAGTGAAGTTACATTGTACTAGAGCCATTTACGGGGTGTATTGAAGGCAAATAAACCTACTTCCTATTATCTGTTCTGCAGTGAATTGTGGTGTTTTTTTGGGGCGGGGGGTTTATTAATTGGAAAAAAATATATACGTCTTAGTTGCCGTTCAGCGGTGAATTTACATTGTACTACAGCCATTTAAGGGGTGTATTGCAGGGAAATAAACCTACTTTTTATTATCTGTTCTGCGGTTAATTGTAATTATTTTTTTGGGGGGGGAGTTTATTAATCAGAAAAAATATATATGTCTTAATTACTTTTCAGCGGTGAAGTTACATTGTACTACAGCCATTTACGTGGTGTATTAAAAGGAAATTATATGTACGTCCCATTAGCCATCCTGCGGTGAATTGTGATTGTTATGTTTCTTATTTATGGGTGTAGTAATAGGAAAAAGAATATGTCTTATATGTCTTAATTGCAGTTCAGCGGTGAAGTTACATTGTACTACACCCTTTTTCTTGTGGTATTATTTTAATAGAATTTTATTTTATACAGTATGTCAGACAGACAGGTGACAGGCCCTTAAAAGAGAACGGGCAGTGGCCAAAATGTTTCTGTTGCAGGCAGCAGAAGAAGGGGGGGGGGTGGCAGCAGGAGTAGCAGCGAGAGGCCTGAACTCCTGGTGTTATCTTGCGGTCATGTCTTCACCAGCAACCCAGCAGTGCTTGAATGGCTGATTCGGTCTTCAACTTCATCGCAAGTGACATCAGACACCCCCAGCCAAGAGTCGGTCGGTTCCTCTGACACGACGCTTCGTTGGCATGGTCCAGGAGCAGGCCCTGTGCCCCCAGCTGTCCTGAGCCTTCCTCTGTCATGCCTCAGAGCGATAAGTTTTATATGCCATAGGCTCGGCTCCACTTTTCAGTGAGCACGAGCTACTAGAGGACAGTCAGCAGCTACTGCCCAGCCAAGATGTGGTGCTTGAATGGTTGACTCGGTCTTCAACTTTATCGCAAGTGACATCAGACACCCCCAGCCAAGAGTTGGTGGGTTCCTCTGACACGACACTTAATTGGCATGGTCCAGGAGCAGGCCCTGTGCCCCCACCTTTCCTGAACCTTCTTCTGTCATTCCTCAGCATGAGAAGTCTTATAGCCAATAGGCTCGGCTCCATTTGTCAGCGAGCACTAGCTACTAGAGGACAGTCAGCCGCTACTGCCCAGCCAAGATCTGGAGGAGATATCCGCTGATTCCTCTGGTAGACGGGCAAGTAGTGATGATGAGAGTAGCATGGGAGCAGTTGTTGTGAGCGGTCAGGCTCATGGCCCTGAGAAAGTTGAGGGGACATCAGTGACATGCAGACAGTAGCGGATAATGATGATCGCACTTGGGAGCCAGGTGAAGAAGGGGCTTCATCATCATCAAAAGGAGAAGAGGGTGGCAGCTTGCACGTGAGGCAGCAGCTGAGCCAGCAGGGTGGTAGCATGGCTGTGAGTCAGCAGGGTGGCAGCAGTAGGAGGTTGGGAGCCAAACTTCCCCTGGGTAAACCACTCGCATTGCAGGAGTCTACCGGCCCGGAAAGTAGCTGTACAGGGGTTCATGTAGGCAGCGGTAGCAAGCAGTCAGCTCGGAGTGTTGGGGAGAAAATGGCATACTCGGCCGTGTGGCAATTTTTTGTCAGGCCGCCGGAGGAGGTGAACATAGTCATTTGCAGAATTTGTGGGCAGAAGGTGAAGTGTGGCCAGGGTGCCAATGTTGGCACCATGGCCCAGCGTTAACATATGCAGTGTCACCATAAAGTGGCCTTGGAGAACCGTGGCTCCGATGTGGTAGTCCAGCCTGCCGCAGCAACCGCTGCATCACCCGATGGCACGCACCCAATTTCATGCAGTCAAGGCTCCACCACTTCAGGCGAATGGAGTTGTCTGTCCTTTCCATCATCTACTGGTCCTGATGCTCCTGCCTCTCGTCTTCCTACTCCTTGTCAATAATTCCGTCAGCAATCGATCACCGAAGCGTTTGCCAAGAGTCAACGAGGTGCATGCATGCACGCATCCAACAGTGCAGAAGCTGAACATGCTCCTGGCCAAGTTGCTGGTGCTGCAGTCCCTCCCTTTCAAAGTGGTGGACTCTGCACCTTTCAGAAAACTGATGGCTTGTGCCAAGCCAAGGTGGAGAGTCCCAAGCCATCATTTCTTTGAGAAAAAGGCAGTACCAGCCATGCACACATATGTAGAACAGAAGATGGGCCAATCCTTGAGCCTGTTGGTGTCTGCCAAAGTGCACCATAACACCGACGTGTGAAGCTATAACTATGGTCAAGGACAATATATGTCCTTTATGGCCTACTGGGTAAATGTGGTTCCTGCCCAGCCACACCAGCAACTTGGCCAGGTGATGCCACTTCCACCTCCACGCTATCAAGCCGTTGGTCCTGTGAATATGTCCGCCTCTGCCTCCTCATCCTCCACTGTGTCCTCATCCTCCACTGTGTCCTCAGCCTCCAAAGTGCTCCTCCAGCATACCACATGTGCAGGGCATGGCAGTGTCATGCTGTTCTGCACCTAGTTTGCCTTTGCGAACAGAGTCACACAGAGGAGGAAATGCTCCGCATCCTTCACCAAGAAATCACATCCTGGCTTTCACCTCGACAACTTAAAATTGGAACCATGGTGACCAACTACTGGAAGAACATGGTGTCTACGCTGTGTCAAGGAGGAATGAGCCATGCGCCCTGCATGGTGCATGTGTTCAATCTGGTTGTAAAGCAGTTCCTGAAGTCTTCACCCCATCTGCAAGACATCCTGAAAATGGGCAGGAAACTTTGTATACACTCAGACACTCTTACACCGCAAAGCACACCCTCCTTGAGCTGCAGCCGCAGAACGGTGCCCCCCAACATAAGCTGATATGCGATGTTTTCACCAGTTGGAATTCAACCCTCCATATGTTGGACTGATTATATGAACAGAGAAAGGCTATAAAGGATTTATTGATGATACAGGCGGACAGAGGTACTCCTGTGTAACTTCGATGTTAACTAGTGGCAGCTCATGCGTGACACCTGCCGTTTCCTCGGGCCCTTTGAGGAGGCCATTTTATTTGTCAGTCGCTAGGACTACGGGATGAACAACCTCCTTCCACTGATTCATGTCCTGTAACAGATGCTGCTAAATCTGGCTGGCCAGGGGACTGGAGATGTGGCAAGTTTATCGGGGGCCAGGCTTGGACTGGCCCACAGGGTACAGGTGAATCCCCGGTGGGCCCCTGAACAAGGTGGGCCCTTAGTATTCCACTTCCTGCACAAGTGGCACATAACACAGTAGACTCACTGCACTATATACATATATTCCATGTACAGCACGTCAACCAACCTACTGTATGTTCATATAAAAAACGCGATAGATTATGAAAATAAACTCCTCAGTTTATTATTATGGACACGATAAGAGCTGAGATGACTTCTAGGTAGTGGAAAGCTACTGTAGCCAGTATCCTCTTTTTTTCCCAGGACTTACCTTCTCAGAGGTGCTGCAGGGACCCCCATAGTTAATCATATGGTATCATCTTGTTGATTTATGGGCAGATAATATTTGAATATATCGGTACAGTGGACACTGTCTGGGGGGGGGGCTAACTAGAGGAGGAGATGGAGGAGGAGGACATTTGAGCACAAGCAATGCGTAGAGAAATGGGTCGTTTTTCTACACGGGTGACAGGAGAGGAGGAGCAGCCGGAGGAGCTACAGGGCAATGAGGAAGACGAGGCAGATGACCCAGACACACCGTGGCATTATGCAGTGGAGGTGGAGACAGGGAGTCCCTCCAAGTCACTTGCGCAAATGGCCCAATGCATGCTCAGTTGCTTGTGTAAAACTAGTGACAGCCAAATTGTCAACATTCAGCAGAGGGATGACTACTGGCTCTCCCTAATGTTAGACCCTCGCTACTGGTCCAAAATGGGGGCCTTTTTTACGCCCTATGTAGTCAGTTGGCCGCTGCCCATGTGCGCCATCGCCCATCCTCATGTACGTGGAGGGGGGGTATGGGGGCCCTCAGGGCTCACATTCCACTGCCATGGCTGCTGGGGGGGTTGGGGGCCAAGGAACAGTACCCGCTCCATCAGCAGCAACTTAAGTCTAGAGTCGCTAATGAGCAGTTTTCTTCACCCGCCTACTAAAGAAACTTCTCACCAGCAGCAGCAGCTAGACATAGAGTAAAACCTTAAGCAGCAGGTTTTGGCATACTTGGAGTACACCCTGCCAACCCAAATCCAAGATCCCCTGGACTACTGGGCAGCCAAACTCGATTTGTGGCCACAACTGTCCGAGTTTGCCCTGGACAAGCTTTCCTGCCTGGCCAGCAGAGTGGCATCAGAGCGGATGTTTAGTGCGGAGAACTCGCCTGTTCACTCAAAATGTGGAGAACTGACCCTTGTGAAGATGAATCAGGAGTGGATCAGCAAGGATTTTCAAACACCAGTGCCTGATGCATCTGACTAGATTATCCATGATCCAACATGCAAACAAGGGGACAGCACAACCTCTGGTCAATACCTTGTAATAGTGCGGCGGTGCAAGTGGTGTTGGATAGCGATGTCGCGAACATAAACTTTTCAGTTCGCGAACAGCGAACGCGAACTTCCGCAAATGTTCGCGAACCGGCGAACCGGGCGAACCGCCATAGACTTCAATAGACAGGCGAATTTTAAAAACCAAAGGGACTCTTTCTGGCCACAATAGTGATGGAAAAGTTGTTTCAAGGGGACTAACACCTGGACTGTGGCATGCCGGAGGGGGATCCATGGCAAAACTCCCATGGAAAATTATGTAGTGGACGCAGAGTCGGGTTTTAATCCATAAAGGGCATAAATCAACTAACATTCCTAAATGGTTTGGAATAACATGCTTTAAAACATCCAGTGTGTGTATACGATCAGGTATGATGTTGTATCGATCAGGTAGTGTAGGGTTATGCCCGATTCTCAGACATTGACAGACCAAACTCCCTTTTAATGCACCGCAAACAGTCCATTTGCACAACCGCAAACTCCCCATTTGCACAAGGTTGGATACCAAGCTAGCCACGTCCCGGTGATGTAATTGAAGGTTTCTTCCTCCACCCTGCCACGTACAACACCAGGGGTCCCCGAAAGGTGAATTGAATTGATTTTTCTAACGGGGAGATGGTTAAAAACGCTGGCTCCCTCCCCTTGTTTTAATCCACGGTCACTGCTTCTGCGCCGTGCAATTTACTCTCACACCCGATATGAGTGGTATTTTCTGTAGTACTATTCTCATCAGTTTAATCCTCTAACGTCCCCAATCTGGGGGCCATTTATTGAATAGATTTTTCGAACGGGGAGATGGTTAAAAACGCTGGCTCCCTCCACTCTGTTTTAATCCACGGTCACTGTGTCTGCGCCGTGCAATTTACTGTCACACCCGATATGAGTGGTATTTTCTGTAGTACTATTCTCATCAGTTTAATCCTCTAACGTCCCCAATCTGGGGCCATTTATTGAATAGATTTTTCGAACGGGGAGATGGTTAAAAACGCTGGCTCCCTCCACTCTGTTTTAATCCACGGTCACTGTGTCTGCGCCGTGCAATTTACTGTCACACCCGATATGAGTGGTATTTTCTGTAGTACTATTCTCATCAGTTTAATCCTCTAACGTCCCCAATCTGGGGGCCATTTATTGAATAGATTTTTCGAACGGGAGATGGTTAAAAACGCTGGCTCCCTCCACTCTGTTTTAAACCACGGTGACTGCGTCTGCGCCAGTGCAATTTTCTGTCACACCCGATATGAGTGGTATTTTCTGTAGTACTATTCTCATCAGTTTAATCCCTCTAATGTCCCCAATCTAGGGGCCATTTATTGAATAGATTTTTCGAACGGGGAGATGGTTAAAAAACGCTGGCTCCCTCCACTCTGTTTTAATCCACGGTCACTGCGTCTGCGCCGTGCAATTTACTGTCACACCCGATATGAGTGGTATTTTCTGTAGTACTATTCTCATCAGTTTAATCCTCTAACGTCCCCAATCTGGGGGCCATTTATTGAATAGATTTTTCGAACGGGAGATGGTTAAAAACGCTGGCTCCCTCCACTCTGTTTTAATCCACGGTCACTGTGTCTGCGCCGTGCAATTTACTGTCACACCCGATATGAGTGGTATTTTCTGTAGTACTATTTTCATCAGTTTAATCCCTCTAACGTCCCCAATCTGGGGGCCATTTATTGAATAGATTTTTCGAACGGGGAGATGGTTAAAAAAACGCTGGCTCCCTCCACTCTGTTTTAAACCACGGTGACTGCGTCTGCGCCGTGCAATTTTCTGTCACACCCGATATGAGTGGTATTTTCTGTAGTATTATTCTCATCAGTTTAATCCCTGTTACATCCCATATCAGGGATTGCCTTTTGTGAAAAAAAATTTAGGCCTGGTACCTTCGACTGCCTTCACAATGACAGACCAAACTCTCATACACCAAACTGAATTGATTTCAGGAACCGGGAGATGGAAAAAGCAGCTTGGTCGGTCCTCATACTCCCAAATTGGGGCACTGCGCGTGCACAGAGCAATGTGCTGTGACACCCTATATGAGTGGTGTCTTAACTAGTACTATTCCTATCAGCGACGGGCGGGTGCGTGGTAACTTGAGAGCAGGTGACCGAAGCTGAGCTGGAGGAAGATGGTGCGTCAAGGTTCTTAGCGGAAGCTGTTGAAGATTGGGTGCCCTGTCTAAGCCAGTCAACTACGTCCTCAGAATTTTTCGGGTTCAGGGTACATGGCCTCTGAACACTAGGCATTATTCCAGGGACAGTGGAAATCACAGCACCACGACTCACGACGGCCCCTGCGGGGTGGCCTGCCTCTGCCTGTCATTTTTTTCCGATAAGTGGTACTGTGCCACCGTGTATCAGTGGTGGGCACTGGCAGTGGGCACACTACAGTCTGTGGAAGTGGGCCTGACACACACTGGCAGCAGGCAAGCAACTGAAATTAGACTAATGTGTAAAAATGAAATGCCTTATTTATCGCCAAGCTACTGTGCCACCCGGTATCAGTGGTTGGCACTGGCAGTGGGCACACTACAGTCTGTGGAGGTGGGCCTGACACACAGTGGCAGGAGGCAAGCAACTGAAATTAGACTAATGTGTAAAAATGAAATGCCTTATTTATCGGCAAGCTACTGTGCCACCCGGTATCAGTGGTTGGCACTGGCAGTGGGCACACTACAGTCGGTGGAAGTGGGCCTGACACGCACTGGCAGCAGGCAAGCAGCTGAAATTACACTAAAGTGTAAAAATTAAATGCCTATTTTGATGCAAAGTCCTCTGCCAGCCGGTATGAGTGGTAGGCACTGGCAGTGGGCACACTACAGTCAGTGGAAGTCAGCCTGACACACACTGGCAGGCAACTAACCTTAGATTAAAGTGTAAAAATTAAATGCCTTTTTTGATGCAAAGTCCTGTGCCACACGGGATGACAGGGGTGGGCACTGGCAGTGGGCACACTACAGTCAGTGGAAGTCGGCCTGACACACACTAGCAGCAGGCAAGCAGCTGAAATTACACTAAAGTGTAAAAATTAAATGCCTATTTTGATGCAAAGTCCTCTGCCAGCCGGTATGAGTGGTGGGCACTGGCAGTGGGCACACTACAGTAACTGGAAGTCAGCCTGACACACACTGGCAGGCAACTAACCTTAGATTAAAGTGTAAAAATGAAATGCCTTTTTTGATGCAAAGTCCTGTGCCACATGGGATGACAGGGGTGGGCACTGGCAGTGGGCACACTACAGTCAGTGGAAGTCAGCCTGACACACACTGGCAGGCAACTAACCTTAGATTAAAGTGTAAAATTAAATGCCTTTTTTGATGCAAAGTCCTGTACCACATGGGATGACAGGGTGGGCACTGGCAGTGGGCACACTACAGTCTGTGGGCCTGCAGCTCCTCACACACAGGCAGGCCAGGCAACTGCAATATGTATATAAAGGGGAAAAAAGCAGACTAATGTTGCAGCCCTAAAAAGGCTTTTGGGGTGCTGTCAGGACGCTGTCCTTACAGCAGAGATCAGATGAGTCTTTCAGGACTGGAGTGGACACTGAATTCACTAGCCTAGCTATCGATTTCCCTATTAAATCAGCAGCAACTACACTCTCCCTCCTCTCACTAAGACTGCAAATTCCAAATGAATCTAAAATGGATGCTGTGCAGGAGGTGGGAGGGTCTGGGAGGGAGGGTATGCTGCTGATTGGCTGGAATGTGTCTGCTGACTGTGAGGTACAGGGTCAAAGTTTGCTCAATGATGATGTATAGGGGGCGGACCGAACATCGCATATGTTCGCCCGGCAGAGGCGAACGCGAACAGGCTATGTTCGCCGGGAACTGTTCGCCGGCGAATAGTTCGGGCCATCTCTAGTGTTGGATCCCGTCTCTGATCCCTGATTGATCGGCACACTGGGAAAATAAAGAAGATTTAAAAGATCAACTACAAGAGTGCTGTGGAAAACTTTCTTTAGATTATCCATGATGCCACACTTACACTTTGACAAAAGAGACCTGCTTCTTCTGGATACCTGCTTCAGCTACTAATCTGATGCTGCCACCCACCTAATACCAGGTGCTCATACAGCCACCCACCATCTTCAGCTGGTACTGGTATTGCCCCCACCTCCCCACTATGTCAATGGGCCACTCTGTGGTCTCCTCATGATGATGCCACCTCACCACTATGTCACTGGGCCCCTCTGTGGTCTCCTCATGCTTCTGCCACCTCACCACTCTGTCTTCTTCTCATGCTGCTGCCACATTACCACTCTGTGGTCTCCTCATGCTTTTGCCACGTAACCACTCTCTGGTCTTCTCATGTTGCTGCCACCTCACCACTATGTCATGGGGCCACCCTGTAGTCTCCTCACGCTGCTGCCACCTCACCACTCTGTGGTCTCCTCATGCTGCTGACACATCCCCACTATGTGGTCCCCTCATGCCGCTGCCAACCCTCCACTCTGTGGTCTCATCATGCTGCTGCCACCTCACCACTCTGTAGTCTCCTCATGCTGCAGCCACCTCACCACTCTGTGGTCTCCACATGATGCTGCTTCCTCACCACTCTGTGTTCTCCTCATAATGATGCCAGCTCACCACTATGTCACTGGGCCACTCTGTGGTCTCCTCATGCTGCTGCCAGCTCACCACTATGTCAGTGGGCCACTCTGTGGTATCTTCATGCTTCTGCCATCTCACCACTCTATAGTCTCCACATGCTACTGCCACATCACCACTCTATGGTCTCCTCATCCTCCTGCCAGCTCAGCACTGTGTCAATGGGCCACTCTGTGGTCTTCACATGCTGATGCCACCTCACCACTATGTCACTGGGCCACTCTGTGGTCTCCTCATGCTGCTGCCACATCATTACTCTATGGTTTCATCATGCTGCTTCCACCTCACCACTCTGTGGTCTCCTCATGCTGCTGGCACCCCACCACTATGTCAACAGGCTACTCTATCGTCTCCTCATGCTGCTGCCACCTCACCACTCTGTGGTTTCCT
Organism: Bufotes viridis; assembly: GCA_033119425.1. NCBI lineage: Eukaryota > Metazoa > Chordata > Amphibia > Anura > Bufonidae > Bufotes > Bufotes viridis. The sequence goes on from CM065589.1 coordinate 467,463,289, forward strand.
CATGCGGTTGCCAGCTCACCAATATGTCAGTGGGCCACTCTGTGGTCTCCTCATGCTGCTGCCATCTCTCCACTCTGTAGTCTCCACATGCTGCTACCACATCACCACTCTATGGTCTCTTCATGCTGCTGCCAGCTCAGCACTATGTCACTGGGCCACTCTGTGGTCTCTGCATGCTTTTGCCACCTCACCACTATGTCACTGGGCCACTATGTGGTCTCCTCATGCTTCTGCCACATAACCACTCTGTGGTCCCCGCATGCTGCTGCCACCTCACCACTATGTCACTGGGCCACTCTGTGGTCACCTCATGCTGATGCCACCTCACCACTATGTTACTGAGCCACTCTGTGGTCTCCTCATGCTGCTGCCACCTCACATATATGTCACTGGGCCACTCTGTGGTCTCCCCATGCTGCTGCCACCTCACCCCTATGTCACTGGACCACTCTGTGGTATCCACATGCTGCTGCAACCTGACCACTGTGTCAGTGAGCCACTCTGTGGTCTCCTCATGCTGCTGCCTCCTCACCAATATGTCACTGGGCCACTCTGTGGTCTCCATATGCTGCTGCAAACTCACCACTATGTCAGCGGGCCACTCTGTGGTCTCCTCATGCTGCTGTCACCTCACCACAATGTCATTAGGCCATTCTGTGGAAATCCCACCCTTCCCACTCCATGACTGGGCTAATATTTTGCCTTTTTGGCCTGGTTGACATCATCATTTATTTGACCCTTCTTCTGATTTGTCAGAAGGAAGGAAAAATGAGACGCACAACGGATCCTTTCTATGTAGTAGATGTAAGGCCTGTATGACATGGTCCCTATTTTGCATCAGAATTGGCTCATGATTTGGTAGCCAAAAGCAGGAGTGGGTACAAAACACAGAAGACATGCAAAGATTCCAATCATGTGTCATCTCTGTTTTGGATCCACTTCAGTTTTTATTATTTTTTTGCGCAATACAGATTTATTACTGACCAAATGTTGACTGAGTGAAGGCGGGTGCTCAACAGACAGGATCCGTTTATTGGGGGCTATTGTTCTGACGGATTAGAGGAAAGGCAAAATAATCAGTGACGTCAACACAAACTTACTGCTGACACCCTCTCCACTCTGTCAGTGGGGCTCTACTTATATAAGCGTTTAATAGAATAGGTTCTGTAGACATCTATGTGGAATCAGCTGATGACTGTTGTAAGAGGGCGCAAGGTTCCGTCGTCGACGGAGGGTACGTGTCACCGAGGTTCCTGGCCTCGGTGAGATAAGAGCCGGATTTTTTGTGTGTCAGCAGCAGCTTTTTTGTGTCTCCCAGCTCGTTATGGAGCTTTCCCACCAACATGTTCTTGGGGGACACTTGGGGTGGCAGAAAACCCAGGACCGCATACTGCAGCGGTTTTATTGGCCCAGTGTGTTCAAGGAGGTAGAAAATGATTGTAAGTCCTGTCCAACCTGTCAGGTAAATAGCCCCCAGCCACATTTCCGTAGTCCTCTGTTACCTCTACCAATCATAGAGGTACCGTTTGAGCGAATCGCTATGGATCTAATAGGGCCCATACCTAAGTCCGCTAGGGGCCACCAACACATTCTGGTCGTTCTCGATTACACCACTCGGTATCCGGAGGCGGTGCCCCTGTGACATACATCAGCTAAGCTCATAGCTAAGGAGTTAATGGAAATGTTTTCCCGGGTGGGCCTGCCTAAGGAGGTTCTGACAGACCAAGGGACCCCTTTTATGTCCAAGGTTATGAGGGAACTGTGTAAATTGTTGTGGATAAAACAGTTGCGGACGTCCGTTTACCATCCGCAAATGGACGGTCTCGTCGAAAGGTTTAACCAAACTTTAAAAAATATGTTAAAAAGGGTGGTGTCTAGAGATGGGAGGGACTGGGACCTGCATCTGCCCTTTCTCATGTTGGCAGTGCGAGAGGTGCCCCAGGCCTCTACTGGGTTCTCACCCTTTGAACTGCTTTATGGCCGACACCCTCGGGGCCTGTTAGACATTGCCAAGGAAGCGTGAGAACAACAACCCGTCCCCCACAATAGTGTCATTGAGTATGTCACCCAGATGCAGGAACGGATGGAAAGGGTGTTGCCGCTGGTCCGGGAGCATATGGAGGCAGCGCAACAAGCCCAGAGTAGGGTGTATAATCGTCAGGCTCGGGTACGGGATTTCAATCCGGGAGATCGGGTTTTGGTTCTTGTACCTACCCTTGACAGCAAGTTCCTAGCTAGGTGGCAGGGGCCCTATGAGGTGATCGAGAAGGTAGGGGAAGTAAATTACAAAGTACACCAGCCAGGGCGGCGCAAGCCGGAGCAGGTGTACCATGTGAATTTACTAAAGCCGTGGAAAGATAGGGACTCGTCCGACAACAGCCCCCGTCCAGGGCTTCTAGGTGAAAAGGCTCCAGCCCCACAGTTTGAGGCCTGTGAAGCAGTAACCACGGTAAAAATTGCAGACAGCCTGTCTTCCAAACAAAATTCAGAAAGTCAGGGAGTTCATCAGTCGGAACACGGATGTGTTCTCGGACCTCCCTGGCTGCACTTCCCTCATCCAACATGATATCGTCACGGAGCCTCAGGCCAAGATCCAGTTAAAACCATACCGGGAACCCGAGGCTCGGCAACGGGCCATCGCGGAGGAAGTGCAATTAATGTTCAAGCTCGATGTCATTGAGGAGTCGAAAAGTGAATGGGCGAGTCCCATAGTCCTAATACCCAAGCCAGATGGGACGTTGCAGTACTGCAACGATTTTCGAAGTTAAATGATTGACATCCTGCTGTGAGATTTTAAGTTTACAACCACCGATGATGGACGTAAGAAAAACACGATTAGGCAGACACTGGGGGCACTGTAAGGTAATGATGACGGTTTAATATGTGTTTTGGAGGTGACAGGTTTCCTTTAAGTTTCATTGCCACTATGGGTTACTATTCGACCTGTTGCAGTGCCTACTCCACCTACTGCCGCTGTTACATAAACATAATTTTTGGACTGTTACATCACTGCTGTCATATCTTTAAGTGCTTGCTTTTCATATATCCATAGTAGGCAGGAGACTGAAGAATCACCTGGGAAGCTACTCCTAGAAACAAATCCCCACCTGTAGCTAGCTAGCAAGTGAAGGTGACATCACAACATATATAGTGCCACAGAGTTGAGGTTAGTGTTGAAGGCAGAAAGAATCCAATACAGTATATCACAATATAATGATAAATAATTATTAAAGTCAAACTAATCCCTTCCCAACATGCAATATATTTGTACAGCGCATGTAGGGTCTTTTAAAATGGCACCCGATCACAGATATTTCATTGCAAGCATGGCATCTGAGAGGTCTTTTCCCAGGAACACTGAGCTCCTGGGACCCAAATGGATCCACCCCCCCCCCCACGCTGAGATCAATAAAGACATGCTCTGGCAGCTTCATGTCCTCTGAAGGATCACAGACCTGCCATAACAATGTTTTTATTGTGCCCTGCCTGTGGCAACACAGTGAATCTCCTATAGACTGCAATGTTAAATTATTGCAGTGTATGGGAGAACCAATCTGCTGATAGCATGTTAAATTCTCCTAAGGGAACTTGCCATAAGTGTTAAAAAAAAGTTTAAAAACGTTTTTTAAAATATTTAAAACATGAAAAAAATATAAAAATTCAAATAAGGCAACTATTAAAATATAAATGTATTTATCTCATAAGGTAATCGCTGTAACAGAAAAACAATCAAAATATCTAGTCAATTTTTAGCTTCTTCACCTCCAAAAAAAAAGAAATAAAAAGTGATCAAAAAGTCATACACACCCCACAATGGTATCAATAAAAACTACTAATGTTACGTGGGTCAGAATGTGATGATGCAAACAAAAAATACTTTTTAAAACAGAAGAAAAACTATATTAGTGTGGTATCATTGTAATTGTACTGACCCAGAGAATGAAACTAACTTTTATGCAGTTTTACCGCATAGGGAACAGCATTAAAACATAACCCACAAAACTGTGGCAGAATTGTGTTGTTTTTCCAGTTCCGCCCCATTTGAAATTTTTTTAAGTTTCCCACTACATTGTATGCAAAATTAAATGCCATTAGAAAGTACAACTTGTCCTGCAAAATACAAGACCTTATACAGCTAAATAAATGAAAAAATAAAAAAGGTATTGCTCTGGAAATGCAAAAACAGAATGCCACCCTAAGAATGGAATCTGTTCCAGAGGGTTGCACTCAATTCCAATTATGCAAGAACCATGACAGCTCAATTATTTTAGGATCTTCCAATAGCTTTCAATTATTGATATTGTATGACTAAATATATGAAATCATTAACTCTTTCTCCCACTGTATCAAACCTCTGTATTGGGAATGCTATGCACTTAATGCACTATACCGGTTGGATTGTACAGAGGCAAAAATAAACTATTTGTTTGTTAACAGTTATGTACTAAAAGAGTAAAGGAAATTCTAAATACATGATATCTTGAGAAATTAAACATTTATATATTGGAGGTAGTACCAATAAATCTGGTACATTTTCATTTTCCAGATTGGTCGCTCTTATTAGTATATTTTTTACCTTGTTAGAATCCAGGATTTTGTAGAATAAAATGGAATTTTCTCTCTTAAATGAATGTTTGTGCTTTGGAAATTTTCCTTTGTTGTGCCTTGTTTCAATGCATTTGTCAGACAGAATGTTGCTTTTTAAGATGTACTTGAAGTGACAATATTGAGCCTTTAAAAAAATTCTGCATCAACAAAAGTTTCCAGCTGCCTTATGGTCACTATTCATCACATATGCTCAAGTGTGCAGAGTTAGAATTACATTAACATTGCAATTCGTTCCAAGTGCTACACTTGTGCTGTTATTTTGTTCCTATTGATTTTAGAATTTTTAGTTGGCACTATAGGATGTTTGTATAAAAGTTTGGTAAGCTTAACATAATAGCATGGAAAACAGGTGTTATGTACTGTACATTTAACTTTTAAAGTAAAATGCCAAACAAGAAAAGTCAGCAAGATGATGAGAGAGGAGGAGCTGGATGTTTCTGACAACATATTCTTATCGATATTAAATTATGTGGAAAAGGAGGAAAAGCAGATGGCAGAAGAAGGGCTCCCACCTCTAGGGCAAGAGAGCACTAGGTTTAAAGGGTGTGCCAGAGTTGACTAATATTCAGCGTTTACTGTCAAATAACCTGCAGATGATTGCAGGCAAGAACAGCAATAATATGTATATTGTCTAGTGTTAAGCGAGCATGTTCGGCTCGAGCATCGCTATGCTCGGCACATGGTGGTATTCGGCTGGATACCGCATGTGCTCGAGCGCAATGCTCGAGTCTCCTCCCCGCACGATTCTTGGCTTCTACGCAGCCAATAAATGTGCAGGTAAGTACCGCCCTTACTGTAATGGCGTAGCCATGTTGGTTACTGGCATTACAGTGATAGGCTGGCCGGCATGCGTCATCGGGTGCTATATAGCACCCGATAGCGCGTGTTCGGCTCATTCTTAGTCAGGGAGAGCTGTGCATAGGAAGGGACAGGCAGTGTAGGGAGTGATATTGGACTATTTTTATTAGAAAAACTTTTCAGAGACCCAAAAGTCCTTTTAAGGACTATTGTGTGTGACAGCAAGAATATATTTTTGTAGAGCAACCTGCGCTAAAATGCTAAAACTTTACAGACCCAAAAGTCCTTTTAAGGATTATTGTGTGTGGTGGCAGCAATTTATATTTTTAGTGCAACCTAGGCTAAATTGCTAAAACTTTATAGAACCAAAAGTCCTGTTAAGGACTATTGTGTATGGCAGCAGCAATATATTTTTGCATTAACTAGCGTCTAAAAGGCTGCTGTTGACTGTTAAATTATGTGCGCCACATCTCCTGTGTAAAGTGTGCGCATCCCAAAAAATATCTGTGACATCCAGTGTAATTTTTCTGTAGACGGTGTCCGCTGCGGACAGTTAAATTATCTGCACCACATCTCCTGTGTAGAGTGTGCGAATCCCAAAAATATCTGTGACATCCAATGTATTTTTTCCGTAGATGGTGTCCTCTGCGGACAGTTAAATTAGCTGAGCCAAATCTTCTTTGTAAAGTGTGCGCATCCCTAAAATATCTCTGACATCTAGTTAACTTTTTCCGTAGATGGTGTCCACTGCAGACAGTGACATTACCAGTGCGATATCTCAAGTGTACCGTGTGCGCTGAAAAAATGTATCTGTGACATACAGTATACTTTGTCAATAGACGGTGTCCGGTACTGACAGTGACATTACCAGTGCCACATCTCCAGTATACCGCATGCGGTTAAAAAATGTATCTGTGACATACAGTGTACTTTTTCAATAGACGTTGTCCGCTTCTGAAAGTGACATTACCAGTGCCACATCTCTAGTGTACCGTATGCGGTTAAAATATTTGTCTGTAACATAGTGTACTTTTTCAATAGACGGTGTCCGCTTCTGACAGTGACATTACCAGTGCCCCATCTAAAGTGTAACGTGTGCATTTAAAAAATGTATCTGTGACATACAGTGAACTTTCTCAATAGGCGGTGTTCGTTTCTGACAGTGACATTACCAGTGCGATATCTCAAGTGTACCGTGTGCGCTGAAAAAATGTATCTGTGACATACAGTGTACTTTTTCAATAGACGGTCTCCGCTTCTGACAGTGACATTACTAGTGCAACATCTAAACTGTAACGTTTGCGCTTAAAAAATGTATCTGTGACATACAGTGAACTTTCTCAATAGACGGTGTCCGGTACTGACAGTGACATTACCAGTGCCACATCTAAAGTGTAACGTGTGCGCTGAAAAAATGTGTCTGTGACATACAATGTACTTTTTCAATAGACGGTGTCCGCTTCTGACAGCGACGTTAGCAGTGCAACATCTAAAGTGTAACGTGTGCGTTTAAAAAATTTATCTGTGACATACACTGTACTTTGTCAATAGACGGTGTCCAGTTCTGACAATGACATTACCAGTGCCACATCTCCAATGTACCGTGTGCACTGAAAAAAATTATCTGTGACATACAGTGTACTTTTTCAATAAATGGTGTCCGCTTCTGACAGTGACATTACCAGTGCCACATCTCCAGTGTACCATATGCGGTTAAAAAATGTATCTGTGACATATAGTGCACTTTTTCAATAGACGGTGTCTGCTTCTGACAGTGACATTACCAGTGCCACATCTAAAGTGTAATGTGTGCATTTAAAAATGGTATCTGTTACATACAGTGTACTTTGTCAATAGACGTTGTCCGCTTCTGACAGTTACATTACTAGTGCCACATCTCCAGTGTACCGTATGCGGTTAAAATATTTATCTGTGACATACAGTGAACTTTCTCAATAGACGGTGTTCGCTTCTGACAGTGACATTACCAGTGCGACAACTAAAGTGTAACGTGTGCGTTTAAAAATGTATCTGTGACATCCAGTGTACTTTTTCCTTAGACGGTGTCCGCTGCGTACAGTTAAATTATCTGCGCAGCATCTCCTGTGTAATGTGTGTGCATCCCAAAAATATCTGTGACATCCAATGTACTTTTTCCATAGATGGTGTCCGCTGTGGACAGATAAATTAGCTGAGCCACATCTCGTCTGTAAAGTGTGCGCATCCCAAAAATATCTCTGACATCCAGTTAACTTTTTCCGTAGACAGTGTCCACTGTGGACAGTGACATTACCAGTGCAACATCTCCAGTGTACCGTGTGCGCTGAAAAAATGTATCTATGACATACAATGTACTTTTTCAATAGACGGTGTCTATTGACAGTGACATTACCAGTGCCACATCTAAAGTGCAACGTGTGCGTTAACATTTTTATCCGTGACATACAGTGTACTTTGTCAATAGACGGTGTCCACTTCTGACAGTGACTTTACCAGTGCCACATCTAAAGTGTAACATGTGCGTTTAAAAACGTGTAACGTGTGCGTAGCGACCTGGGAGTCCAAGATGCATCCAGACATCCTCCCCATAATGTTCCCACACCATTTCGGTGGTTTTTCTATGAATTTCTGACCTTTTCCTATGAACCAGGCACCCTTCCCTCTTCAGAGCAGGGGGTGCCTAGTTTAATGCTTGGGTTCTCCCATTGACTTCTATGATATTCAGGTGCTCTGTACAGCACCCGAGCATCCCGATGTGTTCGGCCCGAGCACCCGTACTTGGATGCTCGATCAACACTAATATTGTAAACGGGAGAAAGTGAAGAAAAGGATGGCACTGCTGCTACACCAATAGTCTGTGTCATGTGTGTGGTCAAACATAGCCACCAGTCACCACCAAGCTTGTATGAAGCTCAGCTTGTCAAATATATGCAAAGGAGGTAAAAAGCACAAGCGGCACTCACCCAGCTTAAATGTCCATACTTTATTCATTCCATCTGCGGAACAAGGATCAGCGGGCTGCAGGGCGAACACATTAGGTATGTGGCTAGATGGTGGCAACGGCCGTTTCGCACTCTCACAGCGCTTCTTCAGGCCATTATGGAGTTTGGACGCCCGAGGCGCACATTTGAGGCATCACCACGTAGCGTTGCCACAGCAACAAAATGACGCTACAATACAACTCCTAAAAACAACACATTGCAATGACAATAATGCAGGCTCATATACCAAATGCATTATATTCTAATACAGGGTAGATTAAGGATAAATGAAGGCTAAATTAAGGAAATACAGTTGTGTTCAAAATTATTCAACCCCCAATGCTGTAAAGGGTTTTAGGGAATTTAGTGTACATTTGTAATTGTGTTCAGAATGAAATCTTACAAGGACTTTTTAAAGAACCAAATGCAACTAAAATGACATCAATTGTTTTTGTAATACAGTATTAAATGTTTTTTTTGTGATTTCTTCATTGACACAATTATTCAACCCCTTAAAGACTACTACTCTTAAGAACAGAGGTTCATTCAAGTGTTTTCGATCAGGTATTGAAAACAACTGTGAATGTCAAGGAGCAGCAATCAAGCATAATATGCACCAATTAGGCAGATTTAAAATGACTGTGATACTCAGCTCCTTCTAGACATTTACTGGTGTGTTTACAAACATGGTGAAGTCAAGAGAATGGTCCAGGAAGACAAGAGAAGAGGTGATTTCTCTTCACAGGAAGGGCAATGGCTATAAGAAGATTGCAAAGATGTTAAACATACCAAGAGACACCATAGGAAGCATCATTCGCAAATTCAAGGCAAAGGGCACTGTTGAAATGCTACCTGGTCGTGGCAGAAAGAAGATGCTGACTTCGACTGCTGTGCGCAACCTGAAGCACAAAGTGGAGAAAAGTCCCCGTGTGACTGCTAAGAAACTGAAAAAAGATTTGTCAGATGCGGGTACTGAAGTTTCAGCTCAGAGAATAAGGCGCACACTGCGTAATGAAGGCCTCCATGCCAGAACTCCCAGGCGCACCCCCTTGCTGTCTCCAAAGAATAAGAAGAGTCGACTGCAGTATGCCAAAAGTCATGTGGACAAACCACAAAAGTTTTGGAATAGTGTTCTGTGGACTGATGAAACAAAATTAGAACTGTTTAGGCCCATGGATCAACGCTATGTTTGGAGGAGGAAGAACAAGGCTTATGAAGAAAAGAACACCTTGCCTACTGTGAAGCATGGCGGGCGGTCAATCATGCTTTGGGGCTGTTTTGCTTCTACAGGTACAGGGAAGCTTCAGCGTGTGCAAGGTACCATGAATTCTCTTCAGTACCAGGAGATATTGGATGAAAACGTGATGCAGTCCGTCACAAACCTGAGGCTTGGGAGACGTTGGACCTTTCAACAGGACAATGATCCCAAGCATACCTCCAAGTCCACTAGAGCATGGTTGCAGATTAAAGGCTAGAACATTTTGAAGTGGCCATCGCAGTCACCAGACTTAAATCCGATTGAGAACCTCAGGTGGGACTTAAAGAAAGCAGTTGCAGCGCGCAAGCCTAAGAATGTGACTGAACTGGAGGCTTTTGCCCATGAAGAGTGGGCGAAGATACCCGTAGATCGCTGCAAGACACTTGTGTCAAGCTATGCTTCACGTTTAAAAGCTGTTATAACTGGAAAAGGATGTTGTACTAAGTACTAAGATTGAATGTCACTTGGGGGTTGAATAAAACTGATAATGATGTGAGCACAGAAAATACATTTGTGGTTATTTCATTATAAATGTTATGTTATATTTGTCTGACTTACAAGTGCCTCTTTGATTTAATTGTAAACAAGATGAATGAAATAATCAAAATCAATGTCAAACTGGCCAAAACGCTCAATTTCAGTGGGGGTTGAATAATTTTGAACACAACTGTAAACCACAACTAATCCAAGAACGCCCTACATATAGTTGACACATTTAATCAAAGAAGGCATCAGAGGCAATATCAAAGAACGCATTAGAGGACACATGTTATTACAAAAACACAGCTAAATCATTTTTATCATTAAGCCCATGAGGCCTCATAGCTTCAGTGTGGATAATCCACCATGTCTCCCGTTCGAGCAAAGTGCATTGGCTATCGCCCCCACGGTGGGGCGCTTTTACCGCCTCGATGCCCGCAAACGATAAACATTGTGGATTTCCATTATGATTAGTCTGCACATGTTCTATAAGGCGTGTACAGCCTTTTCCCGTCCTTTCAGAATTCATGTGTTCTCTGATGCGCTCAAACAGAGGTCTTTTCATTTTGCCTATATAGAAAGCTCGGCAACTACACATTATTACGTATACTACAAAGGCAGTCTGGCATGTTATAAAATCCTGTACTTTATGCATGACATTGCCCATATTCAATAACTTATTTTGAGAATTCTGAGGGCAATACATGCACCTACCACATCTGTAATTGCCTATAGGTTTTGTGTCACTAAGCCAATTTTTCAGTTTTTTTTTGAGGAAACACACTATGAACAAGCTTATCTTTAATAGTTTTATACTTTCTAAACGCTACCAGAGGTCTATTCTGGACCAAATTCTGTAAACTTGTCTCCCCTTTTAGGAGGTCCCAAATATTCGGAATAACCTGTTTTATGATACCCACCACTGAGCTGTACTTAAACGTAAACACAAATCTCTCTTGGTTACGACTATCACGTGGTCTCTCCATAAGCAATTCTTCACGGGTGCGCAAAAAGGCCTTTTTCATTGAACATTCTACTTCGGTCGGTGGATAACCCCTTTGAATTAAATGCTCCTTCAATTGGTGCGATTGTTCTAAAAAACCTTCATTGGTATTGTTTATTCTGCGTAGTTGTATGAATTGTTTATACGGGACCGCATTTTTCCCGGTGCAGGGATGAAAACTGGTCTGGTAGAGCAGCGAGTTTGTTGCTGTCGGTTTTTGATAACCAATGGTGGTTAGCCTACCATGCTGGCCACCACATTCACATCCAAAAACTCTAGACTGGTTTCACCAAAATTCAGGGTGAACCTCATGTTCATCTTATTGACCTCATTTAAATACTGTACAAAATTACGACAATCCTCTTCGCTGCCGACTAGACTAGAAAAACATCATCCACATATCTCCAAAATAGGTTGATGAACTTAAGGAAGGGGTTATCCACCGAAAAAATGTAGATACCTTCAAATACCGCCAGGTACAAGTTGGCGAAGCGGCAGGACACCGTTGTGCCCATTGCCATACCTAGTACCTGGCGGTACCATTGTGCACCAAATTGGAAAATATTATTTGTGAGGACTAGATCCAAAGCTTGCTCTACAAGCTTACAAAAAATGGCTCCCTTATTCGTACAACTGAGGACTTCCTTGATGGCATTTTGGCCCAAATTGTGTGGGATTCGTGTGTAAAGACTTTCGATGTCCAAGGACACCAGGCGATACTCCTCACGCCACTCGAAAACCTCGAGTGCATGGAGGAAATCGCCAGTGTCCTTGAGGTACGTCGGAGTGCCTAACAGAAGGGGCCTCAGAAGCCAGTCGAGGTATTTCGACAGAGGTTCAGTTGCCGACCCGACCCCAGCCACTATAGGGCGGCCTGGGGGGGGCGGGGCGGCGAATTGTGAATTTTAGTAACAAAGTACCAAACAGGGTTATTAGGACACTTGGGAACAGCTTATCAAAGATATTCTTAGGCAATACATTTACTTCAACATATTTGCTTAATAAAGCCTCTAGCTTGAGGGTGATACCCGGAACGAGATCACACATGAATCTCTCATATGTATTGGCATCCCCTAACTGCTTCATAGCCTCTTCCATATAGTATTCTCGAGACATCAGTATCACGTTTCCCCCCTTGTCCCTGCCGGTTTAATCACAACGTCATCCAATCCACTTAACCATCGTAGGGCAACATGCTCCTCTTTATTGATATTGGGGGGTGCTGCTGGGTACACCAGCGCACGAATATCCCTCAATACTCTTTTATAAAATAAGTCAATGGCTGAACCAGCGGGCATAGGGGGGAGAAACGTGGACCTGACGCCACCCTGAAAAATAGACGCATCAGGTCTTTCAAGGCCTAATTCACCACATTCACCCTTTGCTAGAAAATTAATGCAATCTCTTCCTCATTGAATCATGTGAAAGTCTAAACAGGAAATGTGAACGGGCATCTCAACAGGTAATAAAGTTTGTTTCATAGCGGGGGAGTCCGAAAACATTTTTTTAGGAAGAGCTTTTGCACACTTTTATAAAGATCAATCTCAAGGTCGCCAGACTAAATTTTTTAACTAGGCTGATACAGCCTGGGGACAATTGATAGTCGGTGAGATTAGTAGCGACATTCGACATACTCAAACTATCGCTAAGTTCATCAATGTTAACTATTGTTTCCAGGAGACTTGTCCAGGAGATTTTCTGATTTATTTTGTTTTTTCTTTTCTTTTCTCCCCTGCCTCGTCTGATCCTTCTCCTAAAGGGGGGTTATTCAACTGTACATCCAACCTGGGAGTCCAAGATGCATCCAGACATCCTCCCCATAATGTTCCCACACCATTTCTTGGTGGTTTTTTCTATGAATTTGACCTTTTCCTGAGAACCAGGCACCCTTCCCTTTCAGAGCAGGTGCCTAGTTTAATGCTTCTGGGTTCTCCCATTGACTTATGATATTCAGGTGCTCTGCACGAGCACCCGAGCATCCCCGATGTGAGCACCCGGCCCAGCACCCGTGCATTCTGGATGCTCGATCAACACTAATATTGTAAACGGGAGAAAGTGAAGAAAAGATGGCACTGCTGCTACACCAATAGTCCCAGTCATGTGGGTCAAACATAGCCACTCAGTCACCACCAAGCTTGTAAGGAAGCTCAGCTTGTCAAATATATGCAAAGGAGGTAAAGCACAAGCTGCACCCAGCTTAAATGTCCATACTTTATTCATTCCATCTATGAACAAGGATCAGCGGGCTGCAGGGCGCACACATTAGGTATGTGGCTAGATGGTGGCAACGGCCAAGCTTTCACACCTCTCAGCGCTTCAGGCCATTATGGAGTTTGGACGCCCGAGGCGCACATTTGAGGCATCACCACGTAGCGTTGCCACAGCAACAAAATGACGCTACAATACAACTCCTAAAAACAACACATTGCAATGACAATAATGCAGGCTCATATACCAAATGCATTATATTCTAATACAGGGTAGATTAAGGATAAATGAAGGCTAAATTAAGGAAATACAGTTGTGTTCAAAATTATTCAACCCCCAATGCTGTAAAGGGTTTTAGGGAATTTAGTATACATTTGTAATTGTGTTCAGAATGAAATCTTACAAGGACTTTTTAAAGAATCAAATGCAACTAAAATGACATCAATTGTTTTTGTAATACAGTATTAAATGTTTTTTTTGTGATTTCTTCATTGACACAATTATTCAACCCCTTAAAGACTACCACTCTTAAGAACAGAGGTTCATTCAAGTGTTTTCGATCAGGTATTGAAAACAACTGTGAATGTCAAGGAGCAGCAATCAAGCATAATATGCACCAATTAGGCAGATTTAAAATGACTGTGATACTCAGCTCCTTCTAGACATTTACTGGTGTGTTTACAAACATGGTGAAGTCAAGAGAATGGTCCAGGAATAGAGATGAGCGAACACCTGGATGTTCGGGTTCGAGAGGTTCGGCCGAACTTCCGGAAAATGTCCGGGTTCGTGATCCGAACTCAACCCGAACTTCATCCCGAACCCGAACCCCATAGAAGTCAATGGGGACCCGAACTTTTGGGCACTAAAAAGCCTGTAAAAGACTCCCGAAAGGGCTAGAGGGCTGCAAAAGGCAGCAAATGTAGGTAAATCCCTGCAAACAAATGTAGATAGGGAAATGAATTAAAATAAAATAAAATAAATAAAAATTAACCAATATCAATTGGAGAGAGGTCCCACAGCAAGGAATCATGCGTCATATCATCCACCACTGGAGAAGGCCACTCATTTATTTGGGACCAGCACCCAGACAGAGGATACAGGTCCCACAGCAAGGAATCATGCTTCATATCAACCACCACCGGAGATGGCCACTCATGTATTTTGGACCAGCACCCAGACAGAGGATACAGGTCCCACAGCAAGGAATAAGGCGTCATATCAACCACCACCGGAGAAGGCCACTCATGTATTTTGGACCAGCACCCAGACAGAGGATACAGGTCCCACAGCAAGGAATCAGGCGTCATATCAACCACCACCGGAGAAGGCCACTCTCATTTATTTTGGACCAGCACCCAGACAGAGGAGAGAGGTCCCACATCAAGGAATCATGCGCCATATCAACCCACCACCGGAGAAGGCCACTCATTTATTTTGGACCAGCACCCAGACAGAGGATACAGGTCCCACAGCAAGGAATCATGCCTCATATCAACCACCAACGGAGAAGGCCACTCTCATTTATTTCGGCACCAGCACCCAGACAGAGGATACAGGTCCCACAGCAAGGAATCATGCCTCATATCAACCACCACCGGAGAAGGCCACTTCATTTATTTCGGCCCAGCACCCAGACAGAGGATACAGGTCCCACAGCAAGGAATCATGCGTCATATCAACCACCACCGGAGAAGGCCACTCTCATGTATTTTGGACCAGCACCCAGACAGAGGAGAGAGGTCCCACAGCAAGGAATCATGCGTCATATCAACCACCACCGGAGAAGGCCACTTCATTTATTTTGGACCAGCACCCAGACAGAGGAGAGAGGTCCCACAGCAAGGAATCATGCGTCATATCAACCACCAACGGAGAAGGCCACTCTCATTTATTTTGGACCAGCACCCAGACAGAGGATACAGGTCCCACAGCAAGGAATCATGCGTCATATCAACCACCACCGGAGAAGGCCACTTCATGTATTTTGGACCAGCACCCAGACAGAGGAGAGAGGTCCCACATCAAGGAATCATGCGTCATATCAACCACCACCGGAGAAGGCCACTTCATTTATTTTGGACCAGCACCCAGACAGAGGATACAGGTCCCACAGCAAGGAATCATGCGTCATATCAACCACCACCGGAGAAGGCCACTCTCATGTATTTTGGACCAGCACCCAGACAGAGGAGAGAGGTCCCACATCAAGGAATCAGGCGTCATATCAACCCCCACCGGAGAAGGCCACTCTCATTTATTTTGGACCAGCACCCAGACAGAGGAGATAGGTCCCACAGCAAGGAATCATGCCTCATATCAACCACCAACGGAGAAGGCCACTTCATTTATTTCGGCCCAGCACCCAGACAGAGGATACAGGTCCCACAGCAAGGAATCATGCGTCATATCAACCACCACCGGAGAAGGCCACTCTCATGTATTTTGGACCAGCACCCAGACAGAGGAGAGAGGTCCCACATCAAGGAATCATGCGTCATATCAACCCCCACCGGAGAAGGCCACTCATTTATTTTGGACCAGCACCCAGACAGAGGATACAGGTCCCACAGCAAGGAATCATGCGTCATATCAACCACCACCGGAGAAGGCCACTCTCATGTATTTTGGACCAGCACCCAGACAGAGGAGAGAGGTTTTCACAGCAGAGAATCATGCATTTAGATCACCCACCACAGGAGTAGGCCACCATTTAATGGGACCCCGGCAACCATGTCAGATGGCACAAACATCAGCTTCACATCACCCAGCACAAGAGAAGGCCACTTTGAGAGACTTTTGACCCTGCACCCAGACGGAGGAGAGAGGTTTTCACAACAGAGAATCATGCATTTAGATCACCCACCACAGGAGTAGGCCACCATTTAATGGGACCCCGGCAACCATGTCAGATGGCACAAACATCAGCTTCACATCACCCAGCACAAGAGAAGGCCACTTTGAGAGACTTTTACCCCTGCACCCAGACGGAGGAGAGAGTTCCCACAGCAGAGATTCAGGCATTTATATCAGCCAGAACAGGAGAAGGCCGCTTTCAGTGACTTAGGCCTTAGCACCGACACAGAGGAGACAGGTCAGATAGCACAAGCATCAGTTTCACATCAACCACCACAGGAGAAGGGCACTTTAGAGACTTTGACCCTGCACCCAGAAAGAGGAGAGAGGTCCCACAGCAGAGATTCAGGCATTTATATCAGCCAGCACAGGAGAAGGCCGCTTCAGTGACTTAGGCCTTAGCACCGACACAGAGGAGACAGGTCAGATAGCACAAGCATCAGTTTCACATCAACCACCACAGGAGAAGGGCACTTTTAGAGACTTTGACCCCTGCACCCAGAAAGAGGAGAGAGGTCCCACAGCAGAGATTCAGGCATTTATATCAGCCAGCACAGGAGAAGGCCGCTTTCAGTGACTTAGGCCTTAGCACCGACACAGAGGAGACAGGTCAGATAGCACAAGCATCAGTTTCACATCAACCACCACAGGAGAAGGGCACTTTTATAGTGTTGAGCGAACAGTTCGAGAATAGTTCGGGTTCGTACCGAATTTTGGGGTGTCCGTGACACGGACCCGAACCCGGACATTTTCAAAAAAGTTCGGGTTCGAGTTCGGAGTTCGGCATGTTCTCTCGGCGCATTTTGAAAGTACTATATAGCAGAATAGTACAGGCTTAAAGCTGAAATCGCATTGCGATTACAATTTTGAGCTACCGATCACCATGGGAACG
Source organism: Bufotes viridis (assembly GCA_033119425.1). NCBI lineage: Eukaryota > Metazoa > Chordata > Amphibia > Anura > Bufonidae > Bufotes > Bufotes viridis. The sequence goes on from CM065589.1 coordinate 467,480,370, forward strand.
CCTCCTCCAGTAGAATGTACTGTAGGATGTTTGAATTACGTTGAAATCGCAATGCGATTCTTATATATTTGCTTAATCGCATTGCGATTTCAACTTCTCAAATCCGACAGTACATTCTAGCATTTTTCCCATGGTGATGTAGACGCTCCATTAGCACGGAATCCGGCTGAAGCAGAAATCGCAATGCGATTCTTAGAACTCAAATAAATCGCATCACACTACACGTTCTAATTGCATTCGATTTTAACTTTACTGTTTGGTTTTGTATCGCGATAACACAAAAATTTGAATAATCGTGTGCGTGCTGTTCTAGCACGCAGTGTTAGCTCGTATCTCACTATTAAGTCCTAATCGCATTTGATGTTAACTTATGCATTTTTTTTTTTTTTGCCAGGCATCAGCAGTAAGTTAAAATAGAATGCGATGCCTGTCAAAAAAAGCATAAGTTAAAATCGAATGCGATTAGAACTTAAGAGTGGGATACGAATAGCACTAGTGTTGTTGAGCGCACATTTCGAGAATAGTTCCGGTCCGTACAGAATTTTGGGGTGTTCATGACACGACCCGAACCCGAACATTTTCATAAAAATTGGTTCGGTTTTGTAGTTCGTCATTTTTGTGGCGCATTTTGAAAGGCTGCAAAGCAGCCAATCAACATGCATCATACTACTTGCCCTAAGATGCCATCGCAGCCATGCCTACTATTGGCAAGGCTGTGATTGGCCAAGTGCAGCATGTGACTCAGCCTCTTTATAAGCTTGTGCGCACGTCAGCGATGTGCTCACTCCCGCTGTGATTAGACCAGGGATAGATGCAGCTGCTGTGAGGGCGAGATAGGCAGGGATAATTGAGGAAGAAAACCTGATAAGAAGTGAATGATCTAAACCTGTGCATCAGAACAACTCAGCTCAGCTGTTCACTGAAAGTTTATTTTTTTTTACACTGGCCAGATCGATTTTTACCGGCACATGTAACTGGGCTGACCGGCGGCGGCCATTTTGGGACCTGTGGTGCGCCAGCTCAAGCTGCCACAGAGTCCAAAGAACAGCTCCAAAGAATTGAAAAATCTACTCCTGTGACACAGAACAACAGCGATTCAGCTGCTCAGTCAAAGTCTATTTTTTTTCTGGCTGGGCAGACCATTTTCTGGCACATGTTACTGGGCTGATAGGCGGCGGCCATTTTGGGACTTGTGGTGCTACAGCAAAAGCTGCCACAGCGTCCACTAATCTCATGTAATAGTCGATTTTTTCATAGATATACTACATCAGGGGTTTGGCTGTGCTTGTGTCACCCCTACTAACTGCCAATATATTTAATATATCAGTGGTGAAACTGAAAGTAACCCACTTGGATAGCAAATCCCATGAATGTGCCGTTCCAGCTAGGCTAGCCAGTGTCACTACAGCCAGGTCCAATACTGTCAGCCAGAAATTAAATTTATTTATTTTTTGCCAGAAATATAAATTAAAAAAATCTTTCCCTGTAACAAACATAATTCTGGTGTTAGACCAGAAGAAGCACTCCTTCAGTAAATAATACTGTAAAAAGGTTTAGGCAATAATTCTCCCAGTGTGGGCAATTTATGTACCAAAACGAGCATTTTAAAATTCCGGTGTTCTGAAATACCAGCAGTCCTCTTGTAATTAATACCAGAAAAAGGCATTATAGTGTCCAGTGTTGTCATTTTGGTTCCAAAAGGCCAATTTAATCAATCTGGTGTTGGTGACACCCGAAATAGTAGGCCGCACGTTGTTACTCCTTTGAAAAGGAAATAGTTCTCCCACTGTGGGAATTCATTTAACATAAGTAGCATTTAAAAAATTCTGGTGTCCAATTTGCAGCAGTCCACTTGTAATTAATACCAGAAAAAGGCATTATAGTTAGTAATGAGCGGCAGGGGCAATATTCGAATCGTGATATTTCGCGAATATTTGAGCGAATATTCGCCATATATTCGAAAATTCGCAAATATCTTCCAGTGTGTGAATTTTGGGGCTAAAAATAATATATTTTATTGTGGTGCGAGTTGAATCGCAACAATGAGAAAACATTCTATTAAGGGACGAGGACGCGGTCATGGTGGGGTCCGTGGAGTCTCTGTTGCTGGCAGAGGACGTGGCCGTTCGGCCTCAGGCGCACAAAGTAGTGAACCAACTCCCTCAAGTAGCCGGCAGAATTTACAGCAATATTTGGTGGGGCCCAATGCCGTTATGAGGATGGTAAGGCCTGAGCAGGTACAGGCATTAGTCGATTGGGTGGCCGACAGTGCTTCCAGCACGTTCACCACATTGTCTTCCGCCCAGTCTTCTGCGGAAAGCGCACAGGTGGCACCGGAAAACCAAGCCCATCAGTCTGTCACATCACCCCCATGCATATCAGGGAAACTGTCCGAGCCTCAAGTTATGCAGCAGTCTCTTCTTCTGTTTGAAGACTCTGCTGGCAGGGGTTCCCAGGGGCGTCCACCTAGCCCTTCCCTAGCGGTGGAAGACATACCATGCACTGACGCACAACCACTTATGTATCCAGATGATGAGGACATGGGAATACCACCACAGCAGAGTGACCGAGTGTCTGATGATGACGAAACACAGGTGCCCACTGCCGCGTCTTATTGCAGTGTGCAGACTGAACAGGAGGAGGTCAGGGAGGAAGACTGGGTGGAAGACGATGCAGAGGACGATGAGGTCTTAGACCCCACATGGACTGAAGGTCGTGCCGCTGACTTAAATAGTTCAGAGGAAGAGGCAGTGGTGAGACCGAGACAACAGCGAAGCCAAAGAGGGAGCAGGGGGCAAAAGCAGAACACCCGCCGTCCCGAGAGTTCGCCTGCTATTGGCCAGCGCCAACAGGGACCCAGCACCCCAAAGGCATCTTCAAGGAGTTCCCTGGCATGGCACTTCTTCAAACAATGTGCTGAGGACAAGACCAGAGTGGTTTGCACGCTGTGCCATCAGACCCTGAGGCGAGGCATTAACGTTCTTAACCTGAGCACCACCTGCATGATCAGGCATCTACATGCAAAGCATGAACTGCAGTGGAGTGCACACCTCAAAAACAAGGAACCCGCTCAGGCTCCCTGCTCCCTCTAGCGCTGCTGCCTCGGCTTCCGCCTCGAGAGGAATGTTGCCACCTGCCGAGCAGCAAACAGAGGATGTGCCACCGACACCACCACCACCACCGCCACCGTCACCTTGCGTCTCCACTATTTCACACAGCAGCGTTCAGCTCTCCATCTCTCAAACCTTTGAGAGGAAGCGCAAATTCCCACCTAGTCACCCTCGAGCTCTTGGCCTGAATGCCAGCATTTCTAAACTACTGGCCTTTGAAATGCTGTCATTCCGGCTGGTGGACACAGACAGCTTCAAACAGCTGATGGCCATGGCTGTCCCCCAGTATGTGGTTCCCAGCCGCCACTACTTCTCCAAGACAGCCGTGCCTTCCCTGCACATGCAAGTGTCTGATAAAATCAAGTGTGCACTGCGCAACGCCATTTGTGCCAAGGTCCACCTAACCACAGATACGTGGACCAGTAAGCACGGCCAAGGACGCTATATCTCACTAACTGCACACTGGGTGAATGTAGTGGCGGCTGGGCCCCAGGCGGAGAGTTCCTTGGCGCACGTCCTTCCGCCACCTAGGATCGCAGGGCATCATTCTCTGCCTCCTGTAGCCTCCTCCTCCTACTCGGCTTCCTCCTGCACTGCTTCCACCAGCTCCTCCTGTCAGCCACACACCTTCACCACCAACTTCAGCACAGCCCGGGTAAACGTCAGCAGGCCATTCTGAAACTCTTATGTTTGGGGGACAGGCCCCACACCGCGCAGGAGTTGTGGCGGGGTATTGAACAACAGACGGACGAGTGGTTGCTGCCGGTGGGCCTCAAGCCAGGCCTGGTGGTATGCGATAATGGGCGAAATCTCGTGGCAGCTCTGGGACTAGCCGGTTTGACGCACATCCCTTGCCTGGCGCATGTGCTGAATTTGGTGGTGCAGAGGTTCATTCACCACTACCCCAACATGTCAGAGCTGCTGCATAAAGTGCGGGCCGTCTGTGCGCGCTTCCGGCGTTCACATCCTGCCGCTGCTCGCCTGTCTGCGCTACAGCGGAACTTCGGCCTTCCCGCTCACCGCCTCATATGCGACGTGCCCACCCGGTGGAACTCCACCTTGCACATGCTGGAGAGACTGTGCGAGCAGCAGCAGGCCATAGTGGAGTTTCAGCTGCAGCACGCTCGCGTCAGTCGTACTCGCGGAACGGCACCACTTCACCACCAATGATTGGGCCTCCATGCGAGACCTGTGTGCCCTGCTGCACTGCTTTGAGTACTCCACCAAAATGGCCAGTGGCGATGACACTGTTATCAGCGTTACAATACCAATTCTATGTCTCCTAGAGAAAACGCTTAGGGCAATGATGGAAGAGGAGGTGGCCCAGGTGGGAGGAGGAGGAGGAGGAGGGCTCGTTTCTAAGACTTTCAGGCCAGTCTGTTAGAAGTAGCTCAGAGGGAGGTTTTTTGAAGCAGCAGAGGGCAGGTTCACAAGTCGCCAGCCAAGGCACTCTAATGGAGGACGAGGAGGATGAGGAGGAGGTGGAGGAGGACGAGGATGAAGCAGGTTCACAGCAGGGTGGCAGCCCACACAGCTCAGGCCCATCACTAGTGCGTGGCTGGGGGATACGGTGGACGATGACGATACGCCTCCCACAGAGGACAGCTTGTCCTTACCTCTGGGGAGCCTGGCACACATGAGCGATTACATGCTGCAGTGCCTGCGCAACGACAGCAGAGTTGCCCACATTTTAACGTGTGCTGACTACTGGGTGGCCACCCTGCTGGATCCCCGGTACAAAGACAATGTGCCCACTTTACTTCCTGCACTGGAGCGTGATAGGAAGATGCGCGAGTACAAGCGCACGCTGGTAGACGCGCTCCTGAGAGCATTCCCAACTGTCACAGGGGAACAGGTGGAAGGCCAAGGCCAAGGCAGAGGAGGAGCTAGAGGTCGCCCACGCAGCAGTATCACGGCCAGCTCCTCTGAGGGCAGGGTTAGCATGGCAGAAATGTGGACAAGTTTTGTCTCCACGCCACAGCTAACTGCCCCACCACCTGATACGGAACGTGTTAGCAGGAGGCAGCATTTCACTAACATGGTTGAACAGTATGTCTGCACACCCCTCCACGTACTGACGGACGGTTCTGCCCCATTCAACTTCTGGGTTTCAAAATTGTCCACGTGGCCAGAGTTAGCATGTTATGCCTTGGAGGTGCTTTCCTGCCCGGCGGCCAGCGTTTTATCAGAACGCGTATTCAGCACGGCGGGGGCGTCATTACTGACAAGCGCAGCCGCCTGTCCACAGCCAATGTGGACAAGCTGACGTTCATAAAGATGAACCAGGCATGGATCCCACAGGACCTGTCCCTCCCTTGTGCAGAGTAGTCCTTAATAACTGCCTAAAACATGTCTTGTTGTACTACGGGCCACTTCTTTATTTAATACAAATTTTATGTAACCCACAGTTGAATGAAACTCTCCTCTGTCTGGGCGCCGGGCCTAACTAGATGAAAGTGGCCTGTTAAACTATCGGGTGACATAAAGCCATAACCTCTGCCATGCTACCTCTGTCCTCTGTCTGGGTGCTGAGGCCTAAGTCAAATAAAGCGGTCTTCTGCTGTGCTGGGGGATATGAAGCTAATCTCTGACCTCTCTCCTCTGTCTGGGTCCAAAGGCCTAAGTCACTGAAAGAGGCCTTCTCCTGTGGTGTGTGATATGATGCCTGAATTTGTGCTGTGGGACCTCTCTCCTCTTCCTGGGTGCAGGGGTCAAAGTATCTAAAAGTGTCCTTCTCTTGCGGTGGTTGATATGATGCCTGAATATGTGCTGTGGGGCCTCTCTCCTCTGTTTGGGTGAAGGGGTCAAAGTAACTTTATGGTGGCTTCTCCTGTGGTGGTTGATATTATGCCTGATTCTCTGCTGTGGAACCTCTCTCCTCTTCCTGGGTGCAGGGGTCAAAGTATCTAAAAGTGTCCTTCTCTTGCGGTGGTTGATATGATGCCTGAATTTGTGCTGTGGGACCTCTCTCCTCTGTCCTGGGTGCAGGGGTCAAAGTATCTAAATAGTGTCCTTCTCTTGCGGTGGTTGATATGATGCCTGAATATGTGCTGTGGGGCCTCTCTCCTCTGTTTGGGTGAAGGGGTCAAAGTAACTTTATGGTGGCTTCTCCTGTGGTGGTTGATATTATGCCTGATTCTCTGCTGTGGAACCTCTCTCCTCTTCCTGGGTGCAGGGGTCAAAGTATCTAAAAGTGTCCTTCTCTTGCGGTGGTTGATATGATGCCTGAATATGTGCTGTGTGGCCTCTCTCCTCTGTCTGGGTGAAGGGGTCAAAGTAACTAAATGGTGGCCTACTCCTGTGGTGGTTGATATGATGCCTGAATATGTGCTGTGGGGCCTCTCTCCTCTGTTTGGGTGAAGGGGTCAAAGTAACTTTATGGTGGCTTCTCCTGTGGTGGTTGATATTATGCCTGATTCTCTGCTGTGGAACCTCTCTCCTCTTCCTGGGTGCAGGGGTCAAAGTATCTAAAAGTGTCCTTCTCTTGCGGTGGTTGATATGATGCCTGAATATGTGCTGTGTGGCCTCTCTCTTCTGTCTGGGTGAAGGGGTCAAAGTAACTAAATGGTGGCCTACTCCTGTGGTGGTTGATATGATGCCTGATTCTCTGCTGTGGGACCTCTCTCCTTTGTCTGGGTGCTGGGGTCGAAATAATAGTAAGTGACCTTCTCCATTGGTGGGTGACTTGAAGCCTGATTCTGTGCTATGGGACCTCACTCCAATTAATATTGTTTAATTTTTATTTATTTTATGTTAACTCATCATTTCCCTATCTACATTTGTTTGCAGGGATTTACCTACATTTTGCTGCCTTTTGCAGCCCTCTAGCCCTTTCGGGTGTGTTTTACAGCCTTACCAAAAACCTTACCAGATCTAGCACATAAACCAGTTGAACTTGAAACCCTTGAAAGATTACAGTAATGAAAAATAATTATTAATATGGGCAACACTATCTGTACCCTTTGTTTCCAATCAAACAAAACGCAATAAATTTGATTTAACATTATAGTTTTATAAAATAATCTTTAACAAAATAGAATTATTTTTAACATAAATATATAAATAACCAAAAAAATTAGGGTAATTTTTTAATTTTTCTCTGCTCCTCCAGCAGATCATCGATGTCCTTAAGATGAGCCTCCTCCATGGCTCGCATTTGGTGGGAGAACTGCATCTTGAGCTGCCTCATCTTCCTGGTTTGCTGCTCCCTGAACTGCTGCATTCGCAGCTGGTGCTTCCTTCGCATTGTTTTTATTTTTTTAACATGATGTTGTCAGCTGTAAAATAAATGAAATAAAATTTGGAAATGTACATTAAAATACAATCATTAATTGTTATATAAAGCTGAGATGATATTTTTTTCTTGAAATCTGTTATATATTGGTTTAGGTAGGATTAATAATAGTTCCTTTTAGTTTTGGGTTATTGACTTAGTAGTTACGTTAATGGTTTTGATGTTGATCAATTACTTTTTAGTGTTTATTTTTTATATTACTGTTATGTGTTGTACTTTATTTGTTGCCTGTTTTATTATATTTTCTTCATTTAAAAAAATAATATAGTTTGTTAAAATATATTCTTACAAAAATTTATATATTGCATGCTTGTTATATCGTACTTCCAAAAATGTATGTGTCAGTTAGATACGTTATGGAAATCAGTACTCCCACCCGTAACATTAGCTTTCTGGGACACTGAATAAATAAAAATATCCACATCATCCATTTACCTTCTTGTCGGGGGTAGTGACCATCTCCTCTTCTGCCTCCTCAGAGTCATCACCCTCCTCCACTGCAGCAGGTGGGCTATAGGCCCGATAGCCTGATGGCCCTGCCTCTTCCTGCTCCTCCTCGTCCAAGTGGTCTGTCTCCTCCTCCACCTCCACCGCCTTCTTCTTTTTAGAGAGCTTGGCTCTCACTTTGGGAAGCGGAGCATCTGTAATGATGATGACCAAATTTTTAAAAATGCCAAGATAAACAAGTAACGCCAAATTACAGTTAAAGGTACACAAATTAATCTATGGTAGTGTCTGGATGGCATAATAATTAACTACACCTATCTTTCTTCTCCTTTTGGCTTAGATCAAGTGTAGTATCATCAGTGTCTGCCTTGACCTGCCGGACCAGGACCCTGTGGGTAGCCCCTGCACTCTGCCTTTGAGCATCATTGATTAAGTTCAGCTTCAACTCACTGCTGCTATTGGGTGTTGGGCCACTCCCCAGGGAACAAGAGTGATTCGAGTCTATGACTTCATTTGGGCATGTGGCCTAATTGTCCTGATCGATGCTTGTTGTCTACACTCTTCCAGACGTGCGAGGAGTTTGGACAAGCTTCAGGGGCCAAAGTCAACTGTGTAAAGTCAAAAAACATATGTGGCCAGAAAGAGGTCTCATATTGCCACCTTTAGCACCCTTTCCCATCAGTTCAACACCACTGTACTAAGTGATTTATTGTAAAGGGTTAAAATACTTATTTCTCTCACCAACATATTGTTATCTATCTGCTCAGTTATGCAAATAAGTATTGTACCTGGAAAAGATTTATCTCGGATCTTAGTGATCAGATCCATCCTGTGGCGCTTCAGATCTGACCACTTTTTAGAATCGCATCCTTCCGATGAGTGCACCCATGCTTCTGCCACAGATGGAAAGCATTCGCACTATGGCCTGCTTTTCGCCCCTTGACCTTCTGCGGTTGTACCCCTTCTCCAACATTTCCTGCAAGATAACAATTAAATCATGTAATCCCACAGTTCTAAAATACAATTATTAGTTATCATAGTCATAAGAACCATCCAAAATAACATTTAATATCAAAACAGTCAAAGAGTAGAACATCGCCATCCCTTTAAAAGTGACTTGAACATTGCCGCCCCTTTAAAAGTGACTTGAACACTGCAGCCCCTTTAAAAGTGACTTGAACATCGCCATCCCTTTAAAACTGACTTGAACATCGCCAATTCGCCATCCCTTTAAAAGTGACTTGAACATTGCCGCCCCTTTAAAAGTGACTTGAACACTGCAGCCCCTTTAAAAGTGACTTGAACATCGCCATCCCTTTAAAACTGACTTGAACATCGCCATCCCTTTAAAAGTGACTTGAACATTGCGATCCCTTTAAAAGTGACTTGAATATTGCCGCCCCTTTAAAAGTCACTTGAACATCGCCATCCCTTTAAAAGTGACTTGAACATTGCGATCCCTTTAAAAGTGACTTGAATATTGCCGCCCCTTTAAAAGTGACTTGAACATCGCCATCCCTTTAAAAGTGACTTGAACATCGTCATCCCTTTAAAAGTGACTTGAACATTGCCACCCCTTTAACAGTGTCTTTCACTAATCACTCATGTAGTTGTGCAGTCTGCTAAAGCCTGTGATGAGTTTATGTCACCAAGCAGTAGGACATGTGACAGTGTAAGGCAGTTATGAGATCAGTGAAGGCCTGCAGGCTTCTTGGCTAATAAAAATCATTAATAAGTTTAAATCACATTACTGCATTACACACTAACTAAGTTCAATTACTTACAGTTATTAAGAAATCCAGCTCTTCTTTAGAGAAATTACTTTTCGCCATAATCGCTGGGACAGTCACCAATCTCCACTCTCGTCTCTCTCGATCCGATCCGAGGTAACGCACACACGTACAGACGCACGTACACGATTCTTGAATAGTTGTATTATCGCGATAATAAAACTAACAGTGTAAAGTTGACTGTATTGCTCTAAGTTATATTCGCGTACGAATGTAACTTCTATTACAGCACACCAATACTAAGTTCTATTCGAACGCGATTGCAACTTTGGAACTTATAGTGGTGTACGATTTTAAAAGTTGAGTACTAAAAAGTTGGAATCGCAATGCGATTCTTATGTATTTGCTTAATCGCATTGCGATTACAACTTTGAGCTACCGATCACCATGGAACGCCTCCTCCAGTAGAATGTACTGTCGGATGTGAGAATTAAGTTGAAATCGCAATGCGATTATTATATATCTGCTTAATCGCATTGCCGTTTCAACATAGCATTGCTAAATAATTCCATCCATATTCGTTAACTTACTGACTCAGTAAGTTAACGATATGGATGGAATTATTTAGCAATGCTAAGTTGAAATCGCAATGCGATTAAGCTAATATATAAGAATCGCATTGCGATTTCAACTTAATTCTCAGATCCGACAGTACATTCTACTGGAGGAGGCGTTCCATGGTGATCGTTAGCTCAAAGTTGTAATCGCAATGCGTTTATTGCGGTATATTATCCCTCTGGGTGTCTTTTACAGCCTTTTTAGTGCCCAAAAGTTCTGGTCCCTATTGACTTCTATGGGGTTCGGGTTCGGGATGAAGTTCGGGTTGAGTTCGGATCACGAACCCGGACATTTTCCGGAAGTTCGGCCGAACCTCTCGAACCCGAACATCCAGGTGTTCGCTCATCTCTAGCCGTCATGGCCATCTTGATCACGTGAGATTTACAACATTTTATTCTATCATTGCAAATGTACCGACACTCCATTCTGTCCCAATATCATAGATGGCAGAATGAAAAACTTTGTTTCATGAAAATGAGTTAGCCTTATTGATCAACAAAGGAGTTGGATGGGAATTTTAAAAAGGGGGAAGTCAGTATAAAAGTAGAAATAAAAATTTAGATATTTTAGAAAGTAACTACAATTATGATGATCATCAGACTCATTTCCTTTTTATATTTTAGAGTAGCTATTAGTATTCCTTTGAGATGTGAAAAGGTTCTTCCTACCAGCAGTTACTACTGCTTTACATCAGATTTAACTCACAAAGAACATCTACAAATAATTACAGTCCATCAGACCAATTACAACAATTCAATATTCCGTAGGTCCACCAAAGTCATTAAGAATTAAGCACTCCATACAGTATTAGAGATGAGCGAACTGAAGCTGACAAAGTCGAATTCGTTCCGAATTTCAGGAATAATTTGATTCTCAACTAATACAAATGTCCTCATGCTTCGTGGTAATGAATCACAACTTTTAATAAAATGGCAGATATAATGGTGGCTAGCTACACGTGTGAGGACATAGGGAAAGGAACTCTGGGAAGGCGGGATGACCCATAATGCCATGCATGCAGCCAACCAGCAGCCAGCCAGCCCTTTGCTGTCACAGGCCCTATACATACGGCGGCCATCTTAGATTTTGCCATTCACCAGTATACTTTGTTCAGGGAAAGACGTGTATGCAGGCGCTAGGGAGACCGTGAAAGAACAACTAATTGTTTAAAATAAAAAGCAAACAAGCGATTCACTAGTGCAGGGAAAGGATAGTGAGAGGAATCATTTCAGAGGCAGGAAGAGATAGGGAGAATCATAGGAAAAACTTCATTGTGCAGGGAAACATTACTTGGGGATCCAGATAGTCTCATAATTCAGCTCTGTCATTCCAGAAATTAGTTATTGGGGTGCAAGTGCTATGTTGAAAAGCCTGTAGTGGTTTATATCTGTGGAAAAAGAGAAATATATACTCTGATTCTCTGTTCACTGCAGCTATATATGGTGAAAGCGTTTAGTGCCCTATTATAGTACAATATCAGAAAAATAAACGCAGTTCACATTTGGTGTTATTAGCACTAAAAGCGTTTATTACCAGTTCAGTACAACCCGAGAAAATTATACGTTGTTGACATTTTCGTGTTATTTGCGCAAAATGTGTATATTGCCAGTTTAGTACAACCCAAGAAAAATATACGCTGTTGACATTTTGGTGTTATTTGCGCTAAAAGCGTATATTGCCAGTTCAGTACGACCCATGAAAAATATACCGTGTTCATATTTGGGTGTTATTAGCACTAAAATCGTTTATTGCCAGTTCAGTACAACCCAAGAAAAATATACGCTTTTGACATTTTGGTGTTATTTGTGCTAAAAGAGCATATTGCCAGTTCAGTACAACCCGTGAAAACTATACCCTGTTCACATTTTGGTGTTATTTGCACTAAAAGCCTATATTGCTAGGAGTAGGAGTACACCTCCTAAAAAAATATACCCTGTTCACATTTGGGTGTTATTTGAGCTATAAGCAAATATTGCCAGTTCAGTACAACCCGTGAAAAATATAAGCTGTTGACATTTTGGTGTGATTTGCGCTAAAAGCGTATATTGCCAGTTCAGTACAACCCGTAAAAAATATACCCTGTTGACATTTGGGTGTTATTTGCGCTAATAGCGTTTTTTGGCATATTTCTAGAGAAAAGAGAAAAATACACACCGTTGACATTTGTTGTTTTTTGCGCTAAAAGCGTATATCGCCAGTTCAGTACAACCCGTGAAAAATATATGCTGTTGACATTTGTTGTTATTTGCGCTAAAAGCGTATATTGCCATTTCTGTACAACCTGAGAAAAATATACCAGTTCACATTTGGGTGTTATTAGCACTAAAATCGTTTATTACCAGTTCAGTACAACCCAAGAAAAATATACCCTGTTGACATTTTGGTGTTATTTGCGCTAAAAGAGTTTTTTGGCATATTTCAAGAGAAAAAGAGAAAAATACACACTGTTGACATTTGCTGTTATTTGCGCTAAAAGCGTATATTGCCATTTCTGTACAACCTGAGAAAAATATACCAGTTCACATTTGGGTGTTATTTGCACTATAAGCATTTTTTGTCATATTTCTAGAGAAAAAGCAAAAAATACACACTGTTGACATTTTGGTGTTATTTGCGCTAAAAGCGTATATTGCCAGTTTAGTACAACCCATATAAACTGTACCCTGTTCACATTTTGGTGTTATTTGCGTTAAAAGCCTATATTGCCAGTTCAGTACGCCTCCTGAAAAATATACCCTGTTCACATTTGGGTGTTATTTGCGCTTTAAGCGTATATTGCCAGTTCAGTACAACCCGTAAGAAATATAAGCTATTGACATTTTGGTGTTATTTGTGCTAAAAGCGTATATATTGCCAGTTCAGTACAACACCTAAAAAATATACCCTGTTGACATCTGGGTGTTATTTGCGCTAATAGCGTTTTTCGGCATATTTCTAGAAAAAAAGAGAAAAATACACACCGTTGACATTTGCTGTTATTTGCTCTAAAAGCGTATATCGCCAGTTTAGTACAACCCATTAAAAATATATGCTGTTGATATTTTGTTGTTATTTGCGCTAAAAGCGTTATTGTCATATTTCTAGAGAAAAAGAGAAAAATACACACAGTTGACATTTGTTATTATTTGCGCTAAAAGTGTATATTTCCATTTCAGTACAACCTGAGAAAAATATACCAGTTCACATTTGGGTGTTATTTGCATTATAAGCGTTTTTTTGTCATATTTCTAGAGAAAAAGCAAAAAATACACAATGTTGACATTTTGGTGTTATTTGCGCTAAAAGCGTATATTGCCAGTTCAGTACAACCCGTGAAAAATATACCCTGTTGAAATTTGGTGGTTATTTGCGCTAAAAACGTTTTTTGGCATATTTCTAGAGAAAAAGCGAAAAATACACAATGTTGACATTTGTTGTTATTTGTGCTAAAAGCGTATATTGCCAGTTCAGTACAACCCATGAAAAATATACCCTGTTGACATTTTGCAGGCAGTCAAAGCTCCACCGACTAAGCAGAAGGGAGCTCTCTGTTGTTCCCATCGTCTGCTGGTCCTAATGCTCCTACTCCTCCTCCTTCTACTCCTCGTCAGTAGTGTTGAGCGAACAGTTCGAGCATAGTTCACAAAAGTTCGGGTTCATTGTTCGGAGATTTCTATTGCGCATTTTGAAAGCCTGCAAAGCAGCCAATCAACATGCGTCATATTACTTGCCCCAAGAGGTCGTCACAGCCATGCCTACTATTGGCATGGCTGTGATTGGCCAAGTGCAGCATGTGACCCAGGCTCTATTTAACTGGAGTCACGGAGCGCTGCACGTCACTCTGCTCTGATTAGTGTAGGGATAGGACGCAGCTTCTGTGAGGGCGAAATAGGCAGGGATAAAGAAGTGAATGATCTACCTTTCTACACCTGTGCATCAGAACAACTCAGCTGAGCTGTTCACTGAAAGTCACTATTTTGTTGAGACTGTCCAGAGCGATTTTTACTGGCACATGTATGCCAGCACAAGATGCCACAAAGTCCATTAATCCATCAATAGTAGGTTTTTTTTCTATATCCTACATCAGGGGCTTGGCTGTGCTTATTTTGTCACCCCTAGTAACTCAGGAAAGATTTTTCTATATATTATTGAGTGGTTAAACTGAAATTCACTTAAATAGCAATCCCCTGATCTGGTGTTCCAGCTAGGCTAGCCAGCCAAGTGTAAAACTGTCAGCCATAATAAAAAAAAAATTCTGGGTTTGAAATTTAATTTCCAAAAAGCAATCCCCTGATTCTGGTGTTCCAGCTGTGGCTAGCCAAATGTAAAACTGTCAGCCAAAATATATATATTTTTTCTGGGGTTGAAATTTAATTGCCAAAAAGCAATCCCCTGAATCTGGTGTTCCAGCTGTGGCTAGCCAAGTGTAATACTGTCTGCTGTCTGGCAAAGAATACATTTTTCCAAGAATCTGGTGTTCCAGCGGTGACTGGATAATTTCCCTAGTGTCCGTCAAAGGATAGATTTTGTTCTGTGGCGAAATACAGTTACAAAAATAAAAATACAGTAAATCTGGTGTTCCAGTTGTTACAGGCCTAGTTTAAATCTGTCCGTAAAAGGGTATATTTCCTTCTGTGGTGAAATTTAATTGCTAAAATAGCAATTCCAAAAATCTAGTGTTCCAGCAGTTGCAGGCCTATTTGAAATCTGTCCGTAAAAGGGTATATTTCTTTCTATGGTGAAATTTAATTGCTAAAATAGCAATTCCATAAATCTAGTGTTCCAGTTGTTGCAGGCCTTGTTTAAATCTGTCCGTAAAAGGGTATATTTCTTTCTGTGGTGAAATTTAATAGTTGAAATAGCAATTCCAGAAATCAAGTGTTCCAGTTGTTGCAGGCCTTGTTTAAATCTGTCCGTAAAAGGGTATATTTCTTTCTGTGGTGAAATATAATTGCTAAAATAGCAATTCCATAAATCTAGTGTTCCAGGAGTTGCAGGCCAATTTGAAATCTGTCCGTAAAAGGATACATTTCATCCAGGGCCTAAATACTAGGCCTACAATTGATATTCCCCAAAATCAGTGGTTACTGCTGTGCCTGGATTAGTGTAATACGGTACATAAATAACTAGGCAGATAGTGTAAGGTGCCTTTAAAAAAAGGCCTGAATTTGACATGTTCACATTGGGCCAAATATCATTTTTCTAATTGTGGTGCTTGATGAACCGCAACAATGAGGAAAACATCTAGTAAGGGACGTGGACGCGGTCGTGGTGGTGTCAGTGTACCCTCTGGTGCTGGGAGAGGACGTGGCCATTCTGCCGCAGCCACACGTCCTAGTGAACCAACCACCTCAGGTTCTAGTACCTGCCAGAATTTACAGCGATATTTGGTGGGGCCCAATGCCGTTCAAAGGATGATAAGGCCTGAGCAGGTACAGGCGCTAGTCAATTGGGTGGCCGACAGTGGATCCAGAACGTTCACAACATTATCTCCCACCCAGTCTTCTGCAGAAAGCGCCCAGATGGTTCCTGTAAACCAAGCCCATCATTCTGTCACATCACCCCCATGCATATCAGGGAAACTGTCTGAGCCTCAAGTTATGCAGCAGTCTCTTATGCTGTTTGAACAGTCTGCTGGCAGGGTTTCCCAAGGGCAGCCACTTAGCCCTTCCCCGGTGGTGGAAGACATAGCATGCACTGACGCACAACCACTCATGTTTCCTGATGATGAGGACATGGGAATACCACCTCATCAGAGTCAGCGAGTCTCTGATGATGACGAAACACAGGAAGACTGTGTGGAAGACGATGCAGGGGACGATGAGGTCCTAGACCCCACATGGAATGAAGGTTGTGCCACAGACTTTCATAGTTCAGAGGAAGAGGCAGTGGTGAGACTGAGCCAACAGCGAAGAAAAAGAGGGAGCAGGGGGCAAAAGCAGAACAGCCGCCGCCAAGAGAGTTTGCCTGCTACTGGCCAGCGCCACCACGAACCCAGCACCCCAAAGGCAGCTTCAAGGAGTTCCCTGGCATGGCACTTCTTGAAACAATGTGCTGACGACAAGACCCGAGTGGTTTGCACGCTGTGCCATCAGAGCCTGAAGCGAGGCATTAACGTTCTGAACCTTAGCACAACCTGCATGACAAGGCATCTACATGCAAAGCAGGAACTGCAGTGGAGTAAACACCTTAAAAACTCACACAGGCTTCCCCTGCTCTCTCTTCTGCTGCTGCCTCGGCCTCTTCCTCCGCCTTGGGAGGAATGTTGCCACCTGCCGCCCTCCAAACAGAGGATGTGCCACCGACACCACCACCTGCTTCACCAAGCATCTCCACCATTAGTGATGAGTGGGAGGTACCATATTCGAATTCGCGATATATCGCGAATATTCGAATGTATATTCGTAATATATTCGCCGAAATCGAATATTCACCATTATTACACTAATCGCGCTGATATGCGAATATTTTTCGCATATGTGAATATTTTATGCGAATTGAACTTCTTATATAAATGCATATCTCCTAATGGCTTGCAAACATGAACGAATACTAAAAATACTAAAAATTACCATATTTTTTTTTATTAACAATCAGAATACTTACTTAGAAGTGTTTAACTTCATATTCTGTTCATTGGTGAAAAATTTTTTTCGCATTGCGCATCCAACTTGGAGCTGTATCAATATAGGCAACTTTCCTATTGCAAATGCATTTTTGAATTTGCGAATAGAATATAGCGATATATTTGCATTCACCATATTCGTTAATTCGAACAAGCCAATTGTATTCGTAGTTCTGTAGCTGTACAACGCGACTTTAATGCGACTAATTTCCATATAAACATTCGTATGCGTACAGATGTTATTGTTCAAGTTAGGTGGCAATAACAACTCATTCGTATGTGCTCGTGCGCGCTTTTGTGCGCGTGTTATGCGCATGTTCGTGCGCATGCACACGCGCACATACAGGCGTGGCTTCTTCCTGGGAGCTGTTCCAACACGTTTTCTTGTTGTGCATGCGATCCATGCGAATAAAGATGGTGGGCAGCAACTTTACAAGAGAGGAGGAAGATATCCTGATTACAGTAAGTTATTGAACATTACATTACAGCTATAAGTACATGTGACGCTTGTAACATTCAAATGTATGTTTATGGAGATAAAACATTCTCACATTTTTACAATACATCTAAAATCTAATTTCACATAGTTTGCTTACTGCAGTGCTTACATAGAAATGATTTGTGGAAACAAGTATTGTTGGCATTCAAAAACAATACTTATTGCCCCAAATCATTAATATCTACTGATCTCTTATATATATAAAAATGAGTTTCTGTCTGTTATTTATGGCCGACGAAACGACTGGACCGATCTTCACTAAGTTTGGCAGACGGGTACATCAGGTGTCTGGGAAGGTTTTAGACTGGGGCTCAGCTCTATAGGACGTATTATTTCTGAGATATTCCCCCAAAATGACCTGCATTAGCAAAAACAAGCTCCCATCTGCCATCCACACGTCACATGTCCCTTATGAGCCAGTAGAAGCTGGCATGTCCCCAGGTTGCCATAACAAGTGATCACGGGTTTCAATAGTTTTCAGGTCCTTAAATGTTCATTTATATCATGTATGACGACAAAACTACACTGCTACATGCATGGGGGCAGGGGCCACTATTAAAGGGGCGGGCATTGTGGAGTTCACTGTCATTAACCCCTTAACGCAAAATGCTGTGCATGCACGGCTAGATGATCGGGCGGGTGCAGGAGCTGCGCCTGACCAATCACTGCAGGGGTACGGCAGTCCCTGATAGCCAGGCCCCTGCTGTATCCGCCGGCATCGCTGTTTACAGCGATGCTGGCGGATTAAACCCTTCTATGTCGCGGTCAGCGCTGACTGCAACATAGAAGTGTTTTGCGGTTAGTGAACGAAGCGCATCGGGTCCCCGTGCTGCTGTGACGGGGACGCGATGTGTGAGAAGGCAGACTGATGCCGTGCAGAGGCTGCCCAATGCCTTGCATGGCATCGGGACCTGCCTTCTACGGGTGCCCAGGGGATCCTGATGCCGGAAATCCGTTGCTGATGGCAAGCAACAGCAAAAAATACATACAGTGGAAGATGCCAGCCAGTATTTGCTATGGTTATGTTTTTGATTGTTCTCCACATTATCGTTATCGTATGTAGGATGGTTATTGTGGTACTTGTAGTCCATTGCTGGCATCTTCAATTGTATGCATTTTTGCTGTTGATCGCCATCAGCAACGGACTACAAGTGCAGGATGTGCTCCCTATATATATATGCACGACCGCATGTGGGTTCGAGCATATCCTGCTTGTTAAACACCACACCACGTTTTCTAATGGTTAAAAAAATGGATAGCAGATAAATCTATATATGATTCACATTGCACATCTAATCTTCCGCCTCACACAATATACCCACACTATATACCCACCACTACATACCACCAGACCCCCCTCAAACCCACACCACCTTTGACCACCCCCACCCCCAACACACACACATACACAGTCTATAGCAGGCATTCTCAAACTGTGGCCCTCCAGCTGTTGTAAAACTACAACTCCCATTATGCCCCACTATAGGATGATAGCTGTAGGATGTCATGGAATGATGTGATTTTTAGTTTGGAAAAAGCAGGAGGGCCGAAGTTTCCTGCAGGGCCGCAGTTTCCTGGAGGGCCGTAGTTTGAGGATGCCTAGTATATAGATTCTAATAAGTGTCCCGTTGGCCAGGAGAAGTAATGTTTGACATTCAGTATTTGCTGGTTCATTTAGCGTTAGCCAGGGTGCACCACGGGAGGCGAACCAGCCTTACACCCTGTACCGTCGCTTCACTAGACGGGTACATCTCTTCTCAGATGGCCAATATCCAATATCTCATAATACACACACAAACAATTTCAACACAATCCCAGATTTAAAAAAATAAGATTAGGCGACTTTCACATTAGCGGCAGGGGAGTACGTCTGACTATTCCAGCGGGATGAACAGCCTGTCGGATGTGTACTGCCGCTAGTTCTCCCACGCTTCGTCCCTATTGACTATAATGGTGGCGGGGCGGCGGTACAGCAGCAGCAATGCAGCGCACGGCGAGAGACAGTCTAACTGAAAGATCTGCATGTCATATTTTAAGCCCGGGAACCTCTCGCCATGCGCTGCCTTAGCCATAGACACCAACATTTATTAATCATCTCAACCACCAAACCAAAAATTATTAGTGTTTGAAAGTGAAATATTAGATTTAAAGTTACCGTTATAAAATCTGATTATATGCTTTTTTTTTATACTGCAGCGCATGTTGGAGAAGGGGTATGACCTCACCCGCTCCCATGAAGAGAAGGTGGCCATTGTGCGTAGGCTTGCCTATGAGCTCTGGACGGAGTTCAGAAAAACACCTGCGTCTGCCATTTAAAAAAATGGTCAGATTTAAAACGGAGGCACGCGGAAAGAATCCGCAAAATACGGGACGAGAAATGCCCAGGTATAATGATTACTGAGTGTTGGAATAAAGATACAAAAGTAATGTAAAGCATCTGTACATTTTTGTTTTTAGATTTGTTCCTAAAAGTAGTAAAATTTGTTATTATAGGTGTTCCTTTGCCTGCAGTCAGGCGCAGGCCTCCCAGACAGCAGCAGGTGTGGGAGGTCTCTGCGTCAGAGGAGGAGGAGGAGGAGGAGGCCGGACCCTCAGGGCATCTTCATGCCCCTAGCCCCCAGAGGAGTCAGAGGCAGGAGCGGAGGGTGGACCCTCACCCCAACCCGCCTCACCCCTCAAGTTGGTGATAACGGGGACGAGGAGGAGGAGGAGGAAGAAGAAGAGGAGGAGCTCATCACCACCCCCACAAGGAGAGTAAGTATGTGCTGTGGCTGTTTTCACTCACTCACTGTTCACACACACACGTGTCAGTTTACTCTTCACTCTTCACTACACACTTTTTGGAGCAAACAATAGGCTTGTTAAAGCTTTACTAATAATCTTTCTTGAGCCCACACATATCGGAGAACCTTTAGTCCCACACTTTAAAGTTCGGTACAAGCGGGATAACAAAGAAGTACTATCTCAACACTCTTTACAGTCTTCCAGAGGTCTGGTTCCCCTCTAGGATTGTTCTGCGCTCCAATCGCCTAGCCAAACTGTACTTTACCAGCCTTTTTAACCACAATCTTATGAAAACCGCAAGATGTAGTACGGGTGTGACCTGTCCCACCCAATGTCTCTGACTATTAAAACCCAGGCCCAAAATAATTTCTAAAGAAAACCTCCCTGAAACCAATAGTTACAGGTGTACTGATTCACCAAGGTATACATTCCCATTGAGACATACCGAGCAGCCATGATTATTCCCCAAACTCAGACCAGATATTGTTGTTGTCAACCCAAATAAACGGGTATATTTTGGGGGCACCCCAAAGTGGGCGGAGATACCATTGGCCAATGAAAATGTAGCTATTTTCTATACGCTACTCCTCCCACAGTTTTAGGAGTACAATTAACAAACTTTGCTTGTGCTTTGTTAACCGATCCCCCGTCCGGGCCCCTGGAGCGGCCCCCAGAGACCCCATTTTGTCCAATCGACTTTCATAGGAAAACTATTAGGTTTTGTCACTCCTTCAGCTTTCAAGTTAAAGTCACCAAACTTGTGTCACTTATTCATGGGGTCACCCTGAAAATTTGTGTCAAATTTGGGGACATTAAAAAGTGGGCAGAGCCACAAACAACCAAACAAATTTTCACTGATGACTTCAGTGTGAAAACGTTAAAAGCTGTCATTCCCACGATATTTAAGCCAGGGTCCCCAAACTTGGCACTGTGGGTTACTAGGTGACTGGGATTAAAATTTATAAAAAGTGGGTGGAGTCTACACTGCCCAATCAAATTTCAGGCATTTGTTTAAAGGTGGGAAATCAAACTGCCGCTGCTCTTAGACTTTTATTGTCACAGTCTTCAAACTTTGCAAAGTTGGTCACTGGAGGACTGGGATTAAAATTCAAAAAGTGGGTGGAGCCACCAACAGCCAATCAGATTTTAAGCCAACATCATGTGGTTTCTTCAGAAACGACACCGTCTATTTTATTTATTGTTTTTATTTTTTACAGTATTAAAACAAATGGATTTAAAAATCCAGAAGATGCGTATGGAGCAACAGGCTGAAATGAAGGCCTTCCGGGAGCATCATCTCCGAAAGATGCGGGAGATGAAGCTCCAGTTCTCGGATGGCATGAGAAAAATGGAGGAGAAGAATGCCAAAGGACGTGGGGATTTACAAAAGATGGTGAAAGATATGAGGGCATTGTCCTAATAACATCTTTGCTATAGTTTTATTTTATTTTTTTGTAATTATATAGTTTATTTTATTTTATTTTTTATTAAAAACTTTAAAGTTTTCATTACAAATGGTTCAACATTTATTTTTTAGTGAAGGCCCATAGAGTACATTCCCAAACTAATCAGTATCCTGACATACAGCATCCGCAGGTATATAGAAATAGGGTAGTATGAGGCCTACACATAACTCAAATGGATCACGATAGTAGTAGTCATTGGTAATGGTTGTGTATTAAATATTAAGTACAAAGCAAAGCATTCTAATAGTCCAGAGTTACATTCAAAATACATTTTTGGTTAATTTCCTAGTAACTAAATTATTTTATGTAGTAAGATAAATTTCAAATTATCGTGAATAATAAATGTATTTTTCATCAAACAATTAACTACTAAAATACAAAACTTGAACAGAGTAATAATACCTACAAAAACCTTGTTTGATTTATAAAATTAGCAAAATTATAAACTTTTACTAATTCAAAAATTTCTTTACAATCTTATTATCAGAAATATAAAACAAAAAAAAAGGAACAATGTTGGAACAATAAAATGGTAGGGGTAAGAACTAACCAGCATGGTTCTTCGATAGCGTCCAATTTTTAATAATTTGCATGTTGTAGCATTGCTTCCGCCGTACACATAGAAACATATGATTGATTACATGACTATGATTATATGAATTCTCTAACCGGTGACATGTCTCCAAGAACATCATATAGTACACAGTTTATACTTAAAATCTTAAAGCAGTGGTTATATATAATTAGCATGTGCAAATCCTTATTACATAATTGCCAATAAGTGACATAAACAAGAAAAGTACCTATACATATTTACATGTTGCTACATGGCTCCATTCACAAAACCGGATTTCCACACGGATGAGTATAACGCCAGTCACACCCAACCATGTAGAGAGGTCAACACGGAAGTCAGCCATCCCTCCCAGAATGACAGACAACACCGTGTTGGATCCTAAATCCGTGTGACAACAAAAAAAAATAAAAATAAATATATAAATTTTCGTAGGTTCATCAATCAGTCCTGTACAATGCCAACTGCACAAGACCTTTTGACAAGGGAAGGCCACATGCGGTCCACACCGTGCTAAAGCGTGAACCACAACATAGCCACCCCAAACCACACTTAATTTAAAATAAAAATAACAAAATAAAGTAAAATCATTTCATTTTGTGAATGAAGCCAAACAACGCTAGATAAAATGTCTTTTTAAAAAGATTATTTAATTTAATATTTTTATGTCGAAATATTGACAATACATAAAGAAGCTGAGCACATGCGAGAATACTGAAACATGCAAACCAGGTTAAGAGAATTCATAATTCTATACTTGTTAAAGTGCAAAAGATAAAACCAGGTCCATGATGGTTGTCTACACACGATCAGGACATACAGCATCTAGAGTTAACACAGTACTAGAATGCTGACTCATAAGTTTACATTTGTAACTAGGCAGAATAACGCCAGGCACTGGCAGGTAAGCACACTTCCAGTTTATAATACAAAATTAAATAACCCAATCGAAAATTTACTTTAAAAAAAGTGTGAAGGTCTGGACTCTATGATTATTCCCTGTGCGATCAAATGTCACTAAAAATTTTCATGAATTGCAGCAGCATCATCAACGGCAGGATTTAGGGAGTGGTGTATTATCAGGGCAACATGTAGCTAGGCCCGATTCGGCTTCACAGGCAGCAGCAGACGTTATGTTAACCACTTAAGCCCCCCTAGCTTAAACACCCTTAATGACCAGGCCACTTTTTACAATTCCGCACTACACTACTTTCACCGTTTATTGTTCCGTCATGCAACTTACCACCCAAATGAATTTTACCTCCTTTTCTTCTCACTAATAGAGCTTTCATTTGGTGGTATTTCATTGTTGCTGACATTTTTACTTTTTTTGCCATTAATACAAATTTAATGATATTTTTGCAAAAAAATGACATTTTTCACTTTCTGTTGTAAAATTTTTCAAAAAACTACATTTCTATATAAATTTTTCTCTAAATTTATTGTTCTACATGTCTTTGATAAAAAAGTCCAATAAGTGTATATTTATTGGTTTGGGTAAAAGTTATAGCGTTTACAAACTATGGTGCAAAAAGTGAATTTCTGCATTTTGAAGCAGCTCTGACATTCTGAGCGCCTGTCATGTTTCTTCAGGTGCTAGAATGTCAGGATAGTATAAATACCCCCAAATCACACCATTTTAGAAAGAAGACACCCCAAAGTATTCACGGAGGGGCATGGTGAGTTCATGTATCATTTCATTTTTTTCACAAGTTAGCGGAAAATGACACTTTCTGAGAAAAAAAAAAAAAGTTTCAATTTCTGCTAACTTCTGGCAAAAAAAAGAAATCTCAGACGGACTCACTATGCCCCTCAGTGAATACCTTGGGGTGTCTACTTTCCGAAAAGGGTCATTTGTGGGGTGTGTTTACTGTTCTGGCATTTTGGGCGGGGCTAATTGTGAGTCGCCATGTAAAACCTAAAGGTACTCGTTGAATTTGGGCTCTTTGCACTCCAGGCTGCAAAAGTGTCACTTATGTGGTATCGCCGTACTCAGGAGAAGTAGGGCAATGTGTTTAGGGTGTATTTTTACATATACCCATGTTGGGTGAGAGAAATATCTCTGTAAACTGACAACTTTGTATAAAATTTTTAAAAGTTGTCGTTTACAGAGATATTTTTCACACACAGTATAGGTATATATAAAAATACACCCCAAAGCACATTGCCCTACTTCTCCTGAGTACGGCGATACCACATGTGTGACACTTTTTGCAGCCTGGGTGCAAAGGGCCCTAAAACCAATGAGTACCTTTAGGATTTCACAGGGCATTTTTACGCATTTGGATTCCAGACTTCTTCTCACGCTTTAGGGGCCCCTAAAATGCCAGGACAGTATAAATACCCCACATGTGACCCCATTTTAGAAAGAAGACACCCTAAGGTATTCCGTGAGGGGTATGGTGAGTTCATGTAAAATTTTATTTTTGTCACAAGTTAGTGGAATATGAGACTTTGTAAAAACAAAATAAAAATAAAAAATATATCAATTTCCGCTAACTTGTGCCAAAAATAAAAATTCTGTGAACTCGCCATGCCTCTCACGGAATACCTTGGGTGTCTTCTTTCCAAAATGGGGTCACATGTGGGGCATTTATACTCACCTGGCATTTTAGGGGCCCCTAAAGCGTGAGAATCCAAATGCGTAAAAATGGCCTGTGAAATCCTAAAGGTACTCATTGGTTTTAGGGCCCTTTGCGATCTTGGCTGCAAAGTGTCACTCATGTGGTATCGCCGTACCAGAGAAGTAGGGCAATGTGTTTGGGGTGTATTTTTACATATACCCATGCTGGCGCTTGAGAAATATTGCTGTAAACGACAACTTTTACATTTTTTTATTCAAAGTTGTCAATTTACAGAGATATTTCTCACACAAAGTATGGGTATATGTAAAAATATACCCCAAAACACATTGCCCTACTTCTCCTGAGTACGGCGATACCACATGAGTGACACTTTTTGCAGTCAAGATGCGCAAAGGGGCCCTAAAACCAATGAGTACCTTTTAGGAGGGCATTTTTACGCATTTTTCTTCTCACGCTTTAGGGCCCCTAAAATGCCAGGGCAGTATAAATACCCCACGTGTGACCCCATTTTGGAAAGAAGACACCCCAAGGTATTCTGTGAGGGGCATGGCGAGTTCATAGAAGATTTTTTTTTGGCACAAGTTAGCGGAAATTGATTTTTTATTGTTTTTCTCATAAAGTCTACCTTTCTGCTAACTTTTGACAAAAAGTAAAATTTTTCATGGACTCACTATGCCCTCAGCGAATACCTTGGGGTGTCTTCTTTCCAAAATGGGGTCATTTGTGGGGTGTTTGTACTGTTCTGGCATTTTGGGCGGGCTAAATTGTGAGCAGCCATGTAAATCCTAAAGGTACTGTTGGAATTTGGGCCCCTTTGCGACCCAGGCTGTAGAAAGTGTCACTCATGTGGTATCGTCAGCATCAGGAGAAGTAGGCAATGTGTTTGGGTGTATTTTTACATATACCCATGCTGAGTGAGAGAAATATCTCTGTAAATTGACAACTTTGAATAAAAAATTTAAAAAGTTGTCATTTACAGTGATATTTCTCACACACAGTATGGGTATATGTAAAATACACCCCAAAACACATTGCCCTACTTCTCCTGAGTTCGGCGATACCACATGAGTGACACTTTTTGCAGCCAAGATGCGCAAAGGGGCCCTAAAACCAATGTGTACCTTTAGGATTTCACAGGCCATTTTTACGCATTTGGATTCTCACACTTTAGGACCCCTAAAATGCCAGGGCAGTATAAATACCCCACATGTGACCCCATTGTGGAAAGAAGACACCCCAAGGTATTCCGTGAGGGGTATGGCGAGTTCACAGAAAAAAAAATTTGGCACAAGTTAGCGGAAATTGATTTTTTTTTTTTTTTTTTACAGTCTCATATTCCACTAACTTGTGACAAAAATAATATTTTACATGAACTCCCCATACCCCTCACGGAATACCTTGGGGAGTCTTCTTTCTAAAATGGGGTCACATGTGGGGTATTTATACTGCCCTGGCATTTGAGGGTCTCCGCAATCATTACACGTATGGCCAGCATTAGGAGTTTCTGCGATTCTCCGTATATTGAGCATACGGGTAATGAGATTTTTTCCCGCTCAGCCTCTGGGCTGAAAAGAAAAATGAACGGCACAGATTTTTTCATTCGCATCAATCAATGTGGATGAAAAAATCTCTGCCAAAAATGTGCAAAAAACAAACGGCACAGATTTTTTCATTCGCATCGATCAATGTGGATGAATAAATCTCTGCCAAAAATGTGCAAAAAAAGTAGTAAGGCCCCATTCACACGTCCGCAAAAATTCTGCGGAATAGATGCCGACCCATTCAGTGTGAATGGGGCTGGCGGTGATGCGGAGAGCACACTATGCGCCGCCGCATCAGCATTTGCGGAGCTGCGGCCGCAAACTTCCGGGTTTCGGCCCCCAAGCATCCGGCCGCAGCTCCGCAAAAAGATAGAGCATGTCCTATTCTTGTCCGCACTGCGGACAAGAAAAGGCATTTTCTATATAGTTCTGGCAATGTGCGGATCCGCAAAATGCGGAAAGCACATTGCTGGTGTCCGTGTTTTATGGATCCGTGGATCCATGGATCCGCAAAACACATACGGACGTCTGAATGAGTCTTACAGGGGGTAATTAGTGTCAGGGGGTGACAGGGGGTGACATGGGGTGATCGGGGTTAATCAGGGGTTAATCAGTAACGGGGTGGGGGGTGGGGGGATGGGTGGGGGTCTGTGTGGTGTTTTGGTGCACTTACAAAGTTCTTTGGTGGTCCCAAGCAAAAGGGACCACCAAAGGAACGATCAGCAAGCA
Source organism: Bufotes viridis (assembly GCA_033119425.1). Taxonomy (NCBI): domain Eukaryota; kingdom Metazoa; phylum Chordata; class Amphibia; order Anura; family Bufonidae; genus Bufotes; species Bufotes viridis. The sequence continues at coordinate 467,507,351 of CM065589.1, forward strand.
TATCAGACGCTGTTAACAAAACAGCGTCTGATATGCCATTTTTTTGACTTCTACAGCCTGCCAGCGCACGATCAGCGCTGGCAGGCTGTAGCTTACCTTCTCCTCGACGTGATCCTGTGAACGCACAGCACGCCGCTGCTCACAGGAAATCTCGCCTCGCGAGATGACGCGCGGGCGCGCCAACGAGGAACAGACCGACCGCCCGCAGGACGCAATCCTGCGTGAGGCGGTCGGCAAGAAGTTAAAAGGATCAAATGTAAGTCAACTTTTTCATGACATGCAGCAGCATCAACGGCAGGATTTAGGGAGTGGTGTATTATCAGCGCAACATGTAGCTAGGCCCGATTCGGCTTCACAGGCAGCAGCAGACATTATGTTAAAAGGATCAAATGTAAGTCAAATTTTTCATGACATGCAGCAGCATCAACGGCAGGATTTAGGGAGTGGTGTATTATCAGGCCAACATGTAGCTAGGCCCGATTCGGCTTCACAGGCAGTAGCAGACGTTATGTTAAAAGGATCAAATGTAGGTCAAATTTTTTCATGACATGCAGCAGCATCAACGGCAGGATTTAGGGAGTGGTGTATTATCAGGCCAACATGTAGCTAGGTCCGATTCGGCTTCACAGGCAGCAGAAGACGTTATGTTAAAAGGATCAAATGTAAGTCAACTTTTTCATGACATGCAGCAGCATCAACGGCAGGATTTAGGAGTGGTGTATTATCAGGCCAACATGTAGCTAGGCCCGATTCCGCTTCACAGGCAGCAGCAGACGCTATGTTAAAAGTATCAAATGTAAGTCAACTTTTTCATGACATGCAGCATCATCAACGGCAGGATTTAGGGAGTGGTGTATTATCAGGGCAACATGTAGCTAGGCTCGATTCGGCTTCACAGGCAGCAGCATACGTTATGTTAAAAGGATCAAATGTAAGTCAAATTTTTCATGACATGCAGCAGCATCAACGGCAGGATTTAGGGAGTGGTGTATTATCAGCGCAACATGTAGCTAGGCCCGATTCGGCTTCACAGGCAGCAGCAGACGTTATGTTAAAAGGATCAAATGTAAGTCAACTTTTTCATGACATGCAGCAGCATCAACGGCAGGATTTAGGGAGTGGTGTATTATCAGGCCAACATGTAGCTAGGCCCGATTCGGCTTCACAGGCAGCAGCAGACGTTATGTTAAAAGGATCAAATGTAAGTCAAATTTTTCATGACATGCAGCAGCATCAACGGCAGGATTTAGGGAGTGGTGTATTATCAGGCCAACATGTAGCTAGGCCCGATTCGGCTTCACAGGCAGCAGCAGACGTTATGTTAAAAGGATCAAATGTAAGTCAACTTTTTCATGACATGCAGCAGCATCAACGGCAGGATTTAGGGAGTGGTGTATTATCAGGCCAACATGTAGCTAGGCCCGATTCCGCTTCACAGGCAGCAGCAGACGTTATGTTAAAAGTGATCAAATGTAAGTCAACTTTTTCATGACATGCAGCATCATCAACGGCAGGATTTAGGGAGTGGTGTATTATCAGGGCAACATGTAGCTAGGCTCGATTCGGCTTCACAGGCAGCAGCATACGTTATGTTAAAAGGATCAAATGTAAGTCAACTTTTTCATGACATGCAGCAGCATCAACGGCAGGATTTAGGAGTGGTGTATTATCAGCGCAACATGTAGCTAGGCCCGATTCGGCTTCACAGGCAGCAGCAGACGTTATGTTAAAAGGATCAAATGTAAGTCAACTTTTTCATGACATGCAGCAGCATCAACGGCAGGATTTAGGGAGTGGTGTATTATCAGGCCAACATGTAGCTAGGCCCGATTCGGCTTCACAGGCAGTAGCAGACTTTATGTTAAAAGGATCAAATGTAGGTCAAATTTTTCATGACATGCAGCAGCATCAACGGCAGGATTTAGGGAGTGGTGTATTATCAGGCCAACATGTAGCTAGGCCCGATTCGGCTTCACAGGCAGCAGAAGACGTTATGTTAAAAGGATCAAATGTAAGTCAACTTTTTCATGACATGCAGCAGCATCAACGGCAGGATTTAGGGAGTGGTGTATTATCAGGCCAACATGTAGCTAGGCCCGATTCGGCTTCACAGGCAGCAGCAGACGTTATGTTAAAAGTATCAAATGTAAGTCAACTTTTTCATGACATGCAGCATCATCAACGGCAGGATTTAGGGAGTGGTGTATTATCAGGGCAACATGTAGCTAGGCTCAATTCGGCTTCACAGGCAGCAGCATACGTTATGTTAAAAAGGATCAAATGTAAGTCAACTTTTTCATGACATGCAGCAGCATCAACGGCAGGATTTAGGAGTGGTGTATTATCAGGCCAACATGTAGCTAGGCCCGATTCCGCTTCACAGGCAGCAGCAGACGTTATGTTAAAAGTATCAAATGTAAGTCAACTTTTTCATGACATGCAGCATCATCAACGGCAGGATTTAGGAGTGTTGTATCATCAGGCCAACATGTAGCTAGGCCCGATTCGGCTTCACAGGCAGCAGCAGACGTTATGTTAAAAGGATCAAATGTAAGTCAAATTTTCCATGACATGCAGCAGCATCAACGGCAGGATTTAGGAGTGGTGTATTATCAGGCCAACATGTAGCTAGGCCCGATTCGGCTTCACAGGCAGCAGAATACGTTATGTTAAAAGTATCAAATGTAAATCAAATTTTTCATGACATGCAGCAGCATCAACGGCAGTGGGATCAACGGCAGTGTGGCGGAACCAACCTGGCCAATGGGTGCTTGAGAAGCCTTGTTGCCAGCTTCTTGATCTTGACCCAGGGCCATGAAGTCACTGCCGATCCAGGACTCATTCATCTTAATGAATGTGAGTCTGTCCACGGAGTCTGTGGACAGACGGGTCCGCTTGTCCGTGACCACCCCACCTGCCGCGCTGAATGCCCGCTCAGACAGTACGCTGGAGGGAGGGCAAGATAGTAACTCCAGCGCATACTGAGCGAGCTCACGGCAGGTGTCCAGCCTGGCAACCCAGTACTCCATGGGGTCGTCGGTGGTCATGCTGTCAGAAGCACCGACCGACCCCATGTAGTCTGCCACCATGTGGGCCAGCCGCTGGTGGTGACTGATGCTGCTGCTGCTGGTGGTACTGGGTCGCGCAGACTGGTAGAAGAGCCTCATCTCACCCAGAAGGTCACCTGCTCGGCTGGTGCTGCTGGTGCTGCTAGTGCCAGCCGCCTGCTGGGTGAGATGGGCGGGGAGAACTGGAGCTTGAGGCCGAGGGTTTGCCTCTTCCAGCCGGGGTGGATAAGACAGGCCCGCAATTTTTCGAGACGGGCCTGCCTCCGGCTGGCTGGGATGAACTGCTCCAGTTTCCCCTTGCAGCGAGGGTCTAAAAGGGTGGCCAACCAAATGTCTTCCCTCTCCTTAAAATTTTTGATCCGGGGTCCTCCGGAGGCATCGCAGCATATGGGCAGCCATGGGGAAGAGCACAGCCCGCTGTGACTCTTCACGACTGCCCGGTCCTCCTGCTGCTCATGCTGCTGTTCCCGGTCGGAGATGCCCCACCCCGGACTAATGGTGCCCCAGTACCAGCTCTCCTCCTGACCAGGCCCAGACTCCTGGACGTACACTGATTCCTCCTCATCCTCCTCGCCCTGGGCCTGGTCCTGGTGGAGCAAGGCCGCCTCATCTTGCTCCACCAAGGCACTCTCCCCAGCTTCGAAAGCAGGCGATCTAGTGTCCTGTCCAGCAGGAACACTAGGGGAGCACGTCATTCAGACCGACATGCCCGCGCTGACCATCTTTGTCGCCTGCTCGAATGGGGCCAGCACGTGGCAGACCTGTTGTATCTGCCCCCACTCCGCATTGGTGATGTAGGGGAGTGGGTGTGATGGCTCTGAAGTGCCTAGGTCCAGCAGGTATTCCTCACCGCCCGTCGCTGCTCCCACAACCTCTCCAGCATGTGGAGGGTGGAGTTCCACCGCGTCACACTGTCCACAATCAGCCTGTGGTGGGGCAGGCTGTTGTCCCTCTGTAGTTTGGACAGGGACGCGGCGGCAGTTGGGGAGCGCCTGAAGTGGCTGGCAATCCTACGTACCTCAGCACAATGTCACTCAACCCTGGGTACGTACGAAGGAACTTCTGTACCACTAGGTTGAGGACATGTGCCATGCAGGGCACGTGGGTCAGACTGCCGGCATGAAGGGCGGCGAGTAGGTTGCTGCCGTTGTCACAGACAACCATACCTGCTTGGAGCCTTCGGGTGTCAGCCACTTCTGAACCTGAGCCTGTAGTGCGGACAGAACATCAGGTCCAGTGTGTCTCCGGTCCCCTAAGCTCACAAGCTGGAGCACGGCCTGGCAGCGGACGTGCCCCACACTTGCGTAGCAACGGGGACGCTTGCTGGGGGCTCAGCAGCTGTGGAGACAGTGGCTTGCGGGAGAGCAGCAGTTCTCCCCTGGACACCCCGGGGCGGCACCACAAAATCAGATGCCGCCAATCCCTCCCCGGCTCCTCGGAGGGACACCCAATGGGCTGTGAAGCTTATATAGCGTCCCTGCCCATGCCTGCTGGTCCAGGCATCCATTGTGAGATGCACCCTGTCGCTGACAGCATGATCCAGCGACAGGGATACATTCCGCACAATGTGCTGGTGAAGGGCAGGGACGCCGGTCCTGGCAAAGTAATGGCGGCTGGGGACACGCCATCTGGGTTGGGCCTGCTCCAACATCTGCCTAAATGGATTGCTATCCACCAGATTGTAAGGCAGCAGATGTTGGGCGATAACCCTTGTCAGGAGCCCATTGAGTGAACGCACGCGACGGTCCCCGGGGGCGTAGGGCGTGGTGCGTTCAAAAGCATCTGCAATAGATGGCTGGCGCTGGACGGCAGAGGAGGGTGCAGTGGAGGCAGAGGTATGGCTGCCGGTACCAGTACCTCTATTAGAGGGAGTGGGAATGAGTTGGTGGAACGGGTTGGGGTGGCTGCAGTACAGTGGCAGGAGCTGCTGTCTCCCGCACACTGCTGGTGGCGCTGCTGCTTTGACCACCCCGCATCTGTTCCCACTCCCGCCAGTGGTTGACTCGGATGTGCTGGTTGAGGGCCGTGGTACCCAGCCGAGCCATAGATCTCCCTCTCCTCACCGTGGCATTGCACAGCTTACAAATGCCAACTGTGACATCATCTGCTGCCAGGGTGAAGTAAGCCCAAACAGGCGACTTCCGCACCGACCTCCTGTCAGATGGAGTGGTGCTGGCTTGCGCCTGTTCGGGCTCAGGTGCGCACAGGTGGAGCTGGCTGCTGCTGCCTACTCCTGCTGCCATTACCAGTGGAGCCCCTGACACTGGGCTCCCTGGTGACCTGGCGCACCATTTGCCTCGGGTGCCTACCTTCATCGGTGCTGCCGTCACCTGACAAAGGAGGTGGCACCCATTCGGGGTCACCCTCCTCTTCACCCCCTGATATGTCAGACCCAAGGCCAACCTGTGGTGGACTGACGGGAACAGCTGACATGGAGCCCCTGACCGGGCTCCGCTGTCCCTTGCTGGCGCCTGGATCTGAATAGGTGCAGGGGTTGTGTGGCTAACACCACCTGCACCAGTTGGAAGGGATCTCATAGGGGATTTATAGGCCCCTCCTCCTCCTCATCCCCAATCCCTTCCAACAGGTCCTGCCCATCCACAGGGCTGAACAGTATTTCCGCCTCCTGCATTGCCTCCCCAAGATGTCCCTCTCAGTCTCAAACTCTTCAAACATGAGAGGGGACAATTCTTGGGAGCTGGGGGTTGGTTCTACAGGAGGCGGTGTGCTGCAGTTGCTGGCAGCCGGGGCAGAGGACTCCGTGGCACTCGAATCGGCCACGATAGCCAAGACAGCCTCTGCATCCTGGGAAGTTATGGGCCGGCTGCCACTTGTGAAAAAGTCACGGATCAGGCGGACACCCCTGCCACCTGCGCCTGCCTGTCCGTGGCTTGATGAGCGGCCCCGTGCTGGGAGTGGTCCAGCGCGGGAACCAACTCCCTGTTACCCCGACCACGCCCACGACTGCCTGCACTCATACTGGGGATTAGGGGAAAACTTTATTGGGGTGGGGACGATGGGTGAAAAAAGAAAGGACGAAAACTGTAACACACGACACTAAACACGTAAAGCTATCAAACCTAAGACTAAACTAACACACAGAGACAAAATTTTTTTTTTTTTTTTTAACGGAGGACTGACAAAACTACACTAAACACAAAAAACGTAAAACTTTAAAAACTTTATATTTTTTTTTACCTAAGACAGACACTAACTGACACAGAGACTAAAAACGTTTTTTCTTAACGGACTGACTAACAAAACTACACTAAATGCAAAACACTTAAAACGTACACTCAATATTTAACCTGACACAAACAGTAACTGACACACAGAGACTACAAGACGGGTTTTTTTAACGTAAGACAGAAAAACTACACTAAACACGTAAACCTATAAACTTTTTTTTGAAGTTTTTTTGTTTTTAAACCTGAGACAGACACTGACACACAGACAAAAAAAAAAGTTTTTTTTTTTAACGGAGGACAGACAGAACTAGACTAAACAAAGAACATATAAAACTTAAATTTTTTTTTTTCTTAAACTAAACACAGCCACTAACTTAGACTAAAACACTTTTTAAAATTAACAAACAATGGAAAAAAAAAAAAACTAATACACTAACTGGACGGACACTAACTGACAGACAAAACAGACAGATAGACCCTCACACTATATCAGTAACTAACCTAAACTACACCCTGCCCTGAAAAATCTAAACTTTAGTATTCCCTAACTGTAGCCCTAATACCTAACCTAAACTATCAAGCACTATCTATCTATCTATCTATCTATCTATCTATCTATCAGCTACCTACCTAACTCGATGCCCTACACTTAACCCTGCACTGAACCCTATCTGCTACACTAGGCTCTAACACTAACTATATTTTTCTCCTAACTCTACTAAACTACTAAACTATCTCAAATTATTTCGACCCTATCAGCTATAAAACTAAACTACACTATTCCCTAATCACTACTTGAAACTAACTAACTAGAATATTATAAATTAAATCGAGATTATATAAAACGCACAGCAGACAAAATAACACAGCTCCAAGCTCCAACAAATCCAACACCACAAAATGGCTGCTGGGTGATGTCAGTCACTTATATAGTGAAGGGGTAGTCTAGTTTCCTATTGGTTGCTTGGGATGTTGCTAAATTATGACAAAGCCTTCTCATTGGCTATTCAAGCTAGGAGAAGGGAGGGAAAATGATAATGATGAGTCACCTCATTCATTGTAGAGAAAAAAATAATTAAAAATTCGCATGGAGAATATATCACTATATTCTACATATTCGAAAATTCAAACAAACAAAACCTGTACGAAAATAGCTTGATGCCCCTAAGCAGTTACAAAAATGCAAATATTGCATTCTAAATGACTCTAATTACTGAATACTGATGTATAATTTTCCTCTTTACTGTATTTTTATGTTATGCGAAAATTCGGCAATTACATATGCGCGTGAATCGGATCGCATAAGGGCAGTATACAATTAGGTTGGCTTGTTGGGTCGAATATAGAGAAAATAGCCAATATACTACTATATTCGCAATATTCGTCTATTCGAGTATACCAACCAACCCTCTGAGGAACCCAGATCCAAGTTTAATTTGCGATGCGAACATATGCGCGCATTGAGAATTAACGTCAGAGTTGAGTTGATGGATTCCCATTTACAATGAAAACATGATTCCTTCCTGCTTAACTTGCTTGTGGCCCAATGACTCATTGGCCCACAAGAAGGAAGCAGGGACAAGTCCTGTTTTCGCTTTTCAGATATTGGAAAATGGCGAATATTCGAATTAGCGAATATATAGCATCATATTCTAAATATTTGCGAATTCTCGAAGTTGCGATATTCGCGATAAAATTTTGCAATTCGAATATTCGCGCTCAACAGTATCCACCATGTCACACGGCAGCGCTCTCCATCTCACAAACCTTGGAGAGAAAGCGTAAATTCCCACCAAGCCACCCTCGAGCCCTGGGCCTGAATGCCAGCATTTCTAAACTCCTGGCCTTTGAAATGCTGTCATTCAGGCTGGTGGACACAGACAGCTTCAAACAGCTGATGTCCATGGCTGTCCCACAGTATGTTGTTCCCAGCCGCCACTACTTCTCCAAGACAGCCGTGCCTTCCCAGCACAACCAAGTATCCGATAAAATCAAGTGTGCACTGCGCAACGCCATCTGTGGCAAGGTCCACCTAACCACAAATACGTGGACCAGTAAGCACGGCCAGGGATGCTTTACCTCCCTAACTGAACATTGGGTAAAAGTAGCGGCGGCTGGGCCCGAGACAAAGAGAGGTTTGGCGCATGTCCTTCCACCACCGAGGATCGCAGGGCCTTAATCTGCACACTTAGTAAATGTAGTGGCGGCTGGGCCCGAGACAAAGAGAGGTTTGGCGCATGTCCTTCCACCACTGAGGATCGCAGTGCATTAATCTGCACACTGGGTAAATGTAGTGGCGGCTGGGCCCCAGGCGGAGAGTTCCTTGGCGCACGTCCTTCCGTCGCCAAGGATAGCAGGGCATCATTCTTTGCCTCCTGTAGCCTCCTCCTCCTACTCGGCTTTCTCCTTCTCTGCTTCCACCAGCTCATCCAGTCAGCCACACACCTTCACCACCAACTTCAGCACAGCCCGGGTAAACTTCAGCAGTCCATTCTGAAACTCATATGTTTGGGGGACAGGCCCCACAACGCGCAGGAGTTGTGGCGGGGTATTGAACAACAGACCGATGAGTGGTTTCTGCCGGTGGGCCTCAAGCCCGGCCTGGTGGTTTGCGATAATGGCCGAAATCTCGTGGCAGCTCTGGGACTAGCCAGTTTGACGCACATCCCTTGCCTGGCGCATGTGCTGAATTTGGTGGTGCAGAAGTTCATTCACAACTACCCCGACATGTCAGAGCTGCTGCATAAAGTGCGGGCCGTCTGTGCTCGCTCCGGCGTTCACATCCTGCCGCTGCTCGCCTGTCTGCGCTACAGCGGAACTTCGGCGATCCCGCTCACCGCCTTATATGCGACGTGCCCACCAGGTGGAACTCCACCTTGCACATGCTGGAGAGACTGTGCGAGCAGCAGCAGGCCATAGTGGAGTCTCAGCTACAGCACGCACGCGTCAGTCGCACAGCGGAAAAGCACCACTTCACAACCAATGATTGGGCCTCCATGCGAGACCTGTGTGCCCTGTTGCGCTGTTTCGAGTACTCCACCAACATGGCCAGTGGCGATGCCACTGTTATCAGCGTTACAATACCACTTCTATGTCTCCTTGAGAAAACGCTTAGGACGATGATGGAAGAGGAGGTGGCCCAGGAGGAGGAGGAGGAGGAGAATGAGGGGTCATTTTTAGCACTTTCAGGCCAGTATATTAGAAGTGGCTCAGAGGGAGTTTTTTTGCAACAGCAGAGGCCAGGTACAAATGTGGCCAGCCAGGGCCCACTACTGGAGGACGAGGAGAATGAGGAGGAGGTGGAGGAGGATGAGGATGAAGCAGGTTCACAGCAGGGTGGCACCAGACACAGCTCAGGCCCATCACTGGTGCGTGGCTGGGGGGATACGGAGGACGATGACGATACACCTCCCACAGAGGACAGCTTGTCCTTACCTCTGGGAAGCCTGGCACACATGAGCGACTACATGCTGCAGTACCTGCGCAACGACAGCAGAGTTGCCCACATTTTAACGTGTGCGGACTACTGGGTTGCCACCCTGCTGGATCCCCGGTACAAAGACAATGTGCTCACCTTACTTCCTGCACTGAAGCGTGAGAGGAAGATGCGCGAGTACAAACGCACGCTGGTAGAGGCGCTCCTGAGAGCATTACCAAATGTCACAGGGGAACAGGTGGAAGCCCAAGGCGAAGGCAGAGGAGGAGCAAGAGGTCGCCAACGCAGCTGTGCCATGGCCAGCTCCTCTGAGGGCAGGGTTAGCATGGCAGAAATGTGGAAAGTTTTGTCTCCACGCCACAGCTAACTGCACCACCACCTGATACGGAACATGTTAGCAGGAGGAAGCATTTCACTAACATGGTTGAACAGTACGTCTGCACACCCCTCCATGTACTGACTGATGGTTCAACCACATTAAACTTCTGGGTCTCCAAATTGTCCACGTGGCCAGAGTTAGCATTTTATGCTTTGGTGGTGCTGGCCTTATTCCTTGCTGTGTGACCTGTCTCCTCTGTCTGGGTGCTTGGGCCTAAAAAACTCAAAGGGGCCTTCTCCAGTGGTGGGTGATATGAATCTTGATTCTGTGCTATGGGACCTCTCTCCTTTGTCTGGGTGCTGGGGCCTAAATAACTGGACCAATCAATTAATTAATCATAGGTGCCTAAAACATAACCTTTATTGACATTTTTGATAAAAGCCTAATGTGTATTATCAATGTATAGTTATACCAACAATCACAATAACAATAATATTGAGAGACAATGAACCTGCCCCTAATTCAAGGGGTATTCACTAAAGATTGGGTGGTGAGGGAATAGGGGAGGAAAACTGGGTCTATGGCCCTCAGACCTCTCCCTATTACAAATTCCTCTCCTTTTATGGCACCTCCTGGATTCCCTAAATCACTTGCCCTGACGGTGCAGGACTGCCCAGTTTCATCATGAATGGGGTTCAGGGGTGAGGAGACCCTTACACAAGTATGTGGTTCAAATGTCTCACCTAAAAAACAGTGTGCTAAATCTTAGCCTCACTTAATAAATCATGTGCTCACGGAGGCAACTGCACCGTTGTCCTCCTAAATATAGATGCAACACAGCCCGACGCGTTTCCCTGGCCTTTCGGTCAGTTCATCAGGGGAGATAAGATACAGTCACAATAGAATAATAAACGATAAAGTGCTCAACTTCAACAGTGCACAATCACATTAACCAGATAATTTAGCTTAAGTAGAAGGCTCATTTCCAGCCTGTCATCTGGCAAGCGGGGCCATACAGTCCTTATGGCAATACCCGGCTGGTGGAAGGGCCGCGTGTGGCGGCAACAGCTTCTTGTATCCGCCTCTGATGCCGGTTTTAAATGCACTCATAGCGGGCGGGGTTAGCATCGCATCCCGATCACGTGAGCCGCCGCGTCACCCCGACGTCACGTGGGGGTCACGTGGCCGCAGGTCCTGCAGGGCACGTTAAGATCGGGAGAACTTCTGCGTATGAAATGATATGGGAAGACTTCGATATAAGGAGTCAGCCCCTCATTCACAGAAGAATCGCTGCTCACGGTGTAGGTTCATATTTGCTACCGCTCGTTTTTTATATATATATATCCATTGGACCGTAGGCCTTTAAGGTCCAACTTAGATAGGATAATAAATATATATAAATATATAATAGGCAGTGATGGGAGTTACGTCTAAATAAACGTCCCATCAAAAATAAATGGCATTTTGGCTGGGATGGAGACAGGGATTATCTCTTATAGCAAAAATATATGTGGTGATATGAATAGTTATCACTCGGACTCCTACCAGGAAATCAAGGCAGGACACAAATCGACAGAAGGCACCCCTTCTGCATCACTAATGTACTGGCATTTAGGATGGGAGCTGCGCAGGTTTACAGGGCTGGGCACCTAGGTGACCCTACCAAACTGTCCTATTATATGAAAGGAACGAAGGACAGTTGTTCATTGAGGCCTTTTGGGTGAACTGTTTATAGGTAAAATATCCACCAAGCTTCTCTTTTGAGGATTTTTTGGTCCCAGTCCCCCCCACGCTTGAGGTATGGGACAAGCTCAATTCCCATGAACCTCAAACCTACATGGTCACCTCCATGGCACATATTTATATGTCGTGCCAGGGGTTTGTCTTTCTTATGACGTATGTCCCCAAGGTGTTTAACAATTCTCCTGCGCAGCTCCCTCCTCGTTTTACCAATATATTCCAGGCCACAAATGCATTGTGCCCGGTAAATAACTCCTCTTGTTTGGCAATTGATAAAGCTGTTCAGGTAATATTTCCGTCCAGTGACATGACTGACAAAAGTTTTTCCTTGATAAATCACCGGACATGTTACGCAATTGCCACATTTATAGGAACCTTTTGTGGGCTGCAGCCATGTCAATGGGGATTGCTGTAAGTGGCTATGCACTACATAATCTTTGATATTTCGTCCTCAGCGGTATGTTATTTGGGGAGATGGTGCCACTACCTTTGCCAAATCTGGATCAAGCAATAAAGTCCCCCAGTTTTTTGCCAGGACCTTCCTCACCTCATCCGCTCCTGCATCATAAGTCGCTATCATACGTATTTTATCGTCTGTGATGCGCCTTTCATTAGGGTGCAGTAGTTCAGTACGAGTGGATGTTCGTGCTCTCTGAAATGCCTTGCTAAGGGTGCTGTCGGGGTAACCTTTTGACAAAAACCTCTCTCTTAGGTCATCAGCCTGTTTGCGGAAGGCCACAAGGGAGGAGCAGTTACGCCTCATCTGCAGATATTGCCCTGTCGGTATTCCGCTTTTTAAAGGGGCTGGGTGATAACTCTCCCAATTCAGGAGAGAGTTAGTGGCAGTCGCATTTCTGAATGTTTCAGTACGGAGTTCGCCTCCTGCTCCCCTTGATATCCTAATGTCCAATAAGGGTAGTGTCTCCGCTGAACATTCAGATGTAAAGCGTAGTCCGAGGTCATTCTCGTTTAGGGTCCCAACAAAGGAGAGGAAGGTGGTGCTCGTCCCCGCCAGATCACTAGGATGTCATCTATATATCTGGCCCACAGCACGATGTGTGCCGTGAGTGGATGTGGGGAATCAGAGAACACCACCTCCCTCTCCCACCAGCCCAGGAGCAAGTTGGCGTACGGCGGGCGCATGAGCACCCCATCGCCGTGCCCCTGAGCTGGTGATATAGAGACCCGTCAAAGAGAAAGAAATTACTCGTAAGAGTAAAGTTTAGCAATTCGAGCGTCAGTCTGTTGTGTGCCTCGAATTGTCGACCCTGCTTTTAGAAATGATTCGACCGCCTGCATGCCGAGGTTATGTCTAATGGAGGAGTACAGCGCCTCCACATCAATGGAGGCAAGGATACAGTCGTCGTCAATTGTTACCCCCTCCAGTCTGGCCAGGAGGTCACTGGTATCTCTCACATACGATGGGAGTGCTCTGACAAAGGGGGCAAGGATGTTGTCCACGTATATTCCAATATTCTGACACAGGCTATTGATACCAGAGACTATGGGGCGACCTTTTAATGGGCAGACCCCTTTATGCACTTTAGGCAGTGAATAAAACGTTGCCATTGTGGGATGTCTGCAATCCATAAAGGAAAATTCATCCTCGGAAGTCAATACAGATCGTGGATCGTGCACTGTTGAAGTTGAGCACTTTATCGTTTATTATTCTATTGTGACTGTATCTTATCTCCCTGATGAACTGACCGAAAGTCCAGGGAAACCCGTCGGGCTGTGTTGCATCTATCTTTAGGAGAACAACGGTGCAGTTGCCCCGTGAGCACATGATTTAATAAGGTGAGACATTTGAACCACATACTTGTGTAAGGGCCTCCTCACCCCCTGAACCCCATTCATGACGAAACTGGGCAGTCCTGCACCGTCAGGGCAAGTGATTCAGGGAATCCAGGAGGCGCCATAAAAGGAGAGGAATTTGTAATAGGGAGAGGTCTGAGGGCCATAGACCCAGTTTGCCTCCCCTATTCCCTCCCCACCCAATCCTTAGTGAATACCCCTTGAATTAGAGGCAAGTTCATTGTCTCTCAATATTTTTGTTATTGTGATTGTTGGTATACCTATACATTGATAATACACATTAGGCTTTTATCAAAAATTTCAATAAAGGTTATGTTTTAGGCACCTATGATTAATTAATTGATTGGTCCTGACTTTAAGGTGTCCCCCCTATAGATTGTGGACTTTTGTGCCCTAAGTGGTTATAGTTGGCTTGATTTATACTGAGCATGGCTGGTTTTTTGGATACAGGCTTTTTACTCGATACACGACTTAACGCTGCCAGTGAAGTCTTTTTGGAGGGGACCTTGAAGCAAACAAGATATTCTCCATCTTTTAAAACAGCATTTAAAGATCTTACCAAGGCGTATAAAGAGCAAGTGACCTCTTGGTGGGAGGTACAATCCCTAGAAAATTATATTGCTAATAATATCGTTCCTAGAGGGTTGAGGATCCCTCTGCTTCCAGCGGCTAGGTGAAGGAGCCCGAGATCGAGCCAAAAGTGGGAAGAGGAGGCCACCAACAGCTCACTCAGGTTCATGCGCCTGCTGCTAGAGGAGGAAAAATTCAAATTAGAGGAATTAGATACCTCCTTGAAAAACTCTATTGAAGAACCTGAATTTGGCAGTAGAGAACTGGCCCTTAAAAATACCATCGAGAAATTTGAATACCTCTTAAAGGAGCGAAAACATAAACAATTTAATCGGGATCTACAAGATTTTAGAGATAACAGGGTGCACACCACATTAGGTACTACAGGTGCCCCAAGTAGAAAACCGAGTCGGACATCTCCTCAAGCGAGACCGAGGTTTCTGAAGGGGAGAGAGGGTAAAAGAAGGAACAGAGGCCAACGAAGAGGTAGAGGTAGAGGAAGGGAGCGAGAGGGTCACATGATCTGGGAAACTCAAGTTTTTAGATCAACCCTATCATTTCAGGCCACGAAAGTCTCCTCCACCCAGCAAACAAACCGCCCCCCAGACTGCCCCTCCCACATCATAAACCTCTCACAAAAGGTACTAACACCAACGGAAATGTCGATTTTAAATCGAGGTCTTTCCTTTGTCCCCACTCCCCCATTTAATCTATTTCACTGGATTAAAGACGTGAACCTTTTCGTCAGATGGCTCTGGTGGGCCAAGCACTTCGCCTTGACTGAGAAACGAGAAAGTAGGGAGTTAGGGGTCCCTTCAGATCTAATGAAAGATATTCGACTCCTATACTCTCTGACTGAGACTGATCCACAGGATGGTAAGGGACCCTTCACCTCTTTGAGACCAAAAAGTACTAAAATGCCCCCAGTGGGGGACCCCACTTGTGCAGACGTGTTTTTACACCAGGTGTATCAGGATTTGGAGGATTTAGTTATCTCTGGGAAAAAACACAACAGCACAAAGGAGGAGATTACAGCTTTAAGAAATTTAGAAAGGGACAAGAGTCTTGTCATTAAGCCCTCTGACAAGGGGGGCAACATTGTGATCTTGGATGTTGCCCAGTAGAAACAGATGTGTCTACGCCTATTATCAGATACAGAGACTTATGCCAAACTAAAGGAAAACCCATTGGGGAAGTATCAATCTGTACTTCATCAGATGCTTGTTGAAGCAAAAAAATCTGGATTGACTTCCGAGGATGAATTTTCCTTTATGGATTGCAGACATCCCACAATGGCAACGTTTTATTCACTGCCTAAAGTGCATAAAGGGGTCTGCCCATTAAAAGGCCGCCCCATAGTCTCTGGTATCAATAGACTGTGTCAGAATATTGGAATATACGTGGACAACATCCTTGCCCCCTTTGTCAGAGCACTCCCATCGTATGTGAGAGATACTCGTGACCTCCTGGCCAGACTGGAGGGGGTAACAATTGACGACGACTGTATCCTTGCCTCCATTGATGTGGAGGCGCTGTACTCCTCCATTATACATAAACTCGGCATGCAGGCGGTCGAATCATTTCTAAAAACCAGGGGTCGACAATTCGAGGCACACACCAGACTGACGCTCGAATTGCTAAACTTTACTCTTACGAGCAATTTCTTTCTCTTTGACGGGTCTCTATATCACCAGCTCAGGGGCACGGCGATGGGGTGCTCATGCGCCCCGTCGTACGCCAACTTGCTCCTGGGCTGGTGGGAGAGGGAGGTGGTGTTCTCCGATTCCCCACATCCACTCACGGCACACATTGTGCTGTGGGCCAGATATATAGATGACATCCTAGTGATCTGGCGGGGGACGAGCACCACCTTCCTCTCCTTTGTAGGGACCCTAAACGAGAATGACCTCGGACTACGCTTTACATCTGAATGTTCAGCGGAGACACTACCCTTCTTGGACATTAGGATATCAAGGGGAGCAGGAGGCGAACTCCGTACTGAAAAATTCAGAAAAGCGACTGCCACTAACTCTCTCCTGAATTGGGAGAGTTATCACCCAGCCCCTTTAAAACACGGAATACCGACAGGGCAATATCTGCGGATGAGGCGTAACTGCTTCTCCCCTGTGGCCTTCCGCAAACAGGCTGATGACCTAAGAGAGAAGTTTTTGTCAAAGGTTACCCCGACAGCACCCTTAGGAAGGCATTTCAGAGAGCACAAACATCCACTTGTACTGAACTACTGCACCCTAATGAAAGGCGCATCACAGACGATAAAATACATATGATAGCGACTTATGATGCAGGAGCGGATGAGGTGAGGAAGGTCCTGGCAAAAAACTGGGGGACTTTATTGCTAGATCCAGATTTGGCAAACTGGGGGACTTTATTGCTAGATCCAGATTTGGCAAAGGTGGTGGCACCATCTCCCCAAATAACATACCGCCGGGGACGAAATATCAGAGATTATGTAGTGCATAGCCACTTTAGTGACTTACAGCAATCCCCATTGACATGGCTGCAGCCCACAAAAGGTTCCTATAAATGTGGCAATTGCGTAGCATGTCCGGTGATTTATCAAGGAAAAACTTTTGTCAGTCATGTCACTGGACGGAAATATTACCTGAACAGCTTTATCAATTGCCAAACAAGAGGAGTTATTTACCGGGCACAATGCGTTTGTGGCCTGGAATATATTAGTAAAACGAGGAGGGAGCTGCGCAGGAGAATTGGTGAACACCTTGGGGACATACGTCATAAGAAAGACAAACCCCTGGCACGACATATAAATATGTGCCATGGAGGTGACCATGTAGGTTTGAGGTTCATGGGAATTGAGCTTGTCCCATACCCCAAGCGTGGGGGGAACTGGGACCAAAAAATCCTCAAAAGAGAAGCTTGGTGGATATTTTACCTATAAACAGTTCACCCAAAAGGCCTCAATGAACAACTGTCCTTGGCTCCTTTCATATAATAGGACAGTTTGGTAGGGTCACCTAGGTGCCCAGCCCTGTAAACCTGCGCAGCTCCCATCCTAAATGCCAGTACATTAGTGATGCAGAAGGGGTGCCTTCTGTCGATTTGTGTCCTGCCTTGATTTCCTGGTAGGAGTCCGAGTGATAACTATTCATATCACCACATATATTTTTGCTATAAGGGATAATCCCTGTCTCCATCCCGGCCAAAATGCCATTTATATTTGATAGGACGTTTTTTTAGACGTAACTCCCATCACAGCCTATTATATATTTATATATATATTTATTATCCTATGTAAGTTGGACCTTGAAGGCCTACGGTCCAATGGATATATATATATATATATATATATATATATAAAACGTGCGGTGGCAAATATGAACCTACACCGTGAGCAGCGATTCTTCTGTGAATGAGGGGCTGACTCCTTATATCGAAGTCTTCCCCATATCATCTCATACGCAGGAGTTCTCCCGATCTTAACGTGCCCTGCAAGGACCTGCGGCCACGTGACCCCCCACGTGACGTCGGGGGTGACGTGGCGGCTCACGTGATCGGGATGCGATGCTAACCCCGCCCGCTATGTGTGCATTTAAAACCGGCACCAGAGGCGTATACAAGAAGCTGTTGCCGCCACACGCGGCCCTTCCACCAGCCGGGTATTGCCATAAGGACTGTATGGCCCCGCTTGCCAGACGACAGGCTGCACATGAGCCTTCTACTTAAGCTAAGTTATCTGGTTAATGTGATCGTGCACTGTTGAAGTTGAGCACTTTATCGTTCATTATTCTATTGTGACTGTATCTTATCTCCCCTGATGAACTGACCGAAAGGCCAGGGAAACGCATCGGTCTGTGTTGCATCTATATTTAGGAGGACAACGGTGCAGTTGCCTCCGTGAGCACATGATTTAATAAGTGAGGCTAAGAGCCTCCTCACCCCCTGAACCCCATTCATGACGAAACTGGGCAGTCCTGCACCGTCAGGGCAAGTGATTCAGGGAATCCAGGAGGCGCCATAAAATGAGAGGAATTTGTAATAGGGAGAGGTCTGAGGGCCATAGACCCAGTTTTCCTCCCCTATTCCCTCCCCACCCAATCCTTAGTGAATACCCCTTGAATTAGGAGCAGGTTCATTGTCTCTCAATATTATTGTTATTGTGATTGTTGGAATACCTATACATTAATAATACACATTGGGCTTTTATCAAAAATTTCAATAAAGGTTACGTTTTAGGCACCTATGATTAATTAATTGATTGGTCCTGACTTTAAGGTGTCCCCCCTATAGATTGTGGACTTTTGTGCCCTAAGTGGTTATAGTTGGCCTAAATAACTGAAAGTGGCCTTCTCCAGTGGTGGATGATATGACGCCTGATTCTCTGCTGTGGGACCTCTTTCCTCTGTCTGGGTGCTGGGGCCTAAATAACTGAAACGGCCTTCTCCAGTGGTGGGTGATATGACGCCTGATTCTCTGCTGTGGGACCTCTCTCCTCTGTCTGGGTGCTGGGGCCTAAATAACTCAAAGTGGCCTTCTCCAGTGGTGGGTGATATGACACCTTATTCCTTGCTGTGGGACCTCTCTTCTCTTTCTGGGTGCTGGGGCCTAAATAACTGAAAGTGGCCTTCTCCAGTGGTTGGTGATATGACGCCTGATTCTCTGCTGTGGGACCTCTCTCCTCTGTCTGGGTGCTGGGGCCTAAATAACTGAAAGTGGCCTTCTCCAGTCGTGGGTGATATGACGCCTTATTCCTTGCTGTGGGACCTCTCTCCTCTGTCTGGGTGCTGGGGCCAAAATAACAGAAAGTGACCTTCTTCATTGGTGGGTGAATTGAAGCCTGATTCTCTGCTATGGAACCTCTCTCCAGTTCATATTGGTTAATTTTTATTTATTTTATTTTATTTTAATTCATTTCCCCATCCACATTTGTTTGCAGGGCACTTACCTACATTTTGTTGCCTTTTGTAGCCCTCTAGCCTTATCCATATCCTCAGCCTCCACTACAGGGATATGTCACAGTGCCCCTCCAGCATACCACATATGCAGGGCACGACGGTGTCACACAGTTCTGCACCTGGTTTGCCTGGGAGAATGTATTCACACAGGGGAGGAACTGCTCCGTGTCCTTCAGAAAGAAATCAACTGCTGGCTTTCTCCGCCACAACTGAAAATTGGAACCATGGTGACCGACAACGGGAAGAACATGGTGTCGGTGCTGCGTCAAGGAAGCCTGAGCCATGCGCCCTGCATGGCAAACGTGTTCAATCTGGTTGTCAAGCGGTTCCTGAAGTCTTTCACCCATATGCAAGACATCCTAAAAATGGCCAGGAAACTTTGCATGCACTTCAGCCACTAGTACACCGTAAACTGTACCCTCCTTGAGCTGCAGCTGCAAAACGGCATCCCCCAACATAGGCTGATATGCGACAATTCCACCCATTGGAATTCCACCCTCCATATGTTGGACCGACTGTACGAACAGAGAAAGGACACCAACGATTTCTTGATGATCCAAATGGATAGGTGTACTCCCCTGTGTAACTTCGATGTCAGCCAGTGGAAGCTCATGCGTGACACCTGCCGTTTGCTCAGGCCCTTTGAGGATGCCACGTTAATTGTCATTCGCCAGGACTACGGGATAAATGCTGTCATTCCACTGCTTCATGTCTTTTAACAGATGCTGGTGAATATGGCTTGTCAGGGAACTGGAGACGTGGCACCTAGATCTCAAGGCCATGTAAGCCCTGTGGGGGCTGAACTGGAAGAAGAGGAGGAGGGGGAGGAGGACATTGGAGCACAGGCAATATGTAGCGAAATGAGTGTTTTTTTTACTGCAGTTACAGGAGAGGAGGAACAGGAGCAGCCGGAGGAGCAAGAAGGTGATGAGGAAATCGAGGCAGAGGACCTAGACACATAGTGGCAGTACGCAGTGTAGGTGGAGGCAGGGAATCCCTCAGAGTCACTTGCACAAATGGCCCGCTGCATGCTCACTTGTTTGCATAGTGACAGCAGAATTGTCACAATTCGGCAGAGGGATGACTTCTGGCTCTCCACCATGTTGGACCCTTGTTACCAGTCTGAAATGGGGACCTTTTTTACACCCACTGAGAGGGAAGACAAACTGAAGTACTACAGAGACATCCTATGTAGTCTGTTGGCCTCTGCCTATCTGCGCCATTGTCCATCCTCTCGCAGGTCTGACCGGGAGGGTCATCTTCGCTAACATTCCACTGCCATGGCTGCTGTGGAGGGGTGGGGTGGCAGGAACAGTACCAGCTCCATCAGCAGCAGCCTGAGTCTAGATTTCATGATGAGCAGCTTTCTTCACCCGCATAGTGAAGAAACTACTCACCAGCAGCAGGTAGACTTGGAGCATGACCTGACACAAGCAGGTGGTGGCATACTTGTACAGCACCTTGCCAGCCATTATAGAAGATCCACTGGACTACTGGGTAGCCAAACTGGATTTGTGGCCGCAACTGGCAGAGTTTGCCCTGGAAAAGCTGTCTTGCCCGGCCAGTAGTATGGCATCAGAGCGGGTGTTTAGTGCGGCAGGGGGCATAGTTACCCCAAGAAGAACTCGCCGGTCCCACCAAAATGTGGAGAGACTTACTTTTGTCAAGATGAATCAGGCATGGATCAGCCAGGATTTTAACCCACCGATGCCTGATGCATTAGATTAGATCATCCATCTGCACACTATGTCACCATGCCACTCTGTGGCCTCCTGATGCTGCCATCTCCACACTATGTCACCTTGCCACTCTGTGGTATCATGCTGCTGCTGTTGCTGCCATCTCCACATTTTATCACTGTGCCACTCTGTGGTATCATGCTGCTGCTGTTGCTGTCATCTCCACAATATGTCACTGTGCCACTCTGTGTTATCATGCTGCTGCTGTTGCTGCCATCTCCACACTATGTCACCTTGCCACTCATTGGTATCATGCTGCAGCTGCTTGAAGGTCTTGGACTGATCACCTGCCCCACGATCTAATTTTGGTTTTGGAGCCGACAAACCCAACTCGCTTTTGAGGGCTGCATTAATCTGCAGGTTACCACCATACAGCTCTACAGACAACTTTAATTCTGCATCTTTCTCAACAATCTGTGCCCTCAGTATTTATTATTTCAAAATTTTAAATGAAGATTTTTAATTTTACATTGAAGTGACAATCTGCGGTTTACCATCGTAGAGCTCTATAGATAACTTCCAATTTGCCTCTTTCTCAACAATCTGTGTCCTCAGTCTTTTATCCAGACTCTGTCATTGTGCCATTCTGTGGCCTCCTCATGCTGTCGCCATCTCCAGACTCCCACCATCCCACCAGTGCAGCACCACAAAACAAAGGCCACCACGCAGTACGGCACCATGTGAACAGTTGTCTAACACAACATGTCCATTACTATCAGGAACTGCAGGTCAATCACCACTTTTATGCAGACCTCTGCGAAATTAAAACCACCTGTGCTGAATGGGAGGAGTGCTGACACCAGTAATGAAAAAAAAAAGACTAAACATGCAAATATCCAGGAGAGAGAGCACTGGGTCGCACATACACAATGCTATGCTTTGATCTATTGCTTCTCAGCATTTTATTAATGTGTACAGCCCCCTATACTGCATGCTGTACCAGAGGCATTAGTGTACATTTTGATCAAATGGCATAAGCCAACTCACCATGCCAAGGTTCCTTGTTTGAGTGGGGCCTACTCTGACTAAGGGACACAGCACAATGCGGTGACAAAGCGGCACTGCCCCGGTAGGTGGGGGGACCCAGGAGTCCAACAGCAACCCTGCTGTCCGACAATGCCAACCATGGCGCTGGGTCCCACCATCCCACCAGAGCAGCACCACAAAACAAAGACCAGCACGCAGTACTGCACCATGTGAACAGTTGTCTAACACAACATGTCCCTTACTATCAGGAACTGCAGGTCAATCAGCACTTTTATGCAGACCTCTGCGAAATTAAAACCACCTGTGCCGAGGTCTGCATAAAAGTGGTGATTGACCTGCAGTTGCTGCTGGTCAGGCAGGGTCAGTTTTTTTTTTTTTTTCATTTTTTTTTTTTTTTTTTTGCAGGTTGTTGGTGTCTGGGGTCCACAGCACACTCAGCTGTGAGACCCTAGACCATGCTGTAGCTTGAGCCCCCCCCCCTCCCATTTAGTTGTGCAAGTTTTTATTATTTATTTTTTATTTTTTGTGTGCACTGATTTTGGTCGGCGCTCTTTAGTGTCCGGCCACTATTAGTGCATCGCACAACTGACCGCTGATCAGTTTTCTACTGATCAGTGAGTTTGACTTTTTTTCACACCTCCCTTTTTTAGTTAGGTTTTTTTTTTTTTTTAGTGGTACATTTGTACGTGAACACCCGGCCCCACACACATGCACACTAAATAAAGTTTATTTTACACGCACACACACACACACGCACAACACACACACCCATGGACCGCCGGCTGTTCACGGTGGAGGAGGCATACGCCCAGATGCTCTCCGACACCGAGAGCGCCAGTGAGGATGAGGATGACCCCACCTTCCTCCTGTCATTCACTCATCATCATCATCTGATGATGATGAGCCCCCAAGGCGGCGGAGACGCCACCAGGCGGAGCCAGGGCCCTCACGCGCCAGGGACCCCGTGGCCCATCCCAGTACGAGCAGCCCTGGGGTTCGTACTGGTTTCCTGGCCCACCAAACAAGTGCACCGGAGCCCCCCACCGGTGACCTTAGCTGGTGTCCCCAGTGGACTTTGAGCCTGCGATTCCGGATTTTGCTGGCAATCCTGGAATCCAGATTCCCACAGTGGGGTTCACTGAAATGGACTTCTTTAGTTTTTTTTTTCAGTGACCCGCTGGTGAATCTGATGGTGGAGCAGACGAACCTGTACGCCCAACAGTTCGTCGCTCAGCACCCAGGCTCTTTTTGGCCAGGCCCGGTGGCTGGACGCCAGTCAGTGCAGCCGAGATGAGGACGCTTTGGGGCCTCGTGCTGCATATGGGCCTGGTCAAAAACCCAGTGTCAGGCTGTACTGGAGTGGGGACGTCCTCTACCAGACCCCACTGTACAGTTCAGCCATGACACGTCCCAGATTCGAGGCCATCCGGAAATGCCTGCATTATGCAGATAATGCAGCATGTCCCCCGAACTGATCCCGCCTATGACCGGCTGTATAAGATACGGCCGATCATCGATCATTTCGGGCCAAGTTTGCACAGGCCTACGTACCTGGAAGGGAGGTCGCGATTGATGAGCTCTCGTTGCTTTCAAGGGGAGACTCGTTTTCCGCCAATACATTCCCAGCAAGCGAGCGAGGTATGGCGTGAAGCTCTACAAAATTTGTGAGAGTACCTCAGGGTACACTTACAAATTTCGTGTTTACGAGGGGCGAGATTCCCGTATTGAACCCCCAGAATGTCCCCCCACTCTGGGTGTTAGCGGGAAAATCGTGTGGACCTTTTGCACCCACTGCTGGATAAGGGTTACCACCTGTACGTGGATAACTTTTATACCAGCATCCCCTTGTTCAGGTCCCTTGCCGCCAGATCCACGTTCGCTTGTGGGACCGTGCGGAAAATCAACGTGGCCTCCCTACCTACCCCCTCCAGGTACCTATCCCCAGGGGTGAGACCCGTGCCCTTACTTGTGGAAACCTGCTGTTGGTCAGGTATAAGGACAAGAGGGATGTCCTTGTACTGACCACAATCCATGGTAACGGCACCACCCCAGTCTCTGTGCGAGGTACCACGGCAACGGTCCTCAAGCCCGATTGTATCGTCGACTACAATCGGTATATGGGTGGAGTTGATCTATCTGATCAAGTTCTCCAACCATATAATGCCATGCGGAAAACCCGGGCATGGTACAAAAAGTTGCGGTCTACATGGTGCAGGTTGCCATGTACAACGCTTTGTACTGTTCCGAGCGCTGGCAGCACAGGGACTTTCCTCCATTTCTATGAGGCAGTCCTCAGGGACCTGATCTTTCTGACCGGAAAGAGCAGGTCGGAGTACCTCGGGAATTGGAGGAGCCCGGGTCGTCCCTGGCCAACACTTTCCAGGTGTGGTCCCCCATACTGGAAAGAGGGGACGAACCCAAAAAAAGTGCAGAGTGTGTCGCAAGAGGGGGATACGGAAGGACACCACTACTCAATGTGACACTTGCCCCGATCATCCGGGCCTCTGCATTGATGGTTGCTTCAGGGATTATCACACTTCCATGGAGTTCTAAATTTTTATAATTTTTATAATTCCCGACAGGCCCCTAGAAAATATATAAAAAAGTATGGCTCTCAGACTTTGGAGTCACATAAACAATTTTTTTTCCAAAAATATTAGCTTCCTCAAACTGCGATCTTCCAGATGTTGTAAAACTCCAAATTCTGAGAGGCACACTTATTGGGCATCGCCGCATCCGTAAAAATCTTCTCTATACAAATACCCCATAAACTGGCCCCTCTGACAAACTCTGTAAAAAAATAAAATAAAAACTATATAAAAAGCCATTTTTATTGTCACCTTGAATCCCAAAAAGTGTAATAGCTAGCAATCCAAAAGCCATATGCGCCCTCAAATAGTGCCAATAAAACCGCCATCTCGTCCCGCACAAAATGAGCCCCCACATTAGATAGTCGCCCAACTAAAAAAAAAAACTGTAGCTCCCAGTCTAGAGATAGTAAATTTTGTATTTTTTGTTCCCAAAATGATAACCTAGTGTAAACTCCTAAAAAATAAAAAAACGTAGACATATTAGGTATCTCCACGTTCGTAAGAATCTTCCCTATCAAATCAACATTTGACCCAACCCCTCAGATCTACAGCGTTAAAAATATGGAATAAAAATGGTGCTAAAACACCCATTTTTGGCAAAATTTCCGTTTTAATCCATTTTTTCTGTTAATAAAGCAAGGGTTAACAGTCAAACAAAACTAAATATTTATTGCCCTCATTCCGTCGTTTGCAGAAACACCCCATATGTGGTCGTAAATGGCTATATGGCCACACGGCAGGACATAGAACAAAGGGAACGCCACATGGCTTCTGGAAGGCAGATTTTTATTTTTGCACCATGTCCCATTAGAAGCCCCCTGATGTAGCCTAGACTAGAAACTCCAAAAAAGTGACCCCATCTAAGAAACTAAACCCCTCAAGGTATTCAAAAATTACTTTACAAAGTTTATTAACCCTTTAGGTGATCCACAAAAATGAATGGCAAATGTAGAAACAATTTTAGATTTTTATTTTTTGTTAGCTTCCCTCAAAAAAGTGTAATATAGAGCAACCAAAAATCATATCTACCCTAAAATAGTCCCAAAACAACAACCACCATATCCTGTAGTTTCCTAGATGGGGTCACTTTTATGGAGTTTCTACTCAAGGGGTGCAGCAGGGGGCTTGAAAGGGTACATGGTGTAAATAAACTATTCCAGCAAAATCAGCCTTCCAAAACCCATATGGCGCTCCCTCCTTCTATGCCCTGTGGTTTGGCCAAACAGTAGTTTAGGACCACATATGGGGTGTTTTTGCAAACTAGAGAATCAGGGCAACCCATACTGAGTGTTGTTTGGCAGTTAACCCTTACTTTATTACTGGAAAAATGTTTTTATTGGAAACTTTTCCAAAAATTGAAATTTCAAAATTGTTTCTCCATCTGCCATTAACTCTTGTGGAGCACCTAAAGGGTTAACAAAGATTGTTAACCCAGTTTTGAATACCTTGAGGGGTGTACTTTCTTAGATGGAGTCACTTTTTGGAATTTCTATGCTAGAATGCATCAGGGAGGCTTGCAATAGGACATGGTGTAAAAAAACCAGTCCTGCAAAATCTGCCATTCAAAACCCATATGGCGCTCCCTCCTTCTATGCCCTGCGGTTTGGCCAAACAGTAGTTTAGGACCACATATGGGGTGTTTTTGCAAACTAGAGAATCAGGGCAACCCACATTGAGTTTTGTTTGACACTTAACCCTTGCTTTGTTCCTGGAAAAATTGATTATAATGGAAAATTTTCCAAAAATCGAAATTCTGAAATTTCATCTCCATTTTCAATGAATTCTTGTGTAAGACCTAAAGGGTTAACAAAGTTTGTACAATCAGTTTTGAATACCCTGAGGGGTGTTCTTTCTAGAATGGTGTCATTTTTGGGTGGTTTCTATTCTGTAAGCCTCACAAAGTGACTTCAGACCTGTACTGGTCCATAAAAAGTGGGATTTGGAAAATTTTAGAAAAATTTCAAAATTTGCTCCTATACTTCAAAGCTATGTAACATCCCCGAAAAATAAAATGGCATTCCCAAAATGATGGAAACATGAAGAAGACATATGGGGAATGTAAAGTAATAACTATTTTGGGGGGTATTACTATGTATTAGAGAAGTAGAGAAATTGAAACTTTAAAATTTGCAAATTTTTCAATTTTTTTTTTAAATTTGGTATTTTTTTATGCAAAAAATGTAACTTTTTTGACCCGATTTTAGTAGTGTCATGAAGTACAAGATGTGACGAAAATACAATCTCAGAACGGCCTGGGTAAGTAAAACCGTTTTAAAGTTATTCAGACATAAAGTGACAGTGGTCAGATTTGCAAAAAATGGCCAAGTCCTTTAGGTGAAATAGGGCTGAGTCCTTAAGGGGTTAAATACAGATATTGACATGGGAAAAATAGCATCATCAATACAAATTAAACATCAAACATCATATAGAACATGATAATTCCTTTCCAACAAATCTAGAGTAGCTCTGTACCCCATAGGAACCAGAGATATCCGCACTCATTGCTCCAAATGCTCACTAGATTTATTTCAAGATGGCAGCTCAGGGCATGTCCTTTCTCAGGAGGTATGTCCTTTCTCAGGTGGCGTTTCCTTTCTCAAGGGGAGTAACCTTTCTGTAAAAGCTTCTGATAGTAGATATGGCTAGTGGCAGCTGAAGGATGGAACTGAGCATGTATGTCCACTAGGAATCCACTTTGGATGCTTCATACGAAGTTGATTCGCATAAAACTTCGTTTTAATACTGTATGGAGTGGGCGCTCCATACAGTATTAGAATGTATTGACTCCGATAAACCGTGAGGTGGACAGAGAAGTTCTAAAAAGAACAAACTTTAGGTGGCGCTATACAGTTAGATTTTGTTGAATAACCCAGTGGCTATACTTATTTTTTTATTACATGCAATTATTAAAGTATTTAGAACCAGTTGCTGGTTTAAAAACTGTATAATATTTTTCTTGGGACAAGTCATTTCCTGTTTAGTAAACCTGGCTATCCTTCATTAAAAAAAATAAAAAAATAAAATCTACAGCTTTTCTTATAACTCGACACTACTGTGCACAACTCAATTATTTCTCTCAAAATGAACAAATTGTGTTACCAGTTAAGGGTGTGTCTGTCCCTACACATCTTAACACCATCCAATTACTGTGACTGTGTAACAGCGAGTTGTCAATGTATTATTCACTATTAAGCATTCTAAGAAAAGATGCTTCATAATTCTTATTTTATGAGAAATATGTGTTAACTAAAACAGACATGTTAGGAGAGCTGAAGAGTTTGGACCAGTATTTAACACACACCAAGCATTGAAGGGTTTGGATTGTTTTAAGTAATACTATTCAGTGAATTAAATGCCATAATTGCTAGCATTTGGCAATATACTTCCGACAGTTGCATACATTATAGATGAAGTTACAGCTGCAAAACAACATATACAGTAATATATAATTTCTGAATTCTTAAGAAAGCACAGTACTGTAGTGATGAAAATGTTCTTGCTGATTATTTGCAGAAGGTATTTTTGAAAATGAAACCATTTGATTTAATATGAAAATGATTTTGACAAAATGTCATCATTCATAAACAATGGGACCCTCTGCTGCCTATGCCCAGCCCATGTTCTCAAGTATTTATTTTCTACCTTTAAAACATATTGCATTGATTACTACCATGGAAGGGACCCTGACGTTTTTTGTCACTCCTTAGGGGTTCCCAAGATTTGTTAACTGCTTTGCATGTCTGCTTTCCAAGACACCCAAGAAAGATGAAATATGTTTTCATACTCTACTATAAAAGTGACATCTCTGCAGTATTTGGGGGAACCCCTGACTAGGTGTGGGAAACAGTGAAATAGTGTATCATTCCTATGATAGCACTTATAAGACTCCGTACATGTACAGTGTTCTGATCTGGTGTGTGTAGAAACTGCTCCCGCCCAATCAGCGGCAGGGGACCAGCTGTTACTGACAGTCAGACACCTGCTGTATCCGCCAGCATTGACGAAAACGCTGACCGTGGAAGCTGGTTACAGGGGGGGAAATGGCTGTAAAAAACGGATCTGCAATACACTATGGTCCCTTATCAGCATCCCCTCCAGGACATGAAGGAGTGGAATGACATCATTCATCCCGTAGTGCTGGCAACTGACAAATAAAGTGGCCTCCTCAAAGGGCTTGAACAAACAGAACGTGTCACACATGAGCTGTCACTGTCTAACATCAAAGTTACACCGACGTGTAGTCCTGTCCATCTTCATCATCAAGATTTCGGTCACGTGTTTCCTCTGCTCATACAGTCGGTCCAACATGTTGAGGGTATAGTTCCAACATGATGTAGGAGATGTAGGAGAACACCATTCTGCATTTTGCAGCTCAAGGAGGGCGCATTTTGCAGGGTAAGAGTGGCTGAAGTGCATGCACAGTTTCCTAGACATTTTCAAGACATCTTGCAGTTCAGGAACTGGGTGACAACCAGATTGAAGACATGCGCAATGCAGGGCACATGGGTTTGCCCTCTCTGACACAGTGCAGACAGAATGTTTTTCTCATTATCAGGGACCATGGTATCTATCTGCAGTTGGAGAGGAGCCAGCATTCGAATTCTTGGTTGATGATGCAGAGCTTGAGGAAGGCTCATGTGAGCCGAAACGTCGCAATTTTGCCACCATATGGGTGAATAAAGTTTTTTATTGTTTTCACTATTCAGGTGTGCAGTCCAACTTCTTCTTTTTTATAATTTTGGGCATTGCCTAAACCCTTTGCTGGACATTGCACCCGCTTTTTTGGATGGTGCTTCCATAGATTTTTCTACATATATATATATTGTGGGGAGTCGCTCTGGTAGATAGCGGTGCGGGTGCAGTACCGAGGCAAAACAGGAGTCCCGAAGGTGCAATAAACAGTGTTTTATTCACACTTGCACAAGATAAACAATAAACAGTCTCTTGGTATTACTTCACACACATAAGAAATCATGAGGAAAACAAGACAGTCCAATACAGGCTCCAGTCACCTGGGGGGTTTTAGGTGCAGGTTCGCACCTGGCTGTCAGTCCAGCCGCAAGACAAGCGACGTCAGGTTTCCAGGCCGTCTGCACTCCTCCTTGCTGGGCTCTTGCTTCCAGCCCAGAGAACTCCAAAACTCAAATGATTCCACAGCCTTACAGCAGCTCAGGACAATCACACCTCACCTGCTGGTGCTGGCTGTCTTATAAAGGCCTGGGAAAAACCGGCCTGGACCGTGGGAATAGGCACCCACCCAACTCTTTGCCTACTCCCAGTAAGAGCCGGCCCGGATTGGCTTTGCAGCCAAACTAAATAGAAATGTGTCAAAACAGCACTAGCTGCTGCTGACACGCAAGAAAACCCGGCTCTTACCTCACCGAGGCCAGGAACCTCGGTGACACGTACCTGCCATCGACCACGGTACCTTGCACCTTACCACATACCCCCTGTGTTCAGCCCTGAGGGGGTGAACACAAGTGAGGCAGTGGACGCGGGACAGGGCATCTGCGTTACCCTGCAAGCGGCCTGCCCTGTGTTCTACCGAAAATTTGAAATTTTGCAAGGACAGGAACCACCTGGTGACCGAGCATTCCTCTCCTTGGCCTGGCTCATCCACTTGAGAGGGAATGGTCGGTCACCAGACAGAACCTCCTCCCTAACAGGTAATAGCGGAGAGATTCGAGTGCCCACTTGATAGCCAGGCACTCCCTCTCCACTATACTATACCTGGTCTCGGCGGGGGTGAGTTTCCGGCTCAGGAAGACAACGGGATGTTCTTCCCCATTGACTTCCTGAGACAGCACTGCACCGAGACCTACCTCCGAGGCATCCGTCTGAACGACGAACTCCTGTTGAAGTCGGGTGTCACCAAAACCGGGGACCCACACAGGGCCAACTTCAACGCGGAGAAAGCCTCCTCCGCCTTCTCACTCCAGCTAACCTTCCCAGACTTTCGCCCTTTCAACAGGTCGGTCAACGGCGCTGCTATTGTGGCAAAGTGGGGCACAAACCGCATGTAGTACCCTACAATTCCTAGGAAGGACTTTACCTGCCTGGTGGTGACCGGTCGGGGCCAGTTACGTATGGCCTCTACTTTAGTTACCTGCGGCTTGATGACTCCCGCCAATAACATATCCCAGGTATTTGGTCTCTTCCAACCCAATCGCACACTTCTTTGGATTGGCGGTCAGTCCAGCTTTCCTCAGGGCATCCACTACCGCCTGCACTTTGGGCAAATGGCTTTCCCAGTCGGTGCTGTGGATGATTACATCATCTAAGTAGGCCGAGCGTGCACGACGATGAGGTCGCAGTACTATATCCATTAACCTTTGGAAGGTGGCGGGGCGCCATGCAGGCCAAGGGTAACACCTTGTAATGATACAGGCCCTGCGGAGTAACAAAGCGTTTTTTCTTGGCCGCCTCCGTTAAGGGTACTTGCCAGTATCCTTTAGTGAGGTCTAGCACAGAAAAATAGCGGGCTTGCCCTAAATTCTCAACAAGCTCGTCTACCGGGGCATGGGATACGCATCGAACTTGGACACTTCATTCAACTTGCGAAAATCGTTGCAGAACCGCAACGTCCCATCCGGCTTGGGTATTAGAACTATGGGACTGGCCCACTCACTTTTCGATTCCTCAATGACATCAAGCTTCGAGCCTCAGGTACCCGGTATGGTTTTAACCGGATCTTGGCCTGAGGCTCAGTGATGATGTCATGTTGGATGAGAGACGTGCGGCCAGGGAGGTCCGAGAACACATCCGTGTTCCGACTGACGAACTCCCTAACTTCCTGAACTTGTTTGGAAGACAGGCTATCTGCAATTTTTACCGTGGTTACTGCTTCACAGGCCACAAACTGTGGGGCTGGACCCTTTTCACCTAGAAGCCCTGGCCGGGGGCTGTGGTCGTCGGCCGTGTCCCTATCTTTCCACGGCTTTAGTAAATTCACGTGGTACACCTGCTCCGGCTTGCGCCGCCCTGGCTGGTGTACTTTGTAATTTACTTCCCCTACCTTCTCGATCACCTCATAGGGGCCCTGCCACCTAGCTAGGAACTTGCTGTCCAGGGTGGGTACCAGAACCAAAACCCGATTTCCCGGATTGAAGCCCCGTACCCGAGCCTGGCGATTGTACACCCTACTCTGGGCTTGTTGCGCTGCCTCCATATGCTCGCGGACCAGCGGCAACACCCTTTCCATCCGTTCCTGCATCTGGGTGACATACTCAATGACACTTTTGTGGGGGACAGGCTGTTGTTCCCACGCTTCCTTGGCGATATCCAACAGGCCCCGAGGGTGTCTGCCATAAAGCAGTTCGAAGGGCGAGAACCCAGTAGAGGCCTGGGGCAACTCTCGCACTGCGAACATGAGATAGGGCAGAAGCAGTTCCCAGTCCTTCCCATCTCTAGACACCACCCTTTTTAACATATTTTTTAGAGTTTGGTTAAACCTTTCGACAAGACCGTCCGTTTGCGGATGGTAAACGGACGTCCGCAATTGCTTTATACGCAATAATTTACACAGTTCCCTCATAACTTTTGACATAAAAGGGGTCCCTTGGTCTGTCAGAACCTCTTTTGGCAGGCCCACACGGGAAAACATTTCCATTAACTCTTTGGCAATGAGCTTAGCTGAGGTATGTCACAGAGGCACCGCCTCCGGATACCGAGTGGCATAGTCGAGAACTACCAGAATGTGTTGGTGGCCCCTGGCAGACTTTGGTACAGGCCCGATTAGATCCATAGCGATACGCTCAAACGGGACCTCAATAATTGGAAGAGGTACCAGAGGACTACGGAAATGTGGCTGGGGGCTATTTATCTGACAGGTGGGACAGGACTTACAATAATTTTCTACCTCCTTGAACACACTGGGCCAATAAAACCGCTGCAGTATGCGATCCTGGGTTTTCTGCCACCCCAATTGTCCCCCAAGAACATGTTGGTGGGCAAGCTCCATGACCAGCTTGCGGTACGCTGTGGGCACCACCAACTGTTCAACAGGTTCACCCGATATAACATTTCTTGGTGAACAACAAAGCGGGGAAATATTAACTCAGCCCCTGGTTTCTGGGGTTTACCATCAATTTCCAGCACATTCTCCCAGGCCCTGGTTAGGGTTTGGTCCCGGTTTTGGGCGGTCCCAAAATTATCTCCGGAGACGTGGAGGTCTGCAAACTCAGGTCCGGGTGGCAAGTCCTCCATGTCTCCCACCATTACACTCAGTGGGGGTGTCTCCCCCTCTATCACAGAAGTGGTGGTCACCCCTACCGCAGGCCCTTCGGTCTCGGGCTCCCAGGGCTCTGGCCTCCCACAGGAACAAGGCCACTCAGCTAGGGTTATCTCTGTCTCAGGGCTATTAGTCACTTTCACCTCAGGCCATAGTGACGGAAAACCAGGGAAGTCTCTCCCAATTATTAGTTCATAAGGTAGCTTTGCGGAGATCGCCACTTCACAAGTCCATGTGCTGGCCGCTGTGGACAGAGACATTACAGCCGTGGGATAGTCCTTTAAGTCTCCGTGTATGTACACCACACCAACTTTCCGGCCCGTATACTGGGAGGGCTGTACCAGGGCAGCACTTACCAGGGTTACTCAGGCTCCCTGAGTCCAGCAGAGCCACGGCCAGATTATCACCCACTTGCACCTGGCACAGGTGGCGATTGTCTATTGTCTCGGGGTGCCGGTTGCACACAGTTTCCGGGCATACATGGAAGCCCGGTACCCATAATTAGTCTCCATGGGTTCTCCCGGTGTGGACAGTCGGCCCTTACGTGGCCAGGCTCCTGACACCGCCAGCAGACAACCTGGGCCGGGTCCACAGGGGCACACCCCGAACAGGTCTCTCAGTTATCAGACGTCGGGACTGGATGGGAGACCTCCGGGGTTTGACCGGCCCCCTCCCAACAACACGCCCTTGCAAGTTTTTTGTGGCCTCATAGCGCTCCACCAGATCAACCATTTCAAGGGCATTAGTGGGGGGATACCTGGCCAATCCAGTGCTGAAGGGGGTAAGGCAGGGCCCTCCAGAACATGTCGGCCAGCAGACGGTCCAGCATAGCAGTCGGACTTAGAACATCAGGCTGCAGCCACTTTTGCAACCTGTGCAGCAACTCATAGTACTGCGGCCTGGCGGGTTCAGCCGTTTTAAAGTCCCACTGGTCACGGGGTAACTTTTCCCTCACGGCGACCTTCTCAAAGACCGCCAGATATGTCTCCACGTCGTCTGAGGGGGTCATTTT
This sequence comes from Bufotes viridis, assembly GCA_033119425.1. Taxonomy (NCBI): domain Eukaryota; kingdom Metazoa; phylum Chordata; class Amphibia; order Anura; family Bufonidae; genus Bufotes; species Bufotes viridis. The sequence goes on from CM065589.1 coordinate 467,540,980, forward strand.
TGGGATCGCCGCACGGACCGCTTTCCGGGCATCATGGTCGTGGTGGGACGCTCCTGCAGCTTGCAACGCCATCACGTGCTGTAATAGTAGCTGGTTGGTCTCCCGCTGCTGCACGTTAGCCTCTATGAGAGCTTTCACAGCCGCCTCCATTTTGTCAAGGAACACAGGCTGCAACTTTGCTGGCCTAATATAGGACATCCAGTCGTGCCCAGCAAAAACAAAAATTTTCGGCGTTCACGCCAGCCTCACTGCGCATGCCCGCATCCGACACCAAATGTGGGGAGTCGCTCTGGTAGATAGCGGTGCGGGTGCAGTACCGAGGCAAAACAGGAGTCCCGAAGGTGCAATAAACAGTGTTTTATTCACACTTGCACAAGATAAACAATAAACAGTCTCTTGGTGTTACTTCACACACATAAGAAATCATGAGGAAAGCAAGACAGTCCAATACAGGCTCCAGTCACCTGGGAGTTTTAGGTGCAGGTTCGCACCTGGCTGTCAGTCCAGCACGCAAGACAAGCGAAGTCAGGTTTCCAGGCCGTCTGCACTCCTCCTTGCTGGGCTCTTTGCTCAGCCCAGAGAACTCCCAAACTCAGATGATTCCACAGCCTTACAGCAGCTCCAGGATAATCACACCTCACTTGCTGGTGCTGGCTGTCTTATAAAGGCCCGGGAAAACCAGTCCTGGACCGTGGGGAGATAGGCACCACCCAACTCTTTGCCTACTCCCATTAAGAGCCGGCCCGGATTGGCTTTGCAGCCAAACTAAATAGAAATGTGTCAAAACAGCACTAGCTGCTGCTGACACGCAGAAAACCCGGCTCTTACCTCACCGGAGGCCAGGAACCTCGGTGACACGTACCTGCCATCGACCACGGTACCTTACCTTACCATCATATATATATATATATATATATATATATATATATATATATATATATACACATATATATATATATATATATATATATACACACAAGCTAAGCTAAAGGACTAGCCAACCTTCTGTTCAAAATACGTGTGCAGGGCTGGTACAGCTTTTTAGAGAAGCAATAATGGCTTGGGACTCTCCACCTTGGGTGGGTACAAGCCATCAGTTCTCTCTCTTTCCATAATATGGAAAGGGAGGGACTGTAGTACCAGCAACTTGGCCAGGTTGCACATTCAGCTTCTGTGCTGTTGGTTGAATGCACTCATGCTGTTGTCTAGGTGATCAATTGCTGGCAAAACACGGGAAAAGAAGTAGGAGGAGCATCAAAAGCTGTAGATGAAGAGAAGGAATGGCCGCTTCATTCTGCTGAGATTGTGAAGCCCTGACTGCTGGAGAAGGTGTGCCCGCTGCTGGCAGATGCAGCAGTTGCTGTGCCAGGCTGTACCACAACATTAGTGCCATGGTTTTCCCAAACCACTTTATGGTGATGCTCCATGTGTTGACACAGGGTGATGATTCCAAAATTAGCTCCCTGACCACACTTCACCATCTGTCCACATATCCTGCATGCTGCCAGACTAACACCCTCCACTGACTTGATAAAAAATTCCCTCACTGACGTACTGACTGCCTGTCGCTGCCTTTGTGAACCTGTTGTTTCCAGACAAGTAGGCTCCTGAGTAGCAGACAGTCTACCCCAGAGGCTTTTGGCTCCAGATCTCCAACTGCTTCCACCCTACTGGCTTATCGGCACGTCAGTCTGATGCACAGTACATCTAAGTTTAATTGAACATATTAATTATTAATGGAACAGCAGATGAACTAAGTACATGGGCCTATATATTAGACCGGCTGTTGAGACTAAGTCTGATGCACAGTCAGTCGATGTATAACAGAACAGATTAAGTATAAATGACGCAGCAGATGAATTATATAAATGTGCCTATGTATTAAACTGCCTGTTGACAATGAGTCTAATGCACAGTAGATCTATGTATAACTGAGCAGATTAATTATTAATGGCACAGCAGATAAACTAGGTACATGTGCCTATATATTAGACAGGCAGTTGAGACTAAGTATGATGCACATTCAGTCTATGTATAACAGAACAGATTAAGTATAAATAGTGCAGCATATGAACTATATAAATGTGCCTATGTATTAAACTGCCTGTTGACAATGATGCACAGTATGTCTATGTGTAACTGAACAGATTAATTATTAATGGCACAGCAAATTAATTAGGTACACACACCTATATATTTGACCGACTGAGGCACAGTAAATGTTTGTATAATAAAAGAGCTAAAGAATGAATGACACAGCAGTGGAACAAGATGCACAGGGCAATTACACAAAACCTGCACTATCCCTGCAGCCTGCTTTTGCTCTTCTTATGCGCTCCCTACAGTGTCTGAAAACTATCCCTATGACCTCCCAGCACTCCCAGCATCCAATATTCTACAATTTCAAGATTGCTAAATCACTGTCCCTAGCACTTGGCATGTATTTCCTTATGCTCAGTTCACAGTAAATTGGCGGAGACCAGGTAGGACTAGGCTTTTTATAAGGCTGTGACATTACAGGGGATGGCTATCTACTGATTAGTAACTGCAAGGCATTATGGGTAATATTGCATTTCCTGTCTTCTTATTTTCACTTTGTAACACAAATAGCTGACATTTTAGCAAAAAAATTACTTGTTACCAATGTGAAGAAATTTGTATTTGTGGTGAATCAAAGCTTTCCTGAAAATTGGATCAAATTCAGTTTGTTTTACCTAGATTCGCTCAACACTAGTACTGACCAGCACAATAAAGTTAAAGTGTCATTCTTCCCAAATGGTGCACGCTGCAATAACAAAACCCAAAAAGCAGTTTATACTGTTTTTCCCAAAAAGCAAAATAAAAAGTGACCAACAAGTTGTATGTATCCCAATATAGAACCAATGAGAATGGCAACTAATTGCGCAACAAAAAAAAAGCCCTCACGAAACTCCGTCGAGAAAAATAGGAACGTATGGTTGTCAGAAAATGGCTGTAGTGGTCCCCAGAGGGTGTTCAATAGCAACATGCTGCCTGTAAATGAATCCATCAAATTCTGGACTCCAAAAGCCAAATTACAGTCTTTGCTTTCAGACCCCTGCAGCTTAAACAGCAGTTTACACCCACATTTATGACTTTTCAGAACCCAGTAGAACCCGCCTAACAATTTAAAGGGCATGGTGTGTCTGAGATTGCACAAGCTGGGCACAACATATTGGGTACTGAAATACCATATCTGTGGAAAGCTTGCAATTTTAGTTTCCGATATAGGTTCACTTCTCAGGGGTTCCATTTATTATTTTACCCTAGAGCTAGTACAGTTGTCAGAACAAGATGTGTAAGTCACTCCTAAGTAATGTTGAGCGCGAATATTTTAATTGCGAATTTTAATTGCGAATATTGCCACTTCTAGAATTCGCAAATATTTATAATATAGTGCTATGTATTTGTATTTGCGAATAGTGTCGATCGCGAATATTCTAATTGCGAATTTATCGCGAATTTCGGCGCTTAGCAACATCTCTAGCAACCAGTAGGAAAGTTGCCTACCCCTTAGTGTTGATTGCGAATATTCAAATTTTTATTGTGAATATTTTACATTGCCGAGTTTCGCAATCAAGTAAATAATGACTGGAGACCACAAATTCTCGAATTTGCAAATTTATGGTAAATATTCGGCCAAAATTTCTCAAAATATCGCAAATACGAATATTGCTTATGCCTCTCATCCCTACCTCTGCACCCTATGGTATGCCCAGGCAAAAGAATAGAGCCCGTTGTAGGGTGTTAATAAAACCAGGAAGCCCAGCATAATAATAAGTAGGCTCACTTTTCACACTTGCACACAATTGGGCACTGAAATGGTATATCTGTGTAAAAATTGCAATTTTCACTTTGCACCATCTGCTGTGAATAGATTTTTTTCAAAACACCTGTGGGGTCAATATGCTCTAAAACTCTTGGTAAATTCTCTGAGGGGTGTAGTTTCTAAAATGAGGGTCACTTCTTGGAGGTGTCATTTCTATATTTCATTTCAGAGCCTCAATAGTTGTCAGCCAGTGCTGTATAAATCAGCAATATACACCTCAAATCTACATGATTCTTTTTCTCTTATGGGGTGTTGCCATATTTAGGAAGAAATGGGTAACAAATAATGGGGTACATTAAATCCTATTCCCCTTTGTGAAAATGAAAAATTTGGGGCTAAGGCAACATATTCTTGTAAAGTATGTAATTTTTAATTTTCATGGCCAAGTGTTGCTAAAGTTGCCAAGGTGCTCATTGCACTCCTTGAAAAATTCCTTGGGGGTTGTAGTTTACCAAAATGGGCTTACTTCTTGGTAGCTTCCATAGTAGTGGTACCTCAGGGTGCGACGTGACACCTGAAAATTATTCTAGTGCAATCTGTCCTCTGAAAGCCATATGGCATTTCCTACCTTTTGAGCTTTGCTGTGTGACCATACAGCAGTTTACGACCACATATGAGGTGTTTCTGTAAACTAAAGAATCAGGTAATAAATCTTGAGGTTTATTTTGCTGTTAAGCCCTGCTATACTACAGGAAAAATTGAGTAAAATGAAAAATCTGTAACCTAACCTCCATTTTTCTTTAATTCTTGTGGAACAAATGTTAATAAAGTTTGTAAAATCAGTTTAGAATAAATTGAGGGGTGTAGTTTCTATTTATTGGTGGTTCCAATTATGTAAGCCCCTCAAAGTCACTTCATAAAATGAGCTGTTTTTTTTAAACAGTGGGCTTTGGACGTTTTCGTAAATTTTCCCCTTGAATGACCAGTGGGGGGGGGGGGGGGAGGGGTCCCAGTATATTTATGTGTGTATATATATACAGATAGGCATGTTTGCCCCTGTATTTGCATGCATTTATATTTATGAATGACCCCCCAATCGTGGGTGCCCCCCCAGCTGAGTAATCCCCCTGCAAGCACATGCTAGAGTTCCTGCAGGGGTGAGTTGCCGCCCGGATAACTGGACAATTGTCCAGTTGTGGGCATATCGAAGGACAGAGGATCAAAGAGCTCCCCTGCCCCTGTATGCCGAGTACCTCTGGCGCTGTAATTACAGCACCATAAGTGTGCGATCACTTCAAAGCGATCCTCAGATCCTGCACGGGCTGATGAGTTGACGTCATATCACAGCGACGGCCCACGTTTACTTGCTTGCAGGCGTGCGCGCATGCCTGTAGTGTGGGCTGCTCGGGAGCGCTCTTCAGTTGAGCCAAGCAGCCACCCTGAAAAGCAAGAATCTACACCAGGACAATGAGCAAGTGAGAATTAACCACTGGAGAATGAGCCCAAGCGAGGATCTTCCCCTAGGGATGAGAATTAACCCCTGTGAACGATCTGGCTGAGAAGCCTTAACCCTTTCCCACTGCCACCAATATCCTTAACCCCTGCATCCACCAATATTAACCATTTCCCACTGCCACCAATATCTTTAACCTCTTTACTGATAACCCCTGCAATATTCCCCTACAATATTCATTAACCCCTGCAATATTACCCCTCCTTATTATATACTGCCCTGCATTGCCCTAATATTAACCCCTTCCTTTCCTATACCCTGCCTTGCATTACCCCTACATTACCCTATATCATTAACCCCTGCATTACCCTATTCCACCAACAACATATCCTTTTAACCCCTGCATCAACCGGTACCCTGATTGTATTTAACCGTTTCTACCCTGTAGGGACAGCATGTAGTTAGGTTTGGGAGAGTAATGCTATTATGTGTGTATGTAGATAGATTTTGGGGTGTAATTGTAGCAGTGTAGTTATCTGTGTTAGAGTGCTGTTAGTGTAGTACCGTGTGTGTCTATATGTATATATATTTATATAACCATAAATATAAATATATATATATATATATAGATATAGCATAAGTAATCGACTATAGACTTGTAATTGTTTAACCCCTTCAGGACACATGACGTACCGGTACGGCATGTTTCCCGAATCCTTCCGATGAACCGGAAAAGGACGGTGATCGGTGGTGTGATTACACACCACTAGTGTTGAGCGAACAGTTCGAGCATAATTCGGTTTCGTACCGAATTTTGGGGTGTTCGGGACCCGGACCCGAACATTTTCAAAAAAGTTTGGGTTCGGGTTCGTTGTTCGGCGATTTCTTCCCGCTTTCTGAAGGGCTGCACAGCAGCCAATCAGCTATTGTTTTACTTGTTGCCCTAAGAGCCCATCACAGCCATGCCTACTAATGGCATGGCTGTGATTGGCCAAGTGCAGCATGTGACCCAGCCTCTATTTAAGCTGGAGTTACATAGCGCCGCACGTCACACTGCTCTGATTAGTGTAGGGAGAGGACGCAGCTGCTGTGAGGGAGAGATTAGGCAGGGAAAAGTCTGCAAAAGCACCTAATGAAATGATCGATCTACAGCTGTGAATGTTTGAACTGCTGCTAGTTACTTGCTCACTGGTTTTTAGGCTGCACAGAGCGTTTTGCTGTCACTTATTTTCTGGGGTGATAGGCGGCCATTTTGTGACTTGTGGTGCACCAGAACAAGCTGCCACCAAGTCCATCAATACTTTTTTTTTTTTTGCTATATCCTACATCAGGGGCTTGGTTGTGCTAATTGTCACCCCTAGAAACTCAGGATAGCAATTTCTATATTTTATTAAGGGGTTAAATACAATTGCCAAAATACCAATCACCTAAATCTGGTGTTCCAGCTTTGGCTAGCCAAGTATAATACTGTCTGCTGTTTGGCAAACGATAGATTATTTTCTGTGGTGAAATTCAATTGTCAAAATAGCAATACCATAAATCAGTGGTTTCAGCTGTGGCTGGCCAAGTTTCATAGTGTCCGCCAAAACATATATTTTGTTCTGGGGTAAAATTCAATTGCCAAAATAGCAATACCATAAATCTGGTGTCACAGCTGTGGCTGGCAAACTATAATAGTGTCCGCCAAAACATATATTTTGTTCTGGGGTGAAATTCAATTGCCAAAATAGCAATACCATAAATCAGTGGTTTCAGCTGTGGCTGGCAAACTATAATAGTGTCCGCCAAAACATATATTTTGTTCTGGGGTGAAATTCAATTGCCAAAATAGCAATACCATAAATCAGTGGTTTCAGCTGTGGCTGGCCAAGTTTTATAGTGTTCTGCAAATTATATATTTTGTTCTGATGATTCCTTGCTGTGGGACCTCTCTCCTCTTTCTGGGTGCTGGGGCCGAAATAACTGAGTGGCCTTCTCCAGTGGTGGGTGATATGACGCATGGTCCCTTGCTGTGGGACCTCTCTCCTCTGTCTGGGTGCTGGGGCCGAAATAACTGAGTGGCCTTCTACAGTGGTGGTTGATATGACGCGTGATTCCTTGCTGTGGGACCTCTCTCCTCTGTCTGGGTGCTGGGGCCGAAATAACTGAGGGGCCTTCTCCAGTGGTGGGTGATATGACGCATGATTCCTTGCTGTGGGACCTGTATCCTCAGTCTGGGTGCTGGGCCGAAATAACTGAAAGTGGCCATCTCCAGTGGTGGGTGATATGACGCATGATTCCTTGCTGTGGGACCTCTCTCCTCTGTCTGGGTGCTGGGGCCGAAATAACTGAGTGGCCTTCTCCAGTGGTGGGTGATATGACGCATGATCCCTTGCTGTGGGACCTCTCTCCTCTGTCTGGGTGCTGGGGCCGAAATAACTGAGTGGCCTTCTCCAGTGGTGGGTGATATGACGCATGATTCCTTGCTGTGGGACCTCTCTCCTTTGTCTGGGTGCTGGGGCCGAAATAACTGAAAGTGGCCTTCTCCAGTGGTGGGTGATATGACGCATAATTCTCTGCTATCGGACCTCTCTCCAATTGATATTGGTTAATTTTTATTTATTTAATTTTATTTTAATTCATTTCCCTATCCACATTTGTTTGCAGGGCATTTACCTACATTTTGCTGCCTTTTGCAGCCCTCTAGCCCTTTCCTGGACTATTTTACAGCCTTTTTATTGCCCAAAAGTTCGGGTCCCCATTGACTTCAATGAGGTTCGGGTTCGGAATAAAGTTCGAGCCCGAACATTTTCGGGAAGTTCGGCCGAACTTCTCGAACCCGAACATCCAGGTGTTCGCTCATCTCTACACACCACCAATCACAATCCGAGCATTGGGGGGGCGACGAAGCTGTCCTTGGTGCTGATTCGTGCGGGGAGAGAGGCGGAGATTCAAACTCCGGCGCTCCTCTCTCCCCTCCTCTTCCGGCTCCTGCTGCTGCGAGGACGTCCGGAGAGCCATTTTCACCCCCCCATCACCAATCTGCATCCATCACCCTCAAGGTAGGTCAGGGTCATTGAGGGAGAGGAGCGATTTAGGCAGGGATAGAAGGGACAGAATAGTTTAGGAAAAAAATAAAAATAAAATTTAACTGTTTGTGTGGAGCACCCAAATCTGGTGGTTGGGGTCCACAGCACTTAGCTGTGAGACCCTAGACCCAGCTAGGGGTGCTGCTACGTACCTGGAAGGGAGGTCACGGTTGATGAGTCTCTCGTTGCTTTCAAGGGGAGACTCAGTTTCCGCCAATACATTCCTTCTAAGCGAGGTATGGCGTGAAAATGTACAAAAGTTGTGAGAGTACCTTAGGGTACACTTACAAATTTCGTGTGTACGGGGGACGAGAGTCCCGTATTGAACCCCCAGAATGTCCTCCCACTCTGGGTGTTAGCATGAAACTCGTGTGGGACCTTATGTACCCACTACTAGATAAGGGTTACCACCTGTACGTGGATAACTTTTACACTAGTATTCCCTTGTATCAGGCCCTCTACGCCAGATCAACGATCGCTTGTGGGACCGTGCGGAAAAATCATCGCAGCCTCCCTACCCACCCCCTCCAGGTACCTATCCCCAGCGGTGAGACCCGTGCCCTTACCAGTGGAAACCTGTTGCTGGTCAGGTATAAGGACAAGAGGGATGTCCTTATGCTGACCACAAGCCACGATAACAGCACCACCCCCGTCTCTGTGCGAGGTACCACGGTAACGGTCCTCAAGCCCGATTGTATCGTCGACTACAATCGGTATACGGGTGGAGTTGATCTATCTGAAGTGGCCTTCTCCAGTGGTGGGTGATATGACGCATGATCCCTTGCTGTGGGACCTCTCTCCTCTGTCTGGGTGCTGGGGCCGAAATAACTGAGTGGCCTTCTCCAGTGGTGGGTGACATGACGCATGATTCCTTGCTGTGGGACCCTCTCCTTTGTTGTGGTGCTGGGGCCGAAATAACTGAAAGTGGCCTTCTCCAGTGGTGGGTGATATGGCGCATGATTCTCTGCTATCGGACCTCTCTCCAATTGATATTGGTTAATTTTTATTTATTTAATTTTATTTTAATTCATTTCCCTATCCACATTTGTTTGCAGGGCATTTACCTACATTTTGCTGCCTTTTGCAGCCCTCTAGCCCTTTCCTGGACTATTTTACAGCCTTTTTATTGCCCAAAAGTTCGGGTCCCCATTGACTTCAATGAGGTTCGGGTTCGGAATAAAGTTCGAGCCCGAACATTTTCGGGAAGTTCGGCCGAACTTCTCGAACCCGAACATCCAGGTGTTCGCTCATCTCTACACACCACCAATCACAATCCGAGCATTGGGGGGGCGACGAAGCTGTCCTTGGTGCTGATTCGTGCGGGGAGAGAGGCGGGACATTCAAACACCACGCCGCTCCTCTCTCCCCTCCTCTTCCGGCTCCTGCTGCTGCGAGGACGTCCGGAGAGCCATTTTCACCCCCCCATCACCAATCTGCACCCATCACCCTCAAGGTAGGTCCAGGGTCATTGAGGGAGAGGAGCGATTTAGGCAGGGATAGAAGGGACAGAATAGTTTAGGAAAAAAATAAAAATAAAATTTAACTGTTTGTGTGGAGCACCCAAATCTGGTGGTTGGGGTCCACAGCACTTAGCTGTGAGACCCTAGACCCACCCAGGGGTGCTGCTACGTACCTGGACGGAAGGTCACGGTTGATGAGTCTCTCGTTGCTTTCAAGGGGAGACTCAGTTTCCGCCAATACATTCCTTCTAAGCGAGCGAGGTATGGCGTGAAAATGTACAAAAGTTGTGAGAGTACCTTAGAGTACACTTACAAATTTCGTGTGTACGGGGGGCGAGATTCCCGTATTGAACCCCCAGAATGTCCTCCCACTCTGGGTGTTAGCGTGAAACTCGTGTGGGACCTTATGTACCCACTACTAGATAAGGGTTACCACCTGTACGTGGATAACTTTTACACTAGTATTCCCTTGTATCAGGCCCTCTACGCCAGATCGACGTTCGCTTGTGGGACCGTGCGGGAAAATATTCGCAGCCTCCCTACCCACCCCCTCCAGGTACCTATCCCCCGCGGTGAGACCCGTGCCCTTACCAGTGGAAACCTGTTGCTGGTCAGGTATAAGGACAAGAGGGATGTCCTTATGCTGACCACAAGCCACGATAACAGCACCACCCCCGTCTCTGTGCGAGGTACCACGGTAACGGTCCTCAAGCCCGATTGTATCGTCGACTACAATCGGTATACGGGTGGAGTTGATCTATCTGATCAAGTCCTCCAACCATATAATGCCATGCGGAAAACCCGGGCATGGTACAAAAAGGTTGCGGTCTACATGGTGCAGGTTGCCATGTACAACGCTTTTGCACTACCCCGAAGCGCTGGCAGCACAGGGACATTCCTCCAGTTCTATGAGGCAGTCCAACAAGGACCTGATTTTTTCAGACCGGGAAAGAGCAGGTCGGATTACCTCGGGAATTGGAGTGGCCCGGATCGTCCCTGACCAACATTTTCCAGGTGTGGTCCCCGATACTGGAAAGAAGGGACAAACCCAAAAAAGATGAACAGTGTGTCACAGGAGGGGGATACGGAAGGACACCACCACTCAATGTGACACTTGCCCCAATCATCCGGGCCTCTGCGTTATCAATTGCTTCAGGGAGTATCACTCTTCCATGAAGTTCTACATTTTTATAATTATATATATATAATTTTTATAATTAGTAATTCAGTCCCCTAGAAAATATATAAAAAACTATGGCTCTCAGACTTTGGAGACACAGAAACAACTTTTTTTTTTTCCTTAAATGTTATTAGTTTTAGTGCTCAAACTGCAGCCCTCCAGATGTTATAAAACTACAACTGTCCAGACAACCTACAGCAGGGCATGGTGGGAGTTATAGTTTTACATCTGGAGGGCCGCAGTTTGAGGATGCCTGTTTTAGTGTCTCCAAAGTCTAAGAGCCATACATATTGGGCATCGCCGCGTGCGTAAATATCTGCTCTATAAAAATAAAATTTGGCCCAACCCCTCGGATAAACATCGTTAAAAAAAAATTAGTAAAAAAAAAGCCATTTTTAGTCAAATAACATCACAAAAAGTGTAATAGCGAGCGATCAAAAAGTCATATGCACCCCCAAATAGTGGCAATAAAACCGCCATCTCATCCCGTAAAAAATGAGCCCCTACATTAGACAGTCGCCCAACCAAAAAAAAAATTGTAGATCCCAGGCTATGGAGATAGTAAAATTATTTAATTTTTGTTCGTAAAATGATAATATAGTATAAAATCTAAACAAATTGTATAAAGTAGACATATTAGGTATCGCCGCGTTCATAATAATCTGCCCTATAAAGATAACATTTGACCCAACCCCTCGGATAAACAGCGTTAAAAAATAAAAAAAATAAAAATGTGCCAAAACACTCATTTTTAGATAAAATTTCCATTTTAATCTATTTTTTCCGGTCATAAACCAAGGGTTAACAGTCAAACAAAACTAAATATTTATTGACCTGTTTCTGTAGTTTGCAGAAACGCCCCATAGGTGGTCGTAAATGGCTATATAGCCACACGGCAGGACATAGAACGAAGGGAACGCCATAAGGTTTCTGGAAGACAGATTTTGATGGACTGGACTGGCGAAAGGAGAAACTATTTTAGAATTACATTTTTTGTTACCTTGCCTCAAAAAAGTGTAATATAGAGCAACCAAAAATCATATTTACCCTAAAATAGTACCAAAAACAACCACCACCGTATCCTGTAGTTTCCTAGATGGGGTCACTTTTATGGAGTTTCTACTCAAGGGGTGTAGCAGGGGGCTTGAAAGGGTACATGGTGTAAATAAACCAGTCCAGCAAAATCTGCCTTCCAAAAACCATATGGCGCTCCCCTTCTTCTATATCCTGCCATTTAGCCAAATAGTAGTTTAGGACCACATATGGGGTGTTTCTGCAAACTAGAGAATCAGGGCAACCCATATTGAGTTTTGTTTGGCTGTTAACCCATTATTTCCAGTAATAAAGTAAGGGTTAAAATAAAATAAAAATCCAAAAATTGAAATTCCAAAATTGTTTCTCCATCTGCCATTAACTGTTGTGGAACACTTAAAGGGTTAACAAGTTTGTAAACCCAGTTTTGAATACCTTGAGGGGTGTACTTTCTTAGATTAAGTCACTTTTTTGGATGCATCAGGGGGGCTTGCAATAGGACATGGTGTAAAAAAAAACAGTCCTGCAAAATCTGCCATCTGAAACCCATATGGCGTTCCCCTACTTCTATGTCCTGCGGTTTGGCCAAACAGTAGTTTAGGACCACATATGGGGTGTTTTTGCAAACTAGAGAATCAGGGCAACCCATATTAAGTTTTGTTTGTCAGTTAACCCGTACTTTATTACTGGAAAACATTGATTTTATTGGAAAATTTTCCAAAAAGTCGAAATTCCAAAATTGTTTCTCCATCTGCCATTAACTGTTGTGGAACACCTAAAGGGTTAACAAAGTTTGTAAACCCAGTTTTGAATACCTTGAGGGGTGTACTTTCTTAGATGGAGTCAATTTTTTGCAATTTCTATTCTTGGGTGCATCAGGGGGGCTTGCAATAGGACATGGTGTAAAAAAAAACAGTCCTGCAAAATCTGCCATCCGAAACCCATATGGCGCTCCCCTCCTTCAGTGTCCTGCGGTTTGGCCAAAAAGTAGTTTAGGACCACATATGGGGTGTTTTTGCAAACTAGAGAATAAGGGCATGTAGAATGTAAAATGTAGAGAAGGTAACCAGTGGCACTACACCGCACCTATAGTTAATTTGGATACCAATTGCGAGAAGTGATGCCTCATGGTGGTGCTCAGCCTGTAGCAGCAGTAAGTATGCAAGTATCTTCAAGCGAAGGAGAATATTAAAACGAGCGGCACTCACCGATTGTAGAGGGGTACGGTTTATTCCATAGCAGGAGGGAGGTACATACGGTGCAAACACAGCATGAAGCAACAGCCGTTTAACGCGTGTGCGCTTCTTTTGGCTTCTCACTATTGGTGGGGTCACGGCACTTACAAATATGCACAGGAAGCCGCATCATCGCATTAATTAGTTAATCAACACCTGAGTTTCCACAACAGTGGACAAGGATTCTTGGTGAATAGCGAGACCCCTTTAATAGTGTGAGTGCATGTGCAAGTACATAAACTAATAAAACAATAAAAATACGAAATTACAATGCACACAGGAATAATTTATTAAAGAAATACATTCATGTCTATTTTCTCATTTAATCCCAAGGGACCCATTGCATCTGTACGTAGGATCCACTTTGTTTCTCTTCTCAGAAGTTCCCTCTCCCTGTCTCCACCTCTCTCTGTACGCTTAACTATTTCAAGACCAGCAAAGGTCAATACACTGGGGTTTCCATTATGTTCCCTGTTCACATGATCTATTAGCCGAGGGACACCCTTTCCTGTTTTTAAGGAACTTAGGTGTTCTCGGAATCTTTCAAATAAGCAGCGGATGGTTTTACCAATGTAGAAGCGTCCGCATCTACATAAAATTAAATAGACCACAAACTTGCTACGACAGGCGATAAGTGGAAAAACCTTGTGCTCTATCCCTGCAAAGGAGATCACTGACAATTGGGAATTGAAGTTGCAGAAGGAGCAACTTCTGCATCTCTTATTCCCTTTTGGTCTCTGTTCAGACAGCCATGTGCAGCATTTCTTTCTAAAATGGCTTGTTACCACCTGGTCCCGTATTGTATGGCACCTTCTAAACGCTATTACTGGTTTTGTGCCTTTTAGTTGTTTTAATGAATCATCCCTCGCTAAAATGTTCCAATTTTTCCTTATAACCTGTTTTATTCTTTCAGCCATAGGGCTATATTTAAAGGAAAAGGCAAAGGGTGGGGGAGATTTGGTTGTTATTTTACCCTCCATCAATTCTGTCTGATGTACTCTTGACGCTTTTTGCATGGCTTGATTTAACAAATCTGGGGGTACCCTCTGTGTCTCAGTCTGTCACACAAATCTGACGCCTGTTTTTTATAGCTCGTTGGGGTTGTATTAATACGGGCAAGTCTTCTGAATTGGCCGTATGTCACAGATTTTTTTACTGTATTAGGATGATAGCTAGAAAAATGGAGTAGGGAGTTGGTGGCGGTGGGCTTGCGGAATCCCTCCGTCACCAACTCCCCCCCCCACCACAGAGACCACTACATCCAGAAACTCGATTCGGTCGCCACCAAACTGGTAAGTGAACCACATGTTCATGTCATTTTGTAGATTTAAATACTCCACAAAATTCTGAAACTGTTCCTTATCACTGGACCATATAATAAAAATATCGTCCACAAACCTATAATAGGCGTGTATATGCTTCAAGAATGGATTGGAGACTGAGTATACATATCGGTCCTCGAACCGGGCCAGGTACAAATTGGCAAACGTATACGCTACCGGAGTCGCTATCGCGGTACCGACCGTTTGTTTATACCACGAATCCCCGAACATAAAGGCATTGTAAGGATTAATTTCAGGCCTTCTGTGGTGAACATCCTGAAGTCCTCACTTCTATCTGTGTTTTGTAGGACTTCCATCACTGCCTCAATGCCCCTATCCTGGGGTATCCGGGTATTACGTGACAGTATATTTTTCTCTACGTATGTATGCAGAAACCTTCTCAAAGTGTTCTGGATTTTCCAGGTGGGGTCTACGGTCAATTTCTCATACACTTTTGCATCATCCAATTGTCTTAGTGCTTCAAAGACATAATAAGACCTGCTTAGTACCACTATATTGCCCCCCTTGTAAGCAGGCTTCACTATTAAATCCTATCTATTTTTGAGCCACTTCAAGGCCTTTTTCTCCACATCCGTGAGATTACTTTCTACATGAGGATATGTCAAGGCCTTGACCTCCTCCAGAACTTTCTGCTGGAAGAGGTCAATGCTGGAGCCGGTGGGCAAGGGGGGACAATAGGTGGACTGGATACCCCCTGTAAATATGGAGCATTCATTATCCTGTATATGATCTCTTAAGGCAGAATCTGTCATAGCTTCAAGACAGGAGATTTCCTTGTCGCTAAAATTTACATTAATGCTGAAACCCAGGGGGCCAATGCTCATGGGTCGTTCACCTTCAGATTTTTTTGGGGGTCCTCTTGTCATATATTTTTTTTCAGGTTCGATTTTCTAGTAGCTTTAAATAGATCTATTTCGAATTGGACTGGATCGAATTGCTCCGTTAAACTGTAATTGAGGCCCTTGTTGAGCACCCGTTCACAGTCACGGGGCAACTCGATCCCAGACAAATTCACTACCAGATTATCTTCTATGATAGGCTCCTCCTCTATCGTCTCCAGGATACCTGTTTTCGTTTGTAACCCTGTTTCCCTATGCTTTTGTTTTTTACTTTTCCCTCGTCCCCTTCTAATGCCTTTTCTAAAGGGCTCATATCCATCGAAGGATTATCTGTGTCGTCGTGAGTCCGAATCCGATGTCCAATAATCACTCTTTCTTCTTTTCGGTCGTGTCTTTTTCTGTTGTTTTGTACTCCAGTTGAACATTTTTCCTGCATCGTAATCTAACTTATCACGTAAAAATTTGTCGCATTTATTTTCTTTTATACCGCTCTGTATTATGGTCAGTTTTTTGTCCATTCGTTTGACGAAAGGTTGGGAATGGCTGTCAGTATGTCGAGATGCCAGGACTGTCTTTGCTTTCTGTAGTTCGTGTTTTTTTTTTTTCCATATTCTTTTTCATTTTGTTTTAACACCGTCTCCATAATATTGAGGGAAAACTCCGGATGGATCCGATGCCATTCAGCAACAAAAAGTGGGTCATCCTGGAATTGAGATATTTCTTTAAAAACTCTTAATCCTCGTGGTACTCTTTTGCTTTGTAATATAGAGCAACCAAAAATCATATTTACCCTAAAATAGTACCAAAAACAGCCACCACTGTATCCTGTAGTTTCCTAGATGGGGTCACTTTTATGGAGTTTCTACTCAAGGGGTGCAGCAGGGGGCTTGAAAGGGTACATGGTGTAAATAAACCAGTCCAGCAAAATCTGCCTTCCAAAAACCATATGGCGCTCCCCTTCTTCTACTTCTTCTATATCCTGCCATTTAGCCAACTAGTAGTTTAGGACCACATATGGGGTGTTTTTGCAAACTAGAGAATCAGAGCAACCCATATTGAGTTTTGTTTGGCAGTTAACCCTTGCTTTATTACTGGAAAAAATGGATTTTATTGGAAAATTTTCCGAAAAAAATCGAAATTCTAAAATTTTATCTCCATTCTCCATTAACTCTTGTGGAACACCTAAAGGGTTAACAAAGTTTGTAAACCCAGGCTTGAATACCTTGAGAGGTGTAGTTTCTAAAATGGGGTCATTTTTCGGTGGCTTCTATTATGCAAGCCTCACAAAGTGACTTCAGACCTGTACTGGTCCATAAAAAGTGGGATTTGGAAAATTTTGGAAAAATTTCAATATTTGCTTCTAAACTTCTAAGCTGTGTAACATCCCCAAAAAATAAAATGGTATTCCCAAAATGCTCCAAACCTGAAGTAAACATATGGGGAATGTAAAGTCATCACTTTTTTGGGGGGTGTTACTATGTATTATACAAGTAGAGAAACTTAAACTTTAAAATTTGCTAAATTTTCCAAATTTTTGGTAAAATTTGTATTTTTTTATGCAAAAAAATAAACTTTTTTTGACCCAATTTCAGTAGTGTCATGAAGTACAATATGTGACGAAAAAACTATCTCAGAACGGCCTTGGTAAGTAAAAGCGTTTTAAAGTTATTCACACTTAAAGTGACAGTGGTCAGATTTTGAAAAAATGGCCTGGTCCTTAAGGTGAAATAGGGCCGTGTCCTTAAGGGGTTAATAAATATTTTATTGTTCAAGGACAGTTTATAGTCTTTTGTTGCTGTCGTAACATAGAACACGTAGTTCAGGAAAGAGGGAGTGCAACAGGTAGAATAAAGAATAAATAGGCGGAGTTGACAATAGATGACTTTACTCCTATTTATGAATATTAATTATTAATAATTCCAAATATTAATAATTAATATTCAATTTTACACCAAAATAAAGTTGACATATGGGGAATGTTAACCACTTCCATTGCTGGAATGGTCTTTAGGTGCCAATTTGCATTTGAAGAGACCCTGAGGTACCCCCACAGTGAAAACCACAAAAAGTGATCACATTTTGGAAACTGCACCACCCAAGTAATTTTTAAGGGGTGTAGTGAGCACTTTGACCTAACAGGTGTTTACTACAATTTATAAGACTGTGAAAAAGAAAAATTAATTTTTTTTACAAGAAAATGGTGCTTTAAGTCCAAACTTTCTTTTTCACAAAGGATAAATGGAGAATATCCTCCCATAATTTGCTAGCCATTTTCTCCTGGATACAGTAACACCCCAATTTTGGTCATAAACTGCTGTTTGGGATACGCCAGTACTCAGAAGGGAAGAAGACCTGGATTTTCTAAAATGGAATTTGCTGAAATTGTTTTTAAGAGCAATCTTTTATTTATTTATTTTTTTGACTGAGCTATGCAGGATAAGTGTAGTTTTTATGGACACCATTTTGGGGTACATTTGGCTTTCTGATCTCATTTTATCTTATTTTTTGGGAGGTGAGGTCACAAAAAAGCTGCTTAGTGTAATTCTTTACATTTTTTTAAGCTGTTCACTTGGAGTAGATCACGTGATATTTTTATAGATCCGGTCATTATTCATGAGACAATAAGAGTATTTTTAGAAAAAAATTATGTTTATGTGTTGTCATTTTCTTAGAGCCACATTTTTACATTTTTCTGGCTATGGTCTTGTATGAGGGCTCTTTTTTTGTGGGATGAAGTGTCATTTTTCTTGCTACCATTTTGGGATACATGCGACTTTTTGATTGATATTATGTTTTTTGGGAGGAGAGGTGACAAAAAAAATCTGTTTTGGTGTCATTTTTTTTTTTTTAAGCATTCACCTGATGGGGTCATGTGATATTTTATAGAGCTGTTCATTACAGAAGCAGTCATACAAAATATGTCTATTTCCGAATAATTCTTTTAAACCCCTATGTAGCTAGACAGGCTGGACAGACTGGACAGACTATGCACTCTATGGCCAAAAGAATGGGAACACCTGGCCATTACCTCCTGAGATGAGCTAATCAATTCAGCACCAAATTAATTATTTTAAGAATTTCCTAACAGTTTCAGTGAATCCAAATTTTTTGCACAAATGGCAGCTGCTGTTTTAGCTGCTGTTAAGAAGACAAAGAAGAAGGATCACATAAAAACAGGCAGTGGCCCAGCAGGCTTCCCCTATATTGCTTTATAGGAAAAACTCTCTCTAGCACAGCCAATCAAGGGGGATTATGGAAATGAGTCACTCAGTGAATTAGTCACAGCTAGTGTTGAGCGAACAGTTCGAGGATCGTTCGGGTTCGTACCGAATTTTGGGGTGTCCGGGACCCGGACCCGAACCCGGACATTTTCAAAAAAGTTCGGGTTCGGGTTCGTCGTTCGGCATGTATTTAGGCGCATTTTGAAAGGCTGCAAAGCAGCCAATCAACATGCATCATACTACTTGCCCTAAGATGCCATAGCAGCCATGCCTACTATTGGCAAGGCTGTGATTGGCCGAGTGCAGCATGTGACTCAGCCTCTTTATAAGCTTGTGCGCACGTCGGGACGTGCTCACTCCCGATGTGAATAGAACAGGGATAGACGCAGCTGATGCTAGAGGCGAGAATAGGCAGGGATAATTGAATAACTGGAAGCAAATTTCTCTCCTCCACCTGTGATTCATCTGAACAACTGCAGCTGAGCTGCTTTTTGATAGGGATTGGCTATTTTTAGAGTGGCCAGAGTGATTTTTCCATCCACATGTACCTGGGCTGACCGCCGGCCGCCATTTTGCGACTTGTAGTGCTGCAGCAGAAGCTGCCACAGTGTGCATTCCAAAGCTCCAAACAAGTCAGACATCTACACCTGGGATTCAGACCAATAGCGATTTAGCAGCACAGTCCAAGGCTATTTTTTTAAAGGTTGTGCAGACCATTTTGTGGCACATGTTACTGGGCTGATAGGCGGCGGCCATCTTGGGACTAGTGCTGCAGCACAATCTCTCCCAACGTCCATTAATCACTTGTAATAGTGGTCTGTGCCATAGAAATCCTACATCAGGGACTTGGGTGTGCTTGTGTCACCCCTACTAATACCAGTCCACCTGTAATCCATACAGTCAAAAGACTGAAAGTATTCCAGTGAGGGAATTTTTTTATTTAAAAAGGCCAAGTTAGTTTATCTGGCGTTCAATATACTAGATACAGTTAGGCCTGCGTTTCATACATCTGGAATTAGCAAATTAATGTGCTGGGGTTGGGAAAACATATATGTACCCATACTAGAATCTGTCAAAGAAAGCGGTACTCACATATAACAGTCATTCCATCTGTAATCCATACAGTCAAAAGACTGAAAGTATTCCAGTGAGGGAATTTTTTTATTTAAAAAGGCCAAGTTAGTTTATCTGGCGTTCAATATACTAGATACAGTTAGGCCTGCGTTTCATACATCTGGAATTAGCAAACTAATGTGCTGGGGTTGGGAAAACATATATGTACCCATACTAGAATCTGTCAAAGAAAGCGGTACTCACATATAACAGTCATTCCATCTGTAATCCATACAGTCAAAAGACTGAAAGTATTCCAGTGAGGGAATTTTTTTATTTAAAAAGGCCAAGTTAGTTTATCTGGCGTTCAATATACTAGATACAGTTAGGCCTGCGTTTCATACATCTGGAATTAGCAAACTAATGTGCTGGGGTTGGGAAAACATATATGTACCCATACTAGAATCTGTCAAAGAAAGCGGTACTCACATATAACAGTCATTCCATCTGTAATCCATACAGTCAAAAGACTGAAAGTATTCCAGTGAGGGAATTTTTTTATTTAAAAAGGCCAAGTTAGTTTATCTGGCGTTCAATATACTAGATACAGTTAGGCCTGCGTTTCATACATCTGGAATTAGCAAACTAATGTGCTGGGGTTGGGAAAACATATATGTACCCATACTAGAATCTGTCAAAGAAAGCGGTACTCACATATAACAGTCATTCCATCTGTAATCCATACAGTCAAAAGACTGAAAGTATTCCAGTGAGGGAATTTTTTATTTAAAAAGGCCAAGTTAGTTTATCTGGCGTTCAATATACTAGATACAGTTAGGCCTGCGTTTCATACATCTGGAATTAGCAAACTAATGTGCTGGGGTTGGGAAAACATATATGTACCCATACTAGAATCTGTCAAAGAAAGCGGTACTCACATATAACAGTCATTCCATCTGTAATCCATACAGTCAAAAGACTGAAAGTATTCCAGTGAGGGAATTTTTTATTTAAAAAGGCCAAGTTAGTTTATCTGGCGTTCAATATACTAGATACAGTTAGGCCTGCGTTTCATACATCTGGAATTAGCAAATTAATGTGCTGGGGTTGGGAAAACATATATGTACCCATACTAGAATCTGTCAAAGAAAGCGGTACTCACATATAACAGTCATTCCATCTGTAATCCATACAGTCAAAAGACTGAAAGTATTCCAGTGAGGGAATTTTTTTATTTAAAAAAGGCCAAGTTAGTTTATCTGGCGTTCAATATACTAGATACAGTTAGGCCTGCGTTTCATACATCTGGAATTAGCAAACTAATGTGCTGGGGTTGGGAAAACATATATGTACCCATACTAGAATCTGTCAAAGAAAGCGGTACTCACATATAACAGTCATTCCATCTGTAATCCATACAGTCAAAAGACTGAAAGTATTCCAGTGAGGAATTTTTTTATTTAAAAAGGCCAAGTTAGTTTATCTGGCGTTCAATATACTAGATACAGTTAGGCCTGCGTTTCATACATCTGGAATTAGCAAACTAATGTGCTGGGGTTGGGAAAACATATATGTACCCATACTAGAATCTGTCAAAGAAAGCGGTACTCACATATAACAGTCATTCCATCTGTAATCCATACAGTCAAAAGACTGAAAGTATTCCAGTGAGGGAATTTTTTATTTAAAAAAGGCCAAGTTAGTTTATCTGGCGTTCAATATACTAGATACAGTTAGGCCTGCGTTTCATACATCTGGAATTAGCAAACTAATGTGCTGGGGTTGGGAAAACATATATGTACCCATACTAGAATCTGTCAAAGAAAGCGGTACTCACATATAACAGTCATTCCATCTGTAATCCATACAGTCAAAAGACTGAAAGTATTCCAGTGAGGGAATTTTTTTATTTAAAAAAGGCCAAGTTAGTTTATCTGGCGTTCAATATACTAGATACAGTTAGGCCTGCGTTTCATACATCTGGAATTAGCAAACTAATGTGCTGGGGTTGGGAAAACATATATGTACCCATACTAGAATCTGTCAAAGAAAGCGGTACTCACATATAACAGTCATTCCATCTGTAATCCATACAGTCAAAAGACTGAAAGTATTCCAGTGAGGGAATTTTTTTATTTAAAAAAGGCCAAGTTAGTTTATCTGGCGTTCAATATACTAGATACAGTTAGGCCTGCGTTTCATACATCTGGAATTAGCAAACTAATGTGCTGGGGTTGGGAAAACATATATGTACCCATACTAGAATCTGTCAAAGAAAGCGGTACTCACATATAACAGTCATTCCATCTGTAATCCATACAGTCAAAAGACTGAAAGTATTCCAGTGAGGAATTTTTTTTATTTAAAAAAGGCCAAGTTAGTTTATCTGGCGTTCAATATACTAGATACAGTTAGGCCTGCGTTTCATACATCTGGAATTAGCAAATTAATGTGCTGGGGTTGGGAAAACATATATGTACCCATACTAGAATCTGTCAAAGAAAGCGGTACTCACATATAACAGTCATTCCATCTGTAATCCATACAGTCAAAAGACTGAAAGTATTCCAGTGAGGGGATTTTGCTTATAAAAAATAATATATTTCATTGTGGTGCGAGTTGAATCGCAACAATGAAGAAAAATACTATTAAGGGACGAGGGCGCGGTCGTGGTGGTGTCCGTGGAGCCTCTGTTGCTGGTAGAGGACGTGGCCGTTCGGCCCCAGGCGCACACAGTAGGGAGCGAACTCCCTCAACTAGCCGGCAGAATGTACCGCAATATCTCGTGGGGCCCAATGCCGCTCTTAGGATGGTAAGGCCTGAGCAGGTACAGGCATTAGTCGATTGGGTGGCCGACAGTGCTTCCAGCACGTTCACCACATGGTCTTCCACCCAGTCTTCTGCGGAAGCGCACAGGTGGCACCTGAAAACCAAGCCCATCAGTCTGTCACATCACCCCCAAGCATATCAGGGAAACGGTCTGAGCCACAAGTTATGCAGCAGTCTCTTCTTCTGTTTGAAGACTCTGCTTCCAGGGTTTCCCAGGGGCGTCCACCTAGCCCTTCCCCAGTGGAGGAAGACATACCATGCACTGGCGCACAACCACTTATGTCTCCAGATGAAGAGGACATGGGAATACCACCTCATCGGAGTCCGCACGTCTCTGATGATGACGAAACACAGGTGCCCACTGCCGCGTCTTTTTGCAGTGTGCAGACTGAACAGGAGGAGGTCAGGGAGGGAGACTGGGTGGAAGACGATGCAGAGGACGATGAGGTCTTAGACCCCACATGGACTGAAGGTCGTGGCGATGACTTTCACAGTTCAGAGGAAGAGGTAGTGGTGAGACCGAGACAACAGCGAAGCCAAAGAGGGAGCAGGGGGCCAAAGCAGGCGAGCCGCCGCCCCAGAGTTCGCCTGCTACTGGACATCGCCAACAGGGACCCAGCCCCACAAAGGCAGCTTCAAAGAGTTCCCTGGCATGGCACTTCTTTAAACAATGTCCTACCGACAAGACCCGAGTGACTTGCACGCTCTGCCATCAGAGCCTGAGGCGAGGCATTAACGTTCTGAACCTCAGCACAACCTGCATGACCAGGCATCTACATGCAAAGCATGAACTGCAGTGGGGTACACACCTTAAAAACCAGGCACTCGCTGAGGCTCCCCCTGCTCCCTCTACCGCTGCTGCCTCGGCTTCCGCCTCGAGAGGAATGTTGCCACCTGCCGAGCAGCAAACAGAGGATGTGCCACCGACACCACCACCACCGCCACCGTCAACTAGCGTCTCCACTATATCACACAGCAGCGTTCAGCTCTCAATATCTCAAACCTTAGAGAGGAAGCGCAAATTCCCCGAGTCACCCTCGAGCCCTTGGCCTGAGCGCCAGCATTTCTAAACTGCTGGCCTTTGAAATGCTGTCATTCCGGCTGGTGGACACAGACAGCTTCAAACAGCTGATGGCCATGGCTGTCCCGCAGTATGTGGTTCCCAGCCGCCACTACTTCTCCAAGACAGCCGTGCCTTCCCTGCACATGCAAGTGTCCGATAAAATCAAGTGTGCACTGCGCAGCGCCATTTGTGGCAAGGTCCACCTAACCACAGATACGTGGACCAGTAAGCACGGCCAGGGACGCTATATCTCACTAACTGCACACTGGATGAATGTAGTGGCGGCTGGGCCCCGGCGGACAGTTCCTTGGCGCACGTCCTTCCGCCCCCTAGGATCGCAGGGCATCATTCTCTGCCTCCTGTAGCCTCCTCCTCCTACTCGGCTTCCTCCTCCACTGCTTCCACCAGCTCATCCGGTCAGCCACACACCTTCACCACCAACTTCAGCACAGCCCGGGGTAAGCGTCAGCAGGCCATTCTGAAACTCATATGTTTGGGGACAGGCCCCACACCGCGCAGGAGTTGTGGCGGGGTATTGAACAACAGACCGGCCGAGTGGTTTCTGCCGGTGGGCCTCAAGCCAGGCCTGGTGGTATGCGATAATGGGCGAAATCTCGTGGCAGCTCTGGGACTAGCCGGTTTGGCGCACATCCCTTGCCTGGCGCATGTGCTGAACTTGGTGGTGCAGAGGTTCATTCACCACTACCCCAACATGTCAGAGCTGCTGCATAAAGTGCGGGCCGTCTGTGCGCGCTTCCGCCCGTTCACATCCTGCCGCTGCTCGCCTGTCTGCGCTACAGCGGAACTCGGCCTTCCCGCTCACCGCCTCATATGCGGCGTGCCCACCCGGTGGAACTCCACCTTGCACATGCTGGAGAGACTGTGCGAGCAGCAGCAGGCCATAGTGGAGTTTCAGCTGCAGCACGCTCGCGTCAGTCGTACTGCCGAACAGCACCACTTCACCACCAATGATTGGGCCTCCATGCGAGACCTGTGTGCCCTGCTGCGCTGTTTCGAGTACTCCACCAACATGGCCAGTGGCGATGACACTGTTATCAGCGTTACAATACCACTTCTATGTCTCCTTGAGAAAACACTTAGGGCAATGATGTTAGAGGAGGTGGCCCAGGTGGAGGAGGAGGAGGGGAGGATGAGGGCTCGTTTCTAACACTTTCGGGCCAGTCTGTTCGAAGTGGCTCAGAGGAGGTTTGTTTAAGCAGCAGAGGACAGGTTCACAAGTCGCCAGCCAAGGCACTGTACTGGAGGACGAGGAGGATGAGGAGGAGGAGGTGGAGGGGACGAGGATGACGCAAGTTCACAGCGGGGTGGCAGCCCAGGCCCATCACTGGTGCGTGGCTGGGGGATACGGTGGACGATGACGATACGCCTCCCACAGAGGACAGCTTGTCCTTACCCATGGGTAGCCTGGCCCACATGAGCGAATATATGCTCCAATGCCTGCGCAGCGACAGCAGAGTTGCCCACGTTTTAACGTGTGCAGACTACTGGGTGGCCACCCTGCTGGATCCCGGTATAAAGACAATGTGCCCACTTTAATTCCTGAACTGGAGCGCGACCGTAAGATGCGCGAGTACAAGCGCTGCGCTGATAGGCGCTCTTGAGAGCATTCCCACATGTCACAGGGAACAGGTGGAAGGTGAAGGCAGAGGAGTGGCAAGAGGTCGCCAACGCAGCTGTGTCACGGCCAGCTCATCTGAGGGCAGGGTTAGCATGGCAGAAATGTGGAAAAGTTTTGTCTCCACGCCACAGCTATCTGCACCGACACCTGATACGGAGCGTGTTAGCAGGAGGCAGCATTTCACTAACATGGTTGAACAGTATGTCTGCACACCTCCACATCCTGACGGATGGTTCGGCCCCATTCAACTACTGGGTTTCGAAATTGTCCACGTGGCCAGAGTTAGCATGTTATGCCTTGGAGGTGCTTTCCTGCCCGGCGGCCAGCGTTTTATCTGAGCAGCGTATTCAGCACGGCAGGGGCGTCATTACTGACAAGCGCAGCCGCCTGTCCACAGCCAACGTGGACAAGCTGACCTTCATAAAGATGAACCAGGCATGGATCCCACAGGACCTGTCCCTCCCTTGTGCAGAGTAGTCCTTATTAACTGCCTAAAACATGTCTTGTTGTGCTACGGGCCACTTCTTTATTTGATACAAATTTTATGAAACCCACAGTTGAATGAAACTCTTCTCTGTCTGGGCGCGGGGCCTAACCAGATGAAAGTGGCCGGTTAAACTAACGGGTGACATGAAGCCATAACCTCTGCCATGCTACCTCTGTCTTCTGTCTGGGTGCTGAGGCCTAAGTCAAATAAAGCGGTCTTCTGCTGTGCTGGGGGATATGAAGCTAATCTCTGACCTCTCTCCTCTGTCTGGGTCCAAAGGCCTAAATCACTGAAAGAGGCCTTCTCCTGTGGTGTGTGATATGGTGCCAGAATATGTGCTGTGGGGCCTCTCTCCTCTTCCTGGGTGCAGGGGTCAAATAAACTAAATTGTGGCCTCTCCTCCATCTGGGTGTAGGGGTCAAAGTCTTTCAAAGTCGCCTTCTCCTGTGCTGATTGATATGAAGCTGATGGTTGTGCCATCTGACATGGTTGCCGGGGTCCCATTAAATTGGGGCCTACTCCTGTGGTGGGTGATCTAAATGCCTGATTCTCTGCTGTGTAACCTCTCTCCTCCGTCTGGGTGTAGGGGTCAAAGTAACTAAATGGTGGCCTACTCCTGTGGTGGGTGATATGATGCCTGGTTCTCTGCTGTGGGACCTCTCTCCTCTGTCTGGGTCCAAAGGCCTAAATCACTGAAAGAGGCCTTCTCCTGTGGTGTGTGATATGATGCCAGAATATGTGCTGTGGGGCCTCTCTCCTCTTCCTGGGTGCAGGGTCAAATAAACTAAATTGTGGCCTACTCCTGTGGTGGTTGATATGATGCCTGATTCTCTGATGTGGAACCTCTCTCCTCTGTTTGGGTGAAGGGGTCAAAGTAACTAAATGGTGGCTTCTCCTGTGGTGGCTGATATGATGCCAGAATATGTGCTGTGGGGCCTCTCTCCTCTTCCTGGAGTGCAGGGTCCAAAGTAACTCAATGGTGGCTTCTCCTGTGGTGGCTGATATGATGCCAGAATATGTGCTGTGGTGCCTCTCTCCTCTTCCTAGGTGCGGGGGTCAAAGTAACTCAATGGTGGCTTCTCCTGTGGTGGTTAGTATGATGCCAGAATATGTGCTGTGGGGCCTCTCTCCTCTTCCTGGGTGCAGGGGTCAAAGTAACTCAATGGTGGCTTCTCCTGTGGTGGCTGATATGATGCCAGTATATGTGCTGTGGTGCCTCTCTCCTCTGTCTGGGTCCAAAGGCCTAAATCACTGAAAGAGGCCTTCTCCTGTGGTGTGTGATATGATGCCTGAATATGTGCTGTGGGGCCTCTCTCCTCTTCCTGGGTGCAGGGTCAAAGTAACTCAATGGTGGCTTCTCCTGTGGTGGCTGATATGATGCCAGAATATGTGCTGTGGGGCCTCTCTCCTCTTCCTGGGTGCAGGGGTCAAAGTAACTAAATGGTGGCTTCTCCTGTGGTGGTTGATATGATGCCTGATTCTCTGCTGTGAAACCTCTCTCCTCCATCTGGGTGTAGGGGTCAAAGTCTTTCAAAGTCGCCTTCTCCTGTGCTGATTGATATAAAGCTGATGGTTGTGCCATCTGACATGGTTGCCAGGGTCTGATTCAATGGGGGCCTACTCTTGTGGTGGGTGATCTAAATGCCTGATTCTCTGCTGTGAAACCTCTCTCCTCCGTCTGGGTGTAGGGGTCAAAGTCTTTCAAAGTCGCCTTCTCCTGTGCTGATTGATATGAAGCTGATGGTTGTGCCATCTGACATGGTTGCGGGGTCCCATTAAATTGGGGCCTACTCCTGTGGTGGGTGATCTAAATGCCTGATTCTCTGCTGTGTAACCTCTCTCCTCCGTCTGGGTGTAGGGGTCAAAGTAACTAAATGGTGGCCTACTCCTGTGGTGGGTGATATGATGCCAGAATATGTGCTGTGGGGCCTCTCTCCTCTTCCTGGGTGCAGGGGTCAAAGTAACTCAATGGTGGCTTCTCCTGTGGTGGCTGATATGATGCCAAGAATATGTGCTGTGGGGCCTCTCTCCTCTTCCTGGGTGCAGGGGTCAAAGTAACTCAATGGTGGCTTCTCCTGTGGTGGCTGATATGATGCCTGATTCTCTGCTGTGAAACCTCTCTCCTCCATCTGGGTGTAGGGGTCAAAGTCTTTCAAAGTCGCCTTCTCCTGTGCTGATTGATATAAAGCTGATGGTTGTGCCATCTGACATGGTTGCCAGGGTCTGATTCAATGGGGGCCTACTCCTGTGGTGGGTGATCTAAATGCCTGATTCTCTGCTGTGAAACCTCTCTCCTCCGTCTGGGTGTAGGGGTCAAAGTCTTTCAAAGTCGCCTTCTCCTGTGCTGATTGATATGAAGCTGATGGTTGTGCCATCTGACATGGTTGCCGGGGTCCCATTAAGTGGGGCCTACTCCTGTGGTGGGTGATCTAAATGCCTGATTCTCTGCTGTGTAACCTCTCTCCTCCGTCTGGGTGAAGGGGTCAAAGTAACTAAATGGTGGCCTACTCCTGTGGTGGGTGATATGATGCCAGAATATGTGCTGTGGGGCCTCTCTCCTCTTCCTGGGTGCAGGGGTCAAAGTAACTCAATAGTGGCTTCTCCTGTGGTGGCTGATATGATGCCAGAATATGTGCTGTGGGGCCTCTCTCCTCTTCCTGGGTGCAGGGTCAAAGTAACTCAATGGTGGCTTCTCCTGTGGTGGCTGATATGATGCCAGAATATGTGCTGTGGTGCCTCTCTCCTCTGTCTGGGTC
The DNA here is from genome assembly GCA_033119425.1 of Bufotes viridis. Classification (NCBI taxonomy): domain Eukaryota; kingdom Metazoa; phylum Chordata; class Amphibia; order Anura; family Bufonidae; genus Bufotes; species Bufotes viridis. The sequence goes on from CM065589.1 coordinate 467,569,425, forward strand.
CAAAGGCCTAAATCACTGAAAGAGGCCTTCTCCTGTGGTGTGTGATATGATGCCTGAATATGTGCTGTGGTGCCTCTCTCCTCTTCCTGGGTGCGGGGTCAAAGTAACTAAATGGTGGCTTCTCCTGTGGTGGCTGATATGATGCCAGAATATGTGCTGTGGGGCCTCTCTCCTCTTCCTGGGTGCAGGGGTCAAAGTAACTCAATGGTGGCTTCTCCTGTGGTGGCTGATATGATGCCAGAATATGTGCTGTGGTGCCTCTCTCCTCTTCCTGGGTGCGGGGTCAAAGTAACTCAATGGTGGCTTCTCCTGTGGTGGCTGATATCATGCCAGAATATGTGCTGTGGTGCCTCTCTCCTCTTCCTGGGTGCAGGGGTCAAAGTAACTCAATGGTGGCTTCTCCTGTGGTGGCTGATATGATGCCAGAATATGTGCTGTGGGGCCTCTCTCCTCTTCCTGGGTGCAGGGGTCAAAGTAACTCAATGGTGGCTTCTCCTGTGGTGGCTGATATGATGCCAGAATATGTGCTGTGGTGCCTCTCTCCTCTGTCTGGGTCCAAAGGCCTAAATCACTGAAAGAGGCCTTCTCCTGTGGTGTGTGATATGATGCCAGAATATGTGCTGTGGGGCCTCTCTCCTCTTCCTGGGTGCGGGGGTCAAAGTAACTCAATGGTGGCTTCTCCTGTGGTGGCTGATATGATGCCAGAATATGTGCTGTGGGGCCTCTCTCCTCTTCCTGGGTGCAGGGGTCAAAGTAACTCAATGGTGGCTTCTCCTGTGGTGGCTGATATGATGCCAGAATATGTGCTGTGGGGCCTCTCTCCTCTTCCTGGGTGCAGGGGTCAAAGTAACTCAATGGTGGCTTCTCCTGTGGTGGCTGATATGATGCCAGAATATGTGCTGTGGTGCCTCTCTCCTCTGTCTGGGTCCAAAGGCCTAAATCACTGAAAGAGGCCTTCTCCTGTGGTGTGTGATATGATGCCTGAATATGTGCTGTGGTGCCTCTCTCCTCTTCCTGGGTGCGGGGTCAAAGTAACTAAATGGTGGCTTCTCCTGTGGTGGCTGATATGATGCCAGAATATGTGTTGTGGGGCCTCTCTCCTCTTCCTGGGTGCAGGGGTCAAAGTAACTCAATGGTGGCTTCTCCTGTGGTGGCTGATATGATGCCAGAATATGTGCTGTGGTGCCTCTCTCCTCTTCCTGGGTGCGGGGTCAAAGTAACTCAATGGTGGCTTCTCCTGTGGTGGTTAGTATGATGCCAGAATATGTGCTGTGGGGCCTCTCTCCTCTTCCTGGGTGCAGGGGTCAATGTAACTCAATGGTGGCTTCTCCTGTGGTGGCTGATATGATGCCAGAATATGTGCTGTGGGGCCTCTCTCCTCTTCCTTGGTGCAGGGGTCAAAGTAACTCAATGGTGGATTCTCCTGTGGTGGCTGATATGATGCCAGAATATGTGCTGTGGGGCCTCTCTCCTCTTCCTGGGTGCAGGGGTCAAAGTAACTCAATGGTGGCTTCTCCTGTGGTGGCTGATATGATCCCAGAATATGTGCTGTGGGGCCTCTCTCCTCTTCCTGGGTGCAGGGGTCAAAGTAACTAAATGGTGGCTTCTCCTGTGGTGGTTGATATGATGCCTGATTCTCTGCTGTGTAACCTCTCTCCTCCGTCTGGGTGTAGGGGTCAAAGTAACTAAATGGTGGCCTACTCCTGTGGTGGGTGATATGATGCCTGGTTCTCTGCTGTGGGACCTCTCTCCTTTGTCTGGAGTGTTGTTGTCAAAATAATAGTAAGTGACCTTCTCCATTGGTGGGTGACTTGAAGCCTGATTCTGTGCTATGGGACCTCACTCCAATTAATATTGTTTAATTTTTATTTATTTTATGTTAACTCATCATTTCCCTATCTACATTTGTTTGCAGGGGATTTAACTACATTTTGCTGCCTTTTGCAGCCCTCTAGCCCTTTCCGGGTGTGTTTTACAGCCTTTTTAGTGCCCAAAAGTTCGGGTCCCCATTGACTTCTATGGGGTTCGGGTTCGGGATGAAGTTCGGGTCGAGTTCGGATCACGAACCCGAACATTTTTCGAAAGTTCGGCCGAACTCGTCGAACCCGAACATCCAGGTGTTCGCTCAACTCTAGTCACCGCCACTATTAAACAGTCCAACCAGGAAATGCTGGTGTTTTGTGGAGATACACATAGAAGAGACAGGACATCATACAGAGAATGAGAGATAGTAAAAAACTGAATACAGATAGTTGAGGGCAGCATTTAAGTGCATAGACTGGGAGAAGCTACTGTCACATAATAATACTGAGCATAAATAGGAAAGGTTTAAATCCACATTGAGTAATTGCACTAAAAAATGTATTCCGGTAACAAGTATAAAAAGCTAAAAGTAAACCCCTCATGGCTTGTAGCTACTGTAAATAGGGCAAGAAAACAAAGGCATGTAAAAAAATACAAATCTGTGGGGTCAGATGTAGCCATTGAAGTTTACAAAGGGCTTAACAAAATGTGTAAAAAGGATATAAAATTTGCAAAGATATAAAACGAACAGCAGGTGGCAAAAAAGAGCAAAACAAATCCCCACAAATTCTTTAAATATATAAATGCTAAAAAACTAAGGATGGAGCAGGTAATTCCCCAAAATAATCGTAAAGGGGGGTTGGTCACTGAAGATAAGGAAAAGGCAGAGTTACTAATTTTTTTAGCTCTGTATATACAAAAGAAGAGAACAGAGCTGATATCTGTGGTTGGGGCTGTTAGTACATCCAGTAATATACTTAATTGGCTAACTGTAGATATGGTCCAAGTTACGTTAAATAAGGTAAATGTGAACAAGGTGCGGGTGCAGATGGATTACATCCAGATCTATTACACCCAAAAATGCTCGAGTCTTTGTCCCGCACGTTTCGCGAGTTTTAAGCAGCCAATAAAGGTGCAGGTAAGTACTGCCCTCATTGTAATGCCAGTAGCCATGTTAGCTGCTGTCATTACAGTGATTGGCTGGCTGAAACGCGTCATCGGAGGTTACATAGCATCTGATAACGCATGTTCGGCTCAGACGTAGTCAGGGAGAGCATCGGGTAGGAAGGGAAAGACAGAGCAGGGAGAGAATTTCAGTGATTTTAGTTACAGAAGGGCTTTTCAAATGCCCAAAATCCTTTTAAGGAATACTGTGTGTGTGTGGTTTAGATAAACAATATATTTAACAGCAGTGTAAGGGACATCCATGCTAAGGAAGGGACAGATAGTGCAGGGAGTGAAATTTGCAGTATTTAAAACCAAAAGCTTTTCAAAGAACTCAAAATCCGACTACTGTGTGTGTGTGTGTTTTAGATCAACAATATATTTAACAGCAATGTCAGGGACATCTGTGCTAAGGAAGGGACAGATAGTGCAGGGAGAGAAATTTGTTGTATTTAATACCAAAAGCATTTCAAAGAAATCAAAATCCTTTTAAGGGCTACTATGCGTGTTTTACAGCAGCAAGATATTTTTATTTTATAACTATTAGTGACATATACTGTACATCATCCGCAGACTGACTCTTTAATAATCTGGGTCACATCTAGTGTCCATAATCTGTGGTGTTCTCTGTAACCAATACTGTCCTGCCTCAGAAAACACTGTCAGCATTACAAATTCCAATAATCTGGTCCTCATATAGTGTCCGTAATCTGTGGTGTTCTATAACTAATACTGAACTTAATCTTAAAATACTGTGTATATTACAACTTCCATTAATCTGGGCCTAGTAAAGTGTCTACAATCTGTAGTTTTTTTTTATCCCATACTGAACTGAATCTGAAAAAAGTGTGTATATTAAAATTTCCATTAATCTGGGCCTAGTAAAGTGTCCACGATCTGTGGGTTTTTGTATCCCATACTGAACTGAATCTGAAAAAAGTGTGTATATTAAAATTTCCATTAATCTGGGCCTAGTAAAGTGTCCACAATCTGTGGGTTTTTGTACCCCATACTGAACTGAATCTGAAAACTCTGTCTATATTACATCTTCCATTAATCTGGGCCTAGTAAAGTGTCCACATCTCTTGGTTTTTGTATCCCATAAAACATTGCAGTGATGGCCTACAGATGAGCAGACCTTATAAAGCATTGGAGGTGAGGGACTGAAGCCTAGCGAACCCCATAAAACATTGCAGTAATGGGCTACAGGTGAGCAGACCGTAAAGAATTGGAGGTGAGGGCCTGAAGCCGAGCGAACCCTACAAAACATTGTAGTAAGGGCATATATATTCTGCATGGATGAGGAGGCGGATGAGGAGGCGGAGGAGGAGGCGGATGAGAAAACAAGATTCAAAAATATACCCTTTTTTTTGCGGTGAAAAGGGTGCATCTAAATATTGTGGATTGAGTACATTATAAAGCATACATTTAAATTGCGTTTTTCTTCCTCATTAGCTCAGCTTTCCTCTGGTGGAGTGGAGAAGTCAGGGGCAATCCATGCCTTCTTTATTTTTATCTGAGTCAACCTGTCAGCATTGTCAGTGGACAAGCGGATACGCTTATCTGTTATAATGCCACCAGCAGCACTAAATACACGCTCGCGGCAGGGCAGGTAAGGCACCTCCAAGGCATAGAGCGCAAGTTCGTGCCACGTGTCCAGCTTTGACACCCAATAGTTGTAAGGCACTGAGGGATCATTTAGGACGCTGACATGGTCTGCAATGTATTCCTTCACCATCTTCCAAAACTTTTCCCTCCTTGTAGCACTAGGCCAAATTTATAAATCTAACTGCCAGTTCTTGAGTTAATGTCACTTTCAAAATGTACCATTTGCTTCAGATGGCCACATTCTCATAGTTTGTATGGTCATCTGCTTTTTTGCTGAGCTGCAGATGTGGCCGCTTCACAGTAATTAAACTTATAGTTGACCCAGGTAGATCCATCAGATCAGAAATTTAAAAAGCTTACTTATAAGAAAAGTTCCATTCTATGGCAATACTGTATTTAAAGGGATATTCTGGTTTTGCAATATGTTGCATCAGTTAACATACAACGACACATAATTACTTATTAAAGAGGTTATGCTATGACTAATGTAAAAAATGAAAAACAGACATCATATAGTATATGCAAATCTCTTTCTAACAAAGCTACAACCAGCCCTGTACCTCACATGGATCTAGAGATCTCCCCATTCATTGCTCTGCTAGATTTATATCAAGCTGGCAGCTGACGGGGAGTTTCTTCTCTGCTGTAGCTAAGGCAGCGTGTCCATGCTCTTCCTATCACCAAAGGAGGCTGTTCTCAGTGAGCAGGATAAAGAAACAACATAAAAAGCAGGTGGCGCTAAACAGACACATTTTATTGAATAACTCAATGGCTATGCTAAATTTTTAATTACATGCAATTACAAATGAATTCAGATCCAGAAGCTGGTTTGAAAATGGTAGAATATTTTTTGTGGGACAAACCCTTGCCTCTGGTGATAGTTTTCTGCTCAATCTCCTGGACCCTGCCCTATAGATGTGATGCCAGCATGGATGCATTTTAGGGTGGTGTTTTTCCAGCGGGGCTTCAGGCAGGCTTGGATCTGTGATGTTCGAGGGGAAGGAGAGGCAGACACCTGATGCTACAGACACTTCGCACCAGTCTTGTGCTGGGTTGTAAACACTAGCAATTATGCTGGTGGAGTCAACATCCCCTCATCATGAGACCTACTGTATATAATGCAGTTAGGTTAAATGCTGCTTTTATTTATCTTTTTGGGTAACTGAAAAACCCCTTTAACCACTTGCCGCCACGCTAACGCCGATGGGCGTCAGCGCGGCGGCTCTCTCAGGTCTCAGTCACGCCTATCGGCGTCATCTCGTGAGACCTGAGATTTCACATGAGCAGCGCGCGTCGTGCGCGCGTTCATGTGATCGGAGCGGGACAACTGAAACTACAGCCTGCCAGCGCTGATCATGCGCTGGCAGGCTGTAGATGCGGAAAAACGCATTTAAATCGCATATCAGACGCTGTTTTGTAAACAGCGTCTGATATGCATGCTATCTGCTCGTCTGGTGGTCCCTTTGTTTGGGACCACCAGAGAAAGCTAAGGTAAAGTGCACCAATCACTACACACACCCCCACCCCCATCACTGATTAACCCCTGATCACCCATGTCACCCCCTGATCACCAATGTCACCCCCTGATCACCCCTGTCACCCCCTGTCACTAATCACCCCCTACAGGCTCATTCAGACATCCGTATGTGTTTTGCGGATCCATGGATCTGCAGATCCATGGATCTACGGATCCGCAAAATACGGACACCGGCAATGTGCTTTCCGCATTTGCAGATCCGCACAGAACTATATAGAAAATGCTTTTTCTTGTCCGCAGTGCGGACAAGAATAGAGACATGTTCTATATTTTTGCGGAACAGAAGTGCAGACCCGGAGCGCGGATCCGTAATTCCGGATCCGAGCGGGACAAAGTCTGTCCCCATAGAAATGAATGGGTCCGCAATTCCGTTCCGCAAACAGAATTGCGGACGTGTGAATGGGGCATAAGGGTCCCTTATCACCGTCAGTTAGCTAGCTACTTGTTAGGTAGCTAGCGCCCAACCCACCGCACCGCAGTCACTGATTTTGGCAGAGATTTTTTCATCCACATTGATCGATGCGAATGAAAAAATCTGCGCCGTTCATTTTTTTTTTTCAGCCCAGAGGCTGAGCGGAAAAAAAATCTCATTACCCGTATGCTCAATATAAGGAGAATCGCAGAAACTCCTAATGCTGGCCATACGTGTAATGATTGCGGAGACCCTCAAATGCCAGGACAGTATAAATACCTCACATGTGACCCCATTTTAGAAAGAAGACACCCCAAGGTATTCCGTGAGGGGTATGGTGAGTTCATGCAAAATTTTATTTTTGTCACAAGTTAGTGGAATATGAGACTTTGTAAAAATATATATATATATATCAATTTCCGCTAACTTGTGCCAAATTTTTTTTTCTGTGAACTCGCCATGCCCCTCACGGAATACCTGGGGTGTCTTCTTTCAAAATGAGGTCACATGTGAGGTATTATACTGACCTGGCATTTTAGGAGTCCTAAAGCGTGAGAATCCAAATGCGTAAAAATGGCCTGTGAAATCCTAAAGGTACTCATTGGTTTTAGGGCCCCTTTGCGCATCTTGGCTGCAAAAAAGTGTCACACATGTGGTATCGCCGTACTCAGGAGAAGTAGGGCAATGTGTTTTAGGGTGTATTTTTACATATACCCATACTTTGTGTGAGAAATATCGCTGTAAACGACAACTTTTAAATTTTTTATACAAAGTTGTCAATTTACAGAGATATTACTCTCACCCAACATGGGTATATGTAAAATACACCCAAACACATTGCCCTACTTCTCCTGAGTACGGAGATACCACATGAGTGACACTTTTGCAGCCTGAAGTGCAAAGGGGCCCAAATCCAACGAGTACCTTTAGCTTTACATGGCTGCTCACAATTAGCCCGCCCAAAATGCCATAACAGTACAAACACCCCACAAATGACCCCATTTTGGAAAGAAGACACCCCAAGGTATTCGCTGAGGGGTATGGTGAGTCCATGAAAAATTTAACTTTTTGTCAAAAGTTAGCGGAAAGGGAGACTTTGCGAGAAAAACAATAAAAAATCAATTTCCGCTAACTTGTGCCAAAAAAAATCTTCTGTGAACTCGCCATGCCCCTCACGGAATACCTTGGGTGTCTTCTTTCCAAAATGGGGTCACATGTGGGTATTTCTACTGCCCTGGCATTTTAGGGGCCCTAAAGCGTGAGAAGAAAAATGCGTAAAAATGCCCTCCTAAAAGGTACTCATTAGAATTAGGGCCCCTTTGCGCACCCAGGCAGCAAAAAGTGTCACTCATGTGGTATCGCCGTACTCAGGAGAAGTAGGGCAATGTGTTTTGGGGTGTATTTTTATATATACCCATACTTTGTGTGAAATATCTCTGTAAACGACAACTTTTTAAAATTTTTTACACAAAGTTGACAATTTACAGAGATATTTCTCTCACCCAGCATGGGTATATGTAAAAATACACCCCAAAACACATTGCCCTACTTCTCCTGAGTACGGCGATACCACATGAGTGACACTTTTTGCAGCTAAGATGCAAAGGGGCCCAAATTCCAACGAGTACCTTTAGGTTTTACATGGCTGTTCACAATTTAGCCCCACCCAAAATGCCAGAGCAGTAAACACACCCCACAAATGACCCCATTTCGGAAAGTAGACACCCCAAGGTATTCACTGAGGGGCATAGTGAGTCCGTCTGAGATTTTTTTTTTTGCCAGAAGTTAGCAGAAATGGAAACTTTATTATTTTTTTTTCCTCAGAAAGTGTCATTTTCCGCTAACTTGTGAAAAAAAATGAAATGATACATGAACTCACCATGCCCCTCCGTGAATACTTTGGGGTGTCTTCTATCTAAAATGGTGTGATTTGGGGGGTATTTATACTATCCTGACATTCTAGCACCTGAAGAAACATGACAGGTGCTCGGAAAGTCAGAGCTGCTTCAAAATGCAGAAATTCACTTTTTTGCACCATAATTTGTAAACGCTATAACTTTTACCCAAACCAATAAATATACACTTATTGGATTTTTTTTTTATCAAAGACATGTAGAACAACAAATTTTGTGAAAAATTTATATAGAAATGTAGTTTTTTTTGAAAAATTTTACAACAGAAAGTGAAAAATGTCATTTTTTTGCAAAAATGTCGTTACATTTTTATTAATAGCAAAAAAAGTAAAAATGTCAGCTTCAATGAAATACCACCAAATGAAAGCTCTATTAGTGAGAAGAAAAGGAGGTAAAATTCATTTGGGTGGTAAGTTGTATGACCGAGCAATAAACGGTGAAAGTAGTGTAGTGCGGATTTGTAAAAAAGGGCCTGGTCACTAGGGGGGTGTAAACCTGTGGTCTTCAAGTGGTTAAAGTCACAGACCTCTTTGGTATAAATAATAATATTACTGCCATTATATGCAATGGATGTTGCATAGATGTATGCTTGATTTCATACACCTGTTTAAGGCATGGATTCCACAAAACCTCTAGAGGTGGGGCTTCTTGGATTGAACTTGTTTGTCTACCACATTCCAAAGATGATTTGAGGAATTTAGAGGCCAAGTCAACACTTTAAACTCTTTTTGATGTTCCTTAAACTATTCTTGAACCATTGTTATAGTATGTTCGGGCACAAATTCCTGTGGAAAGAAAACCTTTGCCATGAAGGTGTGTTCTTGATCTGCAACATCAAAGTAACATCCAAATGAATGTCGGAATGTAAGGTTTCCCAGCAGAATATTTCTCACAGCACTGCAATGCCAGTTTGCTTCATTTTCATAGTGTATCATGGTCCCATCGCTTCACTTAGGTAAGTGCTGCACACCACCCAGCAATTATCTTGACGTAAAATGTGATTTGCCTAGAGTTGTGGAAAAAAAGAATGGAAAAAAAATGCATTTTTCACATGCTTGAGCAGAGAAAGTCTGCTCCTCTCTTGAGTGGAAAAGACCTACTGAAGGACCTGCGCTCAGCGTGATGACGGCACCACCCACTCCCAGCGTGATCATGTGGTCACATAATCAGTGAATGTGGTAATGCCATCAGTGAATAATCTCCACTTTTTTTTTTAGTATACTGAGCTGTGTGAGGACTTATTTTTTGAGGGGAGATCTGTAGTTTCTATTGATATTATTTTAGACTATGTATAACTTTCTGACCACTTTTTATTACATTTTTTGGGAGATGAAGTTAGGAAAAATTAGCAAATCGGACATTATTTCTTCATTACTGTGTTCACTGTAAAGCAATAAATACATTTATATGTTATTAATGTTGGCATTTTGGGATGTGGCGATGCTAATGATGTTTATTTTTTTATTGTTTATTTTTCTTATAGGGAAAGGGGAGTGATTTGTATTAAGTTCCTTTAGTGGACTAAAACATGCTATCATTAAATCACTTATCCCAAAAACTGCATTGAATTACCATGATATACTATGGGAGATCTATTATGTTCCATTCGTGGGCAGAGGCAGGGCTCTATAGGAATATTGCCATGGTAGCCTCAGATCCTTCAGAGAGACAGAGGCTACTACATCAAAATAATGGCTTCCCTCATCTCAGTGTGGGGAAGCCATTCGGTCCTTGGGAGTACTCTCAGATGCCGTGGACTTAATTAAGAGTGACGAGGACGAGCCTCCCTACCATCGTGGGTGATGCTAGGGATGCTTGTTTCCGTCACTGCCTGATATTGGCTGCCCCCACCCCAACGCTGGATGTTTTCATTCCTGTGACAGAGAAACGCAGCGGTAGCTCTGCGGCCTTTAAAAGCGAAGTGGGTGCCGGGGAGCAAGGTAAGTACATTGTGTGTGAGGGGCCTGGGCATATGTGTACTAAAGCACAAAGTTAAGTATATCTGAGTATTAATTTGCAGCCCAATTGCAAAGGATAATTAAAGAGTTTATCTAATCCTATCAAAAGCCTCCCCCATATGCCAGACCCCCCCACACTGAATATACTTAACTGGGTCCCCTCTCCCTGCGCAGCTTCTGGTCCCTGCATCTCCGCTGCTGCTTCTCCCAGTGAGCGGATGAAAACATCCGGTGTCGGGAGGAGGGGGTGGGGGGAGTAGCCAATGGCAGGTTGGGGCGAGTCTCCTTAGCATCCACGCACAGGAAGAAACGGCAATGGCGGTGCAGGGACCAGGAGTGGCATAGGGAGCGGGGACCCAAGTAAGTATATTCAGTGTGGTGGGCCTGGCATATGGGTGGACATTTTATAGGATTGGATAACCCCTTTAATGATAAAGACTCAGGATTTTTGCGGGACTTAATTTTTAGAACAGAGGATAAGTTTGGTAGTTTACACTATACATGAGTTATTGGAATCAGGTTACCTTGGGAAGGGTTTGTTCAAAAATTGTCTGATGTTGGATGAAACTTGGTTGGCACTTGACAGATTATTGAGTACAAAATATTCCTGCAGTTTTTCTCCACTGTGGAATAATTTTAGGTTGAAAGAAATTTTGACAATCCCCAATACTTTGATTTCTGTTTAAAAAAGTTTTAAGTTTATTGCACAGATTTGTAAAGAAGGGAAATTAATAACCTTCTCAGATCTCCAAGAGGAATATCGTATCAGTCTTAGTTTTTTATTGTGTTATTATAAGTAATTCACTCTAAAACAATATATTCTAGATTATTGTGCTGGAGCAAAGGAGGATCATATATTACTGTCACAGATATATAAATCTATTATAAATATCTTTGGGAAAATATAAGTTTTAAAAGTATGGACATATGGGCTCAGATTTATAAAAACATTAACAATTCATCTTTATATAGAAACTACTGGGTGATCTAGTTTAATATTGTACCCTGGCTTCACTATATAGGTTCAAACAAAGGGGAAAGTGTTGATCACGAATATTCGAATTGCGAATTTTAATTGTGAATATTGGCACTTCGAGAATTCGAGAATATTTAGAATATCTCAAAATATATTCGTAATCGCGAATATTCGTTTTTTCTTTTAAATACCAGTCTATGCAAATGTTATGCAAATTTTATGCAAATTGTTTTAATGCGAATTTTGACAATCAAGAAAATAATGCGAATTCGAATATTGCCCCTGCCGCTCATCACTAAAAGGGAAGAGGCTGTTTGCCTATGATGCTCTCATAAGGCAGATTTTAAGCATAATATATGGGAATGCTCGGTACTACAGCAATATTGGTCTGAAATAATATTAACTTTAAACACCAAGATGGGAAGTAATTGTCCACTCACCTTGGAATTGCTATTTAGAATATGCAAGTACTCAGCCTTCCCTGACTTTGGACTGTATTTAGCCTACACTTTTTGCCTCAGTACTTCGTGCTTCGCACCAGTGTCTCTGGCCCCATGGGTCACCAGCCAACTACACCAGGACTACTCCAGCCTGGTTGATTCCCTGCGGCAAAGTCAAAATTCCTTGTATAGGGGTTAAAGGGTGAATACTAGGGAACCACCATGACAACACCCTTGGGTTTAGTTCAAAGTCAAACTGGTTAGTTTACAGAGTGGGCCCAAAACCACTGCCTGTTACACTTAGAATCACCAAAAATATATAACGTCAATACGGCCACAGTGCGTTAATTAGACAACACTGATTTTCTACCATTAAGATCGGCTATGGTTTATGACAAAGACTTTTGCCTTCTTTTACAAGCCTTGAAACAGTAACTTTTTTTTTTTTAAACCATCACTGCTTCCAGAAATATTAAATTGCTCAATAAAACCTTCATCAATTCTCAATTGAACAAAAGCACTACAGAATTCTCTTGTGTAATATAAGCTCTCAGCCATCAGTATTCAGCTCTAGCAAATAAGCTGATTATATATAAATTTTAATTCATAATGAAAAATATAAAATAGGTTATTATCGAGACTCTTGAGAAAACCCAGACTACAGAAGGGCATAAAATTAAAAGCAAGCCATGTGTGACTGAAAATCTCTTAAAACAAGTTGAATACATGAACTTTGCTTCAAAGAAAGGTGATTCTGACACTTCAATCTTCCTGCATCAGCATTACAAGAAGCTGACATAGTGTTACTCTGTGACTTTGGGGATCCTGCTACTTCCACTATGCATTGGACTGCAGGATTCTTGTTATTCCCATTTTCCTTCCCCATCAAGCTACTGTCACATAAAATGGTCCTCATGAATAAAAAACACACTAAGGGACAATCTGCTGTCATCTTTGCTGCATTACTGTATCCCACAGTGATATGCAGAGTTCATTTCTAGAGCATGCCTTTTTCTTTTAATATCTGTGCTGCATTCATCTATATCATATTACAGGGTTATCGATTTATCGGCTGTTCGCTTATCTATGCTACATCTCTATACTCCATGTCACATTCTATAAAGTATATCTTTTATTTTTAGATAAATAGTTTTTAAAGGGGGCTTCTAAACTTAAAAAAAAAAACAAAAAAAACAATTTAAGAACAATTTAGCAAGTAAATAAAAAAAAAAGAATAATAAAATAACATTTTCAACAAGTGGGATCTGCTGTTCAGCAAATTCATCTCATGGCCAGACTAGAAAGTGGTTACAAAGAGCATCTCTTACTGTGGATTACCTGTTCTCTCCTTCTTTACACAGACAACCAATTGTTTTGAATGGGCACTGTGTAATACTTAATTTCTCCAGTGGTGGTGCTGCAGAGGAATGTAACACTTACTGGCAGGTTTTCGCTGAAGTTACAGCTGATCTTTGTCCCCTTTAACAGCTAATGTTAGTTCAAAACAGAAAACAATTTTATAGATGGGCTACAAAGGCCCCACCAGTGCAAACCTATGTGTAGAATGCCGCGGTTCCATCTGTATAGGTATTTAATAGTTGCAATTATTCTTTTATTGTACCTACATATGGATCTATATGCTACCACACTTTTTACCCAATGTGTTAAAGGCTATGTACACCTTCAGAAGCAATTTTTTTATGATTGCATTTTATTCATTTAGTGCTGAAATTAATTTTTTTCCAATTGGTCTTTATTAAAAACTATTGAGCCATTCTCTCACAAAGGGTTAACTGTCTTTCTAGCTGTGTGACTGGTACACACTTTGTACCAGTCATCGAAAGCTCTTATCTCTAAATTACTAAGAGGTAATAAACACTTGGGCCTCTTTCACACGGGCGTCATGTTTGACGCCCGGATAGGAGGCGGGTGCGTTGCGGGAATATGCGTGTTTTTCCCGCGCGGGTACAAACGTTTGTAATGAATTTTGCACGCGCGTGAGAAAAATGCCATGTTTAGTACCCAGACCCGAAGTCGGACTTCATCACTGAAGTCCGGTTTTGGGTCTTCTGGAGAATTGATTATTTTCCCTTATAACATGGTTTTAAGGGGAAATAATAGCATTCTTAATAAAGAATGCATAGTAAAATTAAGTGGAAGGGGTTAAAAATAATACAAGTTAACTTACCTTAGCCACTTGATCGCGTAGTTGCGATCTGTCCTCTCTTTCCCTGCATCAGCTAAGATCTAAAGGACCTGTGATGACGTCACATCACATGGTCCAATCACATGGTCCATCACCATGGTAATATGGACCATGTGATTGGACCATGTGATGTGACGTCATCACAGGTCCTTTAGATCTTAGCTGATGCAGGAAAGAGAGGACAGATCGCAACTACGCGATCAAGTGGCTAAGGTAAGTTAACTTTTATTATTTTTAACCCCTTCCACTTCATTTTACTATGCATTCTTTATTAAGAATGCTATTATTTCCCATTATAACCATGTTATAAGGGAAAATAATAAAGATCGGGTCCCGTTGCTAAGCAACCATGCGGGAAAATCGCAAAGCATCCGCACTTGCTTGCGGATGCTTGCGATTTTCCCGCAGCCCCATTCACTTCTATGGGGCCTGTGTTGCGTGAAAAACACACAATATAGAGCATGCTGCGATTTTCACGCAACGCAGAAGTGATGCGTGAAAATCACCACTCATGTGCACAGCCCCATAGAAATGAATGGGTCCGGATTCAGTGCGTGTGCAATGCGTCCTCCTCACGCATTGCACCCACGCGGAAAACTCGCCCGTGTGAAAGGGGCCTTAATTAAGCCACATTCTTATCAGTAATGCTACTTTATCATTAACGTTTTTTGCGGATCCGTCATGGATCTGCAAAAACACTTCCGTTACATTAATACAACCGCATGCATCTGCATGCATGACGCATCCGGATCAGTTTTCTATTGCGTCTTGCTCCGCACCACATCGCAGACAGAAAAACGCTGCATGAACGGAGGCAAACTGATGCATTCTGAGCGGATCTTTTTCCATTCAGAATGCATTAGGGCAAAACTGATCTGTTTTGGATCGCTTGTGAGAGCCCATGACCGATCTCACAAATGGAAAGCCAAAACGCTAGTGTGAAAGTAGCCTAAGATATGAACTGAGCTATAATGAGTGTTTATTATGTCAGCAATCAGACATAAGGAGCCATCAGGTGAGCTGGCTGATGGAGCGGAGAGAAAATTCAGATCCTGCTACTAGATCATCGCAGCCCTGTACAGAAAAAAAGGCTCTGTATTTTTAACAAAGACCCATTTAAAAAATAATTTTTAGCTTAAAGTGAGCGCAATGCAAAAATGAAAAAAATGCCCCCAAATGTTTACCTAGCCTTTAATATGTTCCAGATAGATATATAGATGGATGGTGGGCTGGATAGATGGATAGATAGACATTGTAAGCCTGCGGGACGGAGGCGGGGGGGGGGCCCTATAGCGTAAGGTTACGGACACTCACGGAGGCACGGAAGGCATAAAGTTTATGTCACTTTTATTTTTTTATGTATTTCAATAACAAATCACAAAAACCTCCCTTTCTGGGACTAGCTACTAACTTAAAAAGTTTATCTCACCTAGGCTATAGCTGTTAGGCTGACTTTCCCACGGCATGTGGTTTGCTCACTGGTCCTCAGTTGTCCTAGCACCATGTGCTCTCCTTGCAGGCCTCTCCTAAGTGAGCTACAGAACCCTTTATATAGCAACCCAACAAGGTTAACTGCCTTCAGTGGCGCACCAACAGGGGGGCGCGGCCCTGGTTCTAATTGCGGGAGGCGGTGGGGAGGCAGTAGGAGATGAGCGCTTCCATTGTGAAGCGTTCATCACCATATTCATCTGTATCGCCGTCCTCAGGACAGCGATACAGATGGCTGTGCTGCGGCAGGGGAGGGAGAGGCGTCTCCCTTCCCTTTTCTTCTGATAGGCTGCAGGCACTATCAGAGGCCGGCTCAGGTGGCGCAATGACGTTATTATCATCGCGCCTCCTGACCCGGGCAGCACACAGCGCGGGACGCAGGCTGGAAGAGGTCTGCTGCTAGCCTCATGAAGGTAAGTAATCGTTTTTTTTTTTTGTTGTTTTTTTAGAGATGGCACATTTGGGGGAGTGGAGCATTAGGGGGGAATTTATTTCTAGACCATTTTGGGGGAGCACTATGGGGGAATCTGGGGGCATTTTATTACTGCCCCATTTTGGGGGGAACTTTGTGGCATCTGGTGGCACTATAGGGGCATTATTTGGGGGCACTATGGGGGAGTGAAGCACTATGGGGCATCTGGGGGCTCTAAAGAGCCTTTTTTATTGGCGTATTATGGGGGCACTATAGAGGAGAGCAGCAGTATGGGACATCTGGTGGTGGCACTATAGGGGCATTTTTGGGGTCACTTTGGTATTTTTTTACTGGCACAATATAGGGGGCCCTATGGCATCTGGCACTAAGGTGTATTTTTTACTGGCACATGGGAGGCACTATAAGGCAAAGCATCACTATGGGGCATCTGGTGGCACTAAGAATGGGCATTTTTAACTGGCACTTTATGGGGGCACTATGGGGAGAGGAGCACTATGGGGGCATCTGGTGGCACTAAGAAGGGGCATTTTTTACTGGCACATTATGGGGGCATTATGGGGGAATCTGGTGGCACTAAGAACAGGAATTTTTTACTGGCACATTATGGGGGCATTATGGGAGAGAGGAGCACTATGGGGGAATCTGGTGGCACTAAGAAGGGGCATTTTTAACTGGCACATTATAGGGACACTATGGGAGAGAGAGAACTATGGGGGCATCTGGTGGCACAAAGAAGAGGTATTTTTTTACTGGCATATTATGGGGGGCATCTGGTGGCACTAAGAAGGGGGATTTTTTACTGGCACATTATGGGGAGAGGAACATTATAGGGGCATCTGCTGGGGGCACTATGAAGGGGCATTTTTTTTACTGGCATAGTATGGGGGGCACTATGGGGAAGGGGGAGAGAAGCACCATGGAGGCATATGCTGAGGGCACTAAGATGGGGTATTTTATACTGGCAAATTAGCGGGGCACTATGGGGAAGGGGGAGAGGAGCACTACGGGGGCATTTACTGGGGCACTATATAGGGGTATTTTATACTGGCATACAGTATGGGGACATTGGCTCAACTGCGGCCACTAAGCTGGGGTATTTCTTGTACTGTCATATTATAAGGGGAATTATTACTACTAGAGGGCATTATGGTGAGCTTTACTACTACTGGGGACTATGGGGAACATGATTACTAGTATGGGCACTATGAAGGCATTATTACTATGTGTGCTCAGGCAGAGAATTATTTCTATTGGTGGGAATTTGGGGAGCACTGTTAATTTGGTGGGCACCCTGACACAGTATCAGCTTAGCACAATTATTTTTGGGGACAATATGTTTATGCTATTAGTGTTAGGGATACTATTTACTGGGCACAGTTATTTATTTTAGAGCACTGTGTGCCAACAATTGTTGAAGGGGCACTATCTGTGTGGTACTAGTATTTTTCAGGGGACAGTTTCTGCAGTATAGTATTGGGGAGTACAGCGGGCACAGTATTGGGGATGGCAGGATGGGGTGTTCAGAAGATGTGAAGATGATGAAAAAGTGGGAATCTAATGTCTGTTTGTCAATCTCTGCAGAGACGGGATGGTTGAAAAATCATCTTGGCAGTCTGGTCTGAATGGGGAAGATGAGAAAAGAGAATGTCTACATCAAAGGTGACATCACTGGATGTAGGAGGTATGTGGTGCTATGTAGGAGAGGAGATGCTCCAGCTCCTCCCTCTGCCATTTGCATAAGGAGGATTCAGAGCTAGATTAGGAAGGCCAAGGGGGGCGGAAGGCCACGGGCGGGTGGCTGATGGTGGGGGGAACCACAGGCCTTGAGCAGGATCTGGGGGAGGGGGGAGTGGAGGAGCTTACTGGCTTTAGCCTGCTGTTGTCTATTGTATAATCTGAAGCAGGCAGTGCAGCCAGGACACGCCCTCCTCTCTGTATTATGTGTAGAGCCGGGCTTCTCCACTCGGACCTACACACCTATGATATCACGCAGCTCCTCCTCCACTTCTCTTTTGCTGCCTTCAGGACTAGGAGGGAGGAAGTGAAACTGAAACAGCTCCTGCAACGGAGCTACGTTGGGGGCAGTGTGAGTACAGGAGCTTTATGTCTGGGCCCTGTATGGTGGAGTATTGGGTACAGTGTGTCTATGTAGGATTAGGGTGAGACTCTTGCCTTCACCCTCAACAATATCCTTTCAGCTGTATAGTGTTTGTTGGCAGTGGCCTATTATATGTAGGATAGGCTTCGAATAATGGGCTGGGCCAAAAAATTTCTGGGTGCTCCCATGACTGCCTTTAGCTGTTTCAGGGCACACCAGCAAGCCTGCCTGAAAGGGAGGGAATGGTTGCTCCCGCCTCCCACTACCAACCTTAACAACCATTGCGCATAATCCAGCCCCAGGTATTTTCAGAAAAATCCTGCCTAAACAACTACGTTTGTTCAGGCCACAGCACTTTCTGGATTACACTTACTTCACCCAGGTGAGAAATCTGGGTGAAATATACCTTCCTTCAAACAGTATTCCACCTGCATGACCACAATAGATAGATAGACAGAGTATTTGATGAGCTCTGTACATGTATCTTAAAGGGATATTTTCATCTCAGACATTGATGGCATATCTCTAGGATATGCTATCAATGTCAAATAGGTGAGGCTCCCACCTTTGGTACTGGCTCCTACATCCCAAACAAGCCTCCTGAAGTAAAGAGAGAGAGAGCAACAGTGCACGTGCGGCCACCCTCCATTCATTGCTATGGGAGTTCCAAAAATTGGCAAGTACTAGCTTGTCTATTTCCGACAGTCCTATAGCGATGAATGGAGAGATGACAGTGAATGCATGATGTGCTCTCCACTCACCTCTCTGGGACTTCCCAAAAACAGCTGAGCCATTTTAAGAACTCCCATAGCGGCCAATGGAGGGAATATTATGTATGTGAGGTGTGCTCTCCTTCACTTTGGGGGGCCCATTCTGGAAAGGGTTTCACAGGTGGGACACACACCTATCTGATGTTGATGGCAATGGCATATCCTAGTCATGTCTGAAATGGAAATACCCCTTTAAAGAAAGCATGAACAAAGAGGAAATGCCTGACCAATGCAATGATGTATTTGTTTTAAGACAAATTTTTACTCATTTTAGAAAGAGTCTGTCATCAGATCCAAATCCTGTGTATCGATATGCTTTAGAAGATGGTCCAATAACAGTAAGCTACTGGGATAGATAGATAGATTGATAGATAGATAGATAGATAGATAGATTGTCATCATGCCAACAAAGGTATTTTCTTCCCCAGAGCTGAATCAGCTAACCCTCACTACAGTTATTCATGCTGTCAGGTTATCACAGTCAATGAATTCATCAATCAATCGTTGGTGAACAAAGGCTAATTCCAGGCTGCTTGCAGTCACAGTGAAGAGGCAATCTAATGCTGCTGACATTATAGGAAAGGATATCATGCTGACATACCAATTATCTGACACCATACATATTGAATCGTATACTAATCATATTGCTCTGTATGACATTGTTATTTTTCAATATTTATCATGAAATCATAATATTAGCTACTCCTAATGCATGAAATCATCATTCTGCTGAACCGTGAAATTAGTGCGCCTTTTTAGATGTGGTACTCAAAAAAAATATTTTTTTTATTGTTCTGACGTATATGAAGTTTAAAAAGAAACAGGTAGTATTACTACATAATTATTTTTCAATATTTATCATAAAATCATAATATTAGCTACTCCTAATGGATGAAATAATCATTCTGCTGAACCGGCAAATTAGTTCACCTTTATAGATGCGTTACTAAAAAAAAAAATGTTTTTATTGTTCTGACGTATATGAAGTTTAAAAAGAACCAGGTAGTATTACTACATATTAAGTAAAGGTCCAATATTGTGGCTTCAACCAACCTTGATCTTTAGCTACATCCATTAGAATAACAGGATGAACTTTTGTCCAGTCACAATGCAAAATGCAAAAATACATTACAATACTTGAAGAAAATCATAAATGCAAAATCTTTAGCAAAGAGCTGCAAAATTCATCTACTTTTAAAACCAAAGGGGAGTACAGCCTAAAACACCCAGAGGCCCTGCTCTCTTTGCAGCTACTGCCTCCTCTCCAGTTTGAGTCAGGCATGATAATTATGTTTTCACTGCCTGGCCCTGTCAATAAATGTGCAGAGGGCGTAGCATTTGCAGAGAGAGTAGAGCCTCTAGGAGTAAAAGCAATGCCCTCGCTGCACCTAGAGGCTCATTTGCGTATATTTGATATGTATGGGACCAACACAGATACCTTCAGCTGCCAAGTGAACATGCTACAGGTCAGCTAGTTTTATAGGTAAAAATCTGCTGACAGATGGTCCAGTACTCCCACTTCTTATGACATACACAGTGACTTGCCTAAATTTGGCACATCAAAGCTGCAGTCAATCACTACTAAGGACAGTGATTGGCTGCAGCGCTTGCATGCCATATCTAGGCACGTCACTAATGCTGTTTGTACACACCCCGTTGTGGGAGTACCAATCCAGCACTTGAGTGTTTTTTTTATTATCTTGGACAACCCTTTAAATATAATTAAAGATAATCATTATAAGATTGATAGGGTCCTACTCCCAGTACCCCAAGTGATCAGCTGTTTGAATGGGCTGCTACATTCTTAAGGCCCCTTTACACTGGCCAGATAATTGCTAACATGCTTTCATAGGAATGCTCTTCAGAGATTATCTGCCCGTGTAAAGGTGCCAGCTATTACCAGATGAACGAGCAAAACACTCATTCATCAGGTAATCACATCTTTCATGCGGTCACCTAAATCATTGTTTACTGCCGGTAGATCATGCTGTCTAAACAGCACTCTATTCCTGACAAACAACGAGTCTGTATGGGGGCAAGCTATGGCATTAACGTTGGCTCCTCCACCTATTGTGGAGGAGATCACTTTATGCAAAGGCAGCGGACTCCTGCTAAATTGTTCAGTCTAAGGCCTCATGCACACGGCGTTGTGGGTTCGTTCCGTGCATTGGGGACAGCAATTTGCTTTCCCCAATGCAAGGGCAACGTCTGTGCGGCGGACGGGACGGATCCGTCCGCTCCACAAAAAAATAGAACAAATCCTATTCTTTGCGGTGCTGAGGCACAGCCAAAAAAAACACGGAAGCACTCCGTAGTGCTTCCGTGGGGTTCCAATCCATGCTTCCGTTCCACATCTCCGTAATTGTGGACCCATTCGCATGCGGGCAGCAATACGGCCACGGGCACACAAAGGCCGTGTGCATGAGGCCTAAAGCGGCCTTTAAACAAGCATAGGAAAAGCACTCTTCCATACACTAGCTAGTGGCCATGAATGGTACTGCAGCAGTAGCACTACCTCTTTTTAATTGAATTATAGCAATGCTGCAGTACCATTCAAGTCCACTATCCAATATATGGAACTGTGCTGTTCCAGTCTTTGTTTCAGACCACAGCAGGCATTCAACAGATGATCATGTCTAGTTGTCTCCAGTCGTCCACCCCCCCCGCAGTGCCTGGATCACAGCCACGTGAAAGCAGCCATAGGCAAAGTTCACACTTGCCATTTGTTGTGATCTAGCCTTATCCATGTGCTCACACTGTGGCCCAGAGCATTTTTCTTTCTAAACCACAGTATGTCTCATATGCTGCAAACATTGTGGTGGAAAATCCACAGTCTGTATTTTAACCAAAGTCAGCCAAAGAAGTACTTCTAGGTAAGTGCTCAACTGCTGTCAATAATTAGAACCCATTGGTTTCAACTGTTAGAATTATGTTTTATACTGTGTAATGTCAGTTTTTTCATGTAATTTATCTTTATTTTAATTTCATTACAAAAAAAAAAAAAAAAAATATATATATATATATATATATATATATAGGACAAAAAATAAATAAAAATACAGCCATCTGAAGAACCCCCAATAGCAATCCTTACTGGCCCCCCTCCCAACCAATACCCACTGGAAGTAGAGCCAGAAAAAAGTGATACACATTTTAATCTTATAGTTGAGTTGTAAATTTTATTCTATCTTCTGGGTCAAGAACATTAAGCTTACAATTCCAAATATCGTCCCATGTACTAAGCTTGCTTTCAGTTTTAAATACTCTCAACTCTGCAGTTATGTTATGTAACATAAGTAGGGTAGCTACGATATGTTATATCCATTCTCTATCAATAACTGCCCAAGCCATAAAAAGCAGTGTAAACATACAGGTAGAGATTAGCAAACCAATTGAGATTTATTTTGTATCTGGTTTGCCGAATGTTTTTAAAAGTTCGGTTCGGACCCCAATTGGTTTGGACTGAAACAAAGTTGCTCCTATTGCCCTGAAAATTGGTAAATAAGCCCCTCTAGCCTCCTAAGACTCTGAATTTTAAGGAAAACCTGTTATGTCTTTTTGTTTATTTTTTTATGAATTTGATACATTTTGGTAGGCAGGTAGCAGCATGATGGAGAAAGCAGCAGCCTTACAAAATATGATGGTTGGCAGACCGCAGCAGTGGCATGATAGTGGCAGCAGCAGCTGAACAGATCAGGAATCTACATTTAGGCAGGTCGCAGGAGTGGCATGAATGAGGCTGCTTCATAAGCCATACAGAATGTGATGGCAGGCAGATCACAGCAGTGCCATGATGAAGGCAGCAGCAGCTGCTGTACAGACTGTAATGGTAGGCAGTTTGCAGCAGTGGCATGATGGCGGAGGTGGCTTGATGGAGGAGGCAGCAGCAGCCTTACAGAATGTGATGATAGGCAGGTCACAGCAGTGGCGTGATGGAGGTGGAAGCAGCAGCCATAAGTAACGTTATGATTGGCTGATCGCAGCAGTAGCATGATGGCGACAGGCAGACAGCAACAGTGGCAAGATGGGGCACCGCCAGCAAGGCTAGTTCTATTCATCGGAATCAGACGGAGGAGTGTGAAAATCCTCCTGAACCCAGGCTTGGTTCATTTTGACAAGAGTGATGTTTTTGACACTGGTGGAGGACAACTTTGTTTATTTTGGTGTCACCATTCCCCCTGTGGCACTGAAAACCCTCTCTCCGAGATGTCCTGTTCGGGCCACTGTTCCAGTCTGCCTGACAGAAATCCATGGGGTCAGGGAATAGGGTATGTGCCAGAGACTGGACAGAGTTTATGTAGGCCTGAATTGGGGTATTGAGATGGGAGCTGTCGGCTTGCTTACTGGCCTTTGCCTGGTGCGGCACCTGGAAAAACTTCTCTCATGTTGAGACTGAAATGTCTGGTGCTAGTGCTACTGCTGTGGCGGCTTCTGTTGCTTGTGGTAACGTTAGAGGGGTTACTCTGTGGGGGTCGGAAAGGGGCCTCCCTTTTTAACATGCTAGTGGCAGGCGTCTGCTCGCCGTAAGCTGCGGCAGGCTGCGTACACAGTGTTTCCATGTAATAACGTAGTTTGGCCTCTTTCTGCAAAAGGAAAACATTCCCCTGTTTTGCCTTGGTTGCAAGGGTCTAAAAGCATGGCTATCCAGCATTCATCAGATTGCTTGATGGCAACCATATACCTGTCACTGCGTAAGCAATGAAGCATACAGGACGTCGTTCTGGCCAGCATGCCCAAACAGCCACTTCTTTCCGGCTTCGCTCCCCACTGATATGATTGGGCATCTTAGCCAGTGCCATCCTCATCATCGTCCTTTTGCTTCTATAACTCAGACTCCTCCTCTTGCAGTGGCAGCTCCTCATCCTCGTCTTCATCATCCTCATCTTCATCCTCCTCCATGGCAGACTCTCTTTGTGTGCCCCCAACTGCTATAGGGCAGATAGCAAGATTCTTCAGCTGTTATTCTTCTGCTGTGATCCCCTGCTGCATTAGCATCAGCATCTGTTCTAAGATAAACATGAGAGGTATGACATTGTTCATGCTGCAGTTGTTCCTGCTGACAAATTTTGTGGACTCTTGAAAGGGCTTCAGCACCCGACCTGCGTTTTGGTTGAGCTGCCACTGACTGGCTTGAAGTATCACATGCTCCTTGCTGCTGAGGCTGTCTGGTGCATAACAATGTTGAATTCCAGCGAGTTGGCACATGGTGTAGCGAAGGCTATTCTGTCGCTGCAAGTCCAAGAGAGCATTCCTTGCCAAGTCAGAGTGGCTTGGACAGTCTCCTGGACTTTGCCCGCACCCTGCGCAAGTCAGTGTACTTATTTAGAAAGCGCTGCACCACTAGGTTGATGATGTGCCATTCAGGGAGCATGTGTTATGGCCCAGGTTCAGGGCAGCCAGGATGTTACGCCCATTGTCACTGATCATATTGCCCAGTTGGAGTCAGTGGGATGACAGCTCGCTGGATGTTTGCTGCTTATTGAACTTGAGCAACTGCTCACCGGTGTGGCTACTCTCTCCCAGGCTGATTAGCTCCAACATGGCATGGCAACACTTGATCTAACACATGTGACAGGAAGGAGGGGTAGTGTGAGTGACCCTGTTCCCAGCTGCTTTTAGGGACGGGAACGTGTCCATGGAGGAGGAGGCTGATAAGTGCCTGGAGTGGGAGCCAGGCCAAAACAATCGTGGGGGGTCAAAAGGACCTGGCCTCTTTGCTGGGGTGCTGCCTCTCCACTGGCAGAAAAAACAATGACCCAGTGGTCCATGAAAGACATGTACTGTCCCTGCCTGTAAGAGCTCCTCCAGGTGTCCACCGTGGTTTTAACTTTGCCACACAGCGAGAATCGCAGGGAGCGATCCATGTTGTCCGGCTAGTGAGAGTACAAGCCAGGGATAGCTTTTTGGGAGAAATAATACCAGTTAGGAATCTTCCAGAGATACCATTAGCTCTCTAAAGGGAGCAGACTTGACTAAATGGTACAGCAGCAACTGCACCGCCTGCAACTTGGCCAAGTGGGAGTTAAGCTTGCGCACCATTGGATTGCTTGACATAAAGAATTATTTCCTGGCCATTCATTCCATTATCAATGGCTGACAATGGAGCAGAGGAGGAGTATGGAGAAGCAGAAAGAGATGATGATAATGCGAAAGAATAAAACTTAAACTACAAGACAAAATCCCTTTGGTATATAAAACGTAACTTTTACTATTTATTAGATAAAATAAATGTACCCAAAAACATGTGCCTATCGATGCTTAGCACTAACTCCCTTGTCCAAGGCACTCCCCAGACTTCATAATGTTCAAGATAGCTGGGGAGGATAAAAATAATGGACCCAATGGTCCTTAGTTGCACTATTTGTGTGGCCTCAACAGTGGTAGAGGGTATGTGTATGGGGGAGCACCATGGGATAGGCTCCTATGGCATTGGCTGGGACTAAAGGCCAGGGTGTGTCGTGGGAGAGGGATCTACTTGCCCTTTCCAGGCCCTGTCCTTACTCAGCCCAGGGACCACCCCTGATGGTGGGGTTCCCCTGTCCTCGTGCCTTCCCTGCTGACCCTACACTTGCCCTCAAAAAACTACCCTATTGATTAGTGCTCAATTGGTGAGTCTACCCCACTTTAAAGTGAGGGTCTAAGTAGATACCGGTGACAAATTGGTCTCTATAATGAACCCCGGATGTAAGTATGTGTGGTAATGCGAAAGACACCGTACTACCCGTGGATGCAGCCTGACCCGGCTCCCAGGTCCTGTGAAGCACACAATCGTCATTGGAGCCCTCCCTGTCAGCCTCCTCTCAACCCTTTATCTCAGGGCAGCCCAAACAGTGAGGGCTCTCACACAAATCGTCAACAAGGAGACTCTCTTGACTATCTGCTGTAGGGTGTGGCAGAGTTTTCTTGCCACTTCTTAGGAAAAAGGAAGGCAGTGAAAACTGAGATCATCCCACTAAAAACCTTCTTTGGGGCTGCAAGGAGGAGCAGCAGGAGGAATGCTGTGATTGCTGGCTCTATGGCACAGTATCGGACTCTGAAGTCACCTCCACATCATCCTGCTGTGACTAAGAGGAGGAGTGAGCTATCTAATACATTCTCTCATCCTCTTTCTCCTCAACTATAATGTTGTGTCTTTCCAAAGCCATCAGGGACAAATGAAGCCTACTACTACGACTTCTGGCTGGATAGTTAGTGCTGCTACTACCCTCATTCTGGATCTGGCTCTTTCATTTAGAACAATTCTGTAGCATCTCAGATAATGTTATGTACTACCTTATTTAGTGGTGTAGTAATCACATACAGTATATATATGCTGCTAGTTTTATTGTAATCAACAACACCTCAAAAAGAAAATTTGATTGAAAATGTGTGAAGACTGAAATAAAGGGAACTCCATTAAAATTAAAAAAAAAGGGGGCTCACAATCTATGTTCCCTATCAGTATGTATTTTGGAATGTGGGAGAAAACCCACGCAAACATGGGGAGAACATACAAACTCTCTTTTCACTCTCCCTGACTCCCTAAGATTGTTTTTCTTACAGACTCTGTAGGACCCATCTACCCTCATTCACAGCCTAGCACAGAATGGCATTCTGCTCATTCTGCTAGGGCACCTCCCTGCCTGCTGCAACATTGATTGGCTCATCCAGGCTGTCTGTCACCCTGGGAGCCAATTAAAGCAAGTTTTTTTTTCCATGAACCCGAATATTTTCAGGTTTATTTCAGACGAATCCACTAAAACAATGTGTAGCACTATTTTAGTGCACATGTTGGAGAGGAAAAAAGCACTAGGGAGTAAGGAGAAAGGGTCTCACATGACCCTGAGAGGAACTGTGTGTGTGGCGCTTTCTCCTTCCTCCCCAGTGCTTTTTTCCCCTCCAACATGTGCACTAAAATAGTGCTACACATTGTTTTAGTGGATTCGTCTGAAATAAACCTGAAAATATTCGGGTTCGTGGAAAAAAATAACTTAGTTCGGAACTCATGCTTACATAAAGGCAAACAGATAAATCAATTTGAGACAAGCACACAGACATATATATTTATGAGAATAAAAACCACACTTTTTTATTATGTAAAAATAACAGATGACCAGTATCTACCTAATTCAGGATAATGCCATATTAGATGTATGCAGTCTGCCTAAATCTCTCAATTTGATCTGTTTTAACCATTTAGCTGAAAAATAATGTCTATGTAAAATCTTAAATTGAGTTGCTCTATGATATGCTAGGCAAAAAATATAAACAATGCAAATATCCTGTACCATCCCTCCTTAGTGACCATAACTCCATCCATTAACCATTTTTCTTCAAACTTACGGAAAATGTTGGACCCACATTCTCAGATTATTTCTCGTCCTGCCAATCATATAATATAATTGAATATAAACGAAACTTTGGGCTTTGTGTAAGCCAAATAAACATTATATACCTGCAAAAATAAAGTGTCCTTCCTCATTATAAATCTGCAATATTAAAGTAATTCCCCTTTTTTTCCCAAAAAGATCCAAGTTATACATTTTTAGTGAAACCCACAAAAAATTATACCTTAAAAGTGAAAAGTATAATGAACCAAACACCTCTAAGTACTTCCTATGCCAGACCCACACTGTATGTACCGTTACAAACAATTCAATATGTTTAAAAGGTTGTTTGTTCAACTGACCTGCCTCCAAGAGTTGAAAAACAGAATACATATTGTGGGGATTCACTCTGGTAGGCAGGGTGAGCGGATGCAGTACAGATGCACAAAAACTGTTCTTAACCAGAATTCAGTGTTTATTCACACTTGGCAGGTTAACAGAAAACAAACAAAATCACCTTAGTTTTATGTCCTGGTATTCAGTTCACACTGTGCCGCAGGATCCGCGTTTAGAGTTCAAGACCTAGTGTATGTTCACACCTTGCAGCAGATCCACATATAGAGTTCAGGTCCTGGATATCGTCGAGCACTCCTTCTAGACAGATTGGAAACATGCATCCAGCTAGAAGGATTTTAACACACACCTACCTGCTGGCTTTTTAAGACAGTTAGGCCTCTTTCACACGGGCGTTGCGGGTGCACTCCGTCAAACAGTGCGGGTGCGTTGCGGGAATCGCCGCGATTTTTCCCTGCGAGTGCAAAGCGCTGTCATGCGTTTTGCACGCGCGGGAGAAAAATCGGCACTTTTGGTACCCAGACCCGAACCTGCACTTCTTCACAGAAGTGCATGTTTGGGTCAGAAATTGTCCCGCTGGTATTATTTCACATTATAACATAGTTATAATGTGAAATAATACCCTTAGCCATCTTCCCAATGTTGAACCTGGTGCTGAATGGGTTAAAAATAATAAACTAATAATAACTTACCTGGTCCATTTGATCGCGAAGCCCGGCATCCTCTCCGTTAGCTTGCTGGTAGGAAAGGACCTGTGATGATGTCACAGCATCACATGGCCCAATCACATGCTCCATCACCATAGTGATGGAGCATGTGATTGGGCCATGTGATGTGACGTCATCACAGGTCCTTTAGATCATAGATGCTGCAGGGAAAGAGAGGACAGATCGCGACTACGCGATCAAGTGGCTAAGGTAAGTTAACTTTTATTATTTTTAACCCCTTCCTCTTCATTTAACAATGCATTCTTTATTAAGAATGCTATTATTTCCCCTTATAACCATGTTATAAGGGGAAATAATAGAGATTGGGTCCCGTTGCTAAGCAACAATGCGGGAAAATCGCAACGCATCCGCACTTGGTTGCGGATGCTTGCTATTTTCCCGCAGCCCCATTCACTTCTATGGGGCCTGCGTTGCGTGAAAAACGCAGAATATAAAACATGCTGCGATTTTCACGCAACGCAGAAGTGATGCGTGAAAATCACCGCTCATGTGCACAGCCCCATAGAAATGAATGGGTCCGGATTCAGTGCGGGTGCAATGCATTCACATCACGCATTGCACCCGCGCGGAAAACTCGCCCGTGTGAAAGGGGCCTTAGGCGTTCGCAAAGCCCGGACCGTAATGTGAAATCCGGTCTGATGCTTGACCTCACATTGCTGCAATCAGTTTCAGTAGCACATGCTAGGAGGAAAATGTCTCCCATCCAACAGCTGATCTTTCACTGTGTCACAATATCAAAATTTTTATCAAAATGTTTTATTATATTATTACTTAAAAAATCATTAAATCATTAAAAAATAAAAGATACTTCAATTGAGCCTCCATAAAATACAACTAAAAATTACGTAGGTATACATAGTCACATAGTTAATACGGTTGAAAAGAGACATACTTCCATAAATTTAAATCAAGGGATATGTGGGGACGCGAATCCCAGAAGGAAGTGAGACTCAGATTTTTACACATTTTCATAGGCATTAGTGATGAGCGAGCATGCTCGGCAGAGTACCGGTTCGGCTCGAGCATCGCTATGCTCGGCATGTGGCGGTACTCGGCCGAATACCACGTGTGCTTGTCGCAGTGCTCGATTCTCCTCCTCCGCACGTTTGGCGCCTCCTAAGCAGCCAATCAACGTTCAGGTAAGTAATTCCCTTGAGTGTAAAGCCATAGCCATGTTAGCTATTAGCCTTACACTGATTGGCTGGCCGGAACACGTGATACCATTCTATATAAGAGCTGATGTCCAACGCTTGGATCATTCAGCGTCAGGGAGAGCAGACTGTAGGAAGGGACAGATAGCATTTTGCTGGAAATTCACAGATTTAACTCCAAAAAAAGCTTTTAAAATACTAAAAGATTTGATATTAGTGAGATCTACAGTACGCCATCAGAAAGCAGTGTGTTTAGCATACATTATAAAAAGGGGCTTATTCACTAGAGTGTCTGCTAGTGAGATCTACAATATGCCATCAGAAAGCAGTGTATTTAGTAGACTTTATAAAAAGGGGCTAATTCACTAGCGTGTGCCTGCAAGTGAGATCTACAATAATGCCATAAGAAAGCAGTGTGTTTTGCAGACATTATTAAAAGGGGCTTATTCACTAGAGAGTGTCTGCAAGTGAGATATACAGTATGCCATCAAAAAAGAAGTGTGTTTAGCAGACATTGTAAAAAGGGGCTTATTCACTATAGTGTGTCTACAAGTGAGATCTACAGTACGCTATCAGAAAGCAGTGTGTTTAGCAGACATTATAAAAAGGGGCTTATTCACTAGTGTGTGTCAGTAAGTGAGATCTACAGTACACCTTCAGAAAGCAGTGTTTAGGAGACATTATAAAAAGGAGCTTAGTTAATAGAGTGTGTCTGCAAGTGAGATCAACACCGCTCCCTCAGAGAATTATTTTTATTTTTTTCTGGGGAAATTAAACTAATTTGTGCCACACCTGCGTGTGCGTTCAATCCGCAACCGTATGTACAGTATTCCAGCTTAGAATTATTTGTATGTGGGACAAATTTAACTAGTTTGGGGCACATCTGTGTGTGCGTTCAATCCGCAACCGTTATATTCATTACTCCAGCAGAGATTCATATATATTTTGGGCAAATTTAACTAGTTTTAGGCACATATGTGTGTGCTTTTAGGCCGCAACAATATATACAGTATTCCAGCAGAGAATTATTGGTATTTGGGACAAATTTAACTGTTTTGTGCCAAATATACTGTCCATATAGTGTGGATTTCTGTGACAAATACTCTACTACATTTGAAAAGAGTGTCTGTTGGGGCAATCTAAATAATCTGTGCATAATCTAGTGTCCATATTCTGTTCATTACTGGGGCATATACTGAATCAAATTTAAAATCTGTGTGTCTTGCGCCAATCTAAATAATCTGTGCATAATCTAGTGTCATATTCTGTTTATTTCTGGGCCATATACTGACTAAAATTTAAAATCTAGTGTCCATAGCGTGTGGCTCTCTGTTTCAAATACAGTACCACATGTGAAAACAGTGTATTTTGGGGAAAAGTAAAATATTTGTGCCACATCTACTGTGTGTGCATTTCATACTTATCACTAACATATACTGTACTTCATCTGCAGACAGTGTATGATAGTCTGTGACATTATCAGAGCTACATCCCCTGTGTAAAGTGTGCGCTTACAAAATACCTGTTTTAACTTATTGGCGCGTACATGTACATATCCTACGATACTGTATGTGTGACATACTTTTAAGCATATATAACATTTAATATTAAGAAAGTGTCCAGTACGGGACGGGGAAGTGGCCATGATGCTGATGGTTCCTGCAGAGTCTGTGCCCCTGGGCTCAACGAAACAGAGTAAAATAATGTAGCTGAGGGCCTCCAGGTGCGCTAACCCTCTAAAACTGTGAAGGCGATGGCGAATCTTTTAATGACTGATTGCCCAAACTGCAACCACAAACACACTTATTTATTGCAAAGGGCCCACATGATCATTTACCCTGAATACAACAGTCCAATATAGTATATCTCCCATGCTCCTTATTATTTATCTATAAAAGCCTGCCTACAGTCTGCCACACAGAACAATGTGCTGCCTGTGCCATTCATGGCGTACCAGACGCTGATGAATGGCAGGAAAATTGTAAGGCATATTGATGCACCATAGACTTTTTCAAGGGTAAGGGTGCCCACAGAGAGTGTGTGTCGCCTCTGGCACCTGTGCAAGAGTTTTGCTGACCCTATAAAAAATTATGAGCGAGGGCAGCCTAAAAAGCATGTTGATATGATGATGGAGCAGGAGAAGGACGAGCAAAGGAAGATTGGACCATATAACCTTTTTGGTGGAGGCAGAGGTGTATGTGAATACAGTGTATTCAGTACATTACAAACAACACATTTAAAGTGCCTTTATGTTCAGCTGCTTTTATCTGGAAGAGTAGAGAATTCCGGGGAAATCCAGGCCCGGTTCATTTTTATAATAGTCAACCTGTCAGCATTTTCAGTTGACAGGCACATGCGCTTATCTGTTATTATGGCCCCAGCAGCACTAAATACCCGCTGTGACAAAACGCTGGTGGCAGGGCAGGCCAGTACCTCTAAAGTATAAAGAAGGGTGGTCTGGCTATCACCCTGTGTACTGTGTTTGACTTTTTTTTGTTATGGTTTGAGTTAGAGTTTATGACTAGTCTATAAGATATGTTATTATTGTTATTTATTTTGTTATTTAGGAGTTATTCAATCACCATGCCATTGTTTTACCACCACTGTTGTATGTTATGTTTGTAATTTATAGTAATGTGTAAGTTTTGGATGAGGTTTTAGTGAATACAGTGTACAGGCCAGCCCCTCAAAGGCACAGAATGCAAGTTTGTGCCACGTGTTTAGCTTGGACACCCAATAGTTGTAAGGTACAGAGGGATCACTGAGGACACGGACACAGTCTGCTATGTACTCCTTCACCATCTTACAAAATGTTTCCCTACTTGTGACACTAGGTCGCGCATCAGGGTGAGGGTGCTGGCGGGGTGTCATGAAACTGTCTTGTAGAGTGTTGTCTTACCTCTGTTGGAACTATGGTGTGTCCCCCTTATCTCCCCTCCTGGGTTGCCCAAGGAACTACATACTCTGCCTCCAGTGTTATCATATGGAAATTTTCTAAGCAATTTTTAAAGGACATTCTACTATTGCATCATTTTGCTCGTCCTCTCCACCACAGGAATGAGGGATGAGAAGTTCTTTTTGTAGGGGGGTCGATAAGGGTGAACAACCAGTAATCCGTGTTGTCTAATCCGTGTAACGCTAGGGTCGCAGGAAAGACAGCCTAACATGAAGTCAGCCAGTGTGCCAGATTCCCAACAGGCAAGACTTCGCTGTCGTCATCAGGAGGATGACTCTCATTCTCCTTATCCTCTTCCTCCTCTCCTGCCCATCTATGCAAAATAGATGGAATAAACCTGCTATTGTTACTACCCTATGTAGCGTAGGCAACTGTCTTTTGCTCTTCCTCCTCCTCCTCATCATCGAATTCACACAGAGAAGCTGAACTGATTGTGTTCTGGCTATCACACTGTATAATGTCTTCCCCCTAGTTCCACCTCTTCCACATGTGAAGCATCCGCCTTCATCATTACTAGCCAACGTTTCACTAGACTCAGAAGTGGTGTGGTTAGGCTGATAATAGCGGCATCGCCACTCACCATCTGTGTTTATCCCTCACAGAGGTCAGACATACAAGAGCATTTTGCAGCTGGTATTCCACTACTGCCCTCTGCTGCTCACAAATCCTAGACAACATGTAGAAAGTAGAGTTCCAGCGTTGCACAATAGTCTGTTAGCTGGCAAATGCAAGCACTGCAGCAGCGTTGCCAAACCGACGGCAGCTGTAGATGACTTTCGAAAATGGGCACACACACGGCGCACCTTCACCAGTAACTAGGGGAGAAAATTGAGAACATGTGGCCTAGGCATGGTATGGCCGGATCCTGGACATTAAGGTGGGATCCACATGGCCATATCAGCATTTTTCCCATGTACAATTTTCCCTTCTTCACTGGAAGAGGTTGTTTTCTGCCCCTGTGATGCCCCTGATTCGCTGAGGGCTGGGCCTGTTACGTTTCAGGGTTTGATTTTTTATTGTTATGGTTTCTGTCTAGGCTGTAAAATAAAATATGTTATAGTTATGGTTATTTGGTTATTTATGAGTTCTTAAAAAGTTCATGCCATTGGTTTACCTCCATGCTTGCGTGTTAGGTCTTTAGTTATATTAATGTATAAGTTTGGGAGGTTTGTTGTGCATGGTACATATATGCTGTATGATTGCCATGTGTTTGAGCTTGCCGAGCTACAAAGCTGCCAAATAGAGATGGCCTTGCAGTTCGCCCAGTGGTCATTTCGCGGCAAACTTTTCTAATTCGTGATTCGCCACACATGCGAACATATGGGGATATTCGCTGGCGCCATATTTTTTTACAATGTGGGAACTTTGACCCATGACACATCCATTAGGTGGTACAGGACAGCCAATTAAGACATTTCAGCACATGGACATACCCCCTACCTTAGAAATAGACCTAATCTGGCTGCCATTTTACATTCTGTCTTTTGTCAGTGTAGGGAGAGGATGCTGTGTGGTGCATGGACAGGAGGTTAAAGTGTTAATAGTGACACAAATCGCTAGCTAATAGGTCCACAAAAGTCCTTTTAAGGACTGGTAAAGGTGTGCTATTGATTGGTGTGCAGTACAGAGGGGTGTAATACACTTATAATATACTTTCTAATATAGAAAGCATATTATAGTGGATTTGTATAGTGCAGCATTGTGACTTGTGATCGGTTCTGCAGCGATACTTCAACTACAAAGAGTGACAAACGCAATTATAAAAAAAGTATTATAACTGGTGTGATAGACCAGTATCCCCCAAAACAACATATTGAAGTGGGGTGTTATCTAAGAATATACTACTTAAATAGTGTATTTATGTGCTGCAGAAATTTATCTGCTTTCACTGCGTTACCTCTGCTACACACAGTGATAGAATTTAAAGGAAAACATTTCTATAACTGGTGTGAAAGACCAGTGGCCCCAACACAACATATAGAAGCGGGGTGTTATCTAAGAATATACTACTCAAATAGTGTATTTATATGCTGCACAAATTGAGCCGCTTTCACTGCGTTACCTCTGCTACACACAATGATAAAATGTGAAAATATATATATATTTTTTAACTGGTGTGATTATAGACCAGTTGACAACAAAACGACATATTGAAGCAGGGTGTTATATACCTTCTTCCACATACACTGTGCTTCTCTATAGACTTTTGTCACCGGGTAATTTAAAATATGACAGGCAGAGGAAGAGGCATGCCCTTTCGCAGGGGTGTTAGGGGTAGGGCAGGAGCACCAGGCCAGAGCTAAAGTGGGAAGTTGCAGAAGTTGCGTTCAATTTCGTCAAAGGATGCACCAGACTTGGTTGAGTGGCTCACTCAGCCTTCCACTTCTGTACCCTCCTCATCCTCTCTATCTGCACCCTCTTCACTTTCTGCTGTGTGCTCCCCCAAAGACACCACCACCAACACCACCACCATATACCCTCCACTTGAGTCACAGGAATTATTTTCCGATCCATCAAAAGACATTTCCGATGTGCAGCCATTCTTGGCATCGGATCAGGAAGAGGAGGTAGCAAGTGCAACAGCCGCCACTCAGCAGTCTTACAACAGTACC
Source organism: Bufotes viridis (assembly GCA_033119425.1). Classification (NCBI taxonomy): domain Eukaryota; kingdom Metazoa; phylum Chordata; class Amphibia; order Anura; family Bufonidae; genus Bufotes; species Bufotes viridis. The sequence goes on from CM065589.1 coordinate 467,604,338, forward strand.
CAGATGAGCCCAAGGATCAGCCCAGATCAGTCCCCGCTGTTGCTGCCTACTCAGAGATCTCTAATGTTAGTGGTGGGGAAGGTGACGTCGATGATGACATGTCTATGGACGTAACGTGGGTGCCCACAAGAGAGGAAGAGGAGGGGAGTTCAGAGGGAGAGATGGACCAGCAGATAGGGAGGAGAAGCAGGCCGAACTTACATTGCACAGGAGGGACAAACCAGACTGCTAATGTATCACGAGCGAGCCATCAACCATGTACAGTCACATCTGGCACTCCCAGGACGCCGGCACATGGCTTTGCAGTGTGGACTTTTTTTTATGTGTCAGCTGCTGACAATAGTGTTGCCATCTGCAGCCTTTGCAGTCAACTCATAAGTCCAACACTCACCTAGGGATGATCGCCTTAAGAAAGCACCTGGTCTCACATCACCGAGCCCAGTGGGAGCAATGCCGTTAGAACCCACAAAGCCACACTCCAGGCTCTCAACGTCCAGCCTCTTCTCCTTCTCCTCTCTCCTCCCAATTGTCCTCCACTTCACCTTCCATCTTGCCGTCCTCACGTTTGTCAGGAAAAAGACAGGCTTCTGTGGGCCAAATGTTCGAGCGTAAAAAAATGATGACGCCGGATAACCCTCTTGCCCAACGGTTGACCGCTAGCCCACCAACTACTGCCTTATAAACTTGTGAACTCGGAGGTCTTTCAAAAATTTGTGGCCATTGGAACATCACAATGGAAGGTCCCAGGAAGGAAATATTTCTCACAGAAGGGCATCCCAGAGCTATATGGACACGTTCAGCGGCAAGTGAATGTATCTCTGGCACACAGTGTCGGTGCCAAGATACATCTTACCACAGACACGTGGTCTAGCAAATACGGGCAGGGAAGGTATATAACTTTTACTGCCCACTGGGTGAACCTTCTGACGGCCGTCAAGCATCTAACCCATGGCACTCGTATAAATTTGGTTTTACCGCCACGGATTGCATGCAGGCCTGCCTCTTCTTCTCCTACTCCATCCTCCCTCTCCTCCTCGGCTGACTCCTTCTTTGCCGCTGCTACCATCTCTTCCACTGCACCAACCAAGATCCCCAGAACCTATTCGACATGCCAGGTTAGACGTTGCCATGCTGTGCTGTGTTTGTTGTGCCTGGAAGCCAAGAGCCACACCGGTCCTGCACTCCTTTCAGCTTTGCGTTTACAGGCAGATCAATGGCTAACACCACTCAATATGACAGTTGGTAATGTGGTGTGCGACAACGGTGCCAATCTGCTGAGCGTACTGAAACAGGGCAAAATTACAAACGTGCCATGCATGGCACACGTCCTGAACGTGCAGTGATTCGTTGTCAAATTCCCCGGGGTCCAGGACGTCTTGCGGCAGGCCAGGAAAATCGCGGGCCATTTCAGAAGATCTTACATGGCCATGGCTCGCCTTGCTGAAATCTAGCGGCGACACTATCTGCCCATTAGACGTCTTTTTTGTGACTGCCCGACGCGATGGAACTAAACCTTTTATATGCTCGATACGCTGCTCCAGCAGAAACATGCAGTTAACGTCTACCTGTACAAACTCTGCGGCAGGACAGGTTCTGGGGAGCTTGTTTTTTTTTCACCACGCAAGTGGCTGCTCATGCGTGACGCATGCAGACTTCTGCGGCCATTTGAAGAGATCACCAAACTGTTTAATCGCAGCCAGGGCGCCATCAGTGACATTGTACCTTACTCCTTCTTTCTGGAGCGTGCATTGCATTGTGTCATTGATCAAGCCGTCGAAGAGCAGGATCAGTAAGATGAGGAAGTAGCAATGCTGGATGAATTCCCAAGGGGGGGGGGGGCTACTAAAATGTCAACCTTCCCCAACCCCCCGATATAACCTTTTGGACATCTGTATCTATATCCTAGCTGTCCTTTCTGCTTTTTATTTTGGCCATTTGATTATATATAGTTAGTCCCCCCAACAGCAACCTATGCCCTAAAGCAGTTGATAACATGTGTGATACCTAGAGTTGAGCGGACACCTGGATGGTCGGGTTCGACGGGTTCGGCCGAACTTCGGAAAACTTGACTCGAACTTGACCCCGAACCCGAACCCCATTGAAGTCAATGGGGACTCGAACTTTTGAGCACTAAAATGGCTGTAAAAATGTCATGGAAAGGGCTAGAGGGCTGCAAATGCCAGCAAAATGTCGTTAAGAGCATGGCAAGTGCTCTGCAAATAAATGTAGATAGGGAAATGACTTTAAATAACATAAAATAGGTAAAAATAAAAAATAATAATCTTGATCTAGGAGGACGAGGTCCATATGGAGTAGGAGGTTGAGGAGGCAGTGGATGTGGCGGTGTAGGTGGAAGCGGCGGTGGAAGAGGAGGAGGTAGCCTACACTGCTTTTTGGTTTTAAAATTAGGGTACACCCCAAAACATTGGGAAATTTAACCTGTGATAACCACCTCCAGTCATGCTAAACACACGTTCAGACAATACACTGGCTGCAGGGCAGGCCAGCACCTTCAAGGGGTGAAGGGCAAGCTCAGGCCATGTGCCCAATTTGGAGACCCAGAAGTTGCATGTTTCCAAGTAGTTTATGTATTTTTAATAGAGTGATTAATAAAGATAAAGATAAAATTTTACCTATTACTAGTCAGAGAGGTTGCAAAGGTTATGATAGGTCCAAGTGACCACCTAACCCCTCTTCCAGAAGTTGCAGGGTACTATACACTCAAAAAGTGGTTAATTTCACCAGAAAATGTAACAGATAATTTTTTTTTAATTTATTTTACTGGTCTAATAGGTATAGCAGTGGTACTATACACCCAAAATTAGTGAATTTTACCAGAAAATGTTAATGACAATTTATATATTTTTTTTTAAATGGCCTGCAAGGTATAGTAGTGGTACTATACACCCAAAAAGTGGTTAATTTCACCAGAAAATGTAACAGATTTTTTTAATTTATTTTACCGGTCTAATAGGTATAGCAGTGGTACTATACACACCAAAAGTTTGGAGTTCCATATGGAGTAGGAGTTTGAGGAGGCGGTGGATGTAGCAGAGTAGGTGGAAGCAGCGGTGGAGGAGGACGAGATAGCCAACACAGGTTTTTGGTTTTAATTTTATTTTGTAAAATTAAGGTACACTCCAAAAGAGTGTGAAATATCCATAATACAAACATGAGCAATTGCGCTGCAGTATAAAAATGGCTGGTTAGTGCCGTTATACATGTCTATTCTGCACAAGGTAAGGACAAGTCCTGAGGGATCCATGCCTGGTTCATTTTAACCAGTCCCCGACCGCCGTACGCAGGATTGCGTCCTGCGGGCGGCCGGGATCTTCCGTTTGGACGCGCCGGGGCGTCATCTCGCGAGACGCGAGAGTTCCTGTGAATGATCAATCGCTGGCAGGCTGTAGATGCGATATAAATCGCATCAAACAGCTATATCAGACGCTGTTTTATGAACAGCGTCTGATATAGCTGCTACCTGGTCCTCTGGTGGTCCCATTTTCTGGGATCGACCACCAGAGGACCAGGTAACTACAGTAAAGTTGCACCAAACACTACACTTACCCCCCACCCCCTCACCTATTAACCCCTTGATCACCCCATCTAGACCCCTGATCACCCCCTGTCATTGATCACACCCTTGTAAGGCTTTATTCAGACGTCCATATGTGTTTCTGCGGATCCGTGGATTCACGGATCCGCGGATCCGATCCGCAGATCCTCAAAACACGGACACCGGCAATGTGCTTTCCGCATTTTGCAGATCCGCACATTGCCAGAACTATATAGAAAATGCTTTTTCTTGTCCGCAATTGCGGACAAGAATAGGACATGTTCTATATTTTTTGAACGGAAGTGCAGACCGGAAGCGTGATCCGTAATTCGGATCCGAGCGGGACAAAGTCTGTCCCCATAGAAATGAATGGGTCCGCAATTCCGTTCCGCAAACAGAATTTCGGACGTGTGAATGGGGCATAAGGGTCCCTTATCACCGCCAGTTAGTTAGCTACTTGTTAGGTAGCTAGCGCCCAGCCCACCGCACCGCAGTCACTGATTTTGGCAGAGATTTTTTCATCCACATTGATCGATGCGAATGAAAAAATCTGTGCCGTTCATTTTTTTTTCAGCGCAGAGGCTGAACGGAAAAAAATCTCATTACCCGTATGCTCAATATACGGAGAATCGCAGAAACTCCTTATGCTGGCCATACGTGTAATGATTGCGGAGACCCTCAAATGCCAGAGCAGTACAAACACCCCACATGTGACCCCATTTTAGAAAGAAGACACCCCAAGGTATTCCGTGAGGGGTATGGCGAGTTCATGGAAAATTTTATTTTTTGTCACAAGTTAGTGGAATATGAGACTGTGCCAAAAAAATAAATATTCTATGAACTCGCCATGCCCCTCATGGAATACCTTGGGGTGTCTTCTTTCAAAAATGGGGGCAATTTTTATTTTTTGGCACAAGTCAGCAGAAATTTTTTTTATTTTTTTTTTTTATTTTGTTTTTTACAAAGTCTCATATTCCACTAACTTGTGACAAAAAATAAAATTTTACATGAACTCACCATACCCCTCACAGAATACCTTGGGGTGTCTTCTTTCCAAAATGGGGTCACATGTGGGGTATTTATGCTGTCCTGGCATTTTAGGGGCCCCTAAAGCGTGAGAAGAAGTCTGGAATCCAAATGCGTAAAAATGCCCTGTGAAATCCTAAAGGTACTCATTGGTTTTAGGGCCTTTTGCACCCAGGCTGCAAAAAGTGGCACACATGTGGTATCGCCGTACTCAGGAGAAGTAGGGCAATGTGTTTTGGGGTGTATTTTTATATATACCCATACTTTGTGTGAAAAATATCTCTGTAAACGACAACTTTTAAAAAATTTTATACAAAGTTGACAATTTACAGAGATATTTCTCTCACCCAACATGGGTATATGTAAAATACACCCTAAAACACATTGCCCTACTTCTCCTGAGTACGGCGATACCACATAAGTGACACTTTTTGCAGCCTGAGTGCAAAGGGCCCAAATTCAACGAGTACCTTTAGGTTTTACATGGCGGCTCACAATTTAGCCCCGCCCAAAATGCTAGAACAGTAAACACACCCACAAATGACCCCATTTCGGAAAGTAGACACCTCGAGGTATTCACTGAGGGGCATAGTGAGTCCGTCTGAGATTTCTTTTTTTTGCCAGAAGTTAGCAGAAATTGAAACTTTTTTTTTTTTTTTTCTCAGAAAGTGTCATTTTCCGCTAACTTGTGAAAAAAATGAAATGATACATGAACTCACCATGCCCCTCCGCGAATACTTTGGGGTGTCTTCTTTCTAAAATGGTGTCATTTTGGGGGTATTTATACTATCCTGACATTCTAGCACCTGAAGAAACATGACAGGCGCTCAGAAAGTCAGAGCTGCTTCAAAATGCCGAAATTCACTTTTTTGCACCATAGTTTGTAAACGCTATAACTTTTACCCAAACCAATAAATATACACTTATTGGATTTTTTTTTATCAAATACATGTAGAACAATAAATTTAGAGAAAAATTTATATAGAAATGTAGTTTTTTTTGAAAAATTTTACAACAGAAAGTGAAAAATGTCATTTTTTTGCAAAAATTTCGGTAATTTTTGATTAATAGCAAAAAAAGTAAAAATGTCAGCAGCAATGAAATACCACCAAATGAAAGCTCTATTAGTGAGAAGAAAAGGAGGTAACATTCATTTGGGTGGTAAGTTGTATGACGGAGCAATAAACGGTGAAAGTAGTGTAGTGCGGAATTGTAAAAAGTGGCCTGGTCATTAAGGGTGTTTAAGCTAGTGGGGCTGAAGTGGTTAATGAACGTGAGCTTGTCCACATTGGCTGTGGACAGGCGGCTGTGCTTGTCTGTGATGACACCTCCAAGGTGTAAAGGGCAAGCTCAGGCCATGTGCCCAATTTGGAGACCCAGAAGTTGAAGGGGGCAGACCCATCATTCAGTATGTGTAGGCATGTGCACACATACTGCTCCACCATGTTGGTGAAATGCTGCCTCCTGCTAAGATGTTCCATATCAGCTGGGGGTGCTGATTGTTGTGGCATGCTCACAAAGCTTTCCCACATGTCAGCCATGCTAACCGTTCCTTCTGAGGTGATGGCAGTGCCCCAGCTGCGTTGGCAACCTCTTCCTCATCCTCTGCCTTCGCCTTGTGCTTCCACTGTGCCCCCGCTGTCAGGTGGGAATGCCACTAGCAGCGCGTCTACCAGCGTGCGCTTGTATTCGCGCATCTTAAGATCACGCTCCAGTGACGGAATTAAGGACAGTACGTTGTCCATGTAACGGGGATCCAGCAGCGTGGCCACCCAGTAATCAGCACAAGTTAGAATGTGGGAAACTCTGCGGTCATTGCGGAGACACTGCAGCATGTGTGCAAGGCTGCCCCGAGGCAACGAAAAGCTGTCCTCTGTGGAAGGTGTATCGTCTGTGTCCTCTGTATCCCCCCATCCACCCACCAGTGATGGCCATGAGCTCCTCTGGGTGCCACCCTGCTGTGAACATGGTTCCTCCTCCTCTATCTCCTCCTTCCCATCCTCCATCTCGTCATCCTCCAGAACTGTGCCCTGGCTGGACAATTGTGTACCTTCGGTTTGTGTGTGCAGGAACCCACCCTCAGAGCCACTTGGGAATGACTGGCCGGAAACCCTACGAAATGATCCCTCTTCCTCCTCCTCCTCCTGTGCCACATCCTTTTCCATCATCGCCATGAGCGTTTTTTCAAGGAGGCATAGAAGTGGGATAGTAACGCTGAGAACGGCGTTATCGGCACTAGTCATGTTGGTGGAGTACTTGAAACAGCGCAACAAGGAACACAGGTCTCGCATGGAGGCCCAGTCATTGGTGGTGAAGTGGTGCTGTTCCGTCTAGCGACTCACCCGTGCGTGCTGCAGCTGAAACTCCACTATTGCTTGCTGCTGCTCGCACAGTCTGGACAGCATGTGCAAGGTGGAGTTCCACCTTGTGGGCATGTCGCATATGAGGCGGTCAGCGGCAAGGCCGAAGTTACGCTGCAGCGCTGACAGGCGAGCAGCAGCAGGATGAGAACGCCGGAAGCGTGCACAGACGGCCCGCACTTTATGCAGCAGCTCTGACATGTCGGGGTAATTTTTAAGGAATTTCTGCACCACCAAATTCAGCACATGCACCAGGCAAGGGATGTGCGTCAAACCGGCTAGTCCCAGAGCTTCTACGAGATTTCGCCCATTATCGCACACCACCAGGCAGGGCTTAAGGCTGACTGGCACAAACCACTCCTAGGTCTGTTGTTCAAGGCCCGTCCACAGCTCCTGCGCGGTGTGGGGTTCGTCCCCTAAACAGATAAGTTTTAAAACTGCCGGCTGTCATTTACCCTTGGCTGTGCTGAAGTTGGTGGTGAAGGTGTTACGCTGACCGGATGAGGAGCTGGTATAGGATGAGGAAGCAGAGTAGGAGGAGGAAACAACAGCAGGCAAACTGAAGCGTCCTGCATTCCTCCGTGGTGGAAGGACATGCGCCAAACTGCTATCCGCCTCAGGCCCAGCCGCCACTGCATTTACCCAGTGTGCTGTTATGGAGATATAACGGCCCTCATTGTGCTTACTGGTCCACGTATCTGTAGTCAGGTGCACCTTGCCCCAGATGGCGTTGTGCAGTGCACACCTTATTTTGTCTCCTACTTGGTTGTGAAGGGAAGGGATGGCTCGCCTTGAAAAGTAGTGGCGGTTGGGCACGATGTACTGTGGGACAGCCACTGCCATAAGGCCTTTAAATTTATCCGTCCCCACCAGACAGAATGACAGCATTTCAAAGGCAAGTAATTTAGAAATGCTGGCATTCAGGGCTAGGGATCGCAGGTGGGTAAGGGGGGTAATTCCGCTTCCTCTCCAGCGTTTGGGATATAGAGAGCTGAATGCTTCTGTGGGACATTGTGGAGATGCTTGGTGACCCAGATGTTGGTGTTTCTGGCAGATCCTCTGTTTGTGGGGTGCCAGGTGGCACTGTCACTCCAGAGGTGGATGAAGAGGCCGCGACTGCAGCAAAAGAGGTAGCAGGAGGAGCCAGAGACCTTTCTTGCTTTTTGAGGTGCATACTTCACTGCAGCTCGTGCTTTGCACTTAAATGCCTGGTCATGCAGGTTGTGCTCAGGTTGAGAACGTTTATGCCTCGCTTCTGGCTCTGATTGTACAGCGTGCAAACCACTCGTGTCTTGACGTCAGCACATTGTCTGAAGAACTGCCACGCCAGGAATCTCCTTGGAGCTGGCTTTGGTGTGCTCGGTCCCTTGCTGCCACTCCGGTTTTGCACCCTGCTCCCTCTTCTGCTGTGCTAGTGGCTCTGTGCGACCACCGCCTCTTCCTTCGAACTACATCGGTCACTCGCATGACCTTGATTCCATGTGGGGTCGAGGACCTCATCGTCCTCCACATCATCTTCCACCCAGGCTTCACCGCTGACTTCCTTGTTGGTCTGCACACTTTCGAAAGCCCCAGCAGTTGCCACCTGTGTTTCGTCATCATCTGAGACATGCTGCGATGGTCCTCCCATGTACTCATCTTGAAAAATAAGTTGTTGGGCATCGGTGCACTCAATCTCTTCAACTTCTGGGGCAGGGCTAGGTGGATGGCCCTGGGAAACCCTGCTAAGAGAGTCATCAAAAAGCAGAAGAGACTGCTGCATGACTTGGGGCTCAGACTGCTTGACTGATTTGAAAGGGGGTGAGGTGAAAGACTGATGGACATCGGCTGCAGGTGCCAACTGTGGTCTTTCAGCAGGAGACTGGAAGACAATGTGGAGGAACTGGATCCACTGTCAGCAACCCAATCTACTATCGCCTGTACTTGTTCAGGCCTCATCATTGGTAGAGCAGCATTAGACACAACCAAATACTGCTGCAGGTTTTGTTGCCTACTCGCACCTGAGGAAAGGGGTTTCACTTGTGCGTATAGCTGGCACAGATCGACCACATCCTCTCCCTGCAACAGGAGCTCCACCAGCAGCACCACGACCTGGGCCACGTCCCTTATTTGACGCTCTCCTCATATTTTTTGAATTCAGGATCTTGCCCCAAATGGGTGTTTAATTAATAATAGAAAAGAATGACAGTATGTAAAGGGTGTATCTCACACGGCCTGAACCAGACTAGGCCTTAATTAAAGATTTCTTTGCACAAAATGGCTGTATTTCAAATGGCTGTATTTCAAATGCCTAATTCAAACCCCTGTGTATATATAGGGGGGGATCACACACGCCCTAAATCAGTGTAGGCCTGAAGTAAATATATCTTTGCACTAAATCACTGTATTTGAAATGGCTGTATTTTAAATGGCTAAATAAAACCCCTGTATGTATAGGGGGGATCACACACACCCTGAATCAGTGTAGGCCTGAATTAAATATATCTTTGCACTAAATGGCTGTATTTAAAATGGCTGTATTTAAAATGTCTAATTCAAACCCCTGTATGTATAGGGAGGATCACACACGCCCTGAATCAGTGTAGGCCCGAAGTAAATATATCTTTGCACAAAATGGCTGTATTTCAAATGGCTGTATTTCAAATGCCTAATTCAAACCCCTGTATGTATAGGGGGATCACACATGCCCTGAATCAGTTTAGACCTGAAGTAAATATATCTTTGCACTAAATGGCTGTATTTAAATGGCTGTTTTTCAAATGGCTGAATCAAACCCCTGTATGTATAGGGGGGATCACACATGCCCTGAATCAGTGTAGGCCTGAAGTAAATATATCTTTGCACAAAAAGGCTGTATTTCAAATTGCTGTATTTCAAATGCCTAATTCAAACCCCTGTATGTATAGGGGGGATCTCACAGAGCCTGAACCTCTATAGGCCTGAATTCAATATTGGTGCACCAAATGGCGGTATTTAAAATCTCTGAATGTAACCCAAATGTATTAAGGGTGTATCTCACAATGACATCTGCATCAAAGGCTGCCAACTAAATTTTTTGTGCCCAAACGACTGTTTAACAACTGAATTTGACAGCAGTATATAAGCCTGTAATTTCACACGTGCTGATGCAGCAAGGCCTGAAAATAGTTATTTTTGTCAAAAAAGTGTGTTTTTCAAACACCAGAAAATGATGGATGTATTTCTAGCTTAAATTGCACACTGACTAATACAGATGTTGTAGATTGCCCAAAAAATCTTTTTTTGCTAACAGAATATGAATGCTGTATATATTAAACTTGAATTTAACACTTGCAGATCTGAAAAATACTGTTTTTTGAAAAAGAAAAGTGTGTTTTTCAAACCCCAGAAAATGATGGGTGTATTTCTAGCTTAAATTGCACACTGAGTAATACAGATGTTGTAGATTGCCCAAAAAGTCTTTTTTTGCTAACATAATATAAATGCTGTATATATTAAACTTGAATTTAACACTTGCAGATCTGGAAAATACTGTTTTTTGAAAAAAAAAAGTGTGTTTTTCAAACCCCAGAAAATGATGGGTGTATTTCTAGCTTAAATTGCACACTGAGTAATACAGATGTTGTAGATTGCCCAAAAAGTCTTTTTTTGCTAACAGAATATAAATGCTGTATATATTAAACTTGAATTTAACACTTGCAGATCTGGAAAATACTGTTTTTTGAAGAAGAAAAAAGTGTGTTTTTCAAACCCCAGAAAATGATGGGTGTATTTCTAGCTTAAATTGCACACTGACTAATACAGATGTAGCTTGCCAAAAAAGTCTTTTTTTGCTAACAGAATATGAATGCTGTATATATTAAACTTGAATTTAACACTTGCAGATCTGAAAAATACATTTTTTTGAAAAAAAAGTGTGTTTTTCAAACCCCAGAAAATGATGGGTGTATTTCTAGCTTACATTGCACACTGACTAATACAGATGTAGCTTGCCAAAAAAGTCTTTTTTTGCTAACAGAATATGAATGCTGTATATATTAAACTTGAATTTAACACTTGCAGATCTGGAAAATACTGTTTTTTGAAGTGTGTTTTTCAAACCCCAGAAAATGATGGGTGTATTTCTAGCTTACAATGCACACTGACTAATACAGATGTTGTAGTTTGACCCAAAAAAATGGTGATTTGCAATGTCCCAAAAGCTCAGATGCAGTGCTGGTGCATTGAGCATGCATAAAATGGCCGCCACCACCCACCTAACAGAATTCTAAAAGTTAGTATTTTTTGGTAAATGAGCTCAGGGCAGGGTAAAAGGATAGTGCCCTGCACCCACACAACTATTTCTAGGTAGATCGCTGAGTTAGATTCTCTCCTATTCTCTCCCTGAAATCACAAGTCCAGCAGCATCCTCTCCCTACACTTGTAACAGCAGAGTGACGTACAGCGCTATGTGACTCAAGCTTATGTAGCCTGCGTCACATGCTGCTCTGGCCAATCACAGCCATGCCATTAGTAGGGATGGCTGTGATGGCCTCTTGGGGCAAGTAGTATGACGCTTGTTGAATGGCTGCTGTGCAGCCTTTCAAAAAGCGCCAAAAATGCGCCAAACACCAAACCCGAACTTTTACGGAAATGTTCGGGTTCGGGTCCGTGTCCCCAACACCCCAAAATTCGGTACGAACCCAAACTATACAGTTCGGGTTCGCTCAACCCTAGGTATACCCAATTTCCATTATCATATGGGTAATGGTCCAATTGATATTCACATTAACACTACAAGGGCACACCATTCATGTGGAAGTGCTATGTTGAAAAACCTTTAGTGGCTTATATCTGTGGAAAATCAAAAATATATTCACTTTTGCAGTTATATGTGGTAAAAAGCGTTTAGTGGCATATTTCAGTACTAAAATAAAAATATATACGCAGTTCACTGTTGCTGTTATTTGGGGTTAAAAGCATTTAGTCAAGCATTTCTGTACTACAAGAATAATATATATGCAGTTCACTGTTGCCGTTATTTGCAGTAGAAACGTTTAGTGGCCTATTTCACTACAAAAACAAAATTAAATGCACAGTTCACTTCTGCAGCTATATGTGCTGAAAGCATTTAGCGATGTATTTCTGTACTACAAGAAAAATATATAGTCAGTTCACTTCTGCAGCTATATGTGGTGAAAGCGTCTAGTGACGTATTTCTGTACTACAAGAAAAATATATACGCAGTTCACTGTTGCCGTTATGTGCGGTAAAAGCGTTTAGTGGCCTACTTCATTACAAAAAGAAAAATATATATGCAGTTCTCTTCTGCAGCTATATGTACTGAGAGCGTTTAGTGAGGTATTTCTATACTACAAGAAAAAATGTAATGCAGTTCACTTCTGCAGTTATTTGGGGTTAAAAGCGTTTAGTAAGGTATTTTTGTACTACAAGAAAAATATATACGCAGTTCACTGTTGCTGTTATTTGCGGTAAAAACGTTTAGTCGCTTATTTCATTACAAAAAGAAAAATATATGCAGAGTTCACTTCTTCAGCTATATGTGGTGAAAGCATTTAGTGATGTATTTCTGTACTACAAGAAAAATATATACACAGTTCACTTCTGCAGTTATTTGGGGTTAAAAGTGTTTAGTGAGGTATTTCTGTACTACAAGAAAAATATATATGCCATTCACTGTTGCCGTTAATTGTGGTAAAAGCGTTTATCGGCCTATTTCATTACAAAAAAATATATGTATATGCAGTACACTGTTGCCGTTTTTTGCGGAAAAAGCATTTAGTGGCCTATTTAATTACAAAAAGAAAAATATATATGCAGTTCACTTCTGCAGCTATATGTGCTGAGAGCGTTTAGTGAGGTATTTCTGTACTACTAGAAAAATATATACGTCGTTCACTGTTGCCGTTATTTGTGGTAAAAGCGTTTAGTGGCCTATTTCATTGCAAAAAGAAAAATATATACACAGTTCACTTCTGCAGCTATATGTGGGGAAAGCGTTTAGTGACGTTTTTCTGGACTACAAGAAAAATATATACGCAGTTCACTTCTGCAGTTATTTAGGGTTAAAAGCGTTTTGTGAGGTATTTCTGTACTACAAGAAAAATACATACACAGTTCACTGTTGCCGTTATTTGTGATAAAAGCATTTAGTGGCCTACTTCATTACACAAAGAAAAATATATACGCACTTCACTGTTGCATTTATTTGTGGTGAAAGAGTTTAAGTGGCCTATTTTAGTAGAAAATTTAAAATATATACGCTTTTCACTTCCACAGTTATTATTATTTCAGTACAAAAACAAAATATATTCAGCGTTCACTTTTGCAGTTATATGTGGTAAAACATTTAGTGACGTATTTCTGTCGAAAAACAAATTTTATTCAGCGTTCGGAGCTGTAGTTATATGCGGTAAAATAATTTGTGACGTGTTTTGGTCGAAAAACAAATTTATTCAGCATTCAGCGGTGCAGTTATATGTGTTAAAATCTTTATTGGTGTATTGCGGTCGAAAAACAAATTTTATTCAGAGTTCAGCGCTGTAGTTATATGTTGTAAAATCTCCATGATGTCTCCATGATAAATCTGTAGCGTGGGGGCCCCGTGTGGCTTCTACACACGTTCAAAATAATCCTTCAGCGGGGCGAATAGATTCTGGAGGACCGGGACACTCCATGAGCTTCCCAGGAGCTACTGTCAGGAGCAGCGGTTCATTTCTGAGACGTCTGTATAGTGCGGGGGGAATCAGAAGACGCTCTCCATCTCGGTGCTCTGTTATATGTGGTAAAATCTTTATTGAATTATTTCGGTGTAAAACAACTAATTATATTCAGCCTTCAGCGCTGTAGTAATATGCGGTAAAATCTTTTGTGACTTATTTCGGTCGAAAAAGAAATTGTATTCAGCATTCAGCACTGTAGTTATATGTGGTAAAATCTTTATTGAAGTATTTCGGTAGAAAAACTAATTTTATTCAGTGTTCAGCCGTGTAGTAATATGTGGCAAAATCTTTTGTGACTTATTTTGGTGGAAAAACAAACGGTTTTCAGCGTTCCGCACTGTAGTTATATGCGGTAAAATCTTTATAGACGTATTTTGGTGGAAAAACACATTTTATTCACTGTTCAGTGCTTCAGTAATATGTGGTCAAATCTTTATTAAAGTATGTTGGTCGAATATCAAAATTTATTCAGTGGTCAGCGCTGCAAATATATGCGCTAAAATCTTTAGTGAGGTATCTTGATGAACTTCACTACTCTTCCGGGCTCAAAGCTTTTTCTTCTCGTTGTCTGTAGCTAATAGAGGCCCGACCAAGCCAGGCAGGTTCCCCCAGAAGTATCTTGGTCGATTGTCACTTCCTTATGTTGCTGCCACCTCCACATTCAGTGATTGTGCCATTCTGTAGCTTCCTCATGCTGCTGCCACCTCCAGACTTTGTCATTGTGCCACTTTGTGGCCTCCTCCTGATGCTGCTGCCGACACCTCCCGGCAGGTTCCTCCAGAAGTATCTTTTTCAATCGTCACTCTGTCATTGTGCCATTCTGTGGCTTCCTCATCCTTCTGCCACCTCTACACTCTGTCATTATGCCATTCCTGATGCAGCTGCCACCTCAAGACTCTGTCATTGTGCAACTCTGTGCTTCCTCATGATGCTGCCAACTCCAGTCTCTGTCATTGTGCAACTCTATGGCCTCCTCCTGATGCTGCTGCTTCTGCCACTTCCAGACACTGTCATTATGCCACTCTGTGACCTACTCATGCTGCTGCCACCTCCAGATTCTGTTATTGTGCCACTCTGTGGCCTTCTCCTGATGCTGCTGCTGCTGACACCTCCAGACTCTGTCATTGTGCCACTCTGTGGCCTCCTCCTGATGCTGCTGCTGACACCCCCAGACTCTGTCGTTGTGCCACTCTGTGGCCTACTCATGCTGCAGCCACGTTCACACTCTGTCATTGTGCCACTCTGTGGCTTCCTCATGCTGCTGCCAACTCCAGACTCTATCATTGTACCACTCTGTGTTCTCCTCCTGATGCTGCTGCCACCTCCAGACTCTGTCATTGTGCCATTCTGTGGCTTCCTCATGATTCTGCCATCTCCAGATTTGTCATTGTTCCACTCTGTGGCCTCCTCATGCTGTTGCGACCTCCAGACTTTGCCATTGTGCCTCTTTATGGCCTTCTCCTGATGCTGATGCTGCCGACATCTCCAGACTCTGTCATTGTGCGGCTCTGTGGCCTACTCATGCTGCTGCCACCTCCACACTATCTCACCTTGCCACTCTGTGATCTCCTGATGCTGTGGCCACCTCCACACTCTGTCATTGTGCCATTCTGTGGCTTCCTCATGCTGCTGCCAACTCCAGACTCTGTCATTGTGCCACTCTGTGGCCTCCTCCTGATGCTGCTACTGACACCTCCAGGCAGGTTCCCCCAGAAGTATCTTTTTCAATTGTCACTCTGTCATTGTGCCATTCTGTGGCTTCCTCATCCTTCTGCCACCTCCACACTCTGTCATTATGCCATTCCTGATGCGTCATCCACCTGATGCTACTGTTGCCGACACCTGCAGACTCTGTCATTGTTCCACCCTGTGGCCTCCTCATGCTGTTGCGACCTCCAGACTTTGCCATTGTGCCTCTCTATGGCCTTCTCCTAATGCTGTTGCTGCCGACACCTCCAGACTCTGTCATTGTGCTGCTCTGTGGCCTACTCATGCTGCTGCCACTTCCACACTCTGTCATTGTGCCACTCTATGGCCATCTCCTGATGCTGCTACTGCCGACACCTCCAGACTCTGTCATTGCGCCAGTCTTTGGCCTACTCATGCTGCTACCACCTCCACACTATGTCACCTTGCCACTCTGTGATCTCCTGATGCTGCGGCCACCTCCACACTCTGTCATTGTGCCATTCTGTGGCTTCCTCATGCGGCTGCCAACTCCAGACCCTGACATTGGATCAATCTGTGGTCTCCTCATGCTGCTTCCACCTCACCATTGTCATTGTGCCACTTGGTGGCCTTCTCCTAATGATGCTGTTGCAGCCACCTACAGACTCTGTCCTTGTGCATCTTCGTGGGCTCCTCATGCTGCATCCACCTCCAGACCCTGACATTGGATCACTCTGTGGTCTCCTCATGCTGCTTCCACCTCACCACTATGTCATAGGGCCACTTTGTGGACTTCTCATGCTGTTCCTACCCACCTCACTTCATGACTGGTCCACTATTTTGGCTTTTGGCCTGGCTGACATAATCATTTATTTGACACTTCTTCTGATCTGTCAGAAGGAAGGAAAAATGAGATGCACAACGGATCCTGTCTGCGTAGCAGCTTTGAGGCCTTTATGGTCCCATCAAAATTGGCTTATGATTTGGTAGCCAAAAGCAGGAGTAGGTAGAAAACACAGAAGATATTCAAATATTCCATTCACGTGTCATCTCTGTTTTAGATCCACTCTGTTTTTTTTGCCATTAGCAATACTGACAGATTATTGAGGAAATGCTGACCACGGGAATGCGTATGCTCCACAGACAGGATCCATTTTTTCTGAGTTATTGTTCTGACAGATCAGAGAATGGGGAAATTTATTCAGTGACGTCAACCTAAACTTACTGCTGACACCCTCTCCACTCTGTCAGGGGGGCTCTACTTGTATAAGTGTTTAATAGAACAAGTTCTGTAGACATCTATGTGGAATCAGCTGACAAGGGTCTAAAAGGAGTACGCTTCTTCTTGATGCTAACATCTACCTGTAATGTGGAGTTGATACTTGAGTTATTCGGTCAGTTTTGGCCACGTGACTGCCCAAATAAGTGAAGTATGCAGTGATTCTAAGAGCAACCCCTGTCATCTGCATGTCATACGGACTCACAACATTATTTCACTACCACAGCAGACTCCCTATGCGTGTTACTGCAAGGCACAGTGTTCTACACCCATATAAAGGCTCTCTGCAGCCTGGAAATAGCAATTTTTTATCACGATTCGCCGTGAATAAAATTGGATCTAAGCTAATTTTTCCAAAAAAGTTGGCGAACTGGTCGAATAGAATTTTTTAAAAATTCGCTCATCTTTGGTGTTCTCTCTAAGATTAGCTCTAATGGGTCCCCTACATCTTAGGCTCCAGAGTAACACCCCAGTTGGGGTGTGCATATATAGTCCAGCTAAGGTCTATTGGTGGATATACTCCCCTAGAGGCTAGTGCCTGGGATGCCAGGGGCACCACGTCCGGGTTAGGGTTTTATTTGTCTACCAATAAAGATTTGTTATTTTTTCTTTTTAGTATCCATACAGACAGTGATTTATTTATAATTAGGATACATCTATATATTTTTGATCAACAGTGGCTTACACTACTTATAACCTGGAACCATTATGAATAGGAATAATTGACCACAACTCTCTAGGCACTGTGCTTCAACCAGTTTTCAATCCAATTACAAACTATACTTTCCAAGCCTATAGACCTTACTTTACCTATTAAACGTCTATGAGGGACAGTATCAAAAGCCTTTGCAAAATCCAGAAACCCTACATCCACAGCTGCCCCTCTGTCCAGGCTACTACTCACTTCCTCATAAAAACAAATCAGTTTAGTCTGATAACTTCTGTCCTTGCTAAACCCATGTTGGTTATCACTTATAATATTATTCACAGTCATATACTCCTGTATATAGTCCCTTAAGAATCCTTCAAACATTTTTCCCACAACAGAAGTTAAACTAACTGGTCCATAATTACCTGTGAAGGACCTTCATCCTTTTTTGAATATGGGCACCACATTTGCCTTCCACCAATCCCTTGGCACTGTTCCAGTACCTAGAGAATCTTTAAAAATTATAAACAGGGGCACATCAATGATTGAACAGAGCTCTTTAAGAACTCTTGGGTGTAATCCATCTGGACCCGGAGCCTTGTTCACATTTACCTTATTTAACTTAGCTTGGACCATATCTATAGTTAGCCAATTGAGTATATTACTGGTTGTACTAACAGCCCCAGCACCACAGATATCAGCTCGTTCTCTTCTTTTGTATACACAGAACTAAAAAAACTATTTAGTAACTCTGCCTTTTCCTTTATCTTTAGTGAGTAACCCCCATTTACTATTATTTAGGAGCCCTACCTGCTCAGACCTTGATTTTTTAGCAATTATATAGTTAAATAATTTTTTGGGATTTGTTTTTCTCTCATTCGCCACCTGCTGTTCGTTTTGTATTTTTGCAAATTTAATCTCCTTTTTACAGATTTTGTTAAGCCCTTTGTAAACTTCAATGGCTACATCTGACACCACAGATTTGTATTTTTTAAATGCTCTTTTTTTGTCATTTATTGCCCTTTTTACAGTAGATAAAAGCCATGGGGGGTTTAATTTTAGCCATTTATACTTGTTACCTGAAGGAATAAATTTTTTAGTGCAATTAATCAATGTGGATTTAAAATTCTCCCATTTATCCTTTGCATTATTATGTGACAGTAGCTGCTCCCAGTCTATGCCCTGAAATGCTGCCCTCAACCCAGGGAATTTAGCATTTTTTAAATTCAGTGTTTTTGCTCTGCCTGACAGAGTTTGCTTCTTATAGTTTAGGGGGAATATAATTATATTGTGGTCACTATTACCTAGTGTTTCGCAAACAGTAACATTTCCTACCAGCTCTGCATCATTAAAGATTACCAGATCCAACAGAGCATTGCCCCTAGTGAGAGCTTCTATAAACCCAAACTACCTCTGTATTTATGTAGCTGTCAGAAAGACAGACTAGATCGTACTGGTTTTCCCTTCCATATTAACAGGTCCAAAAGCCCATCTATAAGTCTTAAAGGGGAATTCTAGTTGGTTGAAGTTATCCCCTGCAGCTCTGTTCATTTCAGAGGGGCTGCAGAGGGTACGGGGCCACCGTTCTCGTGAACGATGGAGGTCCCAGTGGTAGGACCACCCACTGATCTAATAGTTAACCCCTATTCTGTGCATAGGGATAAATTCAACCAATCAGAATACCCCTTTAGACACGCTATTGTTAATACACTGTGGAGAGTTTACTAAAACATACAAAAAATTTGGTAATACAACCATACCTATCAGTGCTACTCTATCCGCAAAGCCCAATGGCATTTTAATCAAAGACTTTATGTTCCTTCTTAAAACCGCTATCACAGGCAGAGAATTAAGTATAACATATTGAGCAGGATCCCTGCTCACTTTTATTCCCAGATCCCTGAAATCCCCCCCCCCCTTGTACATCATTAAGACCAAATGTTATATATGGAATCCTTTTAATGGCACCAATATTGACTTTTCTTTATTTACTTCTAAACCAGAAACTACAGAGAATTTGTCCAAAATAGATAACACATTACCCAAGAACTCAGATGTATGTTTCAGAAACAAAACAACATCATCTGTATATAGCAGAATCTTGTCTGACATAGTGTCACATTCAAAGCCCTTTATGCCCTTTTTCTCCCTAATAGCTATGGCCAAAGGTTCTATAATGATGGAATTAACAGGGAAGACAGTGGACAACCCTGTCTAGTGCCATGCCCAATCTTAAAAGGTGAAGGCACTGCCTGATTTGTTTTAACCCTTGCAGTCTGATTCTGAATATAGGATCTTTAACGACCTATAAACTCCAATGGAGTTCGTTGCTCGTCGATTACTTCCCGCTTTCTGAAGGTCTGCACCGCAGCCAATCAGCTAGCGTTTTACTTCTTGCCCTAAGAGCCCAGACACAGCCATGCCTACTAATGGCATGGCTGTGATTGGCCAAGTGCAGCATGTGACCCAGCCTCTATTTAAGCTGGAGTCACGTAGCGCCGCATGTCACACTGCTCTGATTAGTGTAGGGAGAGGATGCAGCTGCTGTGAGGGCGAGATTAGGCAGGAAAAAGTCAGCAAAAGCACCTAATGAAGTGATCGATCTACAGCTGTGAATGATTGAACTTCTGCTAGTTACTTGCTCACTGGTTTTTAGGCTGCACATAGAGTTTTTCTGTCACTTAATTTCTGGGGTGATCGGCGGCCATTTTGTGACTTGTGGTGCACCAGTATAAGCTGCCACCAAGTCCATCAATCCACCAATACTAGTTTTTTTTGCTATATCCTACATCAGGGGCTTGGCTGTGCTAATTGTCACCCCTAGAAACTCAGGATAGCAATTTCTATATTTTATTAAGGGGTTAAATACAATTGCCCAAATACCAATCCACTAAATCTGGTGTTCCAGCTTTGGCTAGCCAAGTAAAATACTGTCTGCTGTCTGGCAAAGGATAGATTATTTTCTGTGGTGAAATTCAATTGTCAAAATAGCAATACTATAAATCTGGTGTCCCAGCACTGGCTGGCAAACTATAATAGTATCCGCAAAAACATATATTTTGTTCTGGGGTGAAATTCAATTGCCAAAATAGCAATACTATAAATATGGTGTCACAGGTGTGGCTGGCAAACTATAATAGTGTCCGCAAAAACATATATTTTGTTCTGGGGTGAAATTCAATTGCCAAAATAGCAATACCATAAATCAGTGGTTTCAGCTGTGGCTGGCCAAGTTTCATAGTGTCCTGAAAATTATATATTTTGTTCTGGGGTGAAATTCAATTGCCAAAATAGCAATACCATAAATCAGTGGTTTCAGCTGTGTCTGGCCAAGTTTCATAGTGTCCGCAAAAACATATATTTTGTTCTGGGGTGAAATTCAATTGCCAAAATAGCAATACTATAAATCTGGTGTCACAGGTGTGGCTGGCAAACTATAATAGTGTCCGCAAAAACATATATTTTGTTCTGGGGTGAAATTCAATTGCCAAAATAGCAATACCATAAATCAGTGGTTTCACTTGTGTCTGGCCAAGTTTCATAGTGTCCGCAAAAACATATATTTTGTTCTGGGGTGAAATTCAATTGCCAAAATAGCAATACTATAAATCTGGTGTCACAGGTGTGGCTGGCAAACTATAATAGTGTCCGCAAAAACATATATTTTGTTCTGGGGTGAAATTCAATTGCCAAAATAGCAATACCATAAATCAGTGGATTCAGCTGTGGCTGGCCAAGTTTCATAGTGTCCTGCAAAGGATATAATTTGTTCTGGGGTGAAATTCAATTGCCAAAATAGCAATACCCTGAATCTGGTGTTCCAACTGTTGCAGGCCTAGTTTAAATCTGTCCGTAACAGGGTATATATTGTTCTGGGGTGAAATTCAATTGCCAAAATTGCAATACCATAAATCTGCAGTTTCAGCTGTGGCTGGCCAAGTTTCATAGTGTCCGCAAAAACATATATTTTGTTCTGGGGTGAAATTCAATTGCCAAAATAGCAATACCATAAATCTGGTGTCACTGCTGTGGATGGCAAAGTATAATAGTGTCTGCCAAAACATATATTTTGTTCTGGTGTGAAATTCAATTGCCAAAATAGCAATACCTGCCTAGGGTAAACGTCAGCAGGCCATTCTGAAACTCATATGTTTGGGGGACAGGCCCCACACTGCGCAGGAGTTGTGGCGGTGTATTGAATAACAGACCGACGAGTGGTTTATGCCGGTGGGCCTCAAGTCCGGCCTGGTGGTGTGCGATAATGGGCGAAATCTCTTGCCTGGCGCATGTGCTGAATTTGGTGGTGCAGAAGTTTATTCACAACTACCCCGACATGTCAGAGCTGCTGCATAAAGTTGCGGGCCGTCTGTGCGCGCTTCCGGATTCACATCCTGCCGCTGCTCACCTGTCTGCGCTACAGCGGAACTTCGGCCTTCCCGCTCACCGCCTCATATGCGACGTGCCCACCAGGTGGAACTCCACCTTGCACATGCTGGAGAGACTGTGCGAGCAGCAGCAGGCCATAGTGGAGTTTCAGCTGCAGCACGCACTCGACAGTCGCACTGCGGAACAGCACCACTTCACCACCAATGATTGGGCCTCCATGCGAGACCTGTGTGCCCTGTTGCGCTGTTTCGAGTACTCCACCAATATGGCCAGTGGCGATGACACCGTTATCAGCGTTACAATACCACTTCTATGTCTTCTTGAGAAAAAGCTTAGGGAGATGATGGAAGAGGAGGTGGTCCAGGAGGAGGAGGAGGATGAGTGGTCATTTTTAGCACTTTCAGGCCAGTCTGTTAGAAGTGGCTCAGAGTGAGGTTTTTTTGCAGAGGCCAGGTGCAAATGTGGCCAGCCAGGGCCCACTACTGGAGGAAGAGGAGGATGAGGAGGAGGTGGAGGAGGATGAGGATGAAGCAGGTTCACAGCGGGGTGGCACCCGACACAGCTCAGGCCCATCACTGGTGCCTGGCTGGGGGGAAACGGAGGATGATGACGATACGCCTCCCACAGAGGACAGCTTGTCCTTACCTCTGGGGAGCCTGGCACACATGAGCGACTACATGTTGCAGTGCCAACGCAACGGCAGCAGAGTTGCTTACATTTTAACGTGTGCGGACTACTGGGTTGCCACCCTGCTGGATCCCCGGTACAAAGACAATGTGCCCACCTTACTTCCTGCACTGGAGCGTGATAGGAAGATGCGCGAGTACAAGTGCACGCTGGTAGACGCGCTTCTGAGAGCATTCCCAAATGTCACAGGGGAACAGGTGGAAGCCCAAGGCGAAGGCAGAGGAGGAGCAAGAGGTCTCCAACGCAGCTGTGTCACGGCCAGCTCCTCTGAGGGCAGGGTTAGCATGGCAGAAATGTGGAAAAGTTTTGTCTCCACGCCACAGCTAACTGCACCACCACCTGATACGGAACGTGTTAGCAGGAGGCAGCATTTCACTAACATGGTTCAACAGTACGTCTGCACACCCCTTAACGTATTGACTGATGGTTCGGCCCCATTCAACTTCTGGGTCTCCAAATTTTCTACGTGGCCAGAGTTAGCATTCTATGCCTTCGAGGTGCTGGCCTGCCCGGTGGCCAGCGTTTTGTCTGAACGTGTATTCAGCATGGCAGGGGGCGTCATTAGTGACAAACGCAGCCGCCTGTCCACAGCCAACGTGGACAAGCTGACATTCATAAAAATGAACCAAGCATGGATCCCACAGGACCTGTGCCTCCCTTGTGCAGAATAGACATTTATAACTGCCTCCCCCTCAACCATGTATTCTTGTACTCCGGGGCACTTCTTTATTGAATCCTCATTTTTTTTAACTTTACCATGATCTTGCGGTGCAACCCAAAGTTGAATGAACCTCTTCTCTGTCTGGGTGCTGGGGCCGAAATAATTGAAAGTGGCCTTCTCCAGTAGGGGGTGATATGACGCCTTATTCTTTGCTGTGGGACCTCTCTCCTCTGTCTGGGTGTTGGGCCGAAATAACTGAAAGTGGCCACTATGTTATCTGATCACTCTGTGGTCTCCAGATGCTCCGGCTACCTCCACACTATGTCACCTTGTCACTATGTGGCCTTCTCATGCTGCTGCTGCCACCTCCACCTCTGTCATTGTTCCACTCTGTGGTCTCCTGATGCTGCTGCTACCTCCACACTATGTCAATTTGCCACTCTGTGGTCTTCGGATGCTCCTGCTACCTTCACATTATGTCACCTTGTCACTATGTGGCCTCCTCATGCTGCTGCTGCCACCTATACCTCTGTCATTGTGCCACTCTGTGGTTTCCTGATGCTGCTGCCACTTCCACACTATGTCACCTTGCCACTCTGTGGTCTCCTGATGCTGCTGCTACCTCCACACTATGTCATTGGGCCACTCTGTGGACTTTCCATGCTGTTTCCACCCTCCTCACATTCATAACTGGGCCGCTATTTTGCCTTTTTGGCCATGACATCATAATTTATTTGACCCTTCTTCTGATCTGTCAGAAGGAAGGAAAAATGAGACACGTAACGGATCCTGTCTGTGTAGCAGCTGTAAGGCCTGTATGGTCCCATCAGAATTGGCTTATGATTTGGTAGCCAAAATCGGAAGTGGGTGCAAAACACAGAAGTAATGCAAATATTCCATTGACATTTCATCTCTGTTTTGGATCCACTCCTGTTTAGTTTGTTTGGCATTAGCAATACTGATGGATGCTCCACTTACAGGATCCGTTTTTTGGGTTTTATTATTCTGACGGATCAGAAGAAGGGCAATATAATCAGTGACAACAACACAAACTTACTGCTGACACCCTCAGTCATGGGGTCTCTTCTTGTATAAGCGTTTTAATAGAACAGGTTCTGTAGACCTCTATGTGGAATCAACTGACATCAGTGTAAAAGTCTGCTCTTTCACACTATGGTAGGGAAAGAAGTGCAGTATGCAGTGATTCTAAGAGTGACGCCTGTCATCTGCGTGTCATACTTACCCACAGTATTTTTTCACTACTGTTTAATGCGATTCGCCACTAATTAATTCTGATCAAATTATATCTTTTTGGAAAATTCAGCGAACTGACCAAATTGAATTTTTGAGAAATTCTCTCATCTCTACTCTTGACATACACAGTGGAGATGGTTAATTTGATATTCAGTTGGTGCACATTAGAAAAGTAGTCTTATCGTCTTTGTGTAGGAAATGGAAAGGTTATTTGTCACTTATGCACATCTCTGAAACAAACTTTTTTGTCTTTCCTAATCTTTCATTATGGCTGCAGTCAAGTAAGTTACATTGAATTAAACTTAAAAAAGTGATTTTATGTGTTTCTTGTATCAATAAAACTATTTTGCAGAATAAGCTCTAACAGAGCTAATTAAGCCCTTTCATCAATCTTGGAACAAATCACATTCATTAACTGCAAGTCACTTGTAGGGTTCAACAACACACAATTAGTGCTGACATGTTGAATTCTACAGTCTCCTTGATGCAGGGTCCTAGTCAGCCATTTTGAAGAAGTCATTTTTGCAGTGATGACATTTATCAAAAAGTAATGTAAATGCCGATATCAATTAAATTATTAAATATATAATCCTTTTTCTTTAAAGAATAAATATGTGATTCATTAAACATTTTGTTGGAGATATCATGGGGACTAAATGAAGAGAATGACAAAAGCTTTTCATTTTATACAAATTGAAGTTATTAAAGACTTTAAGTGCAATTACTTCAATGACGAATGCTACAGGTTTTGGGATGTGAGAGATTTTCATGTCCTTATGCAGTATTTGCATGTGTTAATCATATATTTAATATACTACCTAAAATATATAACAATTATTGAAATGATCTCCATATAGATTGCGCCATGAAATCCAAAGTGGTTGACGTACTTTCCATTGATATATTTGTGATTACTTTAATCCTAAACTGTTTTTATCCCAAACTGAATAACCCCAAGTTTTATACTTTATTCGACCCATTTCTATAATTTATTGGGTTGCCCTCTTCTGTACCTACCTGAGTTCAGCTACTGTATGTTCTTCTTATACACAGTAACCTAATACTGTACACAATATGATTGCATTGCCTTGGCAGCATATAACATAGCAGATTTGACCCACTATTCCACTGAATGAATTTATTGTAGGGCTACTCCTAAGAGCATTATCTAAGTTGTCCTCTTATTTTTTATTTTTTTTCCTTTTCACTCCTATACAGAGATCTGGACTTTGTGGCAGGGAAACTATTAGGCTGCTAGCTCTTGAAGTAATCTCTATTAAGTGACTGCTGACCCAGGGGGGTCAAGAGACACTGGTGCATCAAATAGAATAGTCAGCACAAGATCAATCCAGTAAACAGAGGTCGGGCATGGGAGGTCAGAATAATACTATAGTGCACCTTTGCAGGACTAGACAAGCTAGGAACCTATAGCTCAGATAAACTCCCATGGGAGAAGGAACCCTATATATCCCAGGGGAGGATAATTGCATTATACGAGGGGAAAATAGTGCAGATAGAAAACTGAGATGGGGTAATGAAACTGGGGGAGGAATGCTAATGCCATAAGCCTTACTAATAGAGTTGAGTGAACACCTGGATGTTCGGGTTCGAGAGGTTCGGCCGAACTTCCGGAAAATGTCCGGGTTCGTGATCCGAACTCAACCCGAACATCATCCCGAACCCCATAGAAGTCAATGGGGACCCGAACTTTTGGGCACTAAAAAGGCTGTAAAAGACTCCCGGAAAGGGTAGAGGGCTGCAAAAGGCAGCAAAATGTAGGTAAATCCACTGCAAACAAATGTAGATAGGGAAATGATGACTTAACATAAAATAAATAAAAATTAACCAATATTAATTGGAGTTAGGTCCCATAGCACAGAATCAGGCTTCAAATCACCCACCAATGGAGAAGGTCGCTTACTATTATTTCGACCCTAGCATCCAGACAAAGGAGAGAGGTCCCACAGCAGAGAATCTGGCATCATATCAACCACCACAGGAGAAGGCCACTTTCAGTGACTTAGGCCTTAGCACCCAGACAGAGGAGACATGTCAGATAGCACAAGCATTACATTTATACCATCCAGCACAGGAGAAGGCCACTTTTAGTTACTTTGACCCCTGCACCCAGAAAGAGGAGAGAGGCCCCACAGCACATATTCAGGCATCATATCACCCACCACAGGAGTAGGCCACCATTTAGTTAATTTGACCCCTGCACCCATGTCAGATGGTAAAAGCATCAGTTTTACATCACCCAGCACAAGAGAAGGCCACTTTTAGAGACTTTGACCCCTGCACCCAGACAGAGGAGAGAGGTTTTTACAGCAGAGAATCAGGCATTTAGATCACCCACCACAGGAGTAGGCCATCATTTAATGGGACCCCGGCAACCATGTCAGATGGCACAAGTATAACATTTATATCACCCAGCACAGGAGAAGGCGACTTTGAGAGACTTTGACCCCTGCACCCAGACGGAGGAGAGAGGTTTTCACAGCAGAGAATCAGGCATTTAGATCACCCACCACAGGAGTAGGCCATCATTTATTGGGACCCCGGCAACCATGTCAGATGGTACAAGCATCAGTTTTACATCACCCAGCACAAGAGAAGGCCACTTTTAGAGACTTTGACCCCTGCACCCAGACGGAGGAGAGAGGTTTCACAGCAGAGAATCAGGCATTTAGATCACCCACCACAGGAGTAGGCCACCATTTAATGGGACCCCGGCAACCATGTCAGATGGCACAAGCATCAGTTTTACATCACCCAGCACAAGGGAAGGCGACTTTGAGAGACTTTGACCCCTGCACCCAGACGGAGGAGAGAGGTTTCACAGCAGAGAATCAGGCATTTAGATCACCCACCACAGGAGTAGGCCATCATTTAATGGGACCCCGGCAAACATGTCAGATGGTACAAGCATCAGTTTTACATCACCCAGCACAAGAGAAGGCCAGTTTTAGAGACTTTGACCCCTGCACACAGACGGAGGAGAGAGGTTTTCACAGCACATATTAAGGCCTCATATCACCCACCACAGGAGTAGGCCACCATTTAGTTAATTTGACCCCTGAACCCATGTCAGATGGTACAAGCATCAGCTTTACATCACCCAGCACAAGAGAAGGCCACTTTTAGAGACTTTGACCCCTGCACCCAGACGGAGGAGAGAGGTTTTCACAGCAGAGAATCAGGCATTTTGATCACCCACCCCAGGAGTAGGCCATCATTTAATGGGACCCCGGCAACCATGTCAGATGGTACAAGCATCAGTTTTACATCACCCAGCACAAGAGAAGGCCACTTTTAGAGACTTTGACCCCTACACCCAGACGGAGCAGAGAGGTTTCACAGCAGAGAATCAGGCATTTAGATCACCCACCACAGGAGTAGGCCACCATTTAATGGGACCCCGGCAACCATGTCAGATGGCACAAGCATCAGTTTTACATCACCCAGCACAGGAGAAGGCGACTTTGAGAGACTTTGACCCCTGCACCCAGACGGAGGAGAGAGGTTTCACAGCAGAGAATCAGGCATTTAGATCACCCACCACAGGAGTAGGTCATCATTTAATGGGACCCCGGCAACCATGTCAGATGGTACAAGCATCAGTTTTACATCACCCAGCACAAGAGAAGGCCAGTTTTAGAGACTTTGACCCCTGCACCCAGACGGAGGAGAGAGGTTTTCACAGCACATATTAAGGCCTCATATCACCCACCACAGGAGTAGGCCACCATTTAGTTAATTTGACCCCTGCACCCATGTCAGATGGTACAAGCATCAGTTTTACATCACCCAGCACAAGAGAAGGCCACTTTTAGAGACTTTGACCCCTGCACCCAGACGGAGGAGAGAGGTTTTCACAGCAGAGAATCAGGCATTTAGATCACCCACCACAGGAGTAGGCCACCATTTAATGGGACCCGGGCAACCATGTCAGATGGCACAAGCATCAGTTTTACATCACCCAGCACAAGAGAAGGCCACTTTTAGAGACTTTGACCCCTGCACCCAGACGGAGGAGAGAGGTTTTCACAGCACATATTAAGGCCTCATATCACCCACCACAGGAGTAGGCCACCACTTAGTTAATTTGACCCCTGCACCCATGTCAGATGGTACAAGCATCAGTTTTACATCACCCAGCACAAGAGAAGGCCACTTTTAGAGACTTTGACCCCTGCACCCAGACGGAGGAGAGAGGTTTTCACAGCAGAGAATCAGGCATTTAGATCACCCACCACAGGAGTAGGCCATCATTTAATGGGACCCCAGCAACCATGTCAGATGGTACAAGCATCAGTTTTACATCACCCAGCACAAGAGAAGGCCACTTTTAGAGACTTTGACCCCTGCACCCAGATGGAGGAGAGAGGTTTTCACAGCAGAGAATCAGGCATTTAGATCACCCACCACAGGAGTAGGCCACCATTTAGTTAATTTGACCCCTGCACCCATGTCAGATGGTACAAGCATCAGTTTTACATCACCCAGCACAAGAGAAGGCCACTTTTAGAGACTTTGACCCCTGCACCCAGACGGAGGAGAGAGGTTTCACAGCAGAGAATCAGGCATTTAGATCACCCACCACAGGAGTAGGCCACCATTTAATGGGACCCCGGCAACCATGTCAGATGGCACAAGCATTAGTTTTACATCACCCAGCACAAGAGAAGGCCACTTTTAGAGACTTTGAACCCTGCACCCAGACGGAGGAGAGAGGTTTTCACAGCAGAGAATCAGGCATTTAGATCACCCACCACAGGAGTAGGCCACCATTTAATGGGACCCCGGCAACCATGTCAGATGGCACAAGCATCAGTTTTACATCACCCAGCACAAGAGAAGGCCACTTTTAGAGACTTTGACCCCTGCACCCAGACGGAGGAGAGAGGTTTTCACAGCAGAGAATCAGGCATTTAGATCACCCACCACAGGAGTAGGCCATCATTTAATGGGACCCCGGCAACCATGTCAGATGGTACAAGCATCAGTTTTACATCACCCAGCACAAGAGAAGGGCACTTTTAGAGACCTTGACCCCTGCAGCCACACGGAGGAGAGAGGTCCCACAGCAGAGAATCAGGCATCATGTCAACCACCACAGGAGTAGGCCACCTTTGTTTCTTTGACCCCTGCACCCAGAAAGAGGAGAGAGGTCCCACAGCAGAGAATCAGGCATTTCGATCACCCACCACAGGAGAAGGCCGCTTTCAGTGACTTTGGGCCCCTGCACCCACACAAAGGAGACATGTCAGACAGCACAAGTATAACATCATATCACCCAGCACAGGAGTGTACTTTGGCCCCGGCACCCAGACAGAGGGAAGGTTCATTCAACTCTGGGTTGCACCCCAAGATCCTACTTAATTTCAAAAATTGATTTTTCAATGAAGAAGTGGCCAGGAGTACAATACAACATGGTTTAAGGCAGTTATTAAGGACTACTCTGCACAAGGGAGGGTCAGGTCTTGTGCGATCCATGCCTGGTTCATTTTTATAAACGTCAGCTTGTCCAAGTTGGCTGCGGACAGGCGGCTGCGTTTGTCAGTAATGACGCCCCCTGCCATGCTTAATACACGTTCAGATAAAACGCTGGCCGCCGGGCAGGCCAGCACCTCCAAGGCATAACATGCTAATTCTGGCCACGTGGACAATTTGGAAACCCAGAAGTTGAATGGGGCCGAACCATCCGTCAGTACGTGGAGTTGTGTGCAGACGTACTGTTCAACCATGTTAGTGAAATGTTGCCTCCTGCTAACACGTTCCGTATCAGGTGGTGGTGCAGTTAGCTGTGGCGTGGGGACAAAACTTTTCCACATTTCTGCCATGCTAACCCTGCCCTCAGAGGAGCTGGCCGTGACCCTGCTGCGTGGGCGACCTCTAGCTCCGCCTCTGCCTTGGCCTTCCACCTGTTCCCCTGTGACAGTTGGTAATGCTCTCAGGAGCGCGTCTACCAGCGTGCGCTTGTACTCGCGCATCTTCCTATCACGCTCCAGTGCAGGAAGTAAAGTGGGCACATTGTCTTTGTACCGTGGATCCAGCAAGGTGGCCACCCAGTAGTCAGCACACGTTAAAATGTGGGCAACTCTGCTGTCGTTGCGCAGGCACTGCAGCATGTAATCGCTCATGTGTGCCAGGCTCCCCAGAGGTAAGGACAAGCTGTCCTCTGTGGGAGGCGTATCGTCATCATCCTCTGTATCCCCCCAGCCACGCACCAGGGATGTGCCTGCGCTGTGCTGGGTGCCACCCCGCTGTGAACCTGCTTCATCCTCATCCTGCTCCACCTCCTCCTCATCCTCCTCGTCCTCCAGTAGTGGTCCCTGGCTGGCCACATTTGTACCTGCCCTCTGCTGTTGCAAAAAAACTCCCTCTGAGCCACTTCTAACAGACTGGCCTGAAAGTGCTAAAAACGACCCGTCATCCTCCTCCTCCTGGCCCTGGCCCACCTCCTCTTCCATCATCGCCCTAAGCGTTTTCTCTAGGAGACATAGAATTGGTATTGTCACGCTGATAACAGTGGCATCGCCACTGGCCATATTGGTGGTGTACTTGAAACAGCGCAACAGGGCACACAGGTTTCGCATGGAGGCCCAATCATTGGTGGTGAAGTGGTGCTGTTCCGCAGTGCGACTGACCCGTGCGTGCTGCAGCTGAAACTCCACTATGGCCTGCTGCTCTCCAGCATGTGCAAGGTGGAGTTCCACCGGGTGGGCACGTCGCATATTAGGCGGTGATCGGGAAGGCCGAAGTTCCACTGTAGCGCTGACAGGTGAGCAGCGGCAGGATGTGAACGCCGGAAGCGCGCACTTTATGCAGCAGCTCTGACATGTCTGGGTAGTTGTGAATAAACTTTTGCACCACCAAATTCAGCACATGCGCCAGGCAAGGGATGTGCGTCAAACCGGCTAGTCCCAGAGCTGCCTCGAGATTTCTCCATTATCGCACACCACCAGGCCGGGCTTGAGGCCCACCGGCAGCAACCACTGGTCGGTCTGTTGTTCAATACCCCGCCACAACTCCTGCGCGGTGTGGGGCCTGTCCCCCAAACATATGAGTTTCAGAATGGCCTGCTGACGTTTACCCCGGGCTGTGCTGAAGTTGGTGGTGAAGGTGTGTGGCTGACTGGATGAGCTGGTGGAAGCAGAGGAGGAGGAGGAAGCCGAGTAGGAGGAGGAGGCTACAGGAGGCAAAGAATGATGCCCTGTGATCCTTGGCGGCGGAAGGACGTGCGCCAAGGAACTCTCCGCCTGGGGCCCAGCCACCACTACATTTACCCAGTGTTCAGTTAGGGAGATATAGCGTCCCTGGCCGTGCTTACTGGTCCACGAATCTGTGGTTAGGTGGACCTTGCCACAAATGGCGTTGCGCAGTGCACACTTGATTTTATCGGACACTTGCATGTGCAGGGAAGGCACGGCTGTCTTGGAGAAGTAGTGGCGGCTGGGAACCACATACTGGGGGACAGCCATGGCCATCAGCTGTTTCTAGCTGTCTGTGTCCACCAGCCGGAATGACAGCATTTCAAAGGCCAGTAGTTTAGAAATGCTGGCATTCAGGCCAAGGGCTCGAGGGTGACTAGTTGGGAATTTGCGCTTCCTCTCAAAGGTTTAAGAGATGGAGAGCTGAACGCTGCTGTGTGAAATAGTGGAGACGTTAGGTGACCGGTGGCGGTGGTGGTGTCGGTGGCACATCCTCTGTTTGCTGCTCGGCAGGTGGCAACATTCCTCTCGAGGCGGAAGCCGAGGCAGCAGCGGTAGAGGGAGCAGGGGAGCCTGAGCAGGTTCCTTGTTTTTAAGGTGTGTACTCCACTGCAGTTCATGCTTTGCATGTAGATGCCTGATCATGCAGGTGGTGCTCAGGTTAAGAATGTTAATGCCTCGCCTCAGGGTCTGATGGCACAGCGTGCAAACCATTCTGGTCTTGTCATCAGCACATTGTTTGAAGAAGTGCCATGCCAGGGAACTCCTTGAAGATGCCTTTGGGGTGCTGGGTCCCTGTTGGCACTGGCCAATAGCAGGCGAACTCTCTGGACAGCTGCTGTTCTGCTTTTGCCCCCTGCTCCCTCTTTGGCTTCGCTGTTGTCTCGGTCTCAACACTGCCTCTTCCTCTGAACTATTTAAGTCAGCGGCACGACCTTCAGTCCATGTGGGGTCTAAGACCTCATCGTCCTCTGCATCGTCTTCCACCCAGTCTTCCTCCCTGACCTCCTCCTGTTCAGTCTGCACACTGCAATAAGACGCGGCAGTGGGCACCAGTGTTTCGTCATCATCAGAGACTCGGTCACTCTGCTATGGTGGTATTCCCATGTCCTCATCATCTGGATACATAAGAGGTTGTGCGCCATCAGTAATGACGCCCCTGCCATGCTTAATACACGTTCAGATAAAACGCTGGCCGCCGGGCAGGCCAGCACCTCCAAGGCATAACATGCTAATTCTGGCCACGTGGACAATTTGGAAACCCAGAAGTTGAATGGGGCCGAACCATCCGTCAGTACGTGGAGTTGTGTGCAGACGTACTGTTCAACCATGTTAGTGAAATGTTGCCTCCTGCTAACACGCTCCGTATCAGGTGGTGGTGCAGTTAGCTGTGGCGTGGAGACAAAACTTTTCCACATTTCTGCCATGCTAACCCTGCCCTCAGAGGAGCTGGCCGTGACACTGCTGCGTGGGCGACCTCTAGCTCCGCCTCTGCCTTGGCCTTCCACCTGTTCCCCTGTGACAGTTGGTAATGCTCTCAGGAGCGCTGCCTACCAGCGTGCGCTTGTACTCACGCATCTTCCTATCACGCTCCAGTGCAGGAAGTAAAGTGGGCACATTGTCTTTGTACCGTGGATCCAGCAAGGTGGCCACCCAGTAGTCAGCACACGTTAAAATGTGGGCAACTCTGCTGTCGCTGCGCAGGCACTGCAGCATGTAATCGCTCATGTGTGCCAGGCTCCCCAGAGGTAAGGACAAGCTGTCCTCTGTGGGAGGCGATCGTCATCATCCTCTGTATCCCCCAGCCACGCACCAGGGATGTGCCTGCGCTGTGCTGGGTGCCACCCCGCTGTGAACCTGCTTCATCCTCATCCTGCTCCACCTCCTCCTCATCCTCCTCGTCCTCCAGTAGTGGTCCCTGGCTGGCCACATTTGTACCTGCCCTCTGCTGTTGCAAAAACCTCCTCTGAGCCACTTCTAACAGACTGGCCTGAAAGTGCTAAAACGACCTGTCATCCCCTCCTCCTCCTGGCCCTGGCCCACCTCCTCTTCCATCATCGCCCTAAGCGTTTTCTCTAGGAGACATAGAATTGGTATTGTCACGCTGATAACAGTGGCATCGCCACTGGCCATGTTGGTGGCGTACTCGAAACAGCGCAACAGGGCACACAGGTCTCGCATGGAGGCCCAATCATTGGTGGTGAAGTGGTGCTGTTCGCAGTGCGACTGACCCGTGCGTGCTGCAGCTGAAACTCCACTATGGCCTGCTGCTGCTCGCAGTCCTCCAGCATGTGCAAGGTGGAGTTCCACCGGTGGGCACGTCGCATATTAGGCGGTGAGCGGGAAGGCCGAAGTTCCACTGTAGCGCTGACAGGTGAGCAGCGGCAGGATGTGAACGCCGAAGCGCGCACAGACGGCCCGCACTTTATGCAGCAGCTCTGACATGTCTGGGTAGTTGTGAATGAACTTTTGCACCACCAAATTCAGCACATGCGCCAGGCAAGGGATGTGCGCCAAACCGGCTAGTCCCAGAGCTGCCACGAGATTTCTCCATTATCGCACACCACCAGGCCGGGCTTGAGGCCCACCGGCAGCAACCACTGGTCGGTCTGTTGTTCAATACCCCGCCACAACTCCTGCGCGGTGTGGGGCCTGTCCCCAAACATATGAGTTTCAGAATGGCCTGCTGACGTTTACCCCGGGCTGTGCTGAAGTTGGTGGTGAAGGTGTGTGGCTGACTGGATGAGCTGGTGGAAGCAGAGGAGGAGGAGGAAGCCGAGTAGGAGGAGGAGGCTACAGGAGGCAAAGAATGATGCCCTGTGATCCTTGGCGGCGGAAGGACGTGCGCCAAGGAACTCTCCGCCTGGGGCCCAGCCACCACTACATTTACCCAGTGTTCAGTTAGGGAGATATAGCGTCCCTGGCCGTGCTTACTGGTCCACGTATCTGTGGTTAGGTGGACCTTGCCACAAATGGCGTTGCGCAGTGCACACTTGATTTTATCGGACACTTGCATGTGCAGGGAAGGCACGGCTGTCTTGGAGAAGTAGTGGCGGCTGGGAACCACATACTGGGGGACAGCCATGGCCATCAGCTGTTTCTAGCTGTCTGTGTCCACCAGCCGGAATGACAGCATTTCAAAGGCCAGTAGTTTAGAAATGCTGGCATTCAGGCCAAGGGCCTCGAGGGTGACTAGTTGGGAATTTGCGCTTCCTCTCAAAGGTTTAAGAGATGGAGAGCTGAACGCTGCTGTGTGAAATAGTGGAGACGTTAGGTGACGGTGGCGGTGGTGGTGTCGGTGGCACATCCTCTGTTTGCTGCTCGGCAGGTGGCAACATTCCTCTCGAGGCGGAAGCCGAGGCAGCAGCGGTAGAGGGAGCAGGGGAGCCTGAGCAGGTTCCTTGTTTTTAAGGTGTGTACTCCACTGCAGTTCATGCTTTGCATGTAGATGCCTGATCATGCAGGTGGTGCTCAGGTTAAGAATGTTAATGCCTCGCCTCAGGGTCTGATGGCACAGCGTGCAAACCATTCTGGTCTTGTCATCAGCACATTGTTTGAAGAAGTGCCATGCCAGGGAACTCCTTGAAGATGCCTTTGGGGTGCTGGGTCCCTGTTGGCACTGGCCAATAGCAGGCGAACTCTCTGGACAGCTGCTGTTCTGCTTTTGCCCCTGCTCCTCTTTGGCTTCGCTGTTGTCTCGGTCTCACCACTGCCTCTTCCTCTGAACTATTTAAGTCAGCGGCACGACCTTCAGTCCATGTGGGGTCTAAGACCTCATCGTCCTCTGCATCGTCTTCCACCCAGTCTTCCTCCCTGACCTCCTCCTGTTCAGTCTGCACACTGCAATAAGACGCGGCAGTGGGCACCAGTGTTTCGTCATCATCAGAGACTCGGTCACTCTGCTGTGGTGGTATTCCCATGTCCTCATCATCTGGATACATAAGTGGTTGTAGCGCCAGTGCATGGAATGTCTTCCACCGCTGGGGAAGGGCTAGGTGGACGCCCTGAAAACCGTGGGAGCAGAGTCTTCAAACAGAATAAGAGACTGCTGCATAACTTGAGGCTCAGCCAGTTTCCCTGATATGCATGGGGGTGATGTGACAGACTGATGGGCTTGGTTTTCAGGTGCCACCTGTGCGCTTCCGCAGAAGACTGGGCGGAAGACAATGTGGTGAACGTGCTTGAAGCACTGTCGGCCACCCAATCGACTAATGCCTGTACCTGCTCAGGCCTTACCATCCTCATAACGGCATTGGGCCCCACCAAATATCGCTGCAAATTCTGCCGGCTACTTGAGGGAGTTGGTTCACTACTTTGTGCGCCTGAGGCCGAACGGCCACGCTCCTCTGCCAGCAACAGAGGCTCCACGGACACCACCACGACCGCGCCCTCGTCCCTTAATAGAATGTTTCTCATTGTTGCGATTCAACTCGCACCACAATAAAATATATTATTTTTTAGCCCCAAAATTCCTACACTGGAAGATATAATTCCTTTTTCCGGTATTAATTACAAGAAGACTGCTGCTAATTGGACACCAGAATTTTTAAATGCTAGTTTGTGTACATAAATTCCCACACTGGAAGATATAATTCCTTTTCTGGTATTAATTACAAGAAAACTGCTGCAAATTGGACACCAGAATTTTTAAAATGCTAGTTTTGGTACATAGATTCCCACACGGGAGGTATAATTCCTTTTACAGGAGTAAAACGTGAGGCCTACTGTTTCTAGTCTAACTAACACCAGATTGATTAAATTGGCCTTTTTTTCACCAAAATTACAACACTGGACAATGTAATGCCTTTTTCCGGTATTAATTCCTTTTTACAGGAATAAAACGTGAGGCCTACTGTTTCTGGTGTAACTAACACCAGATTGATTAAATTGGCCTTTTTTCACCAAAATTACAACACTGGACGATATAATGCCTTTTTGCGGTATTAATTACAAGAGGACTGCTGGTATTTCAGAACACCGGAATTTTTAAAATGCTAGTTTTGCTAGATAAATTTCCCACACTGGGAGAAATATTGCCTTAGCCTTTTTACAGTATTAATTACAACAGGAGTGCTTCTTCTGGTCTAACACCAGAATAATTTTATTATTACGGCAAAAGCTTTTTTTAATATATATTTCTGGCACATAAAAAAAATATATATTTCTGGCTGACAGTATTGGACTTGGCTGTAGTGGCACTGGCTAGCCTAGCTGGAACAGCACATTCATGGGATTTGCTATCCAAGTGGGTTACTTTTAGTTTCACCACTGATATATTAAATATCTTTGCAGTTAGTATGGGTGACACAAGCACAGCCACACCCCTCATGTAGTATAGCTATGAAAAAATCGACTATTACATGAGATTAATGGACGTTGTGGCAGCTTTTGCTGTAGCACCACAAGTCCCAAAATGGCCGCCGCCTATCAGCCCAGTAACATGTGCCAGAAAACGGTCTGCCCAGCCAGAAAAAAAATTGACTTTGACTGAGCAGCTGAATCGCTGTTGTTCTGATTCACAGGTGTAGATTTTACACTTCTTTGGAGCTTTGGTTTAGACTCTGTGGCAGCTTATGCTGGCGCACCACAAGTCCCAAAATGGCAACCGCCGTTCAGCCCAGTTACATGTGCCAGTAAAAATCGCTCTGGCCAGGCTCAACAAAATAGTGACTTTCAGTGAACAGCTCAGCTGAGTTGTTCTGATGCACAGGTGTAGAATGGTAGATCATTCACTTCTTTATCCCTGCCTATCTCGCCCTCACAGAAGCTGCGTCCTCTCCCTACACTAATCAGAGCAGTGTGACGTGCGGCGCTACGTGACTCCAGCTTAAATAGAGGCTGGGTCACATGCTGCACTTGGCCAATCACAGCCATGCCATTAGTAGGCATGGCTGTGATGGGCTCTTAGGGCAAGAAGTAAAACACTAGCTGATTGGCTGCTGTGCAGCCCTTCAGAAAGCGGGAAGTAATCGACGAACACCGGACCCGAACTCGAACTTTTTTGAAAATGTCCGGGTTCGGGTCACGGACACCCCAAAATTCGGTACGGACCAGAACGATTCTCGAACTGTTCGCTCAACACTACTTACTAATAAAACTGGCGGACTGAAAGTAGTAATGTGTGAAGACATGTGTAACATAGTGGGAATTACTGAGATGTCCCTGGATGCTAGCTAGCTATGACTGAGCAGTTAACATGCAGGGTTACAGTCCGTTTAGAAAGGATCGTCAAAACCAGAGAATGGGAGGGGTTTGCTGTTAGGTAAAGTCTTCTGGGAAGATATAAGTGAGGGATATGAACATGTGAAGTCACTGTGGGTAAAAATACATGGAGGCAGAATCAATAATAAAATACAGATAGGAGTATCAGGCAGTAATGCAAGTAACCCTTACATACTAAATAGTAAAACACTGGGTAACACTGAATTTTAGTGAACAACAAACTAAACTGTACAAACCAGTGTCAGGCAGCTACTGCCAGGGCCAATAAAGATAATGGGTTTAATCAAAAGGGGCATAGATGCACGTGATGAGAACATAGTCCTGCCGCTTCACAAATTACTAGTCAGACGATACATGAGTACTGTGTACAGTTCTAGGCTCCTGTGAACAAGAGATATAGGACATAGGAGAGCTGGAGAGGTTTCATAGAAAGGATACTAATGTAATAACTAGAATAGGTGGACTACAGTACCCAGAAAGATTATCATAATTAGGATTATTCGGTTAGAAAAAAAGATGACTAAGGGGAGATCTAATAACCATGTATAAATATATCAGAATCAGTACAGAGACCTCTCCCACCATTTATTTATTCCCAGGACTTTGACTGATGACTATGGTACATCTTCTACGTCTAGAGGAAAGAATGTTTGTACACAAACATAGAAGAGGATTCTTTAGTGTAAGAGCAGTGAGACTATGAAACTCTCTGCCTGAGGAGGTGGGGATGGTGAATTCACTAAAAGAGTTCAAAAGGGGCCTGGATGTGTTTCTGGAGTGTAATACTTACAGGTTATAGTTATTAGATTTCTAGAGAAGGGTTGTTGATCCAGGTAGTTATTCTGACTCTGGATCACCTTGCAGGATGGGAACTGGATGGACAGATGTCTTTTTTGAGCCTTACAAACTAAGTTACTGTGTTAACTGTGCAGGAATGGGAGATTCTGTCAGACACAGACCACAGGCATCACATCATTATCCTGACAATGGTTATTTTTTGCAAATCTGGCGTGTTACTTTATGTAATAATAATTTTGGAACGCTTTTACTTATTCAAACAATTCTGAGATTCTAGAGCTCAACACATTGTACTTTATGACAGTGGTAAATTTAAGTCAATATGTTTCACCTAAATTTATGAAAAAAATCCAAAATGTAGCAAAAAATTTGAAACATTAGCAATTTTCAAAATTTTAATGTCTCTGCTTTTGAGACAGATAATGATATCTCATAAAATAGTTATTATTTTACATTCTTCATATGTCTACTTTATGTTAGCATCATTTTTGTCATTTTATTTTCTTAGGATGTTAGATAGCTTTGAATTTTAGATGCAATTTTTAAAATAGTAAAATTTCTAAAACCCACTTTTTAACTGACCAGTTCAGTTATGAAGTCACATTGTTAGGTTTACATAATATTAATCACCCACACAACCCTTTGTGTTTCACAAGAATTAAAGGAAAATAAAAATTTAAAAATTTCACTTTTTTTGTATATCTCAATGTTTATTAACCTGATTCTGCAGTCTACAGAAACACCCCATATTTGGTCAGAAACGTCTATATTTGTACACAGTAGGGCTCAGAAGGGAAGGAGCACCATATGGTTTTTGGAGGGAAGAATTCACTGGGGTAATTTTCAGTTGCCATGATACACCCCTACAATGAAATGTATAACCCCTATTGTGAAAATCGTCAGTGTAATGTTCACGTAATGCGCACGCAATACAGGCGTGGGTCACTTTTACTACATTTTTCAAGCTTCTAGAAGTTTACTTAGACTGGAGAAAATGGCTGGAGAAAATGTTTTTTGCGCAATACAGACAACTTCACATTCTAGCAGGTCTGACTACACATTACTGATTGGTGCACTAAGTATTGTTGTGAACTTGTGACATCACAGCACTATGTATGAGGCATGTATATAAGGACAGCAGAACCTATCACTCTACCTAACACCCTGCACTGGAACCTATCAGCTACACTATATCACTATCTAACCTACACTGACTATATCACACTAAATATTTTTATCATATATATATGCAGTGCTGCCCATAATTATTCATACCCCTGGCAAATTTTGACTTAAAGTTACTTTTATTCAACCAGCAAGTAATTTTTTGACGGGAAATGACATAGGTGTCTCACAAAAAATAATAAGACGATGTACAAGAGGCATTATTGTGGGGGGAAAAAAAAAAACATTTCTCAGCTTTTATTTACATTTGAGCAAAAAGTGTTCAGTCCAAAATTATTCATACCCTTCTCAAAAATAGAAAAGCCTTTCTTGGCTATTACAGCAATCAAACTCTTCCTATAATTGCAGACCAG
Organism: Bufotes viridis; assembly: GCA_033119425.1. Taxonomy (NCBI): domain Eukaryota; kingdom Metazoa; phylum Chordata; class Amphibia; order Anura; family Bufonidae; genus Bufotes; species Bufotes viridis. The sequence continues at coordinate 467,644,337 of CM065589.1, forward strand.
CTTTTGCATGTCTCCACAGGTATTTTTGCCCATTCATCTTCAGCAATGAGCTCCAAATCTATCAGCGGAGAGGGTCTTCTTGCCATCACCCTGATCTTTAGTTCCTTCTACAGATTCTCAATTGGATTCAAGTCTGGACTCTGGCTGGGCCACTCCAAAACATTAATGTTGTTGTCTGCTAACAATTTCTTCACCACTTTTGCTGTGTGTTTTGGGTAATTTTCATGCTGAAATGTCTACTGGTGCCCAAGGCCAAGTTTCTATGCAGACTGCCTGATGTTGTCGTTGAGAATCCTCATGTATTGCTCTTTTTTCATGGTGCCGTTTACTGTGATTAGGTTCCCTGGTCCATTGGCTGAAAAACACCCACAAAGCATTAGGTTCCCACCACCATGTTTGACAGTGGGGATGGTGTTCTTTGGATTGAAGGTTTTTCCTTTTTTATGGCAAATGAAGGAAACATCATTGTGACCAAACAATTAAATTTTTGTTTCATCTGGCGTACACACAATCCACGGGGCCCCGATGCAAGACTGATCCATGGGCCCCCCGCCGTTCCCCGCACCGCCCAACCCCCCCCTCCCCAGTGGCGGATCCAGAGCCTGGTCTCGGGAGGGGCACTACACTGGGCAATATTAGATAATGGGGCCCCTGTGTCCCTGCCCACCCTCAAGCCACACAAACACACACAGCCCCACCCATATACCTCTTACATCCAGTGACGTCTCCTTTGATGTAGATGTTCTCTTTCCTCATCTTCTCCTTTCAGACTTTCAGACCAGACCGCCATTTTTCCACCGTTTTTCGTCTCTGCATTTTGACAAAAAAATAAAAATCTTAGTTTACTACTTTTCCATCATCCTCCCATCTTCTGGACAAAACATCCTACTACCCCCAATACTGTGCCGCTGTGCTCTCCAATAGTGCCCCCAATAATGTTCCAGTAACAAGTGCCAAACCCCCCACCCATGTGCCAGGCAAGTAACAAGTGCCAACCCCCCCATGTTGTTTCACAGATCCTGCCTAATAGGAGTGTGAGCTCTTCACTCTTGAATCAGTAAATGAGTGGTGAAAACTGCAGCAATGCATGCAGTATGCAGGGCAGGCTTTAGACACCCCCGGCCCCAACATAACTTACCAGACAGTTCTGCTGATGCTGGGCCCGCGGCTACTCTTCCTGGCTGGCTCCTCTGCGTCTCACACTCTGGCAGAAATCTGCTCGCTCCACACTGCTCAAGTCTCTCTCCTTCCCCGCAGGCTGCACTGTGTCACTGTCACCTGACCTGACAGCGTGCATGCACTACGTGTCAGGACAGTGAAGTGCCGGCCGGGGAGAGTAAAGGGGTGGTCCACACAGATATGAGACCGGTTCAGGAGTCAGTGGCTAGGCTAGCACTGGGCGGGCCCTGTGGCTGGGCCCGGCGGTGAGTCTACAAAAAAAAAATACAGCAGCGCACTAGTGCAGCGGGGGCGGGGCCCCCCTGGAGTGTCGGACGAAGGCTAGCCCTGGCCAGGTACAGATAGCAGTCTGCACTGCAGATACAAATATATCTATACAGCACAGTACGCCACTAGTGCACAGGGGGCGGGGCCAGGGGTCCACAGGCGGCGGGCCCCCTGGAGTGCCGGGCCCGGTCGCAAATTTGACCCCTGCGACCCCTGTATGTACGCCACTGACTAGAAGTCTTCTTCTTTGTCCTGATGAGCTTTTGCAAAGGCCAAGAGAGCTTTTATTTGCCTTATGTGGAGAAGTGGCGTCCTTCTTGGTCTGCATCCGTGGAACCCAGCAGTGTCCAATGTCCGTTGGATTGTCTGCCTTGAGACATTGACACCAGCAGAGCCCAGATTCCCCAGGATGGCCTTGGTGGTGATCCTTGGATTCTTTTTTACCTCTCTAACTATACTCCTGGCCAGGACAGGTGTCACTTTTGGCTTCTGACCAGTGCGGAACATCTTGTATTTTTTAATAATACTTTGCACTGTAGCCACTGGAACTTGAAAACATTTAGAAATGGCCTTGTAGCCCTTTCCTGACTTGTGAGCAGCCACAATGCGCAGCCGCAGGTCCTCACTGAGATCCTTTGTCTTAGCCATGACTGTCGACAAACCAACTGCAGAGAGCTGCTGTTTTTCACCTGTTGAGTTGATTAAAACAGCTGTTCCCAATTAATCAGGGTAATTAGGATGATGTAGAACATCTTGGACTATTTGGAATGGTATAGAACTTTGGACACTTTTTGTAAATACAAGCTGAGAAAAGTTTTTTTACACAATAATGCCTCTTGTACATCGTCTTATTATCTTTTGGGAGACACCTATGTCATTTCCCGTCAAAAAGTTACTTGCTGGCTGAATAAAAGTAACTTTAAGTCAAAATTTGCCAGGGTTATGAATAATTATGGGCAGCACTGTCTATATATATATATATATATATATATATATATAAAAAGAAAAAGTTGGACTGCACACCTAAATAGTAAAAACAATAAAAACTTTATTCACCCATATGGTGGCAAAATTGCGACTTTTCGGCTCACATGATTTTGCCACCATATGGGTGAATAAAGTTTTTATTGTTTTCACTATTTAGGTGTGCAGTCCAACTTTTTCTTTTTTATAACTTTGGGCATTGCCTAAACCCTTTGCTGGACATTGCACCCACTTTTTTGGATGGTGCTCCCATAGATTTTTTTATATATATAAGCTAACTATCTAACGTAATGTGACAGCAAAACACAGAGAAAGGCAATGACACTGCTGTCTCTCATAACTGTAAAAAAAATACAGAAACTGCCTACGGAGGAGGTTCTTATATAGTAAAGGGGTAGGCCACTTTCCTATTGGTTGCTAGGGATGTTGCAAAGCTCAGACAAAGTCATTGCTACCTTCTCATTGGCCCATAAGCAAGAAGCAGGGAGGGATCATGTGTTTAGAAGGAAAAAAATTACTAATATTCTCAAATACGAATATATAGCACTATATTCAAAATATTCGTGAATTCTTGAAGTGCCGATATTCACGATAAATATTCGCGAATCGAAAAGTTGCGCCCAACACTAATGTTGTACCCAGGATATGTTAGCATGAAAAGCAAAACTTCCTATTATTATGCTGTGTTTTCTCGTTTTACAAGCACCCTACATGTGACACTTATCTTTTGCCTGGACATATAACAGGGCTCAGATGTAACAGAGCACCATGCCCATTTGAGGTGCATTGTGGTGAATTATGTATCTTGTTCTGACAACTGTAGAGGCTCTGGCGTGAAAAAATAAATGGGACCCCTGAGAAGTGACCCTATACCGGAAACTACACTCCTTTATTAAGGGGTGGAGTGAACATTTTGACCCCACAGGTGTTTTGCAGAAATTAATGAGCAGGGGACAGTACGAAATTAAAATTGAAAGTTTTCCACAGATATGGCATTTCAGTTCCCAATATGTTGTGCCCATCTTGTGACATCTGAGAGACACCACATACCTTAAATTGTTAGGTGGCTTCTACTGGGTAAGGAAATGCCATAAATGTTGACATAAACAGCTTTTTGGGAAACTGCAGGGTGCAGCTATGGAACATCCTCCGGGAAACACTACAGCCATTTTCGGAGAACCAGAAGTTTATTTTTCTCTTGATGGAGCTGTGTGAGGGCTCATTTTTTGCAGAATAAGTTGCCATTGTCATTGGTTTCAGTTTTTTGGTAGACTTTTTGATTGCTTTCTTTTTGATAAAGAAACTTACTTTTTGATAAAGAAAAGGCAGCATCACTTCTGTGACTGCTTTTTGCCGATGGATGCAGCAAGTCACCTCCTGGACACTGACAAGATCAGAATATGGCAGAGTAAAACTTTTCACACTAGGTTAGGCGGCGGTAGGCAGTCGCCCAGGGTGTCACCTCATATCAGCCAAGAGGGGGAGCAAAAATGATCTTAATGAGCAGCCAGTGCGGCCTCCTTATAGTTCACTTCACTCAGTCAGTGCTTCTCCCCTGCCCTACTGTGCTGCTCCTTGCTGCCAGCTCCTTTCCTGTTAGTATCTCCCTTGTGCTCTACCAAAGCTCCAGTGAGGTTTGTTTGATCACAGCATAGGTAGGCAGCATCGGATACTCTGGCACTGTTAATCTATAGCAGTAGTGGCAAACCTTACAGACATTAAGAGCCACAAGGTATACATTTACACGGCCACTAATATTTTTCACCGTCTAAGACTTATATAAGATGTTTAGTGGAGGTAAGAAAGAAAAAAACGTCTTTCATCACACCCCAGATCAGACTCCTAAATCAGACAGGATAAATCAGACTCCCAATGTCAGACCATCAGTGCTCAGACACCCCATGCTCAGATCAGGACCCCATGCTCAGATCAGAACCCCCCCCCCATGCTCAGATCAGACCCCACCCCCCATGCTCAGAGCAGATCCTCCATGCTCAGATCAGATTCCCCATGATCAGACCCCTGTGCTTAGTTCTATAATTAAAAAAATATAAAAATCACCTACCTCTACTGATCGGGCACCGTTACTCTGCAGGTCCGATGCACTCTCCACTATGACTTTATGCCCCCAGCATCAGTTCATAGTGCATGTCTCCACGTACTATGTTCTGACACTGCGCATCAGACCTCGTATCAAATCCTCAGTTCAGACCACCATATCAGATCCTCAGATAACACCCTCATATCATGACCTCACATCAGACCCCCATATCAGTGCCTCACATCAGACCTCCATTTCAGACCCCATCAAACCTCAGATAAGACCTCCATTTTAGACCCCCATTAGACTTCAGAAGAGATCTCCATGTCAGACCCCAATCAGACCTCAGATCCTACCTCCATGTCATACCCCCATCAGACCTCAGATCAGACTTCCATGCCAGACCTCCACCAGACCTCAGTTCAGACCTCCATGTCATACCTCCATTAGACTTCAGATCAGACCCCCATCTGACTTTAGATCAGACCTCCATGACAGACCCCCATCAGACCTCAGATCAGACCTCCATGCGACACTCCCATCAGACCTCAGATCAGAGATAAAATAAACAACTTTACTTAACTATCCTGCTCTGCCTCTCCTTTATAGGTCCAGTGGTCTCTGCAGCCATTGCGCTCACTTATCTTCTCTGGCCCAGGCTGCACTGTCACCTTACTACGTGCAGGGCCAGATCATAGAGCGTGCACTATATTCTGACACTGTATGCAGTCATGACACTACACGGTCCCAGGGAAAAATACCAGGGAGGGTGAGTACTAGCAGTGCTCGTAGCGCTTAAAGGGGTTGTGTCACTTCAACAAGTGGCATTTATTATGTAGGCAAATTTAATATTAGGCACTTACTGATGTATTGTGATTGTCCATATTGCCTCCTTTGCTGGCTGGATTAATTTTTCCACATTATACACTGCTTGCTTCCATGGTGCCCGTGCATGCGCATTATAGGATAGTGCAGGCTTCTTCTTCTAGTAAGTGCCTTGTATTAACGTCCTCTTCTTTAACTCCCTGCATTTAATGCATATATATTATTAATGCATAATAATGTAAGTGCTCACTAATATTCACTTTATAATACACATTGCATTTTCCCCCACATAAGGGTAAAAATTTGTTAGAGATGTCTGAATTTTATTCTATGTTTGTATCTTTTGGACTCTAAAGGGTTACACTTTTCTTTGAAGCTGTAACAAACTTCTTCTTAGTCTTCTCTTATCTCAGGGCCTCCCCTCTCTGCTGTTCCAGCTTTCTGTCTATGCAAGGCCATGAGGAGAAGGGGGGGCAGTGTTTGTCTTCTATCTCCCCACAGTTGCTTTGAAGGATGCCTAAGCCAATTGTGTAGTTTCATGATATATATACACATATTATTCACTGCCTATAGAGAAGCACCTCCTTGAAGTGTCACATATGTCGTATGCAGTATTATTGTTAGGATAGCCACCATTATAAGATGGCGGACACTTAGATGTTGACATTAAGTTCACATTCCAAAGTAGTGCATACTGTGCAGATGCTAGAGCGTTATCTCTTCTTCTCTTATCTTTTCAACCAATGAAATAATGCTTAAGCCTCAGGGGAGAACTGCCCTCTTCTATAGATGTATAATTGCTTTTACTTTTTGTAATAAAGGTAGAGATTGCATTGACCAGCTATGTGTCAGCGTCTAGTCTCTCATCCACGCGTGGATATTAACCCCTTGAGGGTACCTTGATTTGGAGCACCAGAGTGCATCTCAAATGCTCTGATTAGAGTGTCTTTAACAAATGTGTGTCTTATAAAACGAAAAATACAATAGTTATCTGCATGCAATCTCTTCTTTGTGACTGCTATCCCTACTTATGGCTCATGAGTCATATTTATTTATTTTTTTCTATGTTTTGCAGCTAATTAAAAGATATGCTGTGCATGAATCACTATGTACTCTATTGTTAAATATTTAAAGAGCTTAGAAGTTTTGTAAATTTATGGATGGGGTGAGGTCCCACTGACAATGAGAGCTGCACACAGGATTCCTGACCATTTACTGCTAGCGGGTGCTGAAACCAACAATACATATAGTAACTAAACTGGAGAGGCTAGAAGAAAAAAGTCTGTAGGTTAAACTACAGTGGTCACCATCAAGAACTACAGCCAGAAAAACTAAAAGAAATTCTAACCATCATGTTTTGCCACTGTACAAACCAGAATCTAAGTGAACCCACACACATTGTATAAGGGTTAATACCTACTGGGTCTCAGTTTAGTTTCTGAGAACACATGTAAAGGTGAGGTTTTGGAGAGCTGTTCATATGGTCCAGTATTGTATGGTGGCTGTTGTTGCTGTAATGCTGTAAGTGTGGGTTGGTGGTGCTGCTCCAAAGTAGAGTATGGACCCACTTGAAGGAGGACAACTTGACATGTGAGTGGGCTTATGCATTTTGTTCAAAATGTATACAAGGTGATTGTACAGGTTTATAAATTATGTTAAGTGGTAGTAGATCAATGCATGTCGATGTGCGATCCATGTTTCTTACTCTACTGATTGGTAGAATCTAAGGCTACCCTTAGGCTGCATTCACACGGGCGAGTTTCCCACGCGGGTGCAATGCGTGATGTGAACGCATTGCACCCGCACTGAATCCTGATCCATTCATTTCAATGGGGCTATGTACATGAGCGTTTTTTTCACGCATCACTTGTGCGTTGCGTGAAAATCGCAGCATGTTCTATATTCTGCGTTTTTCACGCATCTCTAGCCCCATAGAAGTGAATGGGGCTGCGTGAAAAAAGCATTGCATCCGCAAGCAAGTGCGGGTGAGTTGCGTTTTTCACTGATGGTTGCTAGGAGATGTTGTTTGTAAACCTTCAGTTTTTTATCACGCGCGTGAAAAACGCGTCAAAACGCATTGCACCCGCTCGGAAAAAACTGAACAACTGAACGCAATCGCAGGCAAAACTGAATGGCTTTGCCTGTGAAATCGCATAGTTTTCACTGAACGCATCCGCAACGCATCCGGACCTAATCCGGACACGCTCGTGTGAACCCAGCCTTAGGTGTTCACTAGAGCACACTGAGAGGCCAGATGGATTTGGCTGGTAGGCACACAGGTTTTGTTTGTGGATTAAGGTGACACAAAACAGGTAGCAGACCTACCCAAGTGACCAAAAGTTCAGAGTTGCCAGTCAGTCAGTGTCCAACTCAGGAGAAGCACATTATGTTTCCATTATCCAAACATTGGCATGAACCCCATGGAGAAAGGACTGCACCACAGTCTTTTTCTTTACATTAAATACATGTACTTTTACATATGTCATCAGGGTTTCACAAGATGAAGTAGTGATATTTTGGGGATTGTCATTCTTCAGGTTGTTCATTAGGCAAAACAGTACATACTGAAACCCTTCCAATATTTCAAGGGCTTCTTCCTTTTTAAGCATTTTTCTAAACATCTTTTGTTCAATAAAATATTAATTACTAGCTGCATATGAAATATGGTTTAGTCTTGTGCATGACTTTTGGTAAACTGTAGTTGAAATGTCAGATACATCTCCTTTGCTTTATTCTTTTGAATTTCTTTAGTTAATATTTTCCCTTTAAAATTTTATTTTTGCTTTATGTGGTTTTATATTTAAAGTAGCCATATTTTTCACCCTATAAGATGCACTTGCCCAAAAGACACACCTAGATTTTAGAGAAGGAAAATAAGCAAAAAAAAAATATATTTTTAATTAGACCTCAGATCAGACAGCCAATCAGACTCCCAATGTTAATCAGAACTTTGCGAGAGCCCTAACCAAATCCCCAATGTTAATCAGACCTCAGATCAGACCCCCAGTGTTAATCAGACCCCCAATAAGACCTCAAATCAGATACCTAATGTTAATAAGACCTCAGATGAGACCCCCAATGTGAATATGACCCCCAATAAGACCTCAGATCAGAGCCCCAGTGTGAATAAGAACTTAGATCAGACCCTCAATGTGAATAAGACCCTCATTCTGACCTCAGATCAGAACCCCAATGTGTATAAGAACCTCATTCAGACCTCAGATGAGACCCCTATGGTAATCAGACCGCCGCTCCTGAGGTGCAGCACTCTTCCTGGTGTGCTGTGCCCCAACATCGCACAGTGTGAGACCATAGAGCTTTGATGTCCTCATGCTGTGTGCAGGTCACAGCACAGCATACGGAGCCTACAGGAGAAGACCAGGAAGCGGTGAGTACAGAACCTGGGGAGCTATGCATTCACTGCTTCCCGATTCTCCTGTATTAATGAGTGCTTCCATAATGGAAGCACTAATTAGTGTTCACCCCATAAGACACACTGATGTTTCCCCTCCTCTTTGGGCGGCAAAAGTGCCTTTTATAGTACAATAAATACGGTAACTTTTTACTCAGTGTATCTATTCTATTTTTTCTCTGGTTTGTGCTTTTTTATTTCAATGAGATTAGGTTGTAGAGATTGAATTATGAGTCATATTTTTATTTGCAATTTTTACAAGTATAATAATAGAATTTTGGTTGAAAAGTAACTTGTTTAATAGAACCACTAAACAAAATCAAATGAAACAAAAAAGTAGAATTATTAAAGATTTATTGTATATTTAGCTTTCCACACAGTATATGCGCTCTAAAGCATTCTTTCTTAGTTCTGCCGATGTCTATTATATTAGCTTATGCAGTGTTTTTCTAAGGCTCAAAAATTAGTGATCTAGTGGGAGACATTGATCAAATAAATGCAAAAAAAGTTGAAGGGTTTGACCTAGTAACCTACTACCGATGAAGGCCCTGTGGGTAATGGTCTCATTTTACCAGGCATAGGTTTTGTAACTAAGACCATGTCACAGACATATTAGCAGCTATGAAAAAAAGATATGGGTAATTTATTATACTGAAATATGCTGATATTAGGCATATTTTAGGTGCAGATGGCCGCTAAATGGTTAGTTGCACCACAATTTGCAACTTCCCCATGCTCACGCAAGGTCTAAAAAAGTTAAAGTGGTGGGGAAGGGGACGGGACGGTAGGCCTGTCTCATTCAATAGGAAGCTGGCTTACATTTAGAGGCGGCCTCTACATAACTTTGGCGATCCACCTACAGAGCAGGGGCATTATTAAGAACGGTGTCTAAAACACCAGTGTTAATAAATGATCCCCAATGTTCGTTGTATATTTGTTTAATTGTGCACATTTCCTTATGGGATCAATAAACTACTTGTTTTTCTTTATATATCTTCTTTATCTTTTTTAATTCAAAAGATGAATATGAAATATTAAATATTGTCTCACTTCAGCAAATTGCATTTATCATGTACAGAAAGTTAATACAAGCCACTTACTAATATATTGTGATGGTCCATATTGCCTCCTTTGCTGGCTTGATCTATTTATCCATCACATTATACCCTGCTCATTTCCATAGTTATGACCACCCTGCAATCCAATGGCGGTGGTTGTGCTTGCACACTATAAGAGAAAGTGCTAGACTCTCTGGGGGCCAGAACCATAGGAGTGCACATAGGCTGGCGCTTTTTCCTATAGTGTGCAAGCACGGCCTCTGCTGCTAGATTGCAAGGTGGTCATAACCATGGAAACGAGAAGTGTATAATGTGATGGAAAAAGTAGTTTAGCCAGCAAAGGAAGCAATATAGATAATAACAATACATTAGTAAGTGGCTTGTATTAACTTTCTCTACATGATAAATGCCATTTGCTGAAATTAGACAATCCCTTTAAAGGGGTTGTTCACCTCTGGGGACCTTTTCTACAGACCTTCTAGCAGGGCCAAATTCCAGACGGCTCTTATCTGATCTCCATCACTACCCTGCATCAATACCTTTTCAATGTAGGCCGTGTGAATGATGCAGCCAATGACAGTCAACAGCTGTCACGTGTCACCCACGTGGCGGGTCAGCGATGGAGTCAGAACCCAGTGGCAGGGATCAGGTATGATTAGTAGTGTTGAATTTGATCGAAGTTTAAGAAAACTTTTATTCACAAGTATTTTTCGTTTTATAAGACGCACTTTTTTTCCCTCCAAAGTGGAGGGAAAAGGTCTCTGCGTCTTATAAAACGAATGCGATGCAAATTAGGTGGCTCAGGAGCTCTCATTAACAGCTCCTGAGCCTGTCAGTAAGCTGTTGGGCGGGCTGGCGGCTTCACTGATGGCTTCTGCCTCCAGCCTGCGCTTCCTTAACAAGACCGCACCAGGGACGGGCGGCTGGCGGCTTCTTTTAAGCTCCGCTGTCTCCAGCTCCTGGGACCGGAGCCCGCAGCTCCAGTAACTGAAAGTGTTTCCTCCTGTCCCCTCCTCCAGCAGCACATCTGGGACCGGAGCCCGCAGCTCCACTAAGTAAACATGTTTCCTTCTGTCCCCTCTTCCAGCTGCAGGCCCGGGACCGGAGTTGGCAGCTTCAGTAAGTAAATGTGTTTCCCTCTCTCCCCTCCTCCAGCCACAGTGCTGGGACTGGAGTCGGCAGCAATAGTAATTATAGGCTTTTCCCCCCTCCCTCTCCTCCAGCTACACGGCAGGGACTGGAGTCGGCAGCAATAGTAAGTATAAGCTTCTGACCCCCTACCCCCCCTCCCCTCTTCCCCTCCTCCCCTCCTCCAGCCACACTGCAGGGACTGGAGTCGGCAGCAATAGTAAGTATAAGCTTCTCCCCCTGTCCCCTCCTCCTGCTGCTGCCCAGGGACTGACCTGAGCTCCAAGGTCCCAGTCTTCTCCTCCATGTAATAGATCTCTGTTAAACTGTGCTCCAGTGCCCGTTTTATTGTGCCTGCCAGCCCTGCTGCTCTCTGCTCATACAGCACCCATGTACTGCAGTCATGGATGAGAGGGGTTATAGTCATATATAATGTAAACACTATCCAGGGACTGTTCTGTAATTGTCATGTGTTTATATTAAATATGACTATAACCCCCCTCATCCATAGGAATCCACCCATGTACTGCAGTATATGAGTGGATTCCTATGGATGAGGGGGGTTATAGTCATATTTAATATAAACACATGACAATTACAGAACAGTCCCTGGATAGTGTTTATATTTAATATGACTATAACTCCCCGCATCCTTGAGAATACACCAATGTACAGTACCTACAGTACATCAGTGTATTCTTTAGGATGATGGGTGTTATATGATGGGTGTTATAATCACATGTCACAAGTGCCATCCAAAGATCCCCCGTAACAGTGTCATCCACAGATCCCCCGTAACAGTGTCATCCACAGATCCCCCGTAACAGTGTCATCCACAGATCCCCCGTAACAGTGTCATCCACAGATCCCCCGTAACAGTGCCATCCACAGATGCCCCATACCAGTGTCATCAACAGATCCCCCATGCCAGTGTCATCCACAGATGCCCCATACCAGTGTCATCCACAGATTCCCCCATGACTATGGCATCCACAGATCCCCAAAAAGTGTGTCCATCCACAGTGCTCCCATAACCGTACCATCCACAGAACCCCTATAATAGCATCATTCACAGGCCACCAATAGTTCCAAACCCATCAAAAGCACCTTTTAGCTCAAACAATTTTTTTTCCTATTTTCCCCCTTAAAAACCTAGGTGCGTCTTATCATCAGGTGCGTCTTATAAAGCGAAAAATACGGTAATCTAAATTTTTGCAAGTTTCTTGGTAACGAATCAGGTTTTCCTAAAATAGCAGCTACACGTGTTAGAAAGCGATTCTAACTGTAGAGAAGGCAAGCCCAGGAATGCAAGATCACCCTTAATGCCTGCAGCCAGCCAATTCACAGCTTATCCTACGTGGTCTCCGCCATTGTCCTGTGAGCTGAGCATAGGGAGAGACGTGGCAAGCACTAATGCGTTAGAGACAGTGTTGATGAAAATGATTAATAGAAGAATATTGCAGAGGCAGACTGCAGGGAGACTTATTCTGCATCAGTTTTATTTATTTATTCCTACATCAGATGTAAAATAAGATCTGTAATTCAATACTAATAGGATGGAAGCTTTATTCCACTCCCAACAAGCCAACCAATACCAGTCTGCACCCCTAAGGGTGACCATCCTCATCTTTTGCTGGCTTTATTTCTTCCAAATCATCCTTCTCATCAATATTAGACAACGTGGAAAAAGAGGAAAAGCAGATGACAGAAGAAGGGCTCCCACCTGTAGTGCACGGGGGCACTGAGGTTGGAGAAGTGGGTATATTAAAGGTTCTTCACAGTAGCACGGCCGCTTCGTATGGCCGCACCCTAAGGCAGAGTGGCCTGGGTATGGCTGAATTATAGCGTTTCATGACATATTAATCCATAAAGAATTGCATTTCTTGACGAACTTTGGCAAAGCTGCCAAATTGATCATCAATTAAACATCTCCAATTATTATCACCGCGGTTCTGGTCACACTGGGGTGATCTGTAGAAAAGGTCCCCAGGGGTGAATAAATCTTTAAGGTATATTTATGCCCCTTCCTGGGCATGTTTTAGCCATGTATCAATTTCATTACAAATTGTTGTTCTGTATCTCTACCAAACCACATTGATTTGTCTCAGCACATATAGGGGGAATATATATTGTTAAGGTATGTCAGTTGTGTGACTGAAAAAAAGTTTTGGCATAAATTATGTTTTGTTCACAAATTTGGCTTTTTGAGCTTTAACGCCCCCCTTGCCACTTTTGTAAAGTGAATGGAAAATTGGAGTGATTTGCTATTTAATTATTTTTACTCTAGAACTCTCAGAGTCATTTTAGTATGAGGGTGGCATAGAAAAACTGAAGTATCAGTTCAAGACAAAAGTGTTAAGATTAAATTTACATGGGGCGGAGCTGGTGCCTGCAGTGGATGGCAGCCTGAGACTGCTGCTCCGTGTATAAGATCACCCTATCTGCTTGGCCCCACTTCTTGGCAATCCCATTATGGTGAAAATCGAGGATCTAAACCTGGTGATTGGTGAAACCTCAGGACAACAGAAGACGGCGTCCGGTGGAGGTGACATGAATAAATTTATCAAAAAATGCCACCGCCGCTTACATAGCTCGCAACAGCAAGATGGCGCGGATATCACCACGCGCTACAAGCCGCCCACAAACGGAGTTTCTGGACGCTGCACAGGGCGGTGAGAAGGAACCCAACAGCCTTCATGTCTCTCGCTCCTACCTAAAAGAAATGCTGGCCTCCTCCCTAGCTTCAGAGCTTGAACCACTGAGCACTGAGCTGGCTGCAATAAAACAGGATGTCCTGCATATTGGGAAAAGGGTTGAATCCCTGGAAGAATCCCATACAGCCATTGTTCATATGGCGGTCTCCCAACACCTCTGCTCTATTCAGTCTACTTTAAACTCCTTATACTGTGCCCTGGAAGACCAGGAGAACCGTGGGAGGCGTAAAAACTCGCGTTTCAGTGGCATACCGGAATCGGTGGCCGCAAGTGATATCTCTCACCCTGTCACCCAGATCTGCCTGTCTCTTCAAGGACTGGACTCGGCCCATGAAGTGATTTTAGAAAGGGTGCATAGGGCTCTGAAGCCTAAACCTGCCACCGCCGCCCCACCAAGGGATATAATCTGCAAATTTTTGAGCTTCCCCGTGAAAGAAGCTATCCTAGCTAAAGCGCGCCAGACCAGTTCAGTGATTTGGGATGGTCACGACTCACGATATTTCAATTTTTCAAGACCTGGCCCAGTCGACCTTCAGAAAATTTATATATATGTTAATCCTTGCTGCTCTCTGGATGTCTTCCCACTTCCCAAAAGCTGTTCTTACCTGTCCGGAGGATTCCTGGCTCCCTGCCCGCTCCAGTCAATGCCCGTTGCTGCTTCTGCCGACTCCCTGTGTGCATGGGAACGCCTCCATGCTAAAATGTACTGTCAGATGTGAGTATCACAATCTCACAAATTTGACCAAGTTGTAATCTCAATGCGATTAATATAACTTGAATTATTCACATTGCGATATTTGTTATATTCTAGCAATACAACCATTAGGAACCCAGCTTTAAGTTGAATTCGCAATGCGAGCAATACAGGTTATATTGATCGCATTGCGAATTCAACTTAGAGCTGAGTTCATAATGGTTGTATTGCTAGAATATAACGAAGATTGAGAATATAGTGCTATATTCGTGTATTCGTGATATTCGTCGTCTTAGTTATATTCTAGCAATACAACCATTAGGAACTGAGCTCTAAGATAAATTCACAATGCGAGTATATGTTCGCTTGCGAATGAAACTTAGAGCTGAGTTGCTAATGGTTGTTGTTAGAATATAACGAAGATTGAGAATATAGTGCTATATTCGTGTATTCGTGATATTCGTCGTCTTCGTTATATTCTAGCAATACAACCATTAGGAACTTAGCTCTAAGATAAATTCACAATGCGAGTATATGTTCGCTTCGCGGATGAAACTTTGAGCTGAGTTCCTAATGGTCGTTGCTAGAATATATTGAAGATTGAGAATATAGTGCTATATTTGTGATATTCATTATATTCTAGCAATACAGCCATTAGGAACCCAGCTCTAAGTTGAATTCGCAATGGGAGTAATTCAGGTTATAATTATCGCATGGCGAATTGAATTAGAGCTGAGTTCCTAATGGTTGTCAACCATTAGGAACTCAGCTCTAAGTTCAATTCGCCATGCGATTAATATAACCTGCATTACTCGCATTGCGGATTCAACTTAGAGCTGGGTTCCTAATGGTTGTATTGTCAAAATATAACGAAGATTGAGAATATAGTGCTATATTCGTGATATTCGTTATCTTCGTCAATTATAGCAATACAAGTTACAACCATTAGGATCTCAGCTCTAAGTTTAATTCGCGATGCGAATATAAATTCGTGTAACATTCGCAATATATAAAATAATGACGAATATTCGATTTCGACGAATATATGACGAATGTTCAATCGAATATTCGCGAAAAATATCGCAAAATCGAATATGGCACCTCCCGCTCATCACTACCAGGGGGGTCATCATAGGCTTTTGTAAGAAAACGCCTTTTCACTATAGTACCCACATTCAGGATGCTGACGGAAGATACATAATGGTGAAGGATTTCATAGGCAACCATATATACACATTTATCAATATCTATGCACCGAATAAAAACCAAACAACATGGTGCAATGACCCCTTTCCGATCATTGAAAATTCAAAGAAGGAATGATCATCATGGGAAGAGACTTCAATGTTACATTGGAGCCCTCCATAGACTCCTCCCCTCAGAGGTCTGCCCTATCACAGAGAGCCCTTATTTACCTACGTAAAAAAATTCATAATTCACAGTTAATGGATATTTGGAGAACCTTAATTCCGAGAGGAATTATACCTTATTTTCAAATGTGCATGGTACATACCAAAGACTGGACTATGTATTCATTTCTAGAGAACACCTCCAGTTCTGTTCTGGAGCTCAAATCGACTCTATACATTTGTCCAATCATTCTCCAGTCTTGGTGCATATCACTCCACCACATATACCCCCGAGGGCGTTCAAATGGAGGCTTAACGAACAGCTGATCTTATCAACTGAACTCAAAGATAAGGTTGAGAAACTTCTGAACGACTTCTTCACACTGAACTCCCTCCCGGGTACCTCCCCTCATATTCTATGGGATACCCATAAAGCTTACATGCGCAGTCAATTCATTAGCTTGGGGTCTCATGTTAAAAAGCAGAGAATGTATCGCATAGATTCTCTCTTGTTGGAGATATAGAAACCTGAAACATTACACAAAAAATCCCTCTCTGATCTGCATCTCTCCAAGCAAAATGCATTACGCGCTGAGTTAAAAACCCACCTGAACTCTACATCGGCTAAATACTTTCTTCATTCACAATATAAATACTTCACCCATGGAGATAAAGCATCAAAATTCATGATGAGTAGAATCAAACAAATACGTGCACACAACCACATCTGTAAAATCTCCAAGCCAGGTGGCAATATGGCGTTATCAAGGCCCACAGACTGTACTGTGCCCACTGCCCACCACTCATATAGGGTGTTACATTGCACGGTGCACGCGCAGTGACCTAAAATTCAAATGAAGCGGACCGAGCATGGGTATTTTTCCATCTCCCGGTTCCAAAAATCTATTCACTATACCGACCCTTGCCCTGATAAGGGACAAAACAGAGATTAAACTGATAGGAGTAGTACTTAGTTAACAATAGTTGCATTGGTGGTAAATTCCATTGCAAGTGCCCAAAATTAGAAGGAAGCGGACAGAGCAAGCTTTTTTCTCTATCTCCCCATGCAAGGATTCAATTCAATACACGTCCCCTGATAGGGGACTTAACGAAGATTAAACTGGTAAGAATAGTAGTTCACACAATTTGTATTGGTGGCACAGTACGTTGCGCGGCGCATGCGCAGTGCCCCAAATCGGAAGTAAGAGGACCGACCAATCATCTTTTTCCATCTCTCAGTTCCTAAAATCTATTCAATACACGTCCCCTGATAGGGGACAAAACAGAGATTAAACTGGTAAGAACAGATTTTTTAAATTAAAAAAAAAAGAGGACAGCCTCTGCAGAGCTGGGTAGTTTTTGGCCGCGTTTCTGAACGCTAATGCACAATGGCTGTAGGCTCATGCGTCCATTTGCGGAGGTGACAAACCTGGTCAGTCAAACCCAAGGCAACATCATCGACCTCATCCCATATGTGTTTTTTCTGGAGAGTGCCCTGCGAAGTGTGCTGGATCAGGCCGTAGATGAGCATGAAGAGGAAGAGTTGTGGTCACCATCACCACCAGAAGCAGCCTTGTCGTCATCGATTGCCGGACCTGCGGCAACGCAGAGAGAGGAGTCTGTAGAAGAGGAGTCAGAGGTGGCTTGTTGTCACCTTTAGGGGACCCTTGGTGTTGTATGTGGCTGGGTGGAGGAAGAGACCTTCAATGACGTCAGACAAGGAACGGGACATGGCTAGCTTGGTATCCAACCTGGTGCAAATGGGGAGTTTCCGGTTGTGCAAATGGACTGTTTGCAGTTGTTTGAGGTGCGTTAAATGGGGAGTTTGGTCTGTCAGAGTTTGGTCTGTCACTGTGAAGCAGGCGTAACCCTTACACTACCTGATCAATACAAATCATACCTGATCGTATACACACACTGGATGTTTTAAAGCACGTGTTATTGTTATTGAAACAACTTTTCCATCACTATTGTGGCCAGAAAGAGTCCTTGTAGGTTTTAAAATTCGCTTGCCTATTGTAGTCTATGGCGGTTCACCCGGTTGCGAACATTTGCGGAAGTTCGCGTTCGCTGTTCGCGAACGGAAAATTTTATGTTTGCGACATCTCTACCCTTGAGGCTTGGAAGAAGTTTAAAAACTCGGCCTGGGGTATTTCACTTCCTTCCCCCTTGATACAGGTGAGAGATCTAATTGACCTTGCGCCTATCGAGCTAAGACAAAGTCTCCTGGCTTGGATCCGTGAATCAAGAACTCTTGTTCTCTCTTTATTCAATGAGGAGGGTTAGAGAAAGAGATTCTATCCACTCAACTCCCGGACTCAAAACCATTTCCTTCCTTTACATCAGCGATGCCCAACCTGCGGCCCTCCAGCTGTTGTAAAACTACAACTCCCACCATGCCCTGCTGTAGGCTGATAGCTGTAGGCTGTCCAGGCATGCTGGGAGTTGTAGTTTTGCAACATCTGGAGGGCCGCAGGTTGGGCATGCCTGCTTTACATGGTTTGAAAGTCTGATCAGTTCCCAAACCCCTCCAAGGAAGCCAATATCGCAACTTCATAAAAGACTTAATACCCCTATTCTCATGCCAAAACCCGCCTTTATTGGCTATTGGGAAAGAGATTTGGACATTTTGCTCTCCCCGGGGGACATGTCTTGGCTTTTTATAGAGCCTCACACTTCTTTCAGATGTGTATGAATACAGGAAAATGGATATAAAATCCTCACAAGGTGGTACAAAACTCCTGATGTTACTTGTAGATATACTGTAACGAGATCAGATGTTTGCTGGTGGTGTGGGGAGGAGAGAGGCACTTTTTACCATATCTGGTGATCCTGCCCACAAATTCATAAATGGTGGACAGAAATCTTTAGGACCGTTAATCTGGTATGCAAAACATCGTTCTTGCCTTCGGCCCAACTAACTCTTCTAAACCTGCCCCCCTCCCATGCCGCCTGCGGGATTCCTTTTCTATTTCAGAAATTGCTGATGGTAGCCCGCCTCTAAATTCCTCAGAACTGGCTTTCATCTGACCTCCTATTAACTGATCACTGGATAAACAAAGTTTACTCCATTTATAGATTTGAGGCGATAGCCGCCTGGGAAAACTGCACTTATATCAAGTTTAGAAATCAATGGAGGAGTTGGGAAGAATTTAGGCAATTCAAACGATAATATCTATTGTGTCTTGTGCTTTCGGATGTAGACTATTATTCTGTGTAAAACTAGATAGGACATCTCCTTTTGTTGTTGTTAATTTCTATGCAGCTTACTGTTGCTGTTTTAAGCTGCGGATTGTTCCTTAACACATGTATTTTTCAATGGCACTTTCAATAAAGCTTTGCAAAAGGAAAAAAAAAAGATTAAAGTTACACCAAATCTATCAAACCATCTGCGATGTTTGATAAATTTGGTCCAATGTACTCCAACAGACTATTGTTTTACCTGTAAAAATTGCAGACATGGTCAAACTTTCTAAACATTCTCTGATTTCTGGTAAAAAGTTCTGGGCCCTCAGCGGTGTGGCACTGTTGCGGCAACATGTGGCCTTACACTAAAACTACATATTATATTTTGACAGAGTGTGATAATCATCTTTATTTGTATAGCACAAAAAGAAACTGCATTTTTGTACAGGGAGACAGTGATCAGCAACCATCTCACTAGACAAAATGAAAGTCAGGGGACCCTATTATCCCAATAAGTAAGGGCCCTTAATGTTCGACATTTAGTGTATAGTCATGTGTTCAGTTTTCCTAATGCAGTTTTGAAAGGCAAAATCTAGGTTAAATTCAAAAAGGATAAGTAGTATCTGACTGTAATACTTTCTCTCCTTTTATGATCCACTCCTGATTTTGGCTTCCAAAAGTGCATCAGGAAATCTGAACTGTGGCCATATTCTTATAGCATAATACTACATTACTACATGCTCCAATAAAAAAAAAAAATGGTGCTATTATCAAAATAGAGAGTGTACTATTTTTCATAATTAGCACAGACTATTAAGCTAAAATATAAAAAAAATTTTCAGAAAAAACAAATGCGGAAAAGATCATGTATGCAAGACTTTCTTTCTATGTAAATTAACAGATTTCAGGCGGAAATGGCCAGACCGGATGCATAATGTGCATAACGGATGCCTACATTTTTTTTTGCTCTTCTGATGGATCAGAATAACGGAAAACGAAACAATGATGTGAACCTAGCCTTAGTTGTACATACATAGACAGCTGAAAAAAATCTGAAAATGCAAATAAAGAGACAAAATAAAGATACAGTGCTGGCAAATAAATATGAAGGTAAAAATGTCACCTTAGCGTGTGGTAAAGCAATATGTCCTGAGGTTTCCAAGCATTTTCCTAGCACTTATTTTTATTAAGACAGAGCTGAATTTGCCTTTTCCCTATTTCCTTAAAGAGAACCTGTCACCAGGAAATTCACTGATAAACCAGGCATGCTGCCTTGTGGGGCTCACCCTGCTGAATATAATTATACCTTTCACTTGGTGATCTGTTGCTTTATTGTCGAGAAATAGTACTTTTAATCCATATGCTAATGAGCTGACTGGAGTCCAGTAGTTAATTTGAGTCCAGCATTTTTTCTATTCAGAGCTGTAGCCACTCCCCTATTCACGTCTTCAGTTGTAAAAGGGGCGTGGTTTAAAAAAAATGACCTGCATTATAGCCAATACAAGGCTTGCTGCCTTTCACTTTAAAGCCTAACTGCCATACCTGACATGTCCCTTATCAGCCATCATGTGTTTATCACCCCATGAACAAACTAGCCCTTATTATAATTACTAACTTCAATAGTATATTCCTCCCCTTTTTTAATATAATACCTTAGCATTCCCTGTTATTCATTTTCCCTCTAATTATTAAAATGAATGAATGAATGATGTAATAAACCACGCCCCTTTTGCAACTGAAGAAGTTAATAGGGGAGGGGCTACAGCTCTGAATAGAAAAAACACTGGACTCAAATCAGCTCATTAGCATATGGATTAAAAGTACTTTTTCTCCACAATAAAGCACCAGATCACCAAGTAAAAGGTATAATTATATTCAGCAGAGTGAGCCCTATAACGCAGCATGCCTGCTTTATCAGTGAATTTCCTGGTGACAGGTTCCCTTTAAATACTGTGGGCGATTTCTCTGAATGTAAAATAACATGTACAGTATATACAGTATGTTCTGTATGTATATAAGTAATAACTCATCTACATAGGTCTGTGTAAGTGAACGACCTGCACACATTATTATTCTTTCAGGCTAATAAAAAGCACTCAACTATTTGAATCAGAATGCCTCCAATTTTAAGCAAAGAAGATAGCAAGGTTAAATGTTTAAATGTAAATTATTAAAAAGGTAAATGTCCCGGCAAATAGCTAGCATAATATTAAGACGGCTTTGATGTACTACAATACTGTAGATAACAAGAATTAGAAAACATTAGATCTTTATTTTAAAGGTCAGTTTTAGTTTTCTGTCGTTATTTCTGGGAAAGACAACACACAGTTATTGTTTGATATTTCAGGCCATCACTGAATTAAACATTTTTTTTTATAGTTGTGTCTAAGGGAGTCTAAGTTTGGTGCCAAGTAAATGTGACATCTGTGGAATATGCTATACTTGGAAAAGGTATTATAGCTAATATAGGTGGGTTATAGTAGGCATACCAGTGAAAATAGAAGTAAATTGGCCCTGGAGACGGATAGAAATAGAAGAATTTTATATTAATTGAGAATAACACATTTTTGACAACTAACAAAACTGGTATTTAGCAACCCCGTGAAAAAATTATATATATTTTTTTAAATAATACAATAAAATCCTGAAATATTTGTTTTTTCACCTAGAGAGGTGCTCAACCATGTCCCTTTACAGTGCGGCACCTACTCTGTGAAATGCTTGTGATTCTCTGTTACTTTCTAAGGCTAGGTTTACATATATTAGTTGTTTTATACTGTAGCCGGACACAACAGATATCTTTATACTGATAGCCCTGGACAGAAATACTGAGCATTCTTCTGTCCAGCACTACTGTCCATCTACATCTGATGCACCGGATGTATGTCCACTATCCCACAGAAAACTATGGTGTCAGTTCTGGTTCAGTTCCCCTCCAGCGTTTTCTTCTTCATCCCGGAGGAGAACTAAGCTGGATAGGTGGACATATGTTCAGGGATCCTTAGTTATAAGCAATGTGTTTCTTGTAAATAGCTGCTTTTAATTTCTGAGTATTGGCAACAGAACAGAACCACTTTTTTAACCTTCTTTGAAATCTAAAAGGGGCTATTTGGCACACTTTTACCAATCACTAGGTATACAGGAAATAGGCAAAAACCTACTCCATAAATTGTGGACTCCACCCTCAATGTTGACACTTTACTATCTGCCAAAAAGAGGGGGATATAAAGAACATAATTTTTTTTTATTGAATGTCCTAAAATATGCCTTAGAACTAAGCAAAAATAGTATAAAATAATAAAAAAAATAGCCCAGCACACAAAAGAACCCCATAAAAAATAAAGTGGTATATACAGTGCTACAGTAAGAATCAGCCTAAATATGAACCACTAAAATGAACTCCAGATTAGACAACTAGGAGGAATCAAGAAATATAGGTTTCTTACCCCATGGGCAGTATGGTAGTTCTGTCTCTTGGACATGCAGTACATGCCCAGTAGGTTGGTCTAATGTACTTGTTACCATATATATGCAGTGGTTGTCCATAGTCATCCGGTAATTCACGTATTCTAGTTATTTCGGATGTTCTAGGATTCAGAGCCAAATCTTCCCACTAGTGATCTGGTAGCAGTGTCTTTAGGATGTGCAATGGATGACCTTCATGGCTGGTTTCCTATCTGGTGCACTATATACGGAGGCCTTAATTGAGGAGGAGAAGGATATCTTTTCAGACAGAGAGATACTGGGGCTCTCAAGCTCATTGACATCGAAGGTGGCTTTCTCCAATGTATACACCGAATATACGAATAATATAAAGTCTTGGTAGGAGATAAAATCATTGGAAAGTTATTTGGAGCATAAAATCATCTCTAAGGGATTACGTATTCCTATTTTCCCAGCACCACGTATACGATCCCCGAGTCTACTTGAAGTATGGCAGAATGACTTAACTAACAGCTCACTCAGACTGATGAATATCCTCCTGTATGAAGAAAAAAGGTATTTTGAAAAATCATCAGTAATTCTGAAAGAACTTACAGATACTACGTTATCTTTTAAAACTGACCCAGACTTCAATAGATGGGAAGCCTCTCTTCAAACTGCAGTGGAAAGATTCCAAGGGTTAATTAAGGAGCGGAAACATAGGCAGTTCAACGGAGACCTTAAAGAGTTTAAGGAGAACAGGGTCTATCAGTTGGAGGTGAAAGAATCTCCACTTCCATCAGAATCAGAGGTATCATCCTCAGAACATGAGTGCTCTGACTTGGAATTTCCACAATCAAGAGGGAGAATAATAGGAGGGTAATAGGAGAGGCCAAGGGGGGGGAGGTCATGCAGGTAATAGAAGATGCCCACAATCAGGGGGTCAGAGGGGAGGGGGAGGCCAATTTACCCCCTCTTCCTCGGCTGGCACTTCCTTATTAGGTTCACAGGGGAATTTTTTTATTACAAGGGACTCCCTATCACCTCAGGGAACGGACAGGTCTAGGGAAGAGTTAGCAAAGAAGGATGAGTTACAGATTATCAATTTATCTTCTCGCATATTGAGTCTGAACGAAACAAAAGTAATGAAGAAAGGGTTGTCTTTTGTTCCAACCACTAATTTCAACCCCGTTACGTGGGTCAAAGACCTACATCTATTTGCTGGAAGGCTAAGGGTACTTTCACACTAGTGTTTTGGATTCCGTTTGTGAGATCCGTTTCAGGGCTCTCACAAATGGTCCAAAACAGATCAGTTAAGCCCCAATGCATTCTGAATTGATAAGTATCCGTTCAGAATGCATCAGTTAGGCTCAGTTCCGCTTCTATTCTGTTTTGGAGGCGGACACCAAAACGCAGCATGCAGCATTTTGGTGTCCATCTGAAGAGGCGGAGCCTTGCGGATCAGTTTTTAATTACAATGTAAGTCAATGGGGACGGATCCGTTTTCAATGACACAATATGGTGCATTTGAAAATGGATCCGTTCCTCATTGACTTTCAATGTAATTCAAAACGGATCCGTTGTACTTTGTACTTTGTCCTTTTTCTTTTAACTAATGCAAACGGATCCATTCTGAACGGATACAAACGTTTGCATTATAGGTGTGGATCCGTCTGTGCAAATAAACAGACGGATCCGCACCAACGCAAGTGTGAAAGTACCCTAAAATGGCATAAGTTTATTAAAACAGTAAATAAGTTCACCTGTGAACAACTTGGCATAAATGATGATGATTTTAAGGAACTAAAAATTTTCATGGATCTTTGGGAGGAGGGAGTAAGAGCTCCTGGACAGGGCCCGTTCACTGATTTGCGTTTGAAGAGCACCAGGTTGCCCCCACCTTTGAACTATGATCACATTGATATTTTTCTAGAAATGATTGTTGCAGAGATTGAGCGGTTGGATTCTAGAACACAGTCATTTCATAATCTCTCAGGACCTGAGATGGAGGCCTTGAGAAGGATACATCGATAGTGATTAAACCAGCCGATAAGGGGGGTAACTTGGTGGTACTAGATATATCAGTAAAAATCGATGTGCGAACACCTACTTAGTGATCGCGCATGCCACCGTGTTCTAACATCTGACCCTACTGAGTCATTTCTGAATAACCTGTATTTTGGATGGGGCATTAACTAAAAAAATTATCAGTGAAACAGAGTTTACTTTTTTGAAACCAAAATCCCTGCAGATAGCCACATTCTATAGGCTCCCCAAAATTGACAAGGCGGTTTCCCCCCTTAAGGGTCGACCCATAGTTTCTAGGGTGAATTTGATTACCCGAAACTGTGGGGTCTACATAGATAGAATTATTAAACCATTTGTATCTGCTTTGCCTTTGTTTACAAGGGACACGGTGGATTTATTGAGAAAGATAGAAACCATCAGTTTTGATCCATCGTGTTCTCTTGCAAGCATAGATGTCGAATCCTTATACAGCTTTATTCCTCACTCCAAAGGCCATATGGCAGTCACAGACTACCTCAAAACAAGGGCAGTTTGCTTGAATACACATAATGAATTTGTCCTGGCCCTGTTGGAGTTTGTACTGACACACAACTATTTCTTCTTTTATTCCAAATTCTTCCACCAGCTTCGGGGGACAGCTATGGGGAGCCCCTGTGCACCTATATATGCAAATTTCCTCCTGGGCTGGTGGGAGGATAAATGTGTGTTTCCAGACAGTCAACCCTGGTGGTGTGAGAAAATCATCTTTTGGACTCGATACATCGACGATGTGTTCCTGATCTGGAATTTTGATCTGTTGATTTTGACCAGTTTAAATCTCTTATGGAAACTTTGAACATCAATGAACTAGGTCTTTCATTT
Source organism: Bufotes viridis (assembly GCA_033119425.1). Lineage (NCBI taxonomy): Eukaryota > Metazoa > Chordata > Amphibia > Anura > Bufonidae > Bufotes > Bufotes viridis. The sequence goes on from CM065589.1 coordinate 467,669,486, forward strand.
ACCTATGAATTCCACCCAGATATACTTACCTTTCTCGATGTTAGGGTAACGAAACAAAATGAGAAGTTGGCCACGACCCTCTATAGAAAGTCCACTGCGACTAATAATTTACTACACTGGGAAAGTTTCCATCCAACAAATCTGATAAAACGGATTCCCTGCGGTCATTTCCTTAGAGGGAAGAGAAACTGCTCTGATACCAACAGCTTCCATCATGAATCGAAAAATCTATATGAGCGTTTTAGAGGAAGCGGGTACCCTCAGAAAGTACGGAGAAATGCTTTTCAAAAAGCCCAATCACGTGATAAAGAGATACTCTTCTTGTCCCTAGGGAACTGACCCCAGACCAAGAAAAAAATCAGGATTGCCTCCACATTTGATGTGAAAAACAGTCGCATCAGGGAGATAATCCAAAAGTACTTGTCCATATTGCATATGGATCCTGATGTGGCTAATGGTCTGACACCAAATCCAAGTATCACGTTTAGGCGTGGTACGTCCTTGAGGGATAGGCTGGTCCACAGTCACTTAACACGTCTCACACCGCCAGGATGCTGGCTGGAACATAGACCTCTAGGAACATTTAAGTGTGGTTCCTGTGCTGCCTGCCCATTTATCAAAAGAACTAAGAGTATTATAGTATTATATGCTCTGTGACAAAATGGCATTTTTCATCAGGGACTTTACCAATTGTCGGAGCAGAGTAGTAGTTTATGTGTGTCAATGTTCATGTCCGCGTGATTATGTGGGTAAAACCTATGGAGAACTCCGACAGAGAGTCCTAGAACATGTGAATGACATTAAAAAACAAAAAAGTACCCCTGCAGCAGACCATGTCTGGGAATTCCATAAAGGTAATCCAAGATCCCTGAATTTCCTTCCTGGTTGAAAGTACTGACTTTCAACCAGGAAGGCTGACTGGGATCAACGGATCCTTCAGAAAGAAACAGAATGGATCAATAGATTTTGGTCCCAGTCACCCATGGGAATTAATGAAAGGTTGATGTTTTCCTGTTTTATTTAGTCCTGTTGTCTCTCTGTCATACTAAGTAGAAATCCCACCTCCGGTACCATAGGATCCAATATCTGCGCGTGAAGTGCGAATGTAAATCCCTTTTTTGTTGGTTACTATCTTCCCAACATTTATCTTTTATTTCATTTGTTATCTCACAACTACCTATTAATTCTTAGTAGTGCTCGGCAATGGAACACTATTAATATCGAGGGAAGGGCCCCTTTGGCTCATTAACCCACTATAAAATAGGTCCTGTCATCAGAATTTATGATCTATACACAATGTATACCAGCCCAATTCTCTGGCATGCAGATGTACATATATTCTGTTGTCATCTATCTAATCATGTCAAGTCATGTCTAATCATGTATTAGTTTGGGCACTGTGCATGTATGGGTTGGCCGATAAGTCTTTGCGTTCCACCCTGGAAAGCACGGCCATGACACTTATTGCCCTGACATGTGCTGTGCTCAGGTCGCACCGTCTAAGGCGTAATGAGCATGCGCAACCTGCTTCCCATACGTGTGGCCCGCTCCTTCTGATTTTACGGTGTATTAGGTATGTTGTACATTGAGGGTGAGGGGTGGAGCTACGTCTTCATTACATCAGTGTTATTTATCATCTCTGAGGCTAAAGCGAGGCCAGGCTAAGGTGAGGCTTGGCACGCTTATTGTTGGGGGTGGGAGTTGACTACAAGCATGATCTTCTTGAGGGGCGGTATTAGTAAATTGACAGGTCCATATACCAATGGGTGAATTGTGTTTATCAGACACACTCCTTACCCAGCCTTTTTAAATGTTGTCCATTGCTGAACACTTTGAGCCATTATCTGCTTAAAGTTAACAGCTGACATGATCCAAGTTAGTGGGTTTGTGAGTATCTTTTCACTGGTCCCGGCATCCTGGTATGTATGTGGCAACTATTCCCTTTGATGCATCTATTGAGGTCTGTATGTTCTCTTTTATTTACACTATGTGAGTTCACAACACACTTGTAAAACCTATCTTTTCTATGCAGATATGTTAAATACTCGTGGTTGATGAAATACTCCCTTGTTAATCTTTAGCCCCATAGATGATGTCTGTGTTAGGCTGGATTGTTTGTGGCACTGATTACCTCTAATCTAGTGCTCTAGGGGTTGCTATACATACATATTTATCTTTATGCTTGGTTGTTTTGGATCGCGTCTTTATTAGTGCCATTTGTGTACAGTGCATATGTTTGTATGCACAAATTGTCTATAGTGTATTAATCCCCTGAGGAACCCTTAGTCTATCTTTTGGCGGGGGGGGGGGGGGAAACGTGTCGGGATTACACCGTAGTTAGTGTTGTTTGTTGTGTCCAAGTATAGGTAAGGGACAGTATAAGGACATAATAGTCCTAGGTACGAGGACAGGGAACACCAACCATTAAGGTGTGTCCCTGGGCTGAGAAGTGGAAGGGATCAGTGTAGGGGCAGCTCTATCCGATATCTATCCCGACTGTTTCCCGCCAGTATTCATTGTCTCAGCCTATATTTTATGCTAGTGATGGTTCTATATGCATGGTAAAGGATCTCTTTGGTTCCATGGTTGTTATTTTTTAGTATAAGTGAATAAAAGTTATGTTTTAAGACTATTGCTCTTAGTGATAGATGACCTTCAGGTTGGCCTAATATGCATGCCAACATCTAAATGCAGTAGATTTCTACAACAGTAGCCCTACATAATAGGGTGTAAGGCTAGCAAACCCTAGTTGCCTATCTATGGAGCACACACCTTGACAAGGGCAACCAATTTAGAACCTTGCCCTAGATATGCTCCTGCACACTATGCTCCCCCACATGCTATGTTTTAGTGATGAGCGGCAGGTGCCATATTCGATTTCGACGAAATTCGCGAATATTCAATAGAATATTCATTTCATATTCGTCGAAATCGAATATTCGTCATTATTCTAGTTATCGCGATTAATATGCGATTTAAATAATCGCGTATTGCGATTTTAACTTAAGGCTACTTTCCTATTGGTTTCATATCTAGAATTATAGCGAAGATGACGAATATGGCGAATGTATTCGTCATATTCCTCAAAACAAAGATAACAAAGTATTCTCCATCTTTGTTTTAGCTACCTATTCGTCAACTTCACTAATTCTAGCAATCAAATAGGAGGGTTGACTATAGAGACAGCTGTGTTTAATTCGCTATGCGATTATATTACTTTGCTTTTTTTTTTAAATAAATAGAATAATTATAATACTTGATAATTATTATAATTATTCTATTTATAAAAAAAAAAAAGAATAATATAATTGCATAGTGAATTAAACACAGTCTCTATAGTCAACCTTCCTATTTGATTGCTAGAATTAGCGAAGTTGACGAATAGGTAGCTAAAACAAAGATGGAGAATACTTTGTTATCTTCGTTTTGAGGAATATGACAAATACATTCGTCATATTCGCTAATTCTACCAAGCCAACCATATTCATGGAGCGTCCTCATCACCATGGGAACGTCTCCATACTAAAATGTACTGTTGGATTTGAGGATTACGTTGAAATCGCAATGCGATTAATATAACTTGAATTAATCGCAATGCGATTAATTCAAGTTATATTAATCGCATTGTGATTACAACTTAGCACTGCTATCTTACATATTAGGCTAGAATTAACGAATATGGAATATAGCAGCAGTGCTAAGTAGAAATCGCAATGCGATTACTTCAAGTTATATTATTAATCACATTGCGATTTCAACTTCGAGCTGGGTTTATAATGGGTGAATTTGCTAGAATAAACAAAGTTAACGAATATGGAATATAGCAGTGCTAATTGAAATCACAATGCGATTAATATAACTTGGAGTAATCGCATTGCGTTTTCTACTTAGCACTGCTGCTATATTCCATATTCGTTAATTCTAGCCTAATATGTCAGATAGCAGTGCACTGCTAAGTTGTAATCGCAATGCGATTAATATAACTTGAATTAATCGCATTGCGATTTCAACGTAATTCTCAAATCCGACAGTACATTTTAGTATGGAGACGTTCCCATGGTGATGGGGACGCTCCATGAGCACGGAAGTCGACAGTGACAGACTAAACTCTGACAGACCAAACTCCCCGTTTAACGCACTGCAAACAATCGCAAACAGTCCATTTGCACAACCGCAAACTCCCCATTTGCAGAAGGTTGGATACCAAGCTAGCCATGTCCCGTTCCTTGTCCTCACTGACGTCATTGAAGGCCTCTTTCTCCACCCAGCCACGTACAACACCAAGGGTCCCCGAAAGGTGACAACAAGCCCCCTTGGACGCCTGCTGTGGTTGGTCTTCCACCTCTTCAGAGCCACCTTCCTCCTCTGACTCCTCTACTTCAGACTCCTCTCTCTGCGTTGCCGCAGGTCCAGCAATCGACGATGACAAGGCTGCTTCTGGTGGTGATGGTGACCACAACTCTTCCTCTTCATGCTCATCTACGGCCTGATCCAGCACCCTTCGCAGGGCACGCTGGGAGATTGCAGGTGATGGCGGTTTTTCAAAGCCTATGGTCGTGCTGAGGTAGTTCAGTGACAGTTAAGTGACCCAGAAAACAACAACTAGGCCAACAAGTCTGCAGTGTGGGCCCATTGTTGGCCTAGTAGGCATTAATGATCACCTTAGATGATCACAAAGAAAATTAATGTTTTTTCTATGAAAAATTATCCACCCGATTGCTTTTGGTCTGTTTACAATGAAGCAACGACCTTATCATCTGGGGTGTGCCAACATTGCCAACACACTCATAGGGTGATCGCTTCATTGTGATACGCAAGCCCCTTCACCACAACAAGGTAACGATCACAAAGGGGAATTGACACATGTATGTGCCTTTTTTGTTTTGTTATTTTGCAGCCACAGTGCCGCACCAGAGGCCAGAAAAATTAGGCATGAACCCTAGTTGGTGGTGGAGAAGTCACACAAGTCATACGGCCTGCAGAGATTAAATACAGCAGCGTGGGGACCATTTTTAGCCCAAGGCATCTCATCAGGCTTTTTTTAGTCAAATGTATCCCCCACTGTCAGTCCCTTCGGTATCCATGCGACTTCTCTTGTCAGTGACAATACCTCCTGCTGCGCTGAAGGTCCTTCTGACAGGACTCTTGAAGCCGGGCAGGCCAGAAGTTCTATTGCAAATCGGGATAGCTCAGGCCACAGGTCAAGCTTGCACACCCAGTAGTCAAAGGGTACATCAGAGTGTCGATATCTGCAGTTAAGGCGAGGTAGTATGCTACCTGTCGGTCGAGTCGCTCTCTGAGGGTGGACCCCGAAAGGCTGTGGCTTCCATCAACGACATGTCCTCCATCAACAACACATCTGAAAAGCGCCCTGTCCTTGCCGGCGTGGTCGTGGTAGGAGGAAGATTACTGTCACCTCTTCCCCTGTTAGATTCCCGTTGTGCTGTGACATCACCCTTATACGCTGTGTAAAGTAATCTTTTTAACTTGTTTTGGAACTGCTGCATCCTTTCCGACTTCCAGTAATTCGGTAACATTTCAACCACTTTCTGCTTATACCGGGGTCTAGTTGCGTGGCCACCCAGTACAGGTCGTTCTCCTTCCAGCCTTTTTATACAAGGGTCCCTCAACAGACATGACAGCATGAAAGACCCCATTTGCACAAGTTTGGATGCCGAGCTACTCATCTCCCGTTCCTCGTCCTCACTGATCTAATTGAAGGTCTGTTCTTCCCCCAGCCATGTACAATACCATGAGTCCCAGATAGGTGACAACAACGAGCACCCTGGGATGGCTGCTGTGGTTGGTCTTCCTCCTCCTCAAAGCCACATTCCTGCTCTGACTCCTCTTCCTCAGACTCCTCTTCCAGTGTTGCCGCAGGTCCAGCAAGCGACGATGAAAAGGCTGTTTATGGCGGTGATGGTGACCACAACTCTTCCTCTTCACGCTCAAGAAAACAAATGGGATGAGGTCGCTGATGGTGCCTTTGGTGCGACTAACTAGGTTTGTCACCTCCTCAAAAGGATGCATGAGCCTACAGGCATTGCGCATGAGCGTCCAGTAACGTGGCAAAAAAATACCCAGCTCCGCAGAGGCTGTCCTAGCACCCCGGTCATACAAATACTCATTGATGGCTTGTTCTTGTTGGAGCAGGCGGTAGAACATTAGGAGTGTTGAATTCCAACGTGTCGGGCTGTCACAAATCAAGCGCCTCACTGGCATGTTGTTTCACCGCTGAATATCGGAAAAGTGCGCCATGGCCGTGTAGGAAAGCTGAAATGGCCACACACCTTCCTGGCCTGCTTAAGGACATCCTGTAAGCCTGGGTACTTTTCCACAAAGCGTTGTACGATCAGATTCAACACATGTGCTATGCACAGCACATGTGTCAACTTGCCCAAATTCAAAGCCGCCAAAAGATTGCTTCTGTTGTCACACACCACTTTGCCGATCTCCAGTTGGTGTGGGGTCAGCCATTGATCCACCTGTGCGTTCAGGGCGGACAGGAGTGCTGGTCCGGTGTGAGTCTCTGCTTTTAGGCAAGTCAACCCCAAGATGGCGTGACACTGTCGTATCCGGGATGTGGAATAGCTCACGGGGAGCTGGGGGGTGCAGTTAATGTGGAGCAAGAGGCAGCAGCAGAAGAGGACTCAGCCGAGGAGGTTAGCGAAGAGGATGGAGTAGGAGGAGTAGAGGAGGTGGCAGCAGACCTGTTTGCAAGTCGTGGCGGTGTCACCAACTCCGCTGCTGAACCACCCATTCCATGCTTGGCAGCCGTCAGCAGATTTACCCAATGCACAGTGTACGTGATATACCTGCCATGACCGTGCTTTGCAGACCAGGCATCAGTGGTCAGATGGACCCTTGCCCCAACATTGTGTGCCAGACATGCCATTTCTTCCTTTTCCACAATAGAGTAGAGGTTGGGGATTGCCTTTTGTGAAAAAAATTTTTGGCCGGGTACCTTCCACTGCGGTGTCCCAATAGCTACAAATTTTTTGAAGGCCTTAGACTCCACCAGCTTGTATGGTAAAAGCTGGTGGGCTAAGAGTTCCGACAAGTCAGCTGTCAGATGCCGGGCAAGGGGGTGGCTCTGTGACATTGGCTTCTTACGCTCAAACATTTCCTTGACAGACACCTGACTGTGGGCAGATGAGATGGAACTGCTGAAGGTGAGGGGTGGAGTGGCGGGTGGTTGAGAGGGGGCAAGGAGGACAGCAGTGGTTGATGTGGCTGAAGATGCTGGACCAGGAGGAGGATAGTGGCTTTGAGTTTGTGTGCTGCGTGTACTCATGTGTTGATCCCATAGGCGTTTGTGATGTGAGATCATGTGCCTTCGCAAAGCAGTTCTACCTAGGTGTGTGTTGGACTTCCCACGACTCAGTTTCTTTTGGCACAGGTTGAAAATGGCATCGCTGTTATCAGAGGCAGACACACAAAAAAAATGCCACACTGCTGAGCTTTGCAATGACGGCATTCTGGTGGTGGCAACAGCATGCGTTGATTGGAGTGCTCTCTGGCTGACCCCGGGTGCCGATACATGCTGTTTGACTGTGCCACTAGCTCCTTGCGATGACTTACCCCTGCTTCTAACTCGTCTCCTCCTCATCTCTGTCTCCCCATCTGAACTTTCCCCCTGTTCTTCTTCTCTTTGAGCGGGCACCCACGTGACATCCACGGACACATCATCAACATCATCAAATGCTTCACTTGTATCTGACAACTCAGCAAAGGAATCAGCAGCGGGTACAACATCATCATCATCACATCGTAAGTCCATGTGTGTAATGCTGCCTGACTGAGACATATCCCTGGCAATAATGGTTGCGCATCACTCATTTCTTCCAACTGATGTGCAAATAACTCCTCTGACAGATCGAATGAAGCAGCTGTGGTGCTAGTGTTGGTGGTGGTGGCACGCAGGTGAGTGGTAACTTGAGAGGTGCCCGAAGCTGAGCTGGAGGAGGATGGTGCGTCAAGGCTCCGAGCGGAAGCTGTAAAAGATTGGGTGTACTGTGTAAGCCAGTCAACTATGTCCTCAGAATATTTCGAGTTCAGGGTATGTGGCCTCTGAACACTGGGCATTATTCTAGGGCCAAAGTAAATCACAGCACATCGTCTATGACGGCCCCTGCGGGGTGACCTGCCTCTGCTTGTCAGTTTTTTTTTTGATTAGTGGTACTATGTGTGCAAGGTACTGTGCCACCCAGGGGCGGACTGAGCGGTCGGGCACTTCGGACGTGGTCCGAGGGCCCGGCCGGGAAGGGGGCCCGCCGCTGCCCGTAAGCTCTAGAAGACTGAAGCATGTAATTGCGCACTAGCGGACACGACTCACGGGTGAATTTTCGGGTGACCGGTAGTGTGCAAGTATATGCATCAGTCTTCTAGAGCTGCCTACTTATCACCTGTGGGTGGGGAAGGGTTATCTTTTCTCACCAACAATCTAGATCATCACCGGGCAGAGGCAGGCAGCCGCAGGCTATGGGGCCCGGCGGCTGGATTCGGAGCAGGAGCAGCTACACCTACTTTAGTCATGCCGGGAGGCGGGGCCTGTCAGCCGGAGCTACAGTGAGGAGGAGAGGAAGGGCTGGCAATGATGTTCACTGCGGCGCAGAGGCGCGCCGTCGCGGTGACGTCAGTAGTCACGTGACGTTGCTGACGTCACCGACGTCAGCAACGTCACGTGACTACTGACGTCACCGCGACGGCGCGCTCTGCGCCGCAGTGAACACCATTGCCAGCCCTTCCTCTCCTCCTCACTGTAGGCTACGGTCTGTAGCTCCGGCTGACAAGCCCCGCCTCCCGGCATGACTAAAGTAGGCGTAGCTGCTCCTGCTCCGAATCCCCGCCGCGCTGAGGCCGGATTTCTTATTCTTATCAACCCTGCGCCTCACAGACAGTCTGAGATGAGTCACAGAAGAACACACAAGACACGCGGTGCCAGCACCACACCACGCGTCCACCTGCCTGCTGTTTCGGCCCAGAGTAGAGTGTGCTGCTCCTCTGCTGCAAGTTCTGCAACTGAAAGTGAAGTGACTACAGTAAGGTAGTATTTGAATATTTGAATAATGACAGCTGAGTGAGTAACTGACACTTAAAACAAGGCTGATTGATGTGTATGGACTTGGTGACTAGTGAAGACCCACTAGACCAAGTTCCAATCTGGCACAAGCTACTGCAGGCTGCAGGCAGCGTACATTGCTTAAAAAAAACAAAGTTAATGCTGGTTATGGCCCAACTTAGGTCATTGGATTGGCTTTTTGTTGTGGACAGAGGTCAGCAGGGACACCATGACCAGTTTGTGGGCTATACAGCCCCATACAGCAAGTCATGATGCCTTGTGATCGATGTGTTCTTCTTAGGCCACGGCCACCTAAGAACACACACAAGGCATCATGACTTGCTGTAGATGGGGCTATATATCCCACAGAACGGTCATGGTCTCCCTGCTGACCTCTGTGAGTGAACACCCTAGACCAAGTTCCAATTTCTGGCACAAGCTACTACAGGCAGGCAGGGTAAATTGCTGAAAAATACATGTAAAGGCTGGTTGTGGCCCAACTTGGGTAATTGGAGGGGCTTTCTACAGTGGACAGAGGTTAGCAGGGAAGTGCGTGACTGCTCATTCTGCCGCTGTTTGAAACAAATGGAAAAAGGTGTCCAGCTCTGATAACATTTTCTTTTATATAATAGAAAACCTATTTTCCATGAGCCATAACTTTTTTATATTACCAGTCACATAGCTGTATGAGGGCTTATTTTTTGCGAGACAAGTTGTACTTTCTAATGCCATTAATTGTGGCATAAAATGTAGTGGGAAGCAGTAAAAAAATTCCAAATGGGGTGGAAATGGAAAAACTAGACAATTCCTACACAGTTTTAGGGATTTTGTTCCTACAGCGTTTTGTTTATGGCAAAAATGGCCCATTTACTTCATTCTCTGGGTCAGTACGATAAAAACAAGACCCCATATGTATATGGTTTTTATGTCAAAAGACTGATAAAAAAAAATAATATTATCAAAAGTTTAAATTTGTTTTAATCACCACATTCTGACCCCCATAACTTTTTTATACTTATGTCTACTGAACAGTTAAGGGGCTCATATTTTGTGGAACAATCGGGCCTTTTTATTGCCATTTTGGATTGTGCGTGACTTTATAATCAAATTTTATTAAAATTTTTGGTTTAGAGAAGTAATAAAAAATGGCAAATCACCCATTTTGATTCTTTTTCCGTTCTGCCATTTCAGGTATTGGAATTTTTTTGTTCTATTTTAATAGTATGAGCATTTTCGGTCGGGGTGATACCCATGATATTTATATGTTATTGTTATTTAGGTATTTATATTTTTAATTATAGCCAGCCCCAGAGCCAGCCAGGCCTCAGGCTCAGTCAGAGCCAGCCAGGCCCAGAGCCAGCCAGCCATAGGCCTACAGCCAGCAAGCCCACAGCCTGCCAATCAGCAAGCCACAGCCTGCCAGCCACCAACCGTAATTAAGGTAGGAGCCAACTTGGCCTAGGTATCAGTGAGCTATGTTGTGTTGTTATATTGTGAATAGGAACCATAGTGTTGGAGAGACCCCCCTCTAGGACCCATTAGACGCCATTGTAGTCTCTAATGTGACCTGGGGGGTACTCTTTCTAAAACACTCTCTGAGATGTCCTCTGCCAGAAAGGCCGCCCTTGATGGCCCATTAGAAAGAGTCCCCTCCATTGTAGTCTCTAATGGGGGCTGGAGGGGATTGTTTCTAATGGACACTGAGATGGCATCTGTTATAAAGACCCCCATCCAAGTCTATTAGACTGACTCCATTGTAATGGGGCCTGGAGGGGATTCTTTCTAACACACTCTCTAAAGGACACTGAGATAGCCTCTGCCAGAAAGGCCGCCCTTGATCGCCCACGATCGTTCCCTCTCCCTCGTACCCCCCTCCCTGTTAAATAAAGACCCTTCATTTAACTGATCCCTGCGCCAAAACCCACACGACGTCCTACAATGAGCAGGTGCAAATGCTTGCCAAATAATAGATCTCCCTATAGGAAACCATTGAATCCATGCTTTCATATCAAGAAAAATATACAGAGCATTGAAAGTTGAAATGACACATTGCTGTGCACATGGTTGATGGCTTGCAATAAGTTTATGATGCAAAGTGTGCACTGCTATGATTCGGGTATGATGAACATATTTCCCCATAATGGGGGATATTTTTAATATAGTGTTAGTTTTTATTAACATTGTATGGCCTCGTAAAATTGGACTGATTTCAGTTTTACCCCATGTGCGATGGTATTTATGCAAAAGGGACTGGTGCATGTACAGTGTCTTTAAAATTTCAAATATAGCTCAGATATGTGTATTTCCCATTTGTTTTATCCTCTACGATGGTACTGAGCACCTCCATTTTGGAATCCTGTCAATCAGGCACTTTCCAGTGTATCTGTCAGTCTGCTTTGTGTGAATCTACTGGCTGTGTCAGGATTGAAGTTAATTGCCTAGCGCAGGCTTCCTCAAACTGCGGGTCTCCAGATATTGCTGAACTACAATTACCATGATTCTCTGGCTATCTATTTCATGAAACAGATCATGTGTTACTTCTTTTTTAAAGAAAGACTCGCTGCATTGTGGTTTGACACATAGGTGCATGCAGCCTGACCCTCTGCTCATGGTATTGGTACATTTTTGAGTATTCATATTTTGTTGGGTCTGACTGGCCGAAAGCGTCTGCCAACTAATTTGGATGGCACTTACATTTCTGCTCTTCTGCTCCTAGTGTATTTATGTGATGGATCTTGTAAGCTTTCTTTGCCAGGAATGAGCACTAGTCCTTTTCAGTTTTCTCAGTGTTGAGTGGTTCATTTCACTGTGGATCTACATTGTCCAGGTGTTAGGTGGGAAACTGTTCATGCACTAGGGAATATGTAACATTATTGTAATTTAGATTTAAAAAAACACAAACTCAAATCATTGAGTTTCCCTGTTAAACGCTTCTTTTTAGATGTGTTTGGTTGTTCACTTTAACCAACAACTTATAAAGGAGACTCATGTCTAATCCCTGTGACACATTACATACACAGGTTGTCGTCATTTTCAGCACTACAATGTCTTCATCAGAAGGTTATAAACACAAAAGTGGTGCAATGAAGAGAAAGGTAAAGAAAGAGGAACAGAAAAAATTGAAGCATCAACCAGCAAAATCAACACATTTTTTCAAAAGAAAACTGTTCCAGAGCAGGATGTAGTGGGTGGGATACCAGTGGCGACTGGAACTTCTGTTTCTGAAACTGAAATTCCAGAAGCATTTAATGTACGTCCTATGAGAACCTCCTATGAAAATGCCCAGGAAGGAAAGTTCATTGTCTCCTCTTAGGGAAAAATCACCTTCCCCAGTGGATTTATTTTTACATTCGCATGATTTGAGAAATGCTGGAGTCTCCATGGAAATGTTCTGGGAATTTCATCCTAATCAGCCTTCTTATGACATTCCTTTCAATGGAAACCTTGTTTACTTCAGAAAAGGTATACAAGGATCAAATATTAATAGAAAATGAGTTACTTATAATGACAAAAAGAAGACCCTGCACTGTTCAATTTGCCTTATGTACTCTGCAGAAAAATTTCATTATACTCATTGGATACAGGGTTGTAATGACTGGAGACATATTACAACACGACTCACAGAGCATGAGCAGTCCCAGTGCCATAAACTTGCTAGTGAAGCCTATATGGTCAATATTAAAGGCAAATCGGTCAAGCACAAACTTTCAGTTGACCAGCTTTCTATGAGGCACAACCAGGTACTTCAGCGCCGTGCTGTTCTAAGCAACATCATTGATATTGTTTTTTTTTGTGGGAATCCAAGCATTGTCATACCGGAGCAGCCATTCAGAGTCTGCAGCTAATGTCTTTGATGATGACCATCTAGAAAATCGAGGAAACTTCTTGGAAGCTGTGAAACTCCTTGCAGAATATAGCCCAGTCCTTAAAGACCATTTGGTAAAAGTTACAGAAGCGGCCAAAAAACGTGACCCATCTAAAAAAGGGCGAGGAAAATTTGTCACGTTTTTAAGCAAGTCCTCTATAACAAAATTGTTCTTAATCATTGGAGATATGATAAAAGAAGATATTGTTAAGGAAGTTAACAATGCAGGGATGTTTTCAGTACAAATGGATTCTACTCAAGATGTCTCTGCACATGATCAATGTGCCATTGTTGTGCGATATGTTGTGGAGGATACAGCTAAAGAGCGATTGGTACGCCTTCTAAATGTTGAGGACTCAAGCAGTAAGGGCTTACATGATTTGCTCAGAGATTCTTTGTCTGACATTGGACTGAATCTGGAGCAGTGTATTGGTGATTCCTTTGATGGAGCTGCTAACATGAGTGGCACATATACAGGATTGCAAGCGTTGATGAAAGAATTGCGCCCTAGTCACATTCATACATGGTGCTATGCTCATGTCCTAAATCTTGTTATATCAGATGCAAGCAGTGTATGTGTTCCTGCAGTGAGTCTGTTTGGACTTCTTGGTAACTTGTCCACCTTCTTCTCTGAGTCCTACAAAAGGATTAAAATTTGGGAAGACCAACTGAAAGCCAAGACTGGAAGTGCTAAACTGAAAAGACTTGATAAAATTGGCACTACAAGGTGGTCAAGCAAAGCCAGAGCCCTCCGGAAACTTTGTGGAACATATGAAAACCACTCTGATGAATTATATTCTGACCTCATCCTTGTTCTGAGGCATGTAAGTAGTTCATCTGATTTTAGAAATTCGGTTCGTCATGAGGCACTAAAGTTAAATGAAAACCTATGTAAATTTGAAACCATCCTGACAGCTTTTATATTTATAAGAATTTTTGACATAACTACTCCTGTGTCAGATTACTTGCAGTCACCAGCCCTTGACATTATGCAGGCATGGTGAATGGTTGAGGATGCTACTAACCGTTTAGAAAAAATTTCAAGAGACTTTTCAGGAGTCTATGGATCTGCAACAATTTTCATTGATCACCTGAATGATAAACTAGCTGCAGAGGACATTGCCATCAGTAAATCTTTCACAGGACTTAGATCAACAAGATGTGTACTTCCTGCAAATCAACAACACAGCTTTGAAGTTTCATGCTACAATGTCATCTGTGATAGAGTTTTGGAAAGTATGAGAACCAGGTTTGCCACTCATGGCAAACTTTACATGCAGATTGCATGTTTTGACCCAAACCGGTTTGAGGAGATACTGGCTTCTCCGGAAAAAATACAGCTTGATGTCATTTCTAAAGCTGTTCCTGAAATTAATGGCCTTGTTCTTCGTGAAGAATTGATTTCATTTGCATCAAGTTACAAAAATCTCTCCAGAGGACTGTTTGACAGTGATGATGAAACCTTGAGCTCTGCTGGAGAAGAAGATCCTGACTTCTCTGACTCTGAGCCATCCGTTTGTAAGCTTTCTGAGAAAAACTCTGTTGTAAAAGTGCACATCCTGTGCATTTAAGCTGTTATTTCAGTATAGATTATGCTCTTCGGCCTATGAAAATCTTTATATGGCATACAAGTACCTGATCACTCTAAGCACCACACAATGCTCCTGTGAACGGTGTTTTTCAAAGTTGAAAATTCTGAAATCAAGACTTAGATCAACGCTTACTCAGCAAAATCTGGAGACATTGATGCTAATTGCAATAGAGAAAGATGTTTCTTTAAGGATAAAGAGAGACAAAGAGAAAATCATAGACCGTTTTGGCAAGACATCTTCTGAACTCCGCTCTCTGCTTCTCTTTTAAACTACAGTGCAGACTGCCCAATGCTATATATTTGTAGCTAAAATTGCATCGCACTTCTGTTTGTTTTTATTATTTGTATTGCACTGAATTTGAATTATTTATTATTTATTTTAGGATTTGTAATACTCTGGTTTTGTATATTTATGATTTTGTAATGCACTTGTCTTGGTTTGTGCATTTATTTATTGTGCACGGTTTGGTTTTTACATTTGTTCTTTATGTTGCACTTGTTAATAAATTATTGCACTTTTGTTCCTTGTGTAGTGCGTGGCTGGAGGCGGGAAGGGCGTGGCTGGAGGCGGGAAGGGCGTGGCTAGAGGTGGGGAATGGGCATGGCTGAAGGTGAAACATGGGTGGGGCCTGGAAGGGGGCCCTTGATTTATTTTGCCCGGGGGCCCTGAGGGTTCTCAGTCCACCCCTGGTGCCACCCTATATGAGTGGTGGGCAATGGGCACAGTTCAGTCAGTGGGTGTGACACACACTGGCAGGCAAATGCAATTATATTAAAGGGTAAAAATAAAATGATTTTTTTATCTGCAAGGTACTGTGCCACACTATATGAGTGGTGGACAGTGGGCACAGTACAGTCAGTGGGCCTGACACACACTGGCAGGCAAATGCAATTATATTAAAGGGTAAAAATTAAATTACTTTTTTTTATCTGCAAGGAACTGTGCCACCCGATATGAGTGGTGGGCACTGGCAGTGGGCACAGTAAAGTCAGTGGGCCTGACAGACACTGGCAGGCAAATGCAATTATATTAAAAGGGCAAAAATTAAATGACTTTTTTATCTGCAAGGTACTGTGCCCCCCGATATGAATGGTGGACAGTGGGCACAGTATTGTCAGTGGGCCTGACACACACTGGCAGGCAAATGCAATTATATTACCGGGTAAAAATTAAATGACTATTTTATCTGCAAGGTACTGTGCCCCCCGATATGAGTGGTGGGCAGTGGGCACAGTGTAGTCAGTGGGCCTGACACAAACTGGCAGGCAAAAGCAATTATATTAAAGGGCAAAAATGTAATGACTTTTTTATCTGCAAGGTACTATTCCACCCTATATGAGTGGTGGGCAGTGGACACAGTACAGTCAGTGGGCCTGGCACACACTGGCAGGCAAATGCAACTATATTAAAGGGTGAAAATGAAATTACTTTTTTTATCTGCAAGGTAATGTGCCACCCGAAATGAGTGGTGGGCACTGGCAGTGGGCACAGTACAGTCAGTGGGCCTGACAGACAATGGCAGGCAAATGCAATTATATTATAGGGTGAAAATTTAATGACTTTTTTATCTGCAAGGTACTGTGCCCCCGATATGAATGGTGAGCAGTGGGCACAGTATAGTCAGTGGGCCGGACACACACTGGCAGGCAAATGCAATTATATTAAAGGGTAAAAATGTTATGACTTTTTCATCTGCAAAGTACTGTGCCACACTATATGAGTGGTGGGCAGTGGGCACAGTACAGTCAGTGGGCCTGACACACACTGGCAGGCAAATGCAATTATATTAAAATGGCAAAAATTAAATGACTTTTTTATCTGCAAGGCACTGTGCACCCCAATATGAATGGTGGACAGTGGGCACAGTATTGTCAGTCTGGCCTGACACACACTGGCAGCAAAATGCAATTATTTTAAAGGGTAAAAATTTAATGACTTTTTTATCTGCAAGGTACTGTGCCAGACTATATGAGTGGTGGGCAGTGGGCACAGTAAAGTCAGTGGGCCTGACATAAACTGGCAGGTAAATGTAATTATATTACAGGGTAAAAATTAAATGACTATTTTATCTGCAAGGTACTGTGCCCTCCGATATGAGTGGTGTGCAGTGGGCACAGTGTAGTCAGTGGGCCTGACACAAACTGGCAGGCAAATGCAATTATATTAAAGGGCAAAAATGTAATGACTTTTTTATCTGCAAGGTACTGTTCCACCCTATATGAGTGGTGGGCAGTGGACACAGTACAGTCAGTGGGCCTGACACACACTGGCAGGCAAATGCAACTATATTAAAGGGTAAAAATGAAATGACTTTTTTTTATCTGAAAGGTACTGTGCCACCCGAAATGAGTGGTGGGCACTGGCAGTGGGCACAGTACAGTCAGTGGGCCTGACACACAATGGCAGGCAAATGCAATTATATTAAAATGTGAAAATTGAATGACTTTTATCTGCAAGGTAATGCGCCACCCTTTATCAGTGGTGAGCAGTGGGCACAGTACAGTCAGTGTGCCTGACACACACTGGCAGGCAAATGCAATTATATTAAAGTGTAAAAATTTAATGACACTTTTTTATCTGTAAGGTACGGTGCCACAATATATGAGTGGTGGGCAGTGGGCACAGTACAGTCAGTGGGCCTGACACACACTGGATGGCAAATGCAATTATATTAAGGGTAAACATTTATTGACTTTTTTTTATCTGCAAGGTACTGTGCCACCCGATATGAGTGGTGGGCACTGGCAGTAGGCACAGTAAAGTCAGTGGGCCTGACACACACTGGCAGGCAATTGCAATTATACTAAAGGGTAAAAGTGTAATGACTTTTTTATCTGCAAGGTACTGTGCCACCCTATATGAGTGGTGTGTAATGGGCACAGTACAGTCAGTGGGCCTGACACACACTAGCAGACAAATGCAATTATGTTAAAGGGTAAAAATTGAATGACTTTTTAACCTGCAAGGTAATGTGCCACCCTATATCAGTGGTGGACAGTGGGCACAGTATAGTCAGTGGGCCGGACACAGACTGGCAGTCAAATGCAATTATATTAAAGGGTAAAAATGTTGTGACTTTTTTATCTGCAAGGTACTGTGCCACACTATATGAGTGGTGGGCAGTGGGCACAGTACAGTCAGTGGGCCTGACACACACTGGCAGGCAAATGCAATTTTATTAAAAGGCAAAAATTAAATGACTTTTTTTATCTGCAAGGTACTGTGCCACCCGATATAAGTGGTGGGCACTGGCAGTGGGCACAGTACAGTCAGTGGGCCTGACACACACTGGCAGGCAAATGCAATTTTATTAAAAGGCAAAAATTAAATGACTTTTTTATCTGCAAGGTACTGTGCCCCACTATATGAGTGGTGGGCAGTGGGCACAGTACAGTCAGTGAGCCTGACAAACACTGGCAGGCAAATGCAATTATATTAAAGGGTAAAAATTAAATGACTTTTTTATCTGCAAGGTACTGTGCCCCACTATATGAGTGGTGGGCAGTGGGCACAGTACAGTCAGTGGGCCTGACAAACACTGGCAGGCAAATGCAATTATATTAGAGGGTAAAAATTAAATGACTTTTTTATCTGCAAGGTACTGTGCCACCCTATATGAGTTGTGGGCAGTGGGCACAGTACAGTCAGAGGGCCTGACACACACTGGCAGGCAAATGTATTTATATTAAAGTGTAAAAATTAAATGACTTTTTTATCTGCAAGGTACTGTGCCACCCGATATGAGTCGTGGGCACTGACTTTGGGCACAGTACAGTCTGTGGGCCTGACACACACTGGCAGGCAAATGCATTTATATTAAAGTGTAAAAATTAAATAACTTTTTTATCTGCAAGGTACTGTGCCACCCAATATGAGTCGTGGGCACTGGCAGTGGGCAGAGTACAGTCTGTGGGCCTGACACACACTGGCAGGCAAATGCAACTATATTAAAGGGCAAAAATGTAATGACATTTTTATCTGCAAGGGACTGTGCAACCCTATATGAGTGGTGGGCTGTGGGCACAGTACAGTCAGTATGCCTGACACACACTGGCAGGCATATGCAATTATATTAAAGGGTAAAAATGAAATGATATTTTTATCTGCAAGGTACTGTGCCACCCAATATGAGTCGTGGGCACTGGCAGTGGGCAGAGTACAGTCTGTGGGCCTGACACACACTGCCAGGCAACTGCAATTATATTAAAGGGAAAAATTAAATGACCTTTTTATCTGTAAGGTACTGTGCCACCCAATATGAGTGGAGGGCTCTGGCTTTGTGCACAGTACAGTCTGTGGGCCTGACACACAATGGCAGGCAACTGCAATTATATTAAAAGGTAAAAATGAAATTATTTTTTTATCTGCAAGGTACTGTGCCACCCGTTATGAGTGGTGGGCAATGGGCACAGTACAGTCAGTGGGTGTGACACACACTGGCAGACAAATGCAATTATATTAAAGGGTAAAAATTAAATGACTTTTTTATCTGCAAGGTACTGCATCACCCAATATGAGTGGTGGGCAATGGGCACAGTACAGTCAGTGGGCCTGACACACACTGGCAGGCAAATGCAATTATAGTAAAGGGTAAAAATTAAATGACTTTTTTATCTGCAAGGTACTGTGCCACCCCATATGAGTGGTGGGCAATGGGCACAGTACAGTCAGTGGGCTTGACACACACTGGCAGGCAAATGCAATTATAGTAAAGGGTAAAAATTAAATGACTTTTTTAACTGCAAGATACTGTGCCACCCTATATGAGTTATGGGCAGTGGGCACAGTACAGTCAGAGGGCCTGAAACACACTGGCAGGCAAATGTATTTATATTAATGGGTAAAAATGAAATTACTTTTTTATCTGCAAAGTAATGTGCCACCCGATATGAGTGGTGGGCACTGACTTTGGGCACAGTACATTCTGTGGGCCTGACACACACTGGCAGGCAAATGCATTTATATTAAAGTGTCAAAATTAAATTACTTTTTTATCTGCAAGGTACTGAGCCACGCGATATGAGTGGAGGGCACTGGCTTTGGGCACAGTACAGTCTGTGGGCCTGACACACAATGGCAGGCAACTGAAATTATATTAAAAGGTAAAAATGAAATGACTTTTGTATCTGCAAGGTACTGTGCCACCCTTTATGAGTGGTGGGCAATGGGCACAGTACAGTCAGTGGGCGTGACACACACTGGCAGGCAACTGAAATTATATTAAAGGGTAAAAATGAAATGACATTTTTATCTGCAAGGTACTGTGCCACCCGATATGAGTCGAGGGCACTAGCAGTGGGCAGAGTACAGTCTGTGGGCCTGACACACACTGGTAGGCAAATGCAATTATATTAAACGGCAAAATTGTAATGACTTTTTTATCTGCAAGGTACTTTGCTACCCGATATGAGTGGTGGGCACTGGCAGTGGGCACAGTAAAGTCAGTTAGCCTGACACACACTGGCAGGCAATTGCAATTATACTAAAGGGTAAAAATGAAATTACCTTTTTGTCTGCAATGTACTGTGCCACCCTATATGAGTGGTGTGTAGTGGGCACAGTACAGTCAGTGGGCCTGACACACACTGGCAGGCATATGCAATTATATTAAAGGGTAAAAATGAAATGACATTTTTATCTGCAAGGTACTGTGCCTCCCGATATGAGTCGTGGGCACTGGCAGTGGGCAGAGTACAGTCTGTGGGCCTGATACACACTGGTAGGCAAATGCAATTATATTAAACAGCAAAATTTTAATGACTTTTTTATCTGCAAGGTACTGTGCCACCCAATATGAGTGGTGGGCTGTGGGCACAGTACAGTCAGTGGGCCTGACACACACTGGCAGGCATAAGCAATTATATTATAGGGTAAAAATGAAATTACATTTTTATCTGCAAGGTACTGTGCCACACGATATGAGTCGTGGGCACTGGCAATGGGCACAGTAAAGTCAGTGGGCGTGACACACACTGGCAGACAAATGCAATTATATTAAAGATATGAGTCGTGGGCAGTGGCAGTGGGCAGAGTACAGTCTGTGGGCCTGACACACACTGGCAGGCAACTGCAATTATATTAAAGTGTAAAAATTAAATGACATTTTTATCTGCAAGGTACTGTGCCACCCTATATGAGTGGTGGGCAGTGGGCACAGTACAGTCAGTGGGCCTGACACACACTGACAGGCAAATGCAATTAAAATAAAGGGTAAAAATTAAATGACTATTTTATCTGCAAGGTACTGTGTAGTCAGTGGGCCTGACACACACTGACAGTCAAATGCAATTAAAATAAAGGGTAAAAATTGAATGACTTTTTTATTTGCAAGGTACTGTGCCACCCTATATCATTGGTGGGCAGTGGGCACAGTACCGTCAGTGGGCCTGACACACATTGGCAGGCAAATGCAATTATATTAAAGCATAAATATTAAATGACTTTTTTATCTGCAAGATACTCTGCCACCCCATATGAGTGGTGGGCACTGGCAGTGGGCACAGTACAGTCAGTGGGCCTGACACACACTGGCAGGTAAATGCAATTAAATTAAAGGGTAAAAATTAAATTACATTTTTATCTGCAAGGTACTGTGCCACCAGATATGAGTGTTGGGCACTTTCTTTGGGCCCAGTACAGTCTGTGGGCCTTAAACACACTGGTAGGCAACGGCAATTATATTAAAGGGTAAAAATTAAATGACTTTTTTTATCTGCAAGGTACTGTGTCACCGTCTATGAGTGGTGGGCAATGGGCACAGTACAATCAGTGGGCCTGACACACACTGGCAGGCAAATGCAATTATATTAAAGGGTAAAAATTAAATGATTTTTTTTATTTGCAAGGTACTGTGCCACCCTATATGAGTGTTGTGAACACAGTACAGTCTGTAGGCCTGCGGTCTCTCACACATTGGCAGGCAACTGCAATATATATATAGAAAAAAAAATAAAAGCAGACTGATGTACCAGCCCTAAAAAGGGCTTTTTGGGGTTCTGTCAGGACACTGTCCTTACAGCAGAAGAGTCTTTGAGGACTGGAGTGGACACAGAACACTGACCTATCTAACGTTTTCCCTAGAATCCTTGTATTAAATTAGCAGCAGCAGCACTCTCCCTGCTCTAACTAACACTGCAGCTTCAGAATGAATCTAAGATGTATGCTGTCCTTGATTTTTGATAGGAGGTGGGAGGGTCTGGGATGGAGGGTATGCTTATTGGCTGGAATGTGTCTGCTGACTGTGAGGTACAGGGTCAAAGTTTGCTCAATGATGATGTACAGGGGGCGGATCGAACATTGCATATGCAATCGCCGCCGCAGCGAACGAGAACAAGTGATGTTCGCCGGGAACTGTTCGCTGGCGAATATTTCGGGACATCTCTATGCTGCATGTCCAAGACAAAAATCTACCACACCACCCATGGCATAAGAAACATATACAGTATATCTTGTCACCTAGTTGTCTAATCTGGGATCAATTTCAGTGTGTTTGGCTGATTCTTGTTGTAGCACCATATATAGCACCATATTTTTTTTTTGTATTGTGTGCTTCGCTATTATGATTTCTATAGCTTTTTTGTCTGAGGCATCCTTTAGGATATTATGTTTTATACATCTTCCTCTTTTTGTCAGATAGTGAGACTTTTAATAATGTCACTGCAGCTAGATTTGGCTTAAAATGCACCGAATATTAGAAGTTTTCTGGGACATAATGCTGCATCAAATCACCAAAATAGTAATGTACTGTGGCTTGCCCAACAAGGGGGCGTGACTTAATCGTAAAGTGTGCATGGCTTATGGAAATTGGTACACACACTGTAAATGTAAACATCCCCTTAAATTTGATTTATCAGCGGCATCACCAGTTCCCAAACTGACTTTAATAGAAGCAGATCTGTCCCTGGCAATATTTTTAGAGGTTCTGGACGTACTTTGCTTCTGCTTTTTTGTCACCATGGACACTACCCGCCTCCTCTAATGTCACCTGCTCTTCAGCACCCTCTTCCAGCTCCCAGATCCTTTCCAGCACACAGTTTTCCTCATATTTCTCACCCTACCCACCACTTTCAGCAGGCTGTGATATTTTATCATGGGCTCCTTGGCCCCCTCCTGATTTCCTGCTTTGCATTTGAGCTGAGTGCCACTGACCCTACCACCATGACCATGGCTACAAGTGCCACTACTACTGGATGGATGGCTTGCACTGATACTGCTGTTGCTTCCTACATTCTTACTCTCTGATTACAAGGCATGGGTCTTTAATTTTAAACTCTTCTGTTTTCAGTGCATTTTATTATGAGGCCTATAAATGAAAAATCATGGATTTGGTACACGTTATTAAATGGAACTTACTAAATTGAGAGTGTTTTTGTTGTAATTTAAAGACAGAGGCACAATTAAATGTTTCTCCCCTTCTACAAACACACTGACAATTTTCTTTGGTAATAATGTTGTTTTTCCACTAAAATGTCTAATGCAGTAATGCATTCACTAATATAGGTATAACTGCACTGTTTGGGGTAAAAATGTCTTTCAATTATGCATTCACTAACATAAGTATAATAATGCATATAATTATTAATTTTTCATTAAAATGTGTTTGAACTACACGGTCTGATGCAGTAATGGGTTCAAAAACACAGGTGTAACTGCAATTTTTGTGGTAAAATTTCTTTGAACTACACTGTTTAATGCAGTAATACAACACATTTTCTGCAGTAAAAATAAAATGTATTTAATAGCATGACTATAAAAATGACATTATTGCAGTATTGCTTTTCCTGTAACTACCCATTATCTTGCAGTGATATGTAACACTTTTAATAAAACAGGTATAAAAATTGTGTTATTGCAGTACTGCTTTAGCTGTAACTACCCACTATCTTGAAGCAATGCAAAATGTGAGAGATTTATCACAGCCCGACAGCATACGCTGGGCTAAGATAATCAGGAATACTGCTGGATGCTGCACCTAATTTATGACGAGGCATACACGTGTACGTATATAGAGACATATTACTGCACACATTAATAAACATAATGATTCCCAGGCAAAGTCAAGTTTTCATTTTATCTGTGCTTTAATGTAAGAATTTGAAATAGTGTACCTCTGTTATTCTTTTTAAAAGGAATTATCTGCTTAAGGCCTCTTGCACATGACCATGGTTTGGTTCCCCATCCGAGACGCATTTCTTGCGGTTCGGGTGCGGACCCATTCACTTCAATGGGGTCGCAAAAGATGCGGACAGAGTTGCTCCGTTCCGTGGCCCCGCAAAAATGATAGATCATGTCCTATTCTTGTCCATTTTGCGGACAAGAATAGGCATTTCTATAATAGGCTGTCTGTTCCGCAAATTGCATAAGGCACATGGGCGGCATCCGTGTTTTGTGGATCCGCAATTTGTGGTCCGCAAAACAAGGCACGTTCGTGTGCAAGAGGACTAAGGGGGTGTGTAGCCATTAGAGTGGTGATCCCATGGCCACAGCCCCTTCTATTAAGTAAAGCTGATAGTTGCATCAGACATGACTTTTGAAGGTATGTATGCAGTGCCCCACATATGTGTGAAAAGGGGACACTTAAAACATCTGCCTATTTATGTATTTATTTGCATTGTATGGTATTTCCTATTATCAGGCTGGCAATGTCATTTCACCCATTCACCCTAGGTGGTGCTGGCGCCACTCTTTTATATAGCTTGGGGGTGTGTGTTACAGTTGAGTAGTATGAGAGAACAGGAGGTGAAGGAGAGTGTGTATCAGAGGAGAGTGTACAGACGAGAAAACAGACATTCTCCACCATATAGTCTGCTATTTCTACCTCTTGGTTATGGCCAGGCTACGGGAGTACATTGAATATTCATCTTTAACAGCAAAGCACTAAACAGTAAGTTTATGACTAAATATAAAGCAAGCTTAGTGAGGATTAGAGCTGAACCCAGCCTATGGACTTCACCAGCACAAGTGCCTGAGAGCAACTCTAAAAGTGCCGGGACATGTATGAATGATTAGTGTGCAGAATTGTCCTTTATCCACTTCACAAGCCTTCCAGGGCATAGTGGAAAACCTAGACCTTTTAGGAGAGCATCCTGCAAATAATAAAGCAAAGAGTTTGCCTGCAATGGGGCAGATCACCCAATTGGATGGCTCAAGATAAGTAGAAAACTGTATATTTAGTACCAGAGTGCTATAGTTTGACCTTAGAATAATTACAGAAGTCTTGCCTGTAAAGTGTTAACCCTAAAGAGAACTCCTCAACTGACAATTGCCTAAATGATAAATGGAAAACAATTGAGCCTATTTCTGAGTCATCACTTAAGCCATACAAATTAACTCTGTCTTTACTGACTGCCTGAAGACAATTGATTCAGTAAATGTTCAACTGTTTGATTACAACTGACTCCTCATCATTTTTACTACTACACTCAACATTTGCACCTTATGGTTCTGGCATCACGAACACAGGGGCCCAGCCACCAAAGCACCCTAAACACCAACTACCATCAAGGGCACCTCAACTTCCATCTGGCTGGAGTTCCCTGCAATAGAGAATTCCCCAGAGGATTTAGTGCCGTCTTCCCATCCACTGCACTGCCGGCTCAGGAAGGCTCTGCTAACAGTGAGTAAATGAACTACTGCCTCCATCAGCCCACCATAGCCTCATGTGTTTCCCCTCCGGTCTTGGCATGTTGCATGTAGGCAATTACTGAAAGGAATATATTGCTCCTAATTTAAGTGGGGAACCTGGCATGTTTCATTTTCAAGGAAACAACCACTTTGGTTTGGGCTGTAGAGCAACTTATAGTGTTATCATCTTTCTAGCTTGGTTAGATTTACCAATGATGAACTTTCTTTGTTGGTTCTTATTTATTTTTTAATTTATGGTTGTTGAAACAAAAGCAACAGATACAGTAAAATGGAGTGTATCTCTTTACCTGTAAGACATTTTTTCTGACTTGTATAGGAATATTTTCACCTAATGTACTAGTTTTCGGTTTCATATGGCATACAGATATTGATGTAATGTAGTGAGGCAGTGAACAATGTATGAGAAAACACTAGCATCCACATTATATCTCCGTCTGCTATCATAAAACTTAATCCTCAGAGATAAATATTACGGCTGCATGTCTGTCTGCTAATTTTAGTGGTCAAATGCAGAACGAAAAGTTACAAAAGCAGCTATAGTTCTCCAGAAATAAATGCTAGCACTTAACTGAAGGTTTGCAAGGCTTGCACTTTCTCATGTTTAGCTGCAAAGCTAATACCTTCCTTGTAATATATGCCCAAATATGGCAAATTACCTGGAATCAAAATGGTGTAATAATTTACAGTATGTCAACTTTCACAAATTCACGGCATGTCAATTTTGCCCTTTGTCAAACTACCTTGTTACCATAATAGAAACAATAATTACAAAAAGACTTGGAAGAGAGTATAACGCTGCGTGGGACAGACACAATAAAGGTATTATTTTTATGTTGGGCAACTATACTATAATGTGATATGAGTGGTCTTAAACACTCAAAGTAGGTGACAGACTCCCTTTAATCACTCGAGATGAGCAAATTTCATGAAATTTGTTTTGATTCTATCGATTCAATTGTCAGTTTCAATTTGGTCTGAATTAATTTAAAAGGTATTGAAAGTGTCCTAATTGCCCTGAAAAGTTGTGCACTGTGATCTCAATCGGCCTGTAGCCAATCCTTTCAAGGTCTTTAATGCAAACACGGCATTTATCATGTGAATGTGACAGTGACATGTATGCCTATAGGTAAGCAAATGATAGCTGGTGTTAACAAATAGCCTGTTTACAAGCATGCAGCACTGAGGGATTTGTTCTGTGTTTAAAAAAATAAAAACTGTCCAAAAATTATCCCTTTCTTGGGGCAGATTCCTTACAGTGTACACACGGTGGTGTCAGAGGAAGAAATTTATTTTCAACAAACACTCTGAAAATGATCCCCTTTTTGGGTGCAGATGCCTGCATTAGTTTATATAGCCAGTTTCCGCAGTCAGTAATGACATACCTATTCAGTAGCATCAGGTAGAGGTTTATGAAAATCTATGGATCCATGCCTGATTCATTTTTACAAATGTAGGGGGAGATTTATCAAACTGGTGTAAAGTAGAACTGTCTTTGTTGCCCACTGCAACCAATCAGATTCCACCTTTCCTTTTTCACAGCTCCTTTGGAAAATGAAAGGTGAAATCTGATTGCTATTAGAGATGAGAAAACTATTTAAAAATTCGACACGGCTGCTTCGCTGAATTTTACAAAAAAATCTGCTTTGTGACTAATTACTTTGTCACGAAGCGCATTTCTTTTAATGTAGTGGGTGCAATTACCGGAAGCGGCGATTGCACTGCTCCCCATCATTGTACCCCTTAGATGCCACGTTCATACATGATCGCGGTATCTGATATTAGGAACAGGGTGTAAAATAAAATAAAAAAGGAAATATTTACCTGAACCATTTGCTTGCGACGGACCAGTTGCTGTCATTTTGCTTTAAGGTCTGGCACAAAATCTCATAGGTCACCATGCACGGGATTTCGGCCTAGATCTTCAAGCAAGATGGAGGCGTCCAGCCCGTGGCGAGCAAATGGATCAGGTACATATTATCTTTTTTGTTTTTTACACTAGTTAAGATTAAATCAATTCACTACCATGAAGCAAATCAAATTTATCCTGAAATTCGGATCAAAGTCTAATTCGCTCATCACTAGTTGCTATGGGCAACTAAGCCAGTTCTACTTTAAGCCAGTTTGAGAAATCTCCCCCGCAATGTTGTCTACTTTTGGTGCTTTGGTCAGTTAATGCCTCTTTTCCAAAGAGTCAGTTCTTGTTTTCAGACCTCAGACTGGGCAATATCTAGGAAAGACTGAACCTTGTTGTTCAGTCCTAAATATCCATTTGTTGATGTGCATAGGGTTGGTGCAGACTGTGGTGCAGACAATTCCCTTGAGTGAGAGAGTGACCAAGGACTCAAATGTTGTGTTTTCCACCTAGCACTGTGATAGCTGGTTATGACTAGTGTCTTCATATTTATGTCTGCCACTGTGTCAGTCTCATCCCCTAGCTTTGCCTGTGACAACTCCCATATTCTCCTCCACCACCGCCTCCTTTTAATCCTCCTCTACTCCCTCCTGCAAATGTGGGTCTCCTACAGCCATGATAGCAAGCAAGATATAGAAGCTGTTCTTCTTCCATCATCCCTTGTGGCATCTGTGTGAGCATTTTCTCCAGTATAAATCTCAGGTGATCTGGTGGTATCTTTGAGAGGTCTGAGTACTAGTGTTGATCAAGCACCAAAGTGCTTGGGTGCTCTGGTGCTCAAGTAGAACACTTTGGGATGCTCAGGTGCTCTACAGAGCACCCGAGCACAATGGAAGTCAATGGGAGAACCAGAGCATTAAACCAGGCACCCCCTGTTCTGAAGAGGGAAGGGTGTCTGGTTGACAAGAAAAGGTCAGAAATTGATGGAAACACCACTGAAATGGTTCGGAAACAACATGGGGAGGATGTTTGGATGCATCTTGGACTCCTAGGTTAGAAAAAGAATTGTTAGGAAACATTCTTTCCTGTATATTTACTTGTATAGAAAGTGCAAGTGTTGCCAAAAATTACAATGAAGAGGCACTCCGATACAACCTGTATATCACTTAAAAAAGGGCCTCATTCACATTGTGGTACAATTGTTGAGGTAGTGGGATCCCTACATTCATAAAGTCTATTCACTGAAAAGGGCAAGTGAAAGGGCTGCCAAAAATTACAAGGAACCGACACTACAATACACCCTTTATTATACATAAAGGAGGGCATCATACACACCCTTGAAAAATTATGATTAATGGCCTGCTGGTGACCCTCAAAAACATTAGGAGCAAGGGCCTGCTGGTGACCCTCTAAAACATTAGGGGCGAGTGCCTGCTGCTGATTTGACCATCTAAAACATTAGGAGTGAGGAACTGCTGCTGAGCTGACCCTCTAAAACATTAGGGCCGAGTGCTTGCTGCTGAGCTGACCATCTAAAACATTAGGGGTGAGGGTCTGCTGGTGACCCGCTAAAACATTAGGGGTGAGGGTCTGCTGGTGATCCTCTAAAACATTAGGAGCAAGGGCCTTATGGTGACCCTCAAAAACATTAGGGGCAAGGGCCTGCTGCTGATCTGACCATATAAAACATTAGGGGTGAGGGTCTGATGGGGACCCTCTAAAACATTAGGGGTGATTGTCTGCTGCTGAGATGACCCTCTAAAACATTAGGAGTGAGGGCAGGATAATAAGCATGTTGATATGATGTAGGAGGAGGACGAGAAAAAGGGAGATTGAACCATATACCTTTTTTAGTGGTGAACGTGATGGGGGTTAAGAAGGGTGAACAACCAGTAATCGGTGTTGGCCAAAATTCGTATAACGCGAGGGTCACGGGAAAGGCAGCATAACATAAAGTCAGCCATGTGTGCCAAAGTCCCAACAGACAAGACTTCACTGTCCTCATCAGGAGGATGACTCTCAATCTCCTCATCCTCTTCCTCCTCTTCAGCCCATCCATGCTGAACAGATGGAATAAACCAGCTATGAGTACTATCCTCTGTAGCGGAGGCAACCGTCTCCTGCTCCTCCTCCTCATTGTCCTCCAATTCACACTGAGAAGACGAACTGAGGGTGGTCTGGCTATCACCCTGTGTACTATCTTCCCCCATTTCCACCTCAAGACGTGCTGACTTTGCTGAGGTGGTATTCCCATGTCCTCATCAGGAAACATAAGTGGTTGTGCGTCAGCATTGTATATCTTCCACCGCTGGGGAAGGGCTAGGTGGAAGCCCTTGGGAAACCCTGCCAGCAGATTCTTCAAAAAGCATAAGAGGCTCTTGCATAACTTAAGGCTCAGACAGGTTCCCTGATATGCATGGGGGTGATGTGACAGACTGATGGGCTTGGTTTTCAGGCGCCACATGTGCGCTTTCTGCAGAAGACTGGGTGGGAGATAATGTGAACCTGCTGGATCCACTGTCGGCCACCCAATCGACTGGTGCCTGTACTTGCTCAGGCCTTACCATCCTTAGAACGGCATTAGGCCCGACCAAATATTGCTGTAGATTCTGGCAGCTACTGGGGCCTGAGGTAGTTGGTTTACTAGGACGTGTAGCTGTGGCAGAACGGCCACGTCCTCTCCCAGCACCAGAGGGTCCACTAACACCACCACGACCATGTCCGTGTTCCTTATTAGATGTTTTCCTCATTGTTAGTGTTCACCACAATAAGGAAAATCTTATTTGGCCCAATGTATAGAGTTCAAATTAAGGCCTTTTTTTACAGGCACCTAACACTATCTAGCTGTCTATTTATGTACCATATTACAGCTGGAACACCAGATTTGGGGGATTGGTATTTTGGCAATTGAATTTTACCCCTCAATAAAATATAACAATTTCTATCCTGTGTTTCAAAGTGGGACAATAGCAACAACCCCTGATGTAGGATATTGCAAAAAAAAGCCTACTATTGAACCCAGAAAATGTATGTTGAACTTGGTGGCAGTTCAAAACATGTGCTGGTGCTCCAAAAGATCACAAAATGGCCACCGATCACCCCAGAAAAAAGTGACAGAAAAGCGCTCTGGGCAGCCTAAAAACCAGTGAGCAATGAACTAACAGAAGTTGAATGATTCACAGCTGTAGATCGATCACTTCATTAAGTGGTTTTGCTGAGTCTTCCCTTCCTAATCTCGCCCTCACAGCAGCTGCATCCTATCCCTACACTAATTAGAGCAGAATGACGGGCGGCGCTACGTGACTCAGCTTAAATATTGGCTGGGTCACATGCTGCACTTGGACAATCACAGCAATGTCATTAGTAGGCATGGCTGTGATGGCTTCTTAGGGCAAGAAGTAAAATGCTAGCTGATTGGCTGCTGTGCAGCCCTTCAGAAAGTGGGAAGAAATCGCTGAAGAACGGACCCGAACCCAAACTTTTTTGAAAATGTTCGGGTCTGGGTCCTGAACACCCCAAAATTTGGTACGAACCCGAACTACACAGTTCGGGTTCGCTCAACTCTAGTGATGACCATGTTACAGCTGGTATTTCACTACTGCACTCTGCTGCTCACAGAGCCTGGACAACATGTGGAATGTGGAGTTCCAGTGCGTGCTCACGTCGCACAACAGTCGGTAAGCTGGCAATTGCAGGCATAGCTGCAGCGTTACCATACCGGCAGCAGCTGTAGATGACTTTCGGAAATGGGCACACACGTGGCTCACCTTCACCAGTAGCTCAGGCAAATTGGGATAGGTTTTGAGAAACCGCTGAACCACTAAGTTGAACACGTGGGCTAGGCATGGTATGTGTGTGAGCTTGCCGAGCTCCAAAGCTGCCACCAAGTTACAGCCATTATCAGACACAACCATGCAGGGGCGTACATAGAAATCATTGGGCCCCATAGCAAGAATCTGAATTGGGCTCCCTAACTCCACCCACTACCCACCCCTGGACCATACTACCACCTGCCCTGGCTCCACCCCTGCCACACCCCCCATTGTATTCCTACTGACGCAGAGAATGAAAGGCACAGGTCAGTTTCGCTAAAAAGGGAACGCCGTAGGAACAAAACCCGTAAAATGGTGGAGGAATTGTGTTTTTTGTTTCCAATTCCACCCCATTTGGAATTTTTTGCCCGCTTTCCACTAAATTGTATGCCATCTTAAATGGTGGCATTAGAAAGTACAACTTGTCCCGCAAAAAATAAGCCTTCATATGGATATGTGACCGTAAAAATAAAAAAAAATATGGCTCAAGGAAGATAGGGAAGAAAATGCAAAAATTAAAGAAATTCTGGTATTCTAACTGTTAAAGGGGTTATCCAACCCCTATTATACCCCCCAAAATGTCTGGCCACTGCATGCAGGTAATACTTACGCCCGGGGTGCAGCCAATAGCAGGCCAGAAAGGAAATGAGCCTCCCTAGCATCACCCGTGATGCTAAGGAGGCTCGTTCCCATTGTCGCCCGCTATTGACTGCCCCCCACATCTCTGGATGTTTTTATTCATGTGACAGGGGGGATGCAATGGTGGCCGTGTGGGCATCAGTGATGCCGCTGCCGGGAGCGGGATAAGTATTACTTGTATGAGGAGCCCTGGCATTTTGGGGGGCATTATAGGGATTAGATAACCCCTTTAACTCCTTGCTGCTGATGCTTAGTTTACTATGAGAAAAAATAACCATTTATCATGAATAATGACTTTCGAGTATAAGTTGATATTGCTGTCATAACGTGTAAGAAATAAAAGCGTGAACATCATACGTTATAGACAAAACATATGATCTATTACACGTTACACACCAATAATGTTGTTAAACCTTGCACACACCAGTAACTCCACCATATAGTGCTTCTCCCATACACTATGCACAAATAATAACTTATTATGCTATACAGATAATCCTGTTTATACAATGTACACAGATAAAGCCACCATATCCTGTACACAGTGGGACAGGGCAGCTATTAACAATTTTTTGGCCCATTATTGCCACAGAGTCAGTGCCACTAGGCACTGTTAGGGCTCTTTCACATGAGCGGATGCCGTGCGTGTCATACACAGAGTGAATGAAAGCCAAGCCCCACACTGGACAGCAGAGACAAGGGGCATTAACATGATTGATAACGCTATGTGCCTTTCTGTGATCTTTTTACTACGAAATCACGGCGAGATAAAGTTGTCACTGTGATTTTGTAGTAAAAAGATCACAGATAGGCACATAACGTTATCAATCATGTTAATGCTCCGTGTCTCTGCTGTCCGGAGGCTGCTTGGCTGTCATTCACGCTGCGGATTACCCGCACGGCATCGGCTCGTGAGAAAGAGCCCTTAGATGAGGCAGATGTCAAGGACACGGCAGTGGGTGGAAGATCAGAAGCTGCTAGAGGCTCTATGAGGGGAGTGAACATAAAAGGGTACTTTCACACTAGCGTTAGTGAGATCCGGCAGGCAGTTCCGTTGTCGGAGCTGCCAGCCGGATCCACCGTTCAGTGTGACAACTGACAGCATTTGTAGACGGATCTGGGGGCGGATCCGTCTACAAATGCATTGCAAGAACGGATCCGTCCCTCCGCTTGTCATGCGGATGGACGGATCCGTCTTGCAGTCTTTTTCACAGTTTTCCCGGTCTGCGCATGCGTAGACCCGAAGGACGGGTCCGTCCTTCAGTTGTTTCACAATGCTGGATCCGGCACTAATGCAAGTCAATGGGAATTAGTGCCGGATCCGGCATTCCGGCGACTGATCAGGCATTTTGGACGGACATAATACCGCAGCATGCTGCGGTATTATGTTCGGCCAAAACGCCTGACAGTGACTGAACGGAAGGCATACTGATGCAAACTGAACGGATTTCTATCCATTCAGAATGCATTGGGATATGTCTGATCAGTTATTTTCCGGCATAGAGCCCTTTTGACGGAACTCTATGCCGGAAAAGAATAGCGCAAGTGTGAAAGTACCCAAAGACAAAAGGTGATGGAGATCTGTTATTAGAGGAAGGATAGCAGCAGCTGGCATGGGCTCTCTTATAGGAAAGGGGAAAGAAGCAGGTGGTATGGACTGTGTTAGATCAGGGGGCAGAAGTTGCCAAGGGCTTTGTGCTAAGGGATTGGGCACATCAAGTCCAGTAGGTGATAGGGGCTCAGTTACTGGATGATGGACAGAACCAGAATAGAGGAGGACAGAAGGTTCCATGGGCTTTGTGAGTGGGTGGTGGTGACAAGGAATACAAAAGGTGGGGACTTCAGGGAACATAGAAGATGATAGTGGCTGGAGGCCACAGATGGTTGCAGCTATTCTGTGGGGACAGTAGTATAGGGGCATACAAGAGAGGTTCTGTGGGGGCCTGGAGGGAGATAATAGTTAACAGCAGCAGGATAGAGGGAGATGGCAGACAGCTAGTTTTATACCTGAGATTCTTTCCTGCTGCAGTATTTATTCCCGGCCGGAGATGGGGGGCGTGGCCTCACAGGGTGGGGGTGTGGCTTCACGGGGGTGGGCATGGCCATTGAAGTTTTTTCTGCTTGAGCCTGACAGGGAGAGGCGGGACATCAGCAGACTCTGCTCCCTTTGTGTACAGAATGGGGGGGACGGGAGTGGTTCGGAGAGGGGCCCTGACTGAGAATAGGGGAACTAATCACGTTCCGACATGTCAACCGTCAGTGGGTGAGATAGAAAGTGACAAATAAACTTAAGTGCATCACCGAGAGATTTATCACTAAAATATAGCTTTTATTTCAACTTATTAAAAATGAAACAATATGATACAATGTCTCCAATCCGAATGGGGAGGGGAGGTAGCGGAGGGGGGAAATGTATAACCCTAGTCTGTCCACTACACACTACCAGCCCTGCCTAAAAACGGAATAGCCGCCCCGATAGGGGCGATCCCGTGTCAGGAACCTCCTAGTGTCCCTAATGAGGCCCTGACACAGAATAGTACCCACCACCTATATACAAGTGCAAAGGTCAAACACAGTCTGTCAAAAGTCAATATAGTGTGTTTTGTCCAACAGACTCAAAAAGGTATTCAATAGATATTTATTTAACAGGATAGTATCCCAACCTGGCATACAATCCCTAGATAGATATATTCACACAGGATCAATCATTGAGACCAAAGATAACGGTCCCTAGCTGATATTTAATCCCAACGCGTTTCACTGCAGCCGTGCAATGGGCTGCAGATCATCAGGGGACCAACTTAACAACGATGGTGTCTTAAATTACCACAAACACCATCCATCTGATTGATTAGCCCAATCTGTTAAATCACAAATTAATGACCAACTTGCTAGTTAAACCAATATTAATAACCCTCTTATACACAAGATATATATAAGGTATTATATGACCGGCAGGGGATAATTAGCATGCCTGTCCACAGTACATAGTATAACATATTGCAAAATATGCCAAAGATGGTTATATCCAAACCCAAAATATGCACAAGGGAGTGGAGAGAACTGGCATATACATCAATGTTGCATGATATAACAAGAAGCACAGTAGCGGCAACAGACATTTAATACCAATCTATCAAAGCTCTGATCTAGTCACAGCCAATGTCTAAAGAAAAGGGAGATGCAAAAATTCAGAATTACTTCCCTTATCTGGATCAGCAACATGATGCAAGTGCTGGCCAGAGTAGATGTATAGGTTGCATCATGATGAAACGGTGCCGCAAGCAGTGATCTGTTGTGTTGATACGGCCGGAGGAGGACGCTGAATGCTGCTGGCTTTAAATAGCCCGCGTGTCTGCACATGCCAGTTCCGGTCACGTGATCAAAAAGGTCACATGATCCGCCGGACATGAGATAATTGCTGATATGTTGCGTTCCACAAGCGCTCCTAATGCGCTCCAAAAGGCTACGTATATATAATGAGCCAGAGGCAGCAGGCAGTGATGTCAGTTTGCGTTCCAGGGACGCCACACATGCGTTCCACCTGCTAATTTGGTCAAAAATAAGAGGGGCAAAATTGATAAAGAATGGAACAATTAGAACCAAGGAGGTATTTTATTATATACAATTCAGGAGACCACTACATGGGGACAAATAACTTTATAAGATGATAAACATATATCCACAGTAGTTCTCTTCAATCAGAGAAATTTTGAGAGGGGGGAAGGTATTGGACCTAATATCTGGGCGTATAGGAACACCCAAAATTATGAGTGTCCGAAACGCCAGGCGCAGTCCGGCAGATAACGCCGTCCTGCCGCACCCCACTCTAAGTATTAGAGAAAAAACCCAGTCACTTAAATAAAGCAAGTATAATCGATGTGTTCATTGAGTCCCAAAGGAGCCCGAGTCTCCAATTTATACGTCCAGCGCGCTTCCTTCTGTTTTAAAATTTGATCTAAATTCCCTCCTCTAATTGAGGGTCGCACAATTTCTATCGCAGAGAAGGAGATGTCTAGTACCTCACCCCTATGTTCAAGACGGATATGTTTGGGAATGGGTTTATCCCGATTGTTACGGATATCCCCAATATGTTCCAGTATCCGAATCTTGAATTCTCTGCAGGTTTTTCCAACATACATTTTACCACACCTACATCTCATCAGATAAATGACTCCCCTCGTGTTACAGTTTGCAAAACATTTATGTCCCTTCTGAATAACAACCAAATAGGACTCTATTTTACATCGGAGATCCATGAATCCTCTATCTCTTTTCTGGACGTTCAAATTAGTAAAGATGAACATCAGTCTTTAAAAACCACGTTGTTTCGCAAAAAGACTGCGAGCAACAGTCTTCTGAGATGGGGTAGTTTCCACCCAAAACCCTTACGTAAAGGGATCCCTAAGGGTCAGTTCCTTAGGGTTAGACGAAACTGCTCCTCTCAGGAAGACTTTGAATTTGAAGCGGCCAAACTCTATGATAGATTCAAGGCACGAGGATATCCTGATTATTGTCTGAATCAGGCCTTGAATCATGCTCGGGGCAAGGATAGATCTACCCTGTTGCAGATTCACAAAAGAGAGATGATGAGGTTATACGTATCATCGGGACATATGATCTGGCCTCAGATCAGATAAAGGAAATATTAAATCGATATTGAGTCGCTTTTAAAATCTGACCCAGACCTGAGGGACGTTCTTCCTGAATATCCTTCAATCACGTATAGAAGGGGCGTAATATTCGAGACTTTGTGGTGCAAAGTCATTTTGAATCCCCAGAAGGAATGCTGGCTCCAGACTAGATCTAATGGGACCTTCAGATGTGGACATTGCAAGGCGTGTAAATTTATCAGGTTGGGTAACTCCTTTTCTGATGCGAGAGGGCTTACCTCAGTATAGACAAAGGGGTTTTGCAAACTGTAACACGAGGGGAGTCATTTATCTGATGAGATGTAGGTGTGGTAAAATGTATGTTGGAAAAACCTGCAGAGAATTCAAGATTCGGATACTGGAACATATTGGGGATATCCGTAACAATCGGGATAAACCCATTCCCAAACATATCCGTCTTGAACATAGGGATGAGGTACTAGACATCTCCTTCTCTGCGATAGAAATTGTGCGACCCTCAATTAGAGGAGGGAATTTAGATCAAATTTTAAAACAGAAGGAAGCGCGCTGGACGTATAAATTGGAGACTCGGGCTCCTTTGGGACTCAATGAACACATCGATTATACTTGCTTTATTTAAGTGACTGGGTTTTTTCTCTAATACTTAGAGTGGGGTGCGGCAGGACTGCGTTATCTGCCGGACTGCGCCTGGCGTTTCGGACACTCATAATTTTGGGTGTTCCTATACGCCCAGATATTAGGTCTAATACCTTCCCCCCTCTCAAAATTTCTCTGATTGAAGAGAACTACTGTGGATATATGTTTATCATCTTATAAAGTTATTTGTCCCCATGTAGTGGTCTCCTGAATTGTATATAATAAAATACCTCCTTGGTTCTAATTGTTCCATTCTTTATCAATTTTGCCCTCTTATTTTTGACCAAATTAGCAGGTGGAACGCATGTGTGGCGTCCCTGGAACGCAAACTGACATCACTGCCTGCTGCCTCTGGCTCATTATATATACGTAGCCTTTTGGAGCGCATTAGGAGCGCTTGTGGAGCGCAACATATCAGCAATTATCTCATGTCCGGCGGATCATGTGACCTTTTTTGATCACGTGACCGGAACTGGCATGTGCAGACACGCGGGCTATTTAAAGCCAGCAGCATTCAGCGTCCTCCTCCGGCCGTATCAACACAACAGATCACTGCTTGCGGCACCGTTTCATCATGATGCAACCTATACATCTACTCTGGCCAGCACTTGCATCATGTTGCTGATCCAGATAAGGGAAGTAATTCTGAATTTTTGCATCTCCCCTTTTCTTTAGACATTGGCTGTGACTAGATCAGAGCTTTGATAGATTGGTATTAAATGTCTGTTGCCGCTACTGTGCTTCTTGTTATATCATGCAACATTGATGTATATGCCAGTTCTCTCCACTCCCTTGTGCATATTTTGGGTTTGGATATAACCATCTTTGGCATATTTTGCAATATGTTATACTATGTACTGTGGACAGGCATGCTAATTATCCCCCTGCCGGTCATATAATACCTTATATATATCTTGTGTATAAGAGGGGTTATTAATATTGGTTTAACTAGCAAGTTGGTCATTAATTTGTGATTTAACAGATTGGGCTAATCAATCAGATGGATGGTGTTTGTGGTAATTTAAGACACCATCGTTGTTAAGTTGGTCCCCTGATGATCTGCAGCCCATTGCACGGCTGCAGTGAAACGCGTTGGGATTAAATATCAGCTAGGGACCGTTATCTTTGGTCTCAATGATTGATCCTGTGTGAATATATCTATCTAGGGATTGTATGCCAGGTTGGGATACTATCCTGTTAAATAAATATCTATTGAATACCTTTTTGAGTCTGTTGGACAAAACACACTATATTGACTTTTGACAGACTGTGTTTGACCTTTGCACTTGTATATAGGTGGTGGGTACTATTCTGTGTCAGGGCCTCATTAGGGACACTAGGAGGTTCCTGACACGGGATCGCCCCTATCGGGGCGGCTATTCCGTTTTTAGGCAGGGCTGGTAGTGTGTAGTGGACAGACTAGGGTTATACATTTCCCCCCTCCGCTACCTCCCCTCCCCATTCGGATTGGAGACATTGTATCATATTGTTTCATTTTTAATAAGTTGAAATAAAAGCTATATTTTAGTGATAAATCTCTCGGTGATGAGAATAGGGGAAGCAAGCAGGGCCTGGCCAGGACAGAACGGAGGACAAGTGGGCAGGCTGCCTCACTGCCCGATAAACTTACTGAGACTGCAGATGTAGGGGGCGGGGCCTTCCATGCGCTCCGGGCCCCCCATGCCACGGGCCCCATAGCAGCTGCGTGGTCTGCCTATATGGTAGGTACGCCACTGCAACCATGCCTGGTTGTAGGTTGAGTGGCGAGAAACACAGCTCAGTCTGGTCCCTTATACCCTGCCATAGCTCTGCGGTGGTGTGCTGTTTGTCACCTAAGCAACTTAGTTTCAGCACAGCCTGTTGCCTCTTTCCCACTGCAGTGCTACACTGTGCGACCCTGCCCAAAAGCACTTGTCCGTCTGTCAGTCGTTAAGTGGACCTTCCCAATAACTGTGTTGGTCAGAGCACGGGTGATGTTAAGGGACACATGCTGGTGTAAGGCGGGGATGGTACACCAGGAAAAATAGTGGTGGTTGCGGACTGAGTAACGAGGGATGACCACCGCCATCAGTCTTCAGCAGGGGCGTAGCTAGAAATGACTGGGCCCCACAGCAAATTTTTGTATTGGGCCCCCTACCTGCGCGTTTCGCTCCCCCTCTTTAATGTGCCAGCCATATAGCCCCCCTATAATGTGCCAGTAGTCAGCCATATAGCCCCCCCAGCCCCCCTATAATGTGCCAGTAGCCAGCCATATAACCCCCCTATAATGTGCCAGTAGTCAGCCATATAACCCCCCCTATAATGTGCCAGTAGCCAGCCATATAACCCCCCTATAATGTGCCAGTAGCCAGCCATATAACCCACCCTATAATGTGCCAGTAGCCAGCCATATAGCACCAGATGCCCCCATAGTGCTCCTCTCCCCATAGTGCCCCCTATAATGTGCCAATATCAAGTGCCTCTGTCTTCCCCCATCCCAATATCATAGTGCCATCCTCTCCCCTGCCCCCTAATGTGTGTGCCAATATGAAGTGCCTATCTCCCCCCCATTTGCCAATATCATAGTGCCAATAGCCCCCTCCTCCCCTGTGGCAGTAAAGTAAAAGTCCAGTATTTAAAAAAAAATAAAAAAAACACATATACTTACCTCCATGTTAGGCAAGCCTCATTTATCCTGTCTTTCAGAAAAGTTTGTGAGGGGAATCGAACCTGTGACCATTAGGATGAAAGGCAAGACACTTAACCACAAGACTGTATCAGCTGCATAGCCAGGTAGCTATTCGCATTCAATATGATAACTTAATTAATTTTTCAAGTTATATTCGGTGCGCATAGAATCTATTCGTTATTAATAATGTTTAAACAGCTTTACATGTATTGAAAGCTTGAAATGGCGGGAGTCATTTGTGCAAATGGAAGGTGCAAAAAAAACATATACGAATTTTCGCAATACATGCAGCGTACTGGAGTCTGACACAACCTATTAACGCTTGGTAGGAAAGGGAATACAAACCGCGAATAGATTAATGCGAATATTCAAGTGATGAACATTCAGTTTTTACCTATTAAGTCTTTACTCTGACAGGAATAGTGGAAATTGTTATAGAAAGCAATTGAGATTGTGGGAATTATGTCTGAATCGTTTATTTTCAATACAGTTTCCCTATCACTATCCATCCTAAGAGCGAATATTCGTAATTGCGAATACGGGGTCATGTATTCGACATATTCGCGAAATCTCTAAATCACGATATTCGAGATTAAAATTCGCTTTGCGAATATTTACGCTCAACACTAGTGCAGACAGTTTTCGATGATGATGATGTAGCTAATCGCACTTGTGAGTCGAGTGATGAAGGGGCTTCTTTTTTTTTTCTTCTTTTTTTTTTATAATGTAATATTATAAAATCCGGTGTCTCCATGATAAATCTGCAGTGTGGGAGCCTCGTGTGGCTTTTACACACTTTCAAAATAAACCTTCAGCAGAACGACTAGATGCCGGATGACCAGGACGCTCCATGACCTTCCCGGGAGCTACTGTCGGGAGCAGCAGTTAATTTCTGAGACATCCATATAGTGAGGGGAAATCCGAAGACCCTCTCCATCTCTGTGCACCACAGGATGTCCTCCTTCCCATCCATGATGACTGGGAACTCGTGATGTTTTCCCTGACGAAGAGATCAGGGGCTGGTAGTTATGGTTTGAATCTTGATGGACTTCGCGACTCTTCCTGGCTTCAAGCAATGTTAAAGCTGTGTCATCTCATTGTCTGTAGCTACTAGAGGCCTGTTCATGCCAGGCAGGTTCATCCAGAATTATCTGGCTTGATGAGCAGCCGATACCGCACTTGCATCAATCATGACAGGATTTGTCTCCAGGTGGAGAGAAATTGTTTTTTGGAATGCTTTCTCCATCGCAACTACATCGTCAAATAAACAGAAGACTGGTCGATTCTCTCCTGTCTCCTGTCTATTTTTTGGCAGTTATTGATCTGACGGATCAGAGGAAGGGCAAAATAATCAGTGACGTCAGCACAAACTTACTGCTGATACCCTCTACACACTGTCGGGGGGGGGGGGCTCTACTTGTATAAGTGTTTACTAGAACAGGTTCTATAGATATCTATGTGGAATAAGCTCACGATGGTGTAAAAGGAGTGCGCTTCTTCTTGGTTCTAGCATAGACCTGTAAGGCTGAGTTCATACTTGAGTTATTTGATCAGTTTTGGCTCTGTGACTGCCCAAATAAGTGAAGTGTGCAGTGATTCTAACAGCGACACCTTTCATCTGCATGTCATACGGACCCACAGTATTATTTCACTACCAAAGCAGACTCCCTATGCGTGTTACTGCAAGGCACAGTGTTCTACACCACTATAAAGGCTCTCTGCAGCCAGGAAATTGCAGTTATTTTTTCCCAAAAAATTTGTCGAACCAGCGAATCAACAAGAAAACCACTCATCAAGATAGAAACTTAAAAATCCAGGTACGTCCATTTGTAAGTTATATGTGCAAACCTAAGTAATTTCCCCTGCAGACTTACCAAGATTCTTCTCTACTCGTTTTAGTGTTTGCACGTGGAGTGCTCAATTCTATTATATTTCTTTGTTCAACTGAGTAAGAAGTATTGTAGCAGCATTTCAACAAAGACATGTTTGTTAGATATTGAGTTTTCAGTCAGCACTATAAAAGGCAAAGAAATAATCAGTTTATTGTTATTTTTGTGACATTTCTTAGTATTACTGACAA
Source organism: Bufotes viridis (assembly GCA_033119425.1). NCBI lineage: Eukaryota > Metazoa > Chordata > Amphibia > Anura > Bufonidae > Bufotes > Bufotes viridis. The sequence continues at coordinate 467,710,969 of CM065589.1, forward strand.
TCAAAGATGTATTTCTGGAATGGGATAGATTTAAGAAAAAAACTGTATTCCAATTTAATTGAACAAGTGCTGTGGTTTTAGGCTAGATGTCAGATTTTTGTGCCTAGTGATAAAGTACAGTGTATCCACACATCACGTTTTGCTGATTTGGTTGGGAGCTTCTCAGTTTCTTTTCTTGCTAGGTCAAAGCTCTAGACAGCAGGACAAGTTTTATCGTCTTACCTTTGAAGTGATGGCTTCTGGTCCTCATGGGACCTCAGTGCAGAACTAGAAACAGAACAATTTGAAGCAGAGTTTTATATTTAAACCTACAATTCTACTGTGGGTAGCAATGCTTCGTGGTTCGGATGAGCTTATGAATTAACCTCTTTACAGCATTATTTCCAACATAAAATCTGGATTTCTCTTTAACCAGTACTTATGTTCCCTTTGTCCATGATAATTACATAAGAAACATGAAAAGAATGTGAACACATGATTTTTTTTTATAGGTTTTGTTTTTTTCAAATACAGATTCAAACATGAGAAACCGTAGAAAACAATTGCATTCACCCAGTACTATAATAACAATAGAAGAAACCAAAGAGAAGTCAATGAAAAGATAAATTAAATGAGTGCTTTTGTAGTTGTCTAGTGAGGAGGTGGAGAGGGTGATAGTAGTAGTAGTGGAATATATGGGGGGTTTTAGTAGTCATGGTGGTTATCCTTCACAGCGTTTCCCAAGGCTGTGCAGTGAAAATTATGATGCAAACTGTTGTGCAGTGCAGTGAGTGCCAGGATTTGGATGTGTGTAAATCACAATACTATTGTTCCAGCTGCATGCAGATATCATCAGGTCTGGTCAACAGTTTTCCAGATTCAGTTGTAATAGTGACCACAGCTGTTTGTGGTGTTTCCATCCTAGATAGATATGGCATGGTCCTCCCATTTATCTTCTTCATAATAAAAATAGTCTGCTGCTGAGCCAACAGCTTTTTCTGAGTACACTCTGCTAGGCATAATGTATAAGTCAATTGAGCAGACAACTGTTCAGCCTAATGTTCCGCAGTAGGGTCAATGGTTAAAGCTTGATCCATTACAGAGAGCTTCAGCTATGGAGAGCACAAACCTGTAATACTTTGGTCCTATAAGCTGCTATGGCAGAAATAAACACTTCCTGCATGACCACCTTAGTAGCCTCCTATTCTATTAGAGGATGTGTTCTTCTGCAAACTTCTTACATTTACTCTTAACCGGAAGTACACTTAAACATTGGAGACTTAATTCCATGTGTCTAACAGGAAGCTCAATGGGTTTGATTAGAATATTTTGAAGTGAGGCATGATACAAGAGGCCTCTAAGAAGATACTTGGCCATTGATACTTCAAGAAGGCAATCTGGACTAGCAAAGGCCAGATCAATGCTTGACATAGAGCTGACAGAAGTGGAGTGACAGGAAAATTGTTTAAGGTTTGGATAAATGCATTTCCAGACCTTCACCAGATTGTTTGCTTGAGACCAGTTACTCAACTCAGGAATATGTCTGGTGGGGGGATGGATATGATCCAGAGTGACATTTATGTCACTAGCAGAAAAGGAGTAGCAGAAAACAGTTCCACCTTCACCAATACAATTTAATTACACCCTCTAAGAGAAGCATGAAGAAGTACATATTACCCATTTTGATCTATTTGAATAGCATTCAACTGGAAGGGCAGAGCCCTATTAACTAAAATAGACACCCCATAGCATAATTAAACAGCATGATAATCTTGATCTACGTCTGGTCTCTCAAGTGATAATACCATTCGGCCTCTAACATGGGTTTCTTACAACAGAACAATACCAGGATTATATGCTTTAAGATAATTAAAGAATATGGATCTCTTAATCTTGCAGTTAATAGTAGACCCCTCACATTCCACAAGATTATTTGCTTACCATTTGTCTATTGCATATGGATAATGAGACCTAGAAACATCTACAGATGTAGCAGGGGTAAGTCTCAAACCCTTAACTCAAATTTAATTATCTCAACGCGTTATCTTGAAACAAAAGCCATTGAAAAGCAATTGCTTAACGAGTTTAGTTAAGTTAACACATCTCACAAAACATGAGTTTTAACCCTACTACATCCGTACATGGATGCTGTAGCATTCATTCACACACACATATACACTGAACCAAGCTAGAAACAGTAGAACCCCCAATCCCACCGTGCCCAAACTTCACTTACCTTTTTCATCTTACATTCCCACACCAACCACTGTAGAAAAATATTGTGATGCGCCTAGTACTAGACACTAGACACTAGCCCAAAATGTTGTTAACTTAATTAGAGTAAACCTAATAGTAGGAAGAACTGAATCTCCTAAAGTAAAATCAATTGCTATGATAGATGTCAGAGCATGAGCTCCAATGAAACAAAAACTTCATATAGTGTTAGGACAAGACAGTGGGAATAATTGTCCCACAGGAACCGATAAAAAAAAAAGAAATACAATGGCGTATAATGTGAATGTCTTGTGAATATCACTAGTGAGACCCCAGGATCAGGTCCATCTTCCACATATAAAAGCCTATACGTCTCCTCTGATATCTGGAAAAATCAGGTTCTGTTGCCATCTTGAATTCATAGTTTTGTTGGAAATAATATGTCATATTTTATACCAAAATTCAAGTTGGGCCAGTAGCTGTGAGAAATTAGAGTGGATTTTATACAGGTTTGTGCTCTTGATGTGCCTGCTTTTTATCTGTGTTTGTGAGTATTGTGAATTGTGTGGTGCTTCACTATTCTGGGCTTCTCTGTGTATTTACTGATATAGTTTTTTCTGTGGAGCACGCCTGGTGCAAAGAACATCTCCCGCTGTTCAGACTTGATGGTAAAGAATGATTCTGAGTGTTATCCTATGACTACATGAAAATTACTGCAAGACAGTTGCATCTCGGTCCAGATTGATTACTTTTTTAAGACATAAGCAGCGCGGAATGATATCTTTTTCTGCACGGACATGAGCAAATTTATGACGCTTCTTCTGCTCCTCTGCAGTAATATCCCGATAGAAGGAAAGTCTGGAATTTTCATATTTGATTTCCACTTTATTTCATTTCATGATTAAAGGGTGAGATGGAGCCTCTGGAGGCAAAGTTATAGTAGGAATCCTATATGCCCACTCTATGATGAAGCACCAGGAGAGGTTAGGTGGGATGAGAACATCCTGAATCATCTGCTCAGCAAAAACCTCTGGTTTTAACCACTTCAGCCCCCCTAGCTTAAACACCCTTAATGACCAGGCCACTTTTCACAATTCCGCACTACGTTACTTTCACCGTTTATTGCTCACTCATGCAACTTACCACCCAAATGAATTTTACCTCCTTTTCTTCTCACTAATAGAGCTTTCATTTAGTGGCATTTCATTGTTGCTGACATTTTTACTTTTTTTGCCATTAATACAAATTTAACGACATTTTTGCAAAAAAATGACATTTTTCACTTTCTGTTGTAAATTTTTTTTTAAAAAAAACTACATTTCTATATAAATTTTTCTCTAACTTTATTGTTCTACATGTCTTTGATGAAGAAAAAGTCCAATAAGTGTATATTTATTGGTTTGGGTAAAAGTTATAGCGTTTACAAACTATGGTGCAAAAAAGTGAATTTCCGCATTTTGAAGCAGCTCTGACTTTCTGAGCACCTGTCATGTTTCTTCAGGTGCTAGAATGTCAGGATAGTATAAATACCCCCCAAATGACACCATTTTAGAAAGAAGACACCCCAAAGTATTCACGGAGGGGCATGGTGAGTTCATGTATCATTTCATTTTTTTTCACAAGTTAGCGGAAAATGACACTTTCTGAGAAAAAAAAAAAAAAAGTTTCAAATTCTGCTAACTTCTGGCAAAAAAAAAAAAATCTCAGACGGACTCACTATGCCCCTCAGTGAATACCTTGGGGTGTCTACTTTCCGAAATGGGGTCATTTGTGGGGTGTGTTTACTGTTCTGGCATTTTGGGCGGTGCTAAATTGTGAGCCGCCATGTAAAACCTAAAGGTACTCGTTTAAATTTGGGTCCCTTTGCGCACCCAGGCTGCAAAAAAGTGTCACTTATGTGGTATTGCCGTACTCAGGAGAAGTAGGGCAATGTGTTTTGGGGTGTATTTTTACATATACCCATGTTGGGTGAGAGAAAAATCTCTGTAAATTGTCAACTTTGTATAAAATTTTTAAAAGTTGGCGTTTACAGAGATATTTCTCACACAAAGTATGGGTATATATAGAAATACACCCCAAAACTTATTGCCCTACTTCTCCTGAGTACGGCGATATCACATGTGTGCCACTTTTTTGCAGCCTGGGTGCGCAAAGGGGCCCTAAAAACAATGAGTACCTTTAGGATTTCACAGGGCATTTTTACGCATTTGGATTCCAGACTTCTTCTCACGCTTTAGGGGCCCCTAAAATGCCAGGACAGTATAAATACCCCACATGTGACCCCATTTTGGAAAGAAGACACCCCAAGGTATTCCGTGAGGGGTATGGTGAGTTCATGTAATTTTTTTTTTTTTTTGTACAGTCTCATATTCCACTAACTTGTGACAAAAAATAAAATTTTGCATGAACTCACCATACCCCTCACGGAATACCTTGGGATGTCTTCTTTCTAAAATGGGGTCACATGTAGGGTATTTATACTGCCCTGGCATTTGAAGGTCTCCACAATCATTACACGTATGGCGAGCATTAGGAGTATCTGCGATTCTCCTTATATTAAGCATACGGGTAATGAGATTTTTTTTTTCCGTTCAGCCTCTGCACTGAAAAAAAAAAAAATGAACGGCACAGATTTTTTCATTCGCATCGATCAATGTGGATGAAAAAATCTCTGCCAAAATCAGTGACTGCGGTGCGGTGGGCTGGGCGCTAGCTACCTAACAAGTAGCTAACTAGCTGGCGGTGATAAGGGACCCTTATGCCCCATTCACACGTCCGCAATTCTGTCTGCGGAACGGAATTGTGGACTCATTCATTTCTATGGGGACAGACTTTGTCCCGCTCGGATCCGGAATTACGGATCCGCGCTTCCGGGTCTGCACTTCCGTTCCGCAAGAATATAGAACATGTCCTATTCTTGTCCGCAATTGCGGACAAGAAAAAGCATTTTCTATATAGTTCTGGCAATGTGCAGATCTGCAAAATGCGGAAAGCATATTGCCGGTGTCCGTGTTTTGAGGATCTTCGGATCCGTGGATCCACGGATCCGCAAAACACATATGAACGTCTGAATGGAGCCTTACCAGGGGTGTGATCAATGACAGGCGGGTGATCAGGGGGTCTAGATGGGGTGATCAAGGGGTTAACACGGGGTTAATAGGTGGGGGGGGGGTTAGTGTAGTGTTTGGTGCAACTTTACATAGTTACCTGGTCCTCTGGTGGTCGATCCCAGCAAATGGGACCACCAGAGGACCAGGTAGCAGCTATATCAGACGCTGTTCACAAAACAGCATCTGATATAGCTGTTTGATGCGATTTAATTCACATCTACAGCCTGCCAGCGATGGATCATCGCTGGCAGGCTGTAGGAGAACTCCTGAGACGCCCCACTGTGAATGCGCGCGCGCGAGCACAGGAGGTCTCGGCTCTCGCAGGATGACGCGCCGATGCATCGTCTCAGAACTACAGGACCGCCCGCAGGACACATCCCTGCGTTAGGCGGTCCTGTAGCGGTTAAAGGATAACTGTCAGATTTAGACCCTAATTTCAATTTTCATATATGTAGTTACTAGTGATGAGCGGCAGGTGCCATATTCGATTTCGACGAAATTCGCGAATATTCGAATGAATATTCGTTTCATATTCGTCGAAATCGAATATTCGTCATTTTTTCTAGTTATCGCGATTAACATGCGATTTAAATAATCGCATATTGCGATTTGTACTTAAGGCTACTTTCCTATTGGTTTCATATCTAGAATTAGCGAGGATGACGAATATGACGAATGTATTCGTCTATTCCTCAAAACGAAGATAACGAAGTATTCTACATCTTCGTTTTAGCTACCTATTCGTCAACTTCGCTAATTCTAGCAATCAAATAGGAAGGTTGACTATAGAGACAGCTGTGTTAAATTCGCTATGCGATTTTTTTTTAATAAATAGAATACTTATAATAATTTTATCAAGTAATATAATTATTGTATTAAAAAAATAAATCGCATAGCGAATTTAACACAGCTGTCTGGTAAGTCAACCTTTCTATTTGATTGCTAGAATTAGCGAATAGCTAAGTTGACGATGACGAGACGAATAGGTAGCTAAAACGAAGATGTAGAATACTTCGTTATCTTCGTTTTGAGGAATATGACGAATACATTCGACATATTCGCTATTCGCTAATTCTACCAAGCCAACCATAACTTCTGTGCTCATGGAGCGTCCCCATCACCATGGGAACGTCTCCATATACTAAAATGTACTGTCGGATTTGAGGAATTACGTTGAAATCGCAATGCGATTAATTCAAGTTATATTAATCGCATTGCGATTTCAACTTAGAGCTGGGTTTATAATGGGTCAGCTTGCTAGAATTAACGAAGTTAACGAATATGGAATATAGCAGCAGTGCTAAGTTGAAATCGCAATGCGATTAATTTAACTTAAAGTATTCGCATTGCGATTTCAACTTAGCACTGCTAGTGCATAGCATTAGCTAATAGGCTATACTCCATATTCGTTAATTCTAGCCTATGTAAGATAGCAGTGCTAAGTTGTAATCGCAATGCGATTAATTTAACTTAAAGTATTCGCATTGCGATTTCAACTTAGCACTGCTAGTGCATAGCATTAGCTATACTCCATATTCGTTAATTCTAGCCTATGTAAGATAGCAGTGCTAAGTTGTAATCGCAATGCGATTAATTTAACTTAAAGTATTCGCATTGCGATTTCAACTTAGCACTGCTAGTGCATAGCTATACTCCATATTCGTTAATTCTAGCCTATGTAAGATAGCAGTGCTAAGTTGTAATCGCAATGCGATTAATATAACTTGAATTAATCGCATTGCGATTTCAACGTAATTCCTCAAATCCGACAGTACATTTTAGTATATGGAGATTCTCCCATGGATGGGGACGCTCCACATGAGCACGGAAGTCGGCAGAAGCGGCAACGGGCACTGACTAGAGCAGCCAGGAAGCCAGGAATCCTCAGGACAGGTAAGAACTACTTTTGGGAAGTAGGAAAGAAAAAAATATAACTAAAAAAAAAAAAACGAATATTCGAAATAGCGAATTTATAGCACTATATTCGAAATATTCGCGAATTAGCGAAGTGCCGATATTCGCTAAAAAAATTCGCTTTTCGAATATTCGCGCTCAACACTAGTAGTTACTAATATCATAATATTTCTGAATCAATAACTATTAGACTTACTTACCCCATATTTAATAAGATTCAGCCCTTAGCAACCAGTCTGCATAAAACTGCAATTTCACTATTCTGTTAAAATGACCGCCCTCAGCCCTGAGGCTAATCCATAGGACACCTGCAGTGAAGTTAGTGAAGACCAGCTCTGTATAAGGGGGTCTTGCAGTGAAGTTCCCAGGTCTGGCTGAAGCTTGTAGTACTTCTACAAGCTCTCCTCTTATCAGATAAGGCTGTCATTGTCCTGCACTGCAAAGGGAGTGTCTGCCAAGCACAGGCATGTGGAGAAGTTCACACACACAGCCCAGCACTGTTATCTCCTGTCAGGAAGAACCTGGCTTTTTATACATTCCCTTACAATATTGACTCACTATCAGTTCCCAGTGCACGCAGCGTGCTCCGTCCTCATCTGTTAGACATCTGTTAGACGGAAGGAGCATAGCAACCTGATTTTATCTCAGGTAAATATAGCCAATACTGGGGACTTTTAGGTGGCTTTTAGGGGTTATTTATTAAACAATCAGAAATTAAAACAGGGCCAACAAGGTGATATTAATCACCAAAATCCAATAGTAAAAAAAAAAATGGACAGTTATACTTTAAGCTGTCAGCTATCTCCGACAGGCCTAAGGCTCGAACATTGCTATGTCTATTCCGATTCTCTGTATCCTCGGCCCTCGCCTATAGAGCTTTTACTTGCTATTGTACTGCCAGAATAATCTCAGAAATAGAGTGCGCAGAATCCTTCACATCTCTCAATGTGCACCACCACCTCCACAGTGCAGACCTTCAACTTGTCAATATCATGCCTAATCAACACCTATAGAAATATATGGATCCTCACTGTATCGTCTAAAGAACTATATAACTACAAATATATAATCAATCAATACATAATTTTTATTGAAAACAATATATTTAACATGATTGGCAAGACACAATATATAAAAACTAAATATAAAATATTTGTGTAAATGGATCGGCACTCACAAATACATGGGTCACACAAATAAAATTTAAATTTAACATTTATTCGCACTGCTAAAATCACATAAACACAAAATGTTACACAATATGTATTGGCCAATACGCAATAAACTAAAAACAATTGTTTAAAGGAAAATATATATAAAAGATTCTGGACAAGCAGTTCCTCAGACAGCTTCCAAAATCAATAGAAACACATGTGCAAAAAACACAGGCTTGATCCAAAGTGTGTACACTATATTGTGAATCTGAGGATTAGTTCTAATGTTGGATTATATATATCAGTTGATATCATATTATATGCACAAAAAACGCTATATATCATATGTGTTATTTGTGCGTTTAAAAAAAAAAATGGACAATATACTTCTATGGAATGAATAGTTATTTATACTATTGTGATGATTGCACTACGATTTCTACCTAAATCGTAGAGCATGTTTTAGTACAGAAGTGAGAGGATTGGAGGTCATCACTCTTTATATATCGTTCACCCCAGCAGTGGCGCGGTCACTGTACAGATACACTTATACCACCTAGCACCAATTTTATGTTATTTTTATTACTATAAGTATTTATGTGCATAGGTCTGTTTTAACCCTGTGTCATTTATGGTTATTAATAAATTTGTATGGTCCTAATTAATTCGGTTGGTCCAAATATATTGAGAGTGCCCAGTATCTTTGATTAGATATATCAGCCCCTATTAGAGGAAGGGTGATTCCTCTTTACTGTGAGCACCTCTTCCGAGGTTCGTGGGTCATTCCTGTGCGCCACAAATTCTATACAATTTTACCTATTTATTCACCCCTGTGACTGCACAGATAGACCAGAATCATGGATATTTGGAACCATATCGAATCAAAGAAACAAAAAGTGGACAATTTTCATTTTGATGATATGAATGATAAGGTCAATATGGAGGAATTATGTATGGGGAAAGTCTTTAGGGAACTGGAAGGGTTATTAACTCGACAGCTCAAACAAAGATGGGAAATTAAGTCCCTACAGAGATGTATTGAAATAGATCAGATCCCAAAAGGTCTGGTGTTGACTAAAACTCCCGCCCAAGATTTATGCGACGTGAACTTTAACAAAGAATGGGAAAGCCTATTACGTGAACAATCAGTGGCTCTGACCCAATTGATCATTAAAAGACGTTGCATAATCTTGGAGGAAACTACCAAAAAAATTGCAGAGATGAAGTTAACCATAGATAAATTTAATAAAAACGAAGAATTAAATACTCTCCAAACCAGACTATGTAATAATTTAGATAAAATGGAACGGGAAAAAATAGACAAAAAAGTAAAAAAATATTCCCATAAAAAAGAAAGAAAAGAAAGGAAAGAACAATAAATAGAAGGAGAGAAGGTAGAAGAAATAAATGGAGATACACACACGCATACAACCACTAATTTAAGAGAGAACTACACAAAAGAAACACAGAAACATACTAATTTCACTGTACCTATACACAATAGATATAAAATTTTAGAAGAAAGGGAGCCTTTTTTAGACCGGACACCACCCCATCACAGGACACGTACGGGACACATATCACCCCCAAAGATACCACACTCAAATACACTAATAGATCACCAATACAATTTGAGGAACAAGTCACAATTTCACAGGACACCACAGGACTTCAGGACACCAACAACAGGGAGACAATACAATCAACATCACAATCAACACAATCACATGTATCAACCCAGAATGAGACAACATGAGGAAAGGGGAAGACAAGGAGGGGAAGAAGAAAGAGAACAACACTATCACAGATAACTGAATCACAAATAGAGAATGACTCCATTATTAATCTAAGTTCTACTATATTAACAAATATCCAAAGCCAACTATTAAATAAAGGTTTGAAATTTGCTCCAACAGAGAAATTAAATAAATTCACAACGTTGATTGGGGTGGAGAAATTTATACGACGGTTGTGTCTAAAAAAATATTTTATAACAAAAAAACATAATGAGAGAAACAGATGATGTACCCCAACCAGAAAAATATATACACACTACTTTGAAAAATCGCTCAAAAAAATACCCAAGAACCAAGATTAGCCAAGAGATGGCAATATTTAAAGAATGTGTGGAGAACGGTCTAAGTAAGATCAAAGATACTAATAAATATAAATGCCAAAATCTAACTAAGGATGAAATTTTGACCTTAAAATTACTACAAATAATAAAATCATTATTCGCCCCGCCGATAAAGGCGGGTCGATAGTAATACAAGATGTAGAAAAATATAACTCAGAATGCATGAGACAATTGTCAGATGCAGATATTTACCAAAGATTACTGAAAGACCCAACCGAGGAATACTTTTCTGAATTAACTAAATTTTGTGAGGAAGGGAAATCCAATGGATTTTTTAAAGAGGATGAATATAATTTTATATTGAATAAATACCCACAAATACCGGTATTTTACTGTATACCGAAGAATCATAAAGATATAAATAATCCACCTGGACGCCCCATCGTTTCTGGGATAGATTCACTGACATGTAATCTGTCCTAAATATATTGATATTTTATTGCAACCAAAGGTCAAAAAGATTCCTTCATATACAAAAGATTCTACCCAAGTTATAGATATTATAGAAAACTCTGAATTTGAAGAAGATTGGTGGATGGGTACATTAGATGTACAATCTTTGTACACGGTTATCGACCATGGACAGGGGAAACATGCAGTCAATGCCCAACTGAAAAAAAAAGGAAGACTGTCAGACAAACAGAGTTTTTAATAAAAGGTATAGATTTTATACTGTCACATAATTATTTCAATTTTAATGGTGATTCAGGGAACAGCCATGGGCACCAGGTTCGCCCCCAGTTATGTAAATTTATTTATTGCCAATTGGGAGGAACGGATTATTGCCCCCCGACTGGGGACGGACCTGGTGCTCTGGAAGAGATACATTGATGATGTGTTTTTTATTTGTAGATCGGGAAAGGACAGTTTGGATAAATTTTTATGTGAACTTAATTCTAATGATTTAAACCTTAAATTTACACATTCAATTAGTAAGGAGAGTTTGGCATTTTTGGATTTAAACATATATACAGAAGATAAAAATTTTTAAAGTTGTACATATGTTAAACCTACAACAAGGAATAGCGACATCCTGTACAGTAGTTGCCACCTACCTAGTTGGCTTATTAATATACCGCAAGGCCAATTTAAGAGAATTAAACAAAATTGTACATCAAATGAACAATTCGAAATAGAGGCGGATAAAATGAAAGAAGCATTCATAGAAAAAGATTACCCTAAAGAACTAGTGAATGAAGCCTTGGACAAAGTGAGAGGTATGGAAAGAAAAAATTTCTTTAGAACTAAAAAAAAATTGTGGGGAAGAAGGGAAGAAATCGGAATTACGATTAATTTTACCGTTTAACAACGAATACAAAAAAGTGAAGCAAATAATTCATAAATACTGGTATTTGCTAAAAAAGGACAAAATAGTAGGATCCCTGATTCCAACCAATCCCCCAATTACCTTCACCAAGTCCCCAAATTTGGGAAACAAGGTAGCTCCAACGGTTAAAACAGAAAAGAAAGAAATTTGTTCAATACAGAAATGGGCAAATATGGAGAGATTCTATAGATGCGGTCAATGTAGAAACTGCAAGATCACAACATTTCCACGTAGGACAAATTAAATTATATCCTCAATGAACAAACATAAACATAGAATAAAAGAATTTTTAACCTGCAATTCCGAAGACGTGATATACGTCATGGAATGCCCATGTGGCAGACAATACGTGGGAAGAACTAAAAGGACCCTAAAAAAACGCATTTCAGAGCACATATACAATATTAAAAAAGGCCTGGAAACACATGTATTGTCTAAACACTTCAAACAAATGCATAATAAAGATCCGACAGGCATTTGCAGCAATTGACAAAGTCAACAGAGATTGGAAAGGGGGTAACTAGAGTTGAGCGAACACCTGGATGTTCGGGTTCGACGAGTTCGGCCGAACTTTCGAAAAATGTTCGGGTTCGGGATCCGAACTCGACCCGAACTTCATCCCGAACCCGAACCCCATAGAAGTCAATGGGGACCCGAACTTTTGGGCACTAAAAAGGCTGTAAAACACACCCGGAAAGGGCTAGAGGGCTGCAAAAGGCAGCAAAATGTAGTTAAATCCCCTGCAAACAAATGTAGATAGGGAAATGATGAGTTAACATAAAATAAATAAAAATTAAACAATATTAATTGGAGTGAGGTCCCATAGCACAGAATCAGGCTTCAAGTCACCCACCAATGGAGAAGGTCACTTACTATTATTTTGACCACAGCACCCAGACAAAGGAGAGAGGTCCCACAGCAGAGAACCAGGCATCATATCACCCACCACAGGAGTAGGCCACCATTTAGTTACTTTGACCCCTACACCCAGACGGAGGAGAGAGGTTACACAGCAGAGAATCAGGCATTTAGATCACCCACCACAGGAGTAGGCCACCATTGAATCAGACCCCGGCAACCATGTCAGATGGCACAAGCATAAGCTTTATATCAATCAGCACAGGAGAAGGCGACTTTGACAGACTTTGACCCCTACACCCGGACGGAGGAGAGAGGTTTCAAAGCAGAGAATCAGGCATTTAGATCACCCACCACAGGAGTAGGCCCCAATTTAATGGGACCCCGGCAACCATGTCAGATGGCACAACCATCAGCTTCATATCAATCAGCACAGGAGAAGGCGACTTTGAAAGACTTTGACCCCTACACCCAGACGGAGGAGAGAGGTTTCACAGCAGAGAATCAGGCATCATATCAACCACCACAGGAGAAGCCACCATTTAGTTACTTTGACCCTGCACCCAGGAAGAGGAGAGAGGCACCACAGCACATATTCTGGCATCATATCAGCCACCACAGGAGAAGCCACCATTGAGTTACTTTGACCCCTGCACCCAGGAAGAGGAGAGAGGCCCCACAGCACATATTCTGGCATCATACTAACCACCACAGGAGAAGCCACCATTGACTTACTTTGACCCCTGCACCCAGGAAGAGGAGAGAGGCCCCACAGCACATATTCTGGCATCATATCAGCCACCACAGGAGAAGCCACCATTGAGTTACTTTGACCCCGCACCCAGGAAGAGGAGAGAGGCACCACAGCACATATTCAGGCATCATATCACACACCACAGGAGAAGGCCTCTTTCAGTGATTTAGGCCTTTGGACCCAGACAGAGGAGAGAGGCACCACAGCACATATTCTGGCATCATATCAGCCACCACAGGAGAAGCCACCATTGAGTTACTTTGACCCCTGCACCCAGGAAGAGGAGAGAGGCCCCACAGCACATATTCTGGCATCATATCAGCCACCACAGGAGAAGCCACCATTGAGTTACTTTGACCCCCGCACCCAGGAAGAGGAGAGAGGCACCACAGCACATATTCTGGCATCATATCAGCCACCACAGGAGAAGCCACCATTGACTTACTTTGACCCCTGCACCCAGGAAGAGGAGAGAGGCCCCACAGCACATATTCTGGCATCATATCAGCCACCACAGGAGAAGCCACCATTGAGTTACTTTGACCCCTGCACCCAGGAAGAGGAGAGAGGCCCCACAGCACATATTCTGGCATCATATCAGCCACCACAGGAGAAGCCACCATTGAGTTACTTTGACCCCCGCACCCAGGAAGAGGAGAGAGGCACCACAGCACATATTCTGGCATCATATCAGCCACCACAGGAGAAGCCACCATTTAGTTACTTTGACCCCTGCACCCATGAAGAGGAGAGAGGCACCACAGCACATATTCAGGCATCATATCACACACCACAGGAGAAGGCCTCTTTCAGTGATTTAGGCCTTTGGACCCAGACAGAGGAGAGAGGCACCACAGCACATATTCTGGCATCATATCAGCCACCACAGGAGAAGCCACCATTGAGTTACTTTGACCCCTGCACCCAGGAAGAGGAGAGAGGCCCCACAGCACATATTCTGGCATCATATCAGCCACCACAGGAGAAGCCACCATTTAGTTACTTTGACCCCTGCACCCAGGAAGAGGAGAGAGGCACCACAGCACATATTCTGGCATCATATCAGCCACCACAGGAGAAGCCACCATTTAGTTACTTTGACCCCTGCACCCAGGAAGAGGAGAGAGGCACCACAGCACATATTCAGGCATCATATCACACACCACAGGAGATGGCCTCTTTCAGTGATTTAGGCCTTTGGACCCAGACAGAGGAGAGAGGCACCACAGCACATATTCTGGCATCATATCAGCCACCACAGGAGAAGCCACCATTGAGTTACTTTGACCCCTGCACCCAGGAAGAGGAGAGAGGCCCCACAGCACATATTCTGGCATCATATCAGCCACCACAGGAGAAGCCACCATTTAGTTACTTTGACCCCTGCACCCAGGAAGAGGAGAGAGGCACCACAGCACATATTCTGGCATCATATCAGCCACCACAGGAGAAGCCACCATTTAGTTACTTTGACCCCTTCACCCAAACAGAGGAGAGAGGTTCCACATCAGAGAATCAGGCATCATATCAACCACCACAGGAGTAGGCCACAATTTAGTTTATTTGACCCTGCACCCAGGAAGAGGAGAGAGGCCCCACAGCACATATTCTGGCATCATATCACACACCACAGGAGAAGGCCTCTTTTCAGTGATTTAGGCCTTTGGACCCAGACAGAGGAGAGAGGTCAGAGATTAGCTTCATATCCCCCAGCACAGCAGAAGACCGCTTTATTTGACTTAGGCCTCAGCACCCAGACAGAAGACAGAGGTAGCATGGCAGAGGTTATGGCTTCATGTCACCCGTTAGTTTAACCGGCCACTTTCATCTGGTTAGGCCCCGGCGCCCAGACAGAGAAGAGTTTCATTCAACTGTGGGTTTCATAAAATTTGTATCAAATAAAGAAGTGGCCCGTAGCACAACAAGACATGTTTTTAGGCAGTTAATAAGGACTACTCTGCACAAGGGAGGGACAGGTCCTGTGGGATCCATGCCTGGTTCATCTTTATGAAGGTCAGCTTGTCCACGTTGGCTGTGGACAGGCGGCTGCGCTTGTCAGTAACGACGCCCCTGCCGTGCTGAATACGCTGCTCAGATAAAACGCTGGCCGCCGGGCAGGAAAGCACCTCCAAGGCATAACATGCTAACTCTGGCCACGTGGACAATTTCGAAACCCAGTAGTTGAATGGGGCCGAACCATCCGTCAGGATGTGGAGGGGTGTGCAGACATACTGTTCAACCATGTTAGTGAAATGCTGCCTCCTGCTAACACGTTCCGTATCAGGTGTCGGTGCAGATAGCTGTGGCGTGGAGACAAAACTTTTCCACATTTCTGCCATGCTAACCCTGCCCTCAGATGAGCTGGCCGTGACACAGCTGCGTTGGCGACCTCTTGCCACTCCTCTGCCTTCACCTTCCACCTGTTCCCCTGTGACATGTGGGAATGCTCTCAAGAGCGCCTCTATCAGCGCAGCGCTTGTACTCGCGCATCTTACGGTCGCGCTCCAGTTCAGGAATTAAAGTGGGCACATTGTCTTTATACCGGGGATCCAGCAGGGTGGCCACCCAGTAGTCTGCACACGTTAAAACGTGGGCAACTCTGCTGTCGTTGCGCAGGCATTGGAGCATATATTCGCTCATGTGGGCCAGGCTACCCATGGGTAAGGACAAGCTGTCCTCTGTGGGAGGCGTATCGTCATCGTCCACCGTATCCCCCAGCCACGCACCAGTGATGGGCCTGGGCTGCCACCCCGCTGTGAACTTGCTTCATCCTCGTCCCCTCCACCTCCTCCTCCTCATCCTCCTCGTCCTCCAGTACAGTGCCTTGGCTGGCGACTTGTGAACCTGTCCTCTGCTGCTTAAACAAACCTCCCTCTGAGCCACTTCGAACAGACTGGCCCGAAAGTGTTAGAAACGAGCCCTCATCCTCCTCCTCCTCCTCCACCTGGGCCACCTCCTCTAACATCATTGCCCTAAGTGTTTTCTCAAGGAGACATAGAAGTGGTATTGTAACGCTGATAACAGTGTCATCGCCACTGGCCATGTTGGTGGAGTACTCGAAACAGCGCAGCAGGGCACACAGGTCTCGCATGGAGGCCCAATCATTGGTGGTGAAGTGGTGCTGTTCGGCAGTACGACTGACGCGAGCGTGCTGCAGCTGAAACTCCACTATGGCCTGCTGCTGCTCGCACAGTCTCTCCAGCATGTGCAAGGTGGAGTTCCACCGGGTGGGCACGCCGCATATGAGGCGGTGAGCGGGAAGGCCGAAGTTCCGCTGTAGCGCAGACAGGCGCAGCAGCGGCAGGATGTGAACGGGCGGAAGCGCGCACAGACGGCCCGCACTTTATGCAGCAGCTCTGACATGTTGGGGTAGTGGTGAATGAACCTCTGCACCACCAAGTTCAGCACATGCGCCAGGCAAGGGATGTGCGCCAAACCGGCTAGTCCCAGAGCTGCCACGAGATTTCGCCCATTATCGCATACCACCAGGCCTGGCTTGAGGCCCACCGGCAGAAACCACTCGCCGGTCTGTTGTTCAATACCCCGCCACAACTCCTTTGCGCTGTGGGGCCTGTCCCCCAAACATATGAGTTTCAGAATGGCCTGCTGACGCTTACCCCGGGCTGTGCTGAAGTTGGTGGTGAAGGTGTGTGGCTGACCGGATGAGCTGGTGGAAGCAGTGGAGGAGGAAGCCGAGTAGGAGGAGGAGGCTACAGGAGGCAGAGAATGATGCCCTGCGATCCTAGGGGGCGGAAGGACGTGCGCCAAGGAACTGTCCGCCGGGGCCCAGCCGCCACTACATTCATCCAGTGTGCAGTTAGTGAGATATAGCGTCCCTGGCCGTGCTTACTGGTCCACGTATCTGTGGTTAGGTGGACCTTGCCACAAATGGCGTTGCGCAGTGCACACTTGATTTTATCGGACACTTGCATGTGCAGGGAAGGCACGGCTGTCTTGGAGAAGTAGTGGCGGCTGGGAACCACATACTGCGGGACAGCCATGGCCATCAGCTGTTTGAAGCTGTCTGTGTCCACCAGCCGGAATGACAGCATTTCAAAGGCCAGCAGTTTAGAAATGCTGGCGTTCAGGCCAAGGGCTCGAGGGTGACTCGGGGGAATTTGCGCTTCCTCTCTAAGGTTTGAGATATTGAGAGCTGAACGCTGCTGTGTGATATAGTGGAGACGCTAGTTGACGGTGGCGGTGGTGGTGGTGTCGGTGGCACATCCTCTGTTTGCTGCTCGGCAGGTGGCAACATTCCTCTCGAGGCGGAAGCCGAGGCAGCAGCGGTAGAGGGAGCAGGGGGAGCCTCAGCGAGTGCCTGGTTTTTAAGGTGTGTACCCCACTGCAGTTCATGCTTTGCATGTAGATGCCTGGTCATGCAGGTTGTGCTGAGGTTCAGAACGCTAATGCCTCGCCTCAGGCTCTGATGGCAGAGCGTGCAAGTCACTCGGGTCTTGTCGGTAGGACATTGTTTAAAGAAGTGCCATGCCAGGGAACTCTTTGAAGCTGCCTTTGTGGGGCTGGGTCCCTGTTGGCGATGTCCAGTAGCAGGCGAACTCTGGGGCGGCGGCTCGTCTGCTTTGGCCCCCTGCTCCCTCTTTGGCTTCGCTGTTGTCTCGGTCTCACCACTACCTCTTCCTCTGAACTGTGAAAGTCATCGCCACGACCTTCAGTCCATGTGGGGTCTAAGACCTCATCGTCCTCTGCATCGTCTTCCACCCAGTCTCCCTCCCTGACCTCCTCCTGTTCAGTCTGCACACTGCAAAAGACGCGGCAGTGGGCACCTGTGTTTCGTCATCATCAGAGAGTCGGTGACTCTGCTGTGGTGGTATTCCCATGTCCTCTTCATCTGGAGACATAAGTGGTTGTGCGCCAGTGCATGGTATGTCTTCCTCCACTGGGGAAGGGCTAGGTGGACGCCCTGGGAAACCCTGGAAGCAGAGTCTTCAAACAGAAGAAGAGACTGCTGCATAACTTGTGGCTCAGACCGTTTCCCTGATATGCTTGGGGGTGATGTGACAGACTGATGGGCTTGGTTTTCAGGTGCCACCTGTGCGCTTCCGCAGAAGACTGGGTGGAAGACAATGTGGTGAACGTGCTGGAAGCACTGTCGGCCACCCAATCGATTAATGCCTGTACCTGCTCAGGCCTTACCATCCTAAGAGCGGCATTGGGCCCCACCAAATATCGCTGTAAATTCTGCCGGCTACTTGAGGGAGTTGGTTCCCTACTGTGTGCGCCTGGAGCCGAACGGCCACGTCCTCTACCAGCAACAGAGGCTCCACGGACACCACCACGACCGCGTCCTCGTCCCTTAATAGTATTTTTCTTCATTGTTGCGATTCAACTCGCACCACAATGAAATATATTATTTTTTATAAGCAAAATTCCCTCACTGGAATACTTTCAGTCTTTTGACTGTATGGATTACAGATGGAATGACTGTTATATGTGAGTACCGCTTTCTTTGACAGATTCTAGTATGGGTACATATATATTTTCCCAACCTGGGAGATTAGTTTGCTAATTCCAGATGTATGAAACGCAGGCCCAACTGTATCTAGTATATTGAACGCCAGATAAACTAACTTGGCCTTTTTTAAATAAAAAAAATTCCCTCACTGGAATACTTTCAGTCTTTTGACTGTATGGATTACAGATGGAATGACTGTTACATGTGAGTACCGCTTTCTTTGACAGATTCTAGTATGGGTACATATATATTTTCCCAACCTGGGAGATTAGTTTGCTAATTCCAGATGTATGAAACGCAGGCCTAACTGTATCTAGTATATTGAACGCCAGATAAACTAACTTGGCCTTTTTTAAATAAAAAATTCCCTCACTGGAATACTTTCAGTCTTTTGACTGTATGGATTACAGATGGAATGACTGTTACATGTGAGTACCGCTTTCTTTGACAGATTCTAGTATGGGTACATATATGTTTTCCCAACCCCAGCACATTAGTTTGCTAATTCCAGATGTATGAAACGCAGGCCTAACTGTATCTAGTATATTGAACGCCAGATAAACTAACTTGGCCTTGTTTAAATAAAAAATTCCCTCACTGGAATACTTTCAGTCTTTTGACTGTATGGATTACAGATGGAATGACTGTTATATGTGAGTACCGCTTTCTTTGACAGATTCTAGTATGGGTACATATATATTTTCCCAACCTGGGAGATTAGTTTGCTAATTCCAGATGTATGAAACGCAGGCCTAACTGTATCTAGTATATTGAACGCCAGATAAACTAACTTGGCCTTTTTAAATAAAAAATTCCCTCACTGGAATACTTTCAGTCTTTTGACTGTATGGATTACAGATGGAATGACTGTTATATGTGAGTACCGCTTTCTTTGACAGATTCTAGTATGGGTACATATATATTTTCCCAACCTGGGAGATTAGTTTGCTAATTCCAGATGTATGAAACGCAGGCCTAACTGTATCTAGTATATTGAACGCCAGATAAACTAACTTGGCCTTTTTAAATAAAAAAATTCCCTCACTGGAATACTTTCAGTCTTTTGACTGTATGGATTACAGATGGAATGACTGTTACATGTGAGTACCGCTTTCTTTGACAGATTCTAGTATGGGTACATATATATTTTCCCAACCTGGGAGATTAGTTTGCTAATTCCAGATGTATGAAACGCAGGCCCAACTGTATCTAGTATATTGAACGCCAGATAAACTAACTTGGCCTTGTTTAAATAAAAAAATTCCCTCACTGGAATACTTTCAGTCTTTTGACTGTATGGATTACAGATGGAATGACTGTTATATGTGAGTACCGCTTTCTTGACAGATTCTAGTATGGGTACATATATGTTTTCCCAACCCCAGCACATTAGTTTGCTAATTCCAGATGTATGAAACGCAGGCCTAACTGTATCTAGTATATTGAACGCCAGATAAACTAACTTGGCCTTTTTAAATAAAAAAATTCCCTCACTGGAATACTTTCAGTCTTTTGACTGTATGGATTACAGATGGAATGACTGTTATATGTGAGTACCGCTTTCTTTGACAGATTCTAGTATGGGTACATATATGTTTTCCCAACCCCAGCACATTAGTTTGCTAATTCCAGATGTATGAAACGCAGGCCTAACTGTATCTAGTATATTGAACGCCAGATAAACTAACTTGGCCTTTTTTAAATAAAAAAATTCCCTCACTGGAATACTTTCAGTCTTTTGACTGTATGGATTACAGATGGAATGACTGTTACATGTGAGTACCGCTTTCTTTGACAGATTCTAGTATGGGTACATATATATTTTCCCAACCTGGGAGATTAGTTTGCTAATTCCAGATGTATGAAACGCAGGCCTAACTGTATCTAGTATATTGAACGCCAGATAAACTAACTTGGCCTTTTTAAATAAAAAAATTCCCTCACTGGAATACTTTCAGTCTTTTGACTGTATGGATTACAGATGGAATGACTGTTATATGTGAGTACCGCTTTCTTTGACAGATTCTAGTATGGGTAAATAAATATATATTTTCCCAACCTGGGAGATTAGTTTGCTAATTCCAGATGTATGAAACGCAGGCCTAACTGTATCTAGTATATTGAACGCCAGATAAACTAACTTGGCCTTTTTAAATAAAAAAAATTCCCTCACTGGAATACTTTATGGCTTTTCACTGTATGGATTACAGGTGGACTGGTATTAGTAGGGGTGACACAAGCACACCCAAGTCCCTGATGTAGGATTTCTATGGCACAGACCACTATTACAAGTGATTAATGGACGTTGGGAGAGATTGTGCTGCAGCACTAGTCCCAAGATGGCCGCCGCCTATCAGCCCAGTAACATGTGCCACAAAATGGTCTGCACAACCTTTAAAAAAATAGCCTTGGACTGTGCTGCTAAATCGCTATTGGTCTGAATCCCAGGTGTAGATGTCTGACTTGTTTGGAGCTTTGAATGCACACTGTGGCAGCTTCTGCTGCAGCACTACAAGTCGCAAAATGGCGGCCGGCGGTCAGCCCAGGTACATGTGGATGGAAAAATCACTCTGGCCACTCTAAAAATAGCCAATCCCTATCAAAAAGCAGCTCAGCTGCAGTTGTTCAGATGAATCACAGGTGGAGGAGAGAAATTTGCTTCCAGTTATTCAATTATCCCTGCCTATTCTCGCCCTAGCATCAGCTGCGTCTATCCCTGTTCTATTCACATCGGGAGTGAGCACGTCCCGACGTGCGCACAAGCTTATAAAGAGGCTGAGTCACATGCTGCACTTGGCCAATCACAGCCTTGCCAATAGTAGGCATGGCTGCGATGGCATCTTAGGGCAAGTAGTATGATGCATGTTGATTGGCTGCTTTGCAGCCTTTCAAAATGCGCCAAAATACACGCCGAACGACGAACCTGAACCCGAACTTTTACGAAAAAGTTCGGGTTCGGGTCCGTGTCACGAACACCCCAAAATTCGGTACGGACCCGAACTATGCTCGAACTGTTTGCTCAACACTAGGGGTAACCACATAAATAAAATGTCTAGATTGGAGACTCAACGAATATATGAATTGAATGCAATATTACCAGGCGGATTGAATGCTGAATTTGAACTCTTTGTCTTTCTGTAGATATGATGGACGCCCACCGTCGATGGTATAAACCCCTCCAGTATATATCTATCTGGGGGGGTTTGTCCCTTGACGGTGGATCTCCATCTCTCCGCGGAATCCCACTTGACTCATCTACCCATATTCTCCTCAACACCTTCAAGATGCCCATCTGTCAAACCTATTTTTAACCTTATAGAAATTGTATTTAGGTAGAAATCGTAGTGCAATCATCACAATAGTATAAATAACTATTCATTCCATAGAGGTATATTGTCCATTTTTTTAAAACGCACAAATAACGCATATGATATATAGCGTTTTTTTGTGCATTGGACAATAGAGATCAATTATAGGCAAGTCTATGAGAAATAATTTGAATGAACGACTGCTTCGGCTCATTAATGTTAAAAAACCTTTTATTGTTATTTATATTATATCTATGTTTTTTTTATTTTTTTATTTTTTAATATTTTATTGGTACAGTTAAGGTTATAATATTTATCATTATATATATATAGTATAAAGTATAATGTTGATATTATTAATGCGACTGTATGTGAAAGAGAAAGAAAGAAAAAAGAGATAGATGAAAATAACAAATCCAGTAACCTGGAAAATTCCATACCAGATTTTTGAAGAAAGTCCATTCCGGCCTTTAGAGAGAACTAAAACCCCAATATAAATGGTGATTTGATGGGGGACTGAGTACCACTGAGGAATGGGTGATTTAAACCCCAAAACGCGTTTGGTCAAGGATCCCCCTTGATGTACTGGAATATGGTCTGCTAGAACGCAATACTAAACCAACCCTGAAAACCTGACGCGCAGAAATAAGAAAAATCACTGCACGGCCATAAACCAAACTACTGGCCAATACGTGCAAACAAGTATCAGCATGGTAGAAAGAAGGCTCGCAGGACACCGGCTCTTGGTCACAGCTGAGCGGTATCCAGAGCCACGGAGGAGCAAAGAAAAAGGACATACAAGATCCTTTCTAGCAGCACTTGGAACATCGACAAATATACCGACGGACACAACCCGGCGGGACGCCGCCGATTTGTGAGTATAGCGGGACACCGCTAAACATTATTCGACCACTCAATCCATCACTAGGAGATGGAACATTGAATTGGCCTAAAGAGCATGTTTTAGTACAGAAGTGAGAGGATTGGAGGTCATCACTCTTTATATTTCGCTCACCCCAGCAGTGGCGCGGTCACTGTGCAGATACACTTATACCACCTAGCACCAATTTTATGTTATTTTTATTACTATAAGTATTTATGTGCATAGGCAGTCTTTTTTAACCCTGTGTCATTTATTGTCATTAATAAATTTGTATGGTCCTAATTAATTCGGTTGGTCCAAATATATTGAGAGGGCCCAGTATCTACGATTTGATATATCAGCCCCTATTAGAGGAAGGGTGATTCCTCTTTACTATAAGCACCTCTTCCGAGGTTCGTGGGTCATTCCCTTGCGCCACAAATTCTATACACGGTATTTCATTCTTGCTGACATTTTTACTTTTTTTGCTATTAATAAAAATGTAACGACATTTTTGCAAAATAGCTTTCTGTTGTAAATTTTTTTAAAAAACTACATTTCTATATAAATTTTTCTATAAATTTATTGTTCTACATATCTTTGATAAAAAAAATGCAATATGTGAATATTTATTGGTTTGGGTAAAAGTTATAGCGTTTACAAACTATGGTGCAAAAAAGTGAATTTCCACATTTTGAAGCAGCTCTGACTTTCTGAGCACCTGTCATGTTTCTTCAGGTGCTAGAATGCCAGGGTAGTATAAATACCCCCCAAATAACATCATTTTAGAAAGAAGACACCCCAAAGTATTCGCGGAGAGGCATGGTGAGTTCATGTATCATTTCATTTTTTTTCACAAGTTAGCAGAAAATGACACTTTCTAAGGAAAAAATAAAATAAAGTTTCCATTTCTGCTAACCTCTGGCAAAAGAAAAAAATCTCCCACGGGCTCACTATGCCCCTCAGTGAATACCTTGGGGTGTCTACTTTCCGAAATGGGGTCATTTGTGGGGTGTGTTTACTGTTCTGGCATTTTGGGCAGGGCTAAATTGTGAGCAGCCCTGTAAAGCCTAAAGGTACTCGTTGGACTTTACGCCCCTTTACGCACCTAGGCGGCAAAAGCAAAGTGGCACACATGTGGTATCGACCGTACTCAGAAGAAGTAGGGCAATGTGTTTTGGGGTGTATTTTTACATATACCCATGCAGGATGAGGGAAAAATTTTTATGGACTGAATATGCCCCTCAGCGAATGCCTTGGGGTGTCTACTTTCCGAAATGGGGTAATTTGTGCGGTGTGTTTACTGTTCTGGCATTTTGGGCGGGGCTAAATTGTGAGCAACCCTGTAAAACCTAAAGTTACTCATTGGACTTTATGCCCCTTTGCGCACCTAGGCTGCAAAAAAGTGTCACACATGTGGTATCGCCGTACTCAGGAGAAGTAGGGCAATGTGTTTTGGGGTGTATTTTTACATATACCCATGCTGGGTAAGAGAAATATCTTTGTAAATTTGCAACTTTGTATAAAAAAATTTAAAACGTTGTCATTTACAGTGATATTTCTCACACAAAGTATGGGTATATATAAAAATACATCCCAAAACACATTGTCCTACTTCTCCTGAGTACGGCGATACCCCATGTGTGCCACTTTTTTGCAGCCAAGATGCGCAAAGGGGCCCAAATTCCAATTCCAATGAGCTTTAGGGCCTCTAAAATGCCAGGGCAGTATAAATACCCAACATGTGACCCCATTTTGGAAAGAAGACACCCAAAGGTATTCCGTGAGGGGCATGACGAGTTCACAGAAAAAAATTTTTTTTAGCACAAGTTAACGGAAATTTATTTATTTATTTTTACAAAATCTCATGTTTCACTAACTTGTGACAAAAAATACAATTTTACATGAACTCACCATACTCCTCACGGAATACCTTGGGGTGTTTTCTTTCCAAAATGGGGTCACTTGTGGGGTGTTTGCATTGCACTGGCATTTGAGGGTCTCCGCAATCATTACATGTATGGCCAGCATTAGGAGTTTCTGCTATTCTCCTTATATTGAGCAAACGGGTAATGAGATTTTTTTTTTCCGTTCAGCCTCTGGGCTGAAAGAAAAAATCAATGGCACAGATTTCTTCATTCGCATCGATCAATGTGGATGAAAAAATCTCTGCCAAAAATCAGTGACTGCGGTGCGGTGGGCTGGGCGCTAACTACCTAACAAGTAGCTAACTAACTGGCGATGATAAGGGACCCTTAGGCCCCATTCACATGTCCGCAATTCGGTTTGCGGAACGGAATTGCGGACCCATTCATTTGTATGGGGACAGATTTTGTCCCGCTCGGATCCGGAATTGCGGATCCGCACTTCCGGGTCTGCATTTCCGTTCTGCAAAAATATAGAACATGTCCTATTCTTGTCCGCAATTGCGGATCTGCAAAATGCGGAAAGCACATTGCCGGTGTCCGTGTTTTGTGGATCTGCAAAACACCTGTGGACGTCTGAATGGAGCCTTACAGGGGGGTGATCAATGACAGGGGGGTGATCAGGGAGTCTATATGGGTTGATCAGGGGTTAATAAGGGGTTAATAAGTGACAGGGGGGGTGTAGTGTGGTGCTTGGTGCTACTTTACAGAGCTACCTGGTCCTCTGATGGTCGATCCCAGCAAATGGGACCACCAGAGGACCAGGTAGCAGGTATATCAGACGCTGTTAACAAAACTGCATCTGATATACCTGTTTGCTGCGATTTATTTTACTTCTACAGCCTGCCAGCGATTGATCATCGCTGGCAGGCTGCAGTGTAACTACAGAGCTGCGCACCGCTGTAAACGTGCGCGCGCGTTCACAGCAAATCTCGTGTCTCGCGAGATGACGCACGGATGCGTCCGGCCAGAACAACACGACCGCCCGCCGGACGCATCCATGCGTTAGGCGGTCGTGTAGAGGTTAATGTGCCCCATTAGACTAGTAATGTTCCCTATTGTCCCCTTTTATACCAGCATTGTCCTGCCTGTGCCTCATTAGAATAGCAATTTCCCCCACTGTTCCCTATTAGACAAGTAATGTCCTGTCCTGCAATAGATTAGTAATGTCCTTCACCATATAGTAATGTCTCCTACTGTGCTTGATTAAAATCACAATGTCTTCCACTGCATAGTAAAGTCCCCCACTGTATAGTACTGTCACCCACTGTGCTCTATTAGATTAGTAATGTCCTCTACTGTATAGTAATGGCCCCCACTCGCCAGCACAGGTGACGCAAAGCAGTGATGTCACTGCGCGCATGATGTCTTCTGCTTCCTCTTGACTTTCTGGGAGCCCAACCCCAAAAATCACCATGTCAGGAAAGGGTTAAAAAACAAAGGGTATGCACATTATATCATGGGCAATTTATTTTCTCTATGGCCAACTTAAGACAAATACAGTATATTTTTATTTATAGTAATACAATATCCTCTAAAGTAAAGATTCACTGACAATGAGCAGAAAGGATAGAGGACTCCACCTTTCCAGTATCTTTTAGATACCAGTACAGTGCTTTTGGATCCTTTACTATTCATCAGCCTACGTGGGCTTTGTTTTTTGTTTTTTTGTTTTTTTTCTAATTCTTTATTCAACAACTTTTAAATGCAGAAGAATACATATCTGAGAGGACAGCACCCCTACAGCACAGGGACTCCATATAAAGGGAATACCAATACATAAAAAATAGAGGAGCAATGGGCCACAAATTGCCTATTCAATGCTAAGTGACATTGTGATATCACATAATAAAATCCACAGGCATTTAGGCATTATTTACATCACTGCAATACCATTCTGTCCTTAAAGAAGTTGGCCACTTTCTGGCTACTTTTGGCCAATGCACATGTAAGTTGACTAAATGACAATTACTACGTAATATAGCCTTTGATGATTTTCTCTGCAGTTTGATTTATTTCATAAGCCATGTCTCTTGTTTGGCAAATATTTTGTGCTGTCCACACAGTAGACCTGTCCATAATATGGCCACTGATGTAGGGCCATGTAACCAGGTAAATATAACTTTACACTCATCATTGAGCCTTCTAAACTCAAATACACCACATCTGCCATCTCCACTTTCAATGTTGAGAATTTAGTGCAGGTGTACTGTATTTTAACAAAAGAAGACTGGGTGATTTGTCTGGTCACATGACCCTCCATGTCATGCCTCGGTGTGGGAGGAAAACACCACACAGAGCATAGGAGGGAAGGGGGAAACAGGGAATTAGGCCTGAGAACTAGGGAAGGAAGATGGACACCTCCTAGTGAAAACCCTAACCAAAATCCTGACGGACTACCAGTATGAACAGACCCCAAAGGTAGGTGAGTTCATACACAGGAATACCTAGAGTCCTATCTAGCCCTATAGGACCCTGGTACTAATGGCAAGGACGAGACTGCCTGTTCCTACAAAGGGAAGGACGAACAGGGGTCTACTTCAGGCCTAATACAAACAATAGGGAAATGCAACACACAGAACCCAAACAAAATACAAAAGGGAAAGGAAAGACTTAAATTCAAAGAGGCTATGGAAGCACCAGGAACTCAGCCGAGATCCAACTACAAACAATCCACAGGCACAGAAGCTATAAACCGCACAGCATAGTGAGAAAAGCAACTATAAATAAGGAAGGTAAATGACCACATAAGTAACACCTAGAAGCAAGAGGTGTGGCCATTACCAGACACAACACAGACACCTATTGATCCACAAGAAAAACCTGTTAGATCAAACGTGTTGCCAGTCTCACAGATCTCCTGCTACTCACTGTCCCCAGGACGTCCGTATGTCTTGGTACGTCTGTGACACTGCATCAGCAGCCATTTTATGGACAACACCTCTTTGTAGGCAGCACAAAAGATCTGCCCAACAAGGGAGAATACTTTATGAAAGGTTGCAAATGGGGCAGAATTTGAACAAAGTCTATATTAGTAAGTTCCATATAGTCATCTTACAAACACATTGATCAACAGTAACCAGAAAGTGACCAAACCCTTTAATATGAGAATTGAAAAATTAAACCTTGAAAGTCTACTAAACATCAACTTTTTTATATACCGAATTCTTCAATATCACCAGTTTAAGGCTACATGCACACGAGCGTTGGTGTTTTGCGGTCCGCAAACCCGCGGATCCGCAAAACACGGAAGCTGCTCCGCATTCCATTCCGCAATTTGCGGAACAGAATGCCGCCCATTATAGAAATGCCTATTCTTGTTCGCAAAACGGACAAGAATAGGACATGCTATATTTTTTTGCGGGGGCACGGAACGGAGCAACGGATGCGGACAGCATTGAAGTGAATGGGTCCACGGCCGAGCCGCGAAATATGCGGCTCGGACGCGGACCCGAACAACGGCCGTGTGCATGAGGCTTAACACAGATAACTTTATAAGTGATCCCTTATTTATTCTAATTTGAATACAGCTCAATAGTCCTTGAAAGTTAAAGTTTAAGAATATATTCCCACATGGCACATTTCTTGTAGAAATTTCTGCATCTGAAAATCTATGGCATACCTTTGAAAAGGCTTGTTTTTGAAACATGTGCAGGGATCTCTGTAACCAGCATTAAGATGAATGGACATTTGCAGAAATGTCTGCAACAAATCTGCCTTATGTGGATATGCCCTCTCAGGATATTTTGAGTAGCATTTTTTTTTTCTCTTTTTCTTCAAGTTGAAATATCCGGACAGGCTATAGGGGGATGCTGGTAGGCACCTATACAGGCTAGCAGAAAATGGACTAGAGCTTTTGGGATTAAGTACACTACAAAAGATAAATACGTATTCACTGATTAAAGAAGCTCCTCTTGTGAAAATGGTCAGCTTTATTTTTTCTGATTACATTGAGATTTAATCACTGTGTACTTACAGAATGAAATCCTCCTTATATCTGTTGTATGTACAAAGTCTTAGACTCTTCTGCACCTGTTAATACTTGCATGAGGGGCTCGAAGCTTTTGAGTACCGCACTGATCCAGACAAATGTATTTCCGTGTTTGTGGATTATGCAGGAGCAGAGAAACAATTACCATTATAGTTGCAAACAAATTGCTGGGGCTAATAATTTCGTAAAGCAACAAGGCGTGAAGACAAAAGTTAAATAAACTCACAGCAAAGTGCAGCTACACAGGTTATTATCTTTGATTTAATATATATTGTAGAATCTGCCTTTGAGCAAGCCATAAAAAGCTGTAATTCATATAGGCTTGGACAAGTTAAGCCATATTTAGCAAGAGGCCGCATTCAACGCAATTTTTATTTATTGATACTTTAACAATTTACAGGGGACTTAAATAATATGTCTATTGAGGTAAAGCAGGAGCTATCTGACAGCTTGAAATACCTCTGCAAAACAGAAAGACTTGTGTGTGAGGAACAGAAGTGGGAAAACACAATATATGAGGCGTCGTGTTCGTGAAATGTTGTACAGGATGTGCACTTGGAAGCCAATTAGTTATAATAAGGTGCGTCTCACAGGAACCTGGTAGAAGGGAATATAAATGTGGTTTTCAGAGCCAAGCTAAAGCACTAATAAGGTCTTAAAACACCTGTTCCTTTTAGCCAGTATTTAAGTGCATCTCTACAAATGATGTCCTTGTCACAGAATGTATGTGCATCCTGGAAATAAAACTCAATTGCGGGCCAATTCAGTGGAAATAACAGAAACAATTGCTGCTGGAAATTATGGTCTCACATTAGGCACAAGCTTCCAAAACGGAATTTAAAACAATGGGACTCAGGCATCAAAGTAAAATATTGCATGCTCACACACATAAAAGACTCCAAGAGGATTTATTGGCTATTGTCATGGGAGATCGAGGAGTATTGTTCTGTTACTCATGACCCTTAGGTCATTTTATGTATCTTGTTGCAATGGTAAAACAATGCGCAGCTTCCTTATATCTTGTACATGGCTATTACAGTATTGGTGAGTGTTGATTTGTACTTATTCTAAAGTAAGCTCTAAGATGTACTCTGTTCAGATGCTATATACATTCATTGGCAAAAACATAATGCACCCAGATAGAAAATGACAGGCAGATACCGTATGTACATAAATGATTACAAGTGTGGTATGATTAGACACTGAGTCTTGCTACAAGAGGGCATAAAAGTTCTATCCCTGATGTCCTATAAAAAGGCTGTCAGAGGCTACTTTTGGGTACATCTTGGAGAGAGATTGTTGACTGCTGGACATGCCTTTACAATGCCCTCAAATACATGTTGCCCAGTTGACAGACTGAGAGGGGATGCATCACTAGACTGAAAGAAGAAGGAAGGTCATTTTGACAAGTTGTCCATCATTCTAGGCCGTTCTGCGCTACCTGTTAGGACATGTTGGGAGCAGTGGTTCCTTGAGGACATGCACACATGGCAAACATGCTCTGGAAGGTCCTGACAGACCACCAGTAGAGATAATCATCTGATCTGCCAACAACCTACCTTCATTACACACCTTTGGCTAGCCCATAGAACGCAGATGTGAGTATGTACCCGGGCCGATACTAGGAGGAGTACACTACTAGGAGTGACTTGTCTATTTTTTTCTATCCATCAATTTAAAGAGACACGGACAATGTCTCTGAAGGTGATGATATATCAGTAGTAATAAGTAAGAGCAACTGGACTTTGATGGCCTCTGCACCCTCATCCCGAATCACTCCTCCCCTACATTATCCTCATTCTTTTCCCTTCACCCCTGTTTCAGGAGAAAATACAAGCCCTGTTGCTTTGAGTTACTGCTGATACACACAGACAACATTACATTGTGAAATTAAACTTTAAAGAGATTGTGCAGTGCTAGTTTATTGGTGCAGTTAAATAGTGAAGAGTACGCAGCACTAGTCTGAGCTCTGCAGCCTCTTCAAACAGATGATTGGTGGCGTTGACAGGAGTCGAACCCCACCAATCTGATATTGATGACTTATCCTGAGGATAAGTTATTAAACAGGTTCTGCAGTTCTTTTAAACTGAGGATCTATCCACTGGATAGATCATCAGCATCTGATCGACGGGGATCTGACACCCGGGACCCCCGCCGATCAGCTGTTTGAGAAGGCAGGCTTGCTGGCATTAGCACCATGGCCTTCTCACTGTTTACCGCAGACCCGACTATTCAAGTGAACAGAGCTTAGCCCCGACCAGGCCAGTGATACTAGTCGTGACGTCACTGGGCCTGAGGGAAACCGAGAGAAGACAGCGGCGTGCCTGGAGCACCGCTGCCTTTTCAAACAGCTGATTAGCAGGGGTCCCGGGTGTCGGATCCCCGCCGATCAGATGCTGATGATCTATCCAGAGGATAGATCATCAGTTTAAAAGAACTGCTAAACCCCTTTAATATAGTAAGACTGCACAGTCCCTTTAACTTCTTCAGGATCAAGAGGCACATCCAGTTGAACAGTTACAACCATTGTAAACTGCTGAATACTGGCTGATGCAGCCCTATTCATTCCTGTGTTTCTTTTCACTCGTCAGTTTGGCCATTCACATTTTTCACTCGTCAGTTTGGCCATTCAATGGACTAACTCTCATCCTTTCTCTGTCTCTGCCGTACATGGACCACTTGCGTCTCTCACCTCGCTACCTAGGACGGATCGTGCAAGTAGGTAGGGGCATAGGCATGGGTGGCAGTCAGGGGGCATGCTTCCTTACCCCCGTCCGTGACAATAACTCCTAATAATACAAATATAACTCTACCCTACTACAAGTATCCCGGCCACTGTGCTCACTGTGAGTAGGGAGATGAAGCGGGCATGGACCTTTGGTGCTACAACAGTCTTATTAACTGAATGGGGTCATGTGACAAGAGTTCAGACCTTGAGATACAGACTGCACAGTTAAATAACTTATATTAGAAGCTGAAAGGTATATGCAAAGTGAAATGAAAGGCCCACACTTAAAATCAGGTTACTAAAGTTTTATTTACCTTCACATTAGTATTTTAACAAATTATTTATTTATTACAGAAATTACTGCAACTGAAAATCATTTCGATTCATTCAAATATGTTTATTTTAGCAGAAAGTATGGATTTTTGCAAGATTCATTCAGACAGTCACATAAACTTCTACAACCAATCTGCTGTATGTGAATTCTGCTTTAAGGATTCTTTCACATCTTCATGAAACTTTGGTAGTCCGTTCCATGCAATTCTAATTCTCTGGCAGAAAGCCAACATTTATGCTTTAAATGCTAGTAGTGTCCTGCTAAGACAGATATGGTAACTCCCGTAGTGATGAGCCCAGACCCATATTTGATTTAGCGATATTTGATGAATAATTCGCATCATATTCGTCATATATTTATTATTTCGCAATATTTGTTATTTCGCATTCAATATCATGACTTGCGATTAATTTTTCAAGTTATATTTGCGTGCGCATAGAATCTTTTCGTTATTAATAAGGTTTAAACAGCTTTACATGTATTGAAAGCTTGAAATGGCGGGAGTCATTTGTGCGAATGGAAAGGTGCAAAAAAGACATATACGAATTTTCGCAATACATGCAGCGTACTGGAGTCTGACACAACATGTTAACACTGGGTAGGAAAGCGAATACAAACCGCAAATAGATTAATGCGAATATTCAAGTGACGATAATATTCAAGTGACGATCATTCGCAAGACAGTTTTTACCTATTAAGTCTTTACTCTGAAAAAAGGAATAGTGGAAATTGTTATAGAAAGCAATTAAGGTTGGGGGAATTATGTCTGAATCTTTTATTTTCAATACAGTTTCCCTATCACTATCCATCTTAAGAGCAAATATTTGTAATTGAGAATATGGGGTCATGTATTCGACATATTCGCGAAATCGCGAAATCACGATATTCAAGATTAAAATTCACTTTTAATATTAATATTCACACTCAACAC
The DNA here is from genome assembly GCA_033119425.1 of Bufotes viridis. Lineage (NCBI taxonomy): Eukaryota > Metazoa > Chordata > Amphibia > Anura > Bufonidae > Bufotes > Bufotes viridis. The sequence continues at coordinate 467,743,968 of CM065589.1, forward strand.
TAAAATCCAGAAGTCTGTTCCTCTGTCAGAGATGTGAACCTATTCTAAGGCCTCACATACTTCCTTGTATTCAGGATCTGAATCTCACAGATCTTAAAAGCAATGTATAGAAGTTAGACTCAAGGAGATGACAACATGCTCCACCATATGTGTGGTATACTTTGTCTTAAGGAAATACTAATAAATACACATTCAGACAAGGGATCTTAAACTTGCCTGTGTGCTAGATGTTTTGTTTTAAATGCGCTGCATCTGCTTTGCATCTGTGTACTGCACTTTTTATCATACACCCATGGACTTGAATGGCCAAGTTTTTCCCCAAGATCAGGCCACAATTGTCCACGCTTTGATTTTTTCAGAATAGAATGTGTTGAAAATTGGACATATAAATTGGCCTATAAACTAGAGTGGATTAGTATTCATTCCCTTTACTGTTTTACACTTGGACCAGGGGCGTAGCTATAGGGGGTGCAGAGGTAGCAGTCACTACAGGGCCCAGGAGCCTGAGGGGGTCCAAAGAACCTTGTGCCATATAAGAAGACACTGGTATTATAGAAAGTGCATGCAGGTCAAGTTACTCCTCTGGCTGGAGGGAAGGGGTTGGTTCAAGAACTTGGCATGAGGGGAGTGCCTTTAAAATTTTTGCCTCAGGCAGCACGAAGGCTGGCCACAAAGCACTGAGGGAAGGGGGGCCCAAGCTGAACTCTTGCACCAGGGCCCTTGAGCCTTTAATTGCACCCTTGACTTGGACAATACACAGATGACAACACATGGACTTGAACATCGCCAGTCTATAATATAGACCTGTACTGAGAAACATTGGTTCTGAGGGAAAAGATCTTCTACATACAGAACCCAAAAAAGCATGCTGCGGTGGCAGAGTCTATGTGGATCCGTAATGGTATGAGGCCTTTTTACACATCATTTACACACACAAAAAAAAACTCATCAGAAACTTTATTGTAAAGAAATGCATGTGTTCCAACAATTCTACTTTGACATACATTTTATCTGCTGTATGCTGACACATGAGCACGAAACCTTTTTTTTTCTTTAAGACGTGACAAAAACTACACCGACTGTTAAAAGTGATAAGGAAACATTTTAAGAGTTTCATTTCTCCAAGGATAATTGAACTCCTTCAGTAAAGATAAGCAGTGCTTTAATTCCTTGAAACGATGGATTATTCTGACCCAGTAGGTCATTATATATATATAAATGGATCAATCTGCTAGCAGTCATGCCTTTACCTTCACCTAAAAAGAAATTATTTTCATATGTCTGTGGTCTTCTATATAGAGGTGTGAACTGTAATGCCTTGTTCCCTTAGTGTAGCTTTGTTGCAGTTTTTGATGCATTTTTTTTCTTACCAAAACAAAGATTGACATATAAACTAAATAAGACCCATATAGCATTAATAACACTGCCCTGTGCCATGTCTATATATCCCAAGCTTCCCATAAGAAGTTTAGGGAGCGAAACATATGTTTGGGGTGGGGGGGGGGGGGGCGGATGCTCTACCTTGGTCAGTATTTGTACACTATTATTTGTTCAGCATATATATATTTTCTCGATTTAGCCCTGCTATTGATTTTATATTATTTCCCTGCCTTGTAATAGTTATTAAAGGAGTTCTCTGGGTAATTTTTTTTTTTGCTGTATGCTTAGGAACTCCTTGTCATCACCACATCTGTGTAGGTAAAGTTCCATAAATATAGTTTTATGAATCTAATTAATAAAGTACAATTTTTACTGTATATTCATTTGTTCTGTGCATTTCATGTGGGTTTTTGGCAAAATCAAGTTAAATTAAATTAAATTAAAACTGATGTATTTTCTGATGTGAATTAAAGGTGTTATCTTACAAAAAATAAAATATCATATAATGCACACCCTTATTTAAACGGCATTAATACAAAATACTGTTTTCCAGTGTAATATCCAACCTTTTTAGCTTCTTTACTCACCCCTCTATCACTATGCTGGCACTGATAGGAAGAAGAGCCCAGGGAACCTACTGAGAATGTTGTCCGACCCTAAATGAAGGAGAAGGTGGAACAGAATTTTGGCAACATGAGAAACTGCAGGAGGCACTGCCAGATAGAGAAATGTTATTACAATATTTTATTGCATGTATATAGCAATAATACTTCATTTGAAATGGCCTTTTCATTGCACAGTAATACTATATGTGAAAAAATTTGCATTTTGTACACAGGGCCAAAGTCTTTCTTTACATTTTTCCTTTTTTTTTTTTGCATCTACTCCTGGTTTGGAAAAATAATAAATGCTGTATGAATATGGCCTGGAAGTTAAGCAAAGCTAGTAAAAGAGATTGGCACTCACTGTGCTGCTCTTTGATACCTTTGAATTAAAGACAAATCTCTAAAATGCTTCCATATGACAGAGCCATAATGAGGTATAGTATGAACTATTGTTTACAATACAGCTCATTCATTTATAATGATTAGAGATGATCGAATCAAATTCCACGAAGTGGAATTCGATCCGAATTTCAGGATAAATTCGATTCGCCTAAAAGCCGAATTTCCTCGTACTTCATGTCAGCTGAAATAGTATAAAAAACAAAGAAATTCAAACTTACCTCCTCCATTTGCTCGTGATGGGATGCTAGCTTCCATCTTGCTTGAAGATTTCGGCCGAAATCCCGTGCCGCATTAGATTATGTCATCACGACGGCTGGCGTGATGATGTAATCTCACACCGCACAGGATTTCGGCCGAGATCTTTAACCCCTTAAGGACACAGGGCATACCGGTACGTCCTAACTACGTCCGATCACCGCTGCTCAGCCGGCAGTGATCGGAACAAGGTACCTGCTGAAATCACTCAGCAGGTACCTTGGCCCAATGCACAGGGGGGTCCTGTGACCCCCCCCGTATCGGCGATTGCTGCAAACCGAAACCGAAGGTCAATTCAGACCTGTGGTTTGCAGCGCTTTCTGCGGTCTCTGATCAGAGAGTTAAAAAATGCCCAAAATGTTAAATACTACCCCCCCCTCTCCGGGCTATGCGGCGGGCGGCGCTGATTGCGCTCGTTGATGGCAGAGTGGTTTAGCAGACTGTTAGCACATTGCTGACACTCTGCTAAAAACAGCTGTCATCTGTGCTTGTACAGATGCCAGCCGTTTAACCCCTTCCATACAGCGGTCCGTACGGACCGCTGTATGGAAGGGGTTAACAGGGAGAGAGCTCCCTCCATTGGCGGATGCTGTGCCTTTGCCTATCACCCGCTGCTCTGTTCTGGCATCGGGTGATGGTTACCATGGCAGCAGGACGCTTTAAGAGGCGTCCTGCTTGCCATGGTAATGTAAGTCTGATCTGACTTCTGCTAAACGCAGAAGTCTGATCAGACTTTGTAAAGTAAAAAATACAGTACAATACATTAAATAATGTACTGTACTGTATTATATAGACATCAGACCTACTGGATCTTCAAGAACCAAGTGGGTCTGGGTAAAAAAAAATGTAAAAAAAGTGAAAAAAAAAGTAAAAATAAAAATGCACATATCACTGAATAAAAATTAAAAAAATTAAATACACTGCACATATTAGGTATCGACATGTGACTTTGTCACCTTACATCACAAAAAGTTGAATACCAAGCGATCAAAAAGGCGTATGCCTCCCAAACTAGTACCAATTAAACCTCCATCTCATCCCGCAAAAAATGAGCCCCTACATAGGACAATCGCCCCAAAAAATTAAAAAAAATATGGCTCTCAGACTATGGAGACATTAAAACATAATTTTTTTCCCCTAAAATGCTGTTATTGTGTTAAAGTAAAATAAATAAAAAAAGTATACATATTACGTATCGCCATGTCCATAAAAACCTGCTGTATAAAAATATCCCATGCTCTAACCCCTCAGGTAAATACAGTAAAAAAAATTAAATAAAAACTATACTTAAAAAAAAACATTTTTGTCACCTCACATCGCAAAAAGTGTAATAACAAGTGATCAAAAATGTTTATGCACCCCAAAATAGTGCATAAAAATGGTCATATCATCTCGCAATAAATGACACCCTACATAGGACAATAAACCCAAAAAATTTTAAAATATCGCACTCAGACTATTGAGACATTAAAACATGATTTTTTTTGTTTCAATAATATTATTGTGTAAATAAATAAATAAAAAGTATACATATTATGTATCACTGCATCCGTAATAACCTGCTATATAAAAATAAAACATGAACTAACCCCTCAGATGAACACAGCCACAAAAATATAACAGCCACAGATATAAATACGTTGTCAAAAGCCATTTTTGTCAACTTACATCACAAAAAGTGTAATAGCAAGTGACCAAAAGCTTATATGCACCTCAATATAGTGCCAATCAAACCGCCATCTCATCCCACAAAAAATGAGCCCCTACATAAGACTGTCGCCCAAAAAATAAATAAAAAATAAGGCTTTCAGAATGTAGAGACAGAAAAAAATCATTTAAAAAAAAAATGCTTTATTATGAAAAACTGAAACAAAAATTCCCCAAAAGTAGTCATATTTGGTATTGTCGCGTCTGGCTTCAAATGGGACATAGTGTCAAAAACCAGTCCACCAAAATCCGCCTTCCAAAAACCATATGGCGTTCCCTTCCTTCTGAGCCCTTCCGTTTGGCCATACAGTAGTTTACGACCACATATGGGGTGTTTCTGCAAACTACAGAATCAGGGCAATAAATATTACTGGAAAAAATGGATTAAAATGGAAAATTTGCAAAAAAATCGAAAGTCTGAAATTTTATCTCCATTTGCCATTAACTCTTGTGGAACACCTAAAGGGATAACAAAGTTTGTAAAATCAGTTTTGAATACCTTGAAGGATGTACTTTCTTAGATGGAGTCCGTTTTTTGGAGTTTCTACTCTAGGGGTACATTAGGGAGGCTTCAAATGGGACATAGTGTCTAAAAACCAGTCCGGCAAAATCTGTCTTCCAAAAACCACATGGCGCTCATTTCCCTATATGCCCTGCCGTTTGGCCATACAGCAGTTTACAACCACATAAACCTTGTGGTTAACAACGTGTGTAAGATCAGTTTTGATCATTTTTGGGTGGTTTCTATTATGTAATCCTCACAAAGTGACTTCAAACCTTAACTGGTTCGTAAAAAGTGGGTTTTTTGAAAATTTCAGAAAATTTTCAAGATTTGCTTCTAAACTTCTAAGCCTTGTAACGTCCCCAAAAAATAAAATGGCATTCCCAAAATGATCCAAACATGAAGTAGACATATGGGGAATGTAAATTAATAACTTTTTGGCGGTATTACTATATATTATAGAAGTAGAGAAATTGAAGCTTGGAAATGTTCAAATTTTTCATAATTTTTGGTGAATTTGGTATTTTTTTTATTAAAAAAATGATTTTTTTTTTACTCTATTTTACCAGTGTCAGGAAGTACAATATAGGACTAAAAAACAATCTCAGAATGGCCTGGATAAGTAAAAGCGTTTTATAGTTATTCACACATAAAGTGACACTGGTCAGATTTTCAAAAAATTGCCTGGTCCTGAAGGTGAAATAGGGCCGTGTCCTTAAGGGGTTAAGCAAGATGGCGGCGGCCGACCCTTCGCGAGCAAATGGAGGCCATAAGTTAGATTTTTTTTTTTTTATTGTTAAAAATTACACTCAGATGCTGAGATCATGCATGAAGGCAGCATCTGAGGGGTACAATGATGGGGGTGGCGCTATCGCAGCTCTCTGTCATTGCACCCGTTACTTACAAAAAAAATGCGCTTCGTGACAAAGTAATTCGGCGAATTAGCCAAATCAAATGTTCCATAAATTCGCTCATCTCCAATTATGACTGTAAAGTTATCAAAAGGTTTAAAGGTGTACTCTGGTTGTGTGAAGTTATCCCCTATACACAAAATAAGAGAAAAATATTGGATTGGTGGAGGTCCTACTGCTGGACCGTACAGTAGTGGCTGGTTGGGCATGTGCGCAACCACTCCTTTCATTTTTATAGGAGTTCCAGAATTGGCAGAATACTCCAGAACAGCCATATACATGATTGGAGTGGCTATTAGCATGCCTGATCAGCTTTTATTTTTGGGGGGCTACATTGGGTATGGGGTTCATGTTCTTCTAACTGGTGGGGGTCCCAGTGTAACACCTATGGAAGCTGCACCAACCCTGCATGTACAGCCTGCCAGAGTGTCTAGTTGCTGTGTGTCAGCAAGAGGATGCAACCAAAGTAGAGGAGACGGTTGGGGAAGTTTTAGGAGTACTTACTTTAGGTCCTAGACTGAAGTAGAGAGAGAATCTATAAGGTGTCCTGGTCTGAGAAACAACAGAAACAGAGGTATCTACAGACCTAGAAAAAGTGACCTGCTGAATTCAGAGAAGAACTGTGCAACAGGTAGTAAGTTAAAGAAACAGTACAGATCAAAACCCTAGAAACAGTGAAGTGGATTGCAAGAGACGAACAATGTGATCTGAACCCAAACACTGGATTACAATTCAGAGTGAGTCAAAGTCATCAAATATAAGGGACACCTGGTGTAAGGACCGTTGAACTGTATCCTAAAGATAATATATACTGATTTGCATTGCTATGGTTACCCCTGACAATGATATAGTGTTTCCAGAGACTGTTCACTATCAGAAGTTTAAAAGACATTTAAGTTGTGAACTGGTTGTATCTGTCATGTGATTTGTTGAATCATACAGTTACCTTTAATAAAGATCTGTTGAATTGTACCACCTGCCTCAATGTTATTGTTGTCATACACCTGCAACTGTGGATAGGGTATAATTTCACACACACAACTAGAATACCCTTTTAACTTTTCAGCCATAATGGTAAGAGTGTTAAAATATTTTTCCACTTATCAGTTAGATATTATATCATTGGAGCGGTAACCACTAAAGTGGAAGCCAGAAAATGAAGGGAATTCCAGCTCCATCATTTGTGAAAAGGATGTGCTCACAGAGGAGATAGGGAAATAAGTAAGACCGTGTTCAGCCATGTGGTTTAGCTGTTGAGACTGCATTAACTGTAGCTAGCGGTGAAACCTAAGGAGTAAAATGTATAAAGGGATGTTTTATACTTCTTTTTGGCAAATAACAACTGTATCAAAACATAAAAATGTGAATCTAACACAAACCAGTCTTTAGTGCACTCCCTAAAACATTAGTCTTAGCTCCTTAGACCAACAGTTATTCCTTCTGATCCCCAAATGCACCTTCACAATGACTAAGCTCAATGGTGAAAGAGGTCTAAGTCACTGACAATGATATACGACTTTGGCGATCCTTTATATCCATTGAAAACGGGCATGCTAAAATGCAACATGACCTACCATTCATTCCATTATTATCTGCCACTGGGGGAGAGTCAGGAAATTCCTATACACATCAGATAGTCTGCTGGTCCAGCCAAAACTGTAGGGTTTGGTCAACATTAATCTAATGTTTATGCCACGTTTACAAGAGGCCATCAATATTCAGTCAGAAGAGGTCCATATTCCTTTTCATTTTTTACCAGACAAAGTACTTTACGTTTTGAGTGCCTCTAACTTCTACTGCAGCTTTATACAGTTCAGTTCCAATCATGTGAATGGGACTAAGCTGCAATACTGAAAATAGAAAATAGATTAAAATTAAAAACCTGAAAAAATTTAATTATTTAATCCCTGTGAAACTCCTAGCACCTAGCAAGGTCTTTTGGGGGTGCAGTGAATTGGTTCCATAAAACTAGGTTTTGCAAACTTTCTTGCCAATTTGAAAAATTCCTGCTAACTAGAGTTGAGCAAACATATAGATGTTTGGGTTCGAGAAGTTCGGCCGAACTTCACGAAAATGTCCGGGTTCGAGATCCGAACTCAACCGGAACTTGACCCTGAACCCGAACCCCATTGAAGTCAATGGGGACCCAAACTTTTGGGCACTAAAAAGTCTGTAAAATAGCCCTGGAAAGGGCAAGAGGGCTCCAAAAGGCATCAAAATGTAGATAAATCCCCTGCAAACAAATGTGGATAGGGAAATGACTTAAAATAAAATAAATAAAAATTAACCAATATCAATTGGCAACTTGGAGGAGGAGGTGGAATAGGAGGTTGGGGTGGCGTCAGGTGGGAATGCTATGGAAGTTTAAGTTCTCATCACATCCAAAAAGGATTCATGTCTGTCTGCAGGGCCCCAGGCCTCATTCACAGACTCAGGCCAAGGGCTACCATACATGGGAGTTGAAGTTGTCATCACAGCCAAGAAGGAATCATGTCTGCCTGCAGGGCCACAGGCCTCATTCAAACATTCAGGCCCACGGGACCCACAAAGAGGAGAGTTAAAATCACACCAAGACAGTATCGATTTCACCCAGCAATTCCACAGGCTTCATTCACAGATTCAGACCCATGGCACCCACAAACAGGTGAGTTACAATCATGCCAAAACAGTATTGATTTCACCCAGTAGTGCCACAGGCCTCATTAACTAATTCAGGACCATGGCACCCGCAAAGAGGAGAGCGGTCCCGTAACAGCAACACAGACACCCAAACAGAGGAGAGGTCATTTGAGAGTAAAAAGAGGTTAATGTCTTCCACCAATACAGCAGGCGATGAAACAAAATATAGGCCCTTGGAAACTAGACAAGGGGGAGGTCAGTTGACAGTATAAAGGTTTAATGTCTCCCACCAATGCAGCAAGCGATTAATCAAAAAATAGGCCCCTGACAACCAGACAATGGGGTGGTCATTTGACAGTAAAAATCCGTTAATGTCTCCCACCAATACAGCAGGCGATGAAACATAATCTAGGCCCCTGACAACCAGACAATGTAGAGGTCATTTGACAGTATAAAGAGTTTAGTGTCTCCCACCAATGCAGCAAGCGAATAAACGAAAGATAGGCCCCTGACAACCAGACAATGTAGAGGTCATTTGACAGTATAAAGAGTTTAATGTCTCCCACCAATGCAGCAAGCGATTAAACGAAATATAGGCCCCTGACAACCAGACAATGTAGAGGTCATTTGACAGTATAAAGAGGATTATGTCACCCACCAAAGCAATAGGTGATTATCTGAAATGTAGGCTCCTGGCACCCAGACAGAGGAGAGAGGTCCCATAGCAGAAAATCAGACTTGATGTCACCCGTCAAAGCAGCAGGGGGTTGCCCCCAAAATAATGGTACAATTAAAAAAAGATGATTCAATAAAGATGTGCCCTGGAGTACAAGAATGTATGGTTCAGAGCGAGGCAGTTATAAATGTCTATTCTGCACAAGGTACGGACAAGTCCTGTGGGATCCATGCCTGGTTCATTTTAATGAACGGGAGCTTGTCCACGTTGGCTGTGGACAGGCGGCCACGTTTGTCTGCAATGACGCTCCTTGCCATGCTAAATACACGTTCAGACAATACACTGGCCGCAGGGCAGCCAGCACCTCCAAGGCATAAAGGACAAGCTCTGGCCATGTGGACAATTTGGAGACCTAGAAGTTGAATGGGGCAGAACCATCAATCAGTACGTGGAGGCGTGTGCACACGCACTGTTCCACCATGTTGTTAAAATGCTGCTTCCTGCTAACACGTTCCCTATCAGCTGATGGTGCAGTTTGCTGTGGCGTGGTGACAAAACTTTTCCACATCTCGGCCATATTAACCCTGCTGTCTGAAGAGCTGTCCGTGACACAGCTGCATTGGCGACCTCTTCCTCCTCCGCCTTCGCCTTGTGCTTCCACTTGTCCCCCCGTGTTAGTTGGAAATGCCCTCAGGAGCGCGTCTACCAGCGTGCGCTTGTAGTCGCGCATTTTTCCTATCACGCTCCAGTGCGGGAATTAAGGTGGGCACATTGTCTTGTACTGGGGATCCAGCAGGGTGGCAACCCAGTAGTCAGCACAAGTAAAAATGTTGGCAACTCTGCTGTCATTGTGCAGGCACTGCAGTATGTTGTCGCTCATGTGTGCCAGGCTGCCCAGAGGTAATAAGCTGTCCTCTGCAGGTGGTGTATCGTCTGTGTCCTCCATATCCCCTCAGCCACGCTCCAGTGATGGCCCTGAGCTGCGTAGGATGCCACCCTGCAGAGAAACAGGTTCCTCCTCCTCTACCTCATCCATCTCCTCCTCATCCTCCAGAAGTGTGCCCTGGCTGTCCACATGTGTATCTGGATTCTACTGGTGCAGGAACCCACCATCTGAGCCACTTCTGTATGACCTGCCTTAAACCCTGTGAAAATGTCCCCTCTTCCTCCTCCTCCTCCTCCTGTGCCGCATTCTCTTCCATCATCACCGTAATATTTTTTTCGAGGAGACATAGAAGGGGTATTGTAATGCTAACAACTGCGTCATCAGCACTGGCCATGTTGGTTGAGAACTCCAAAGACTGCAACAAGGTACACAGGTCTCGCTTGCAGGCCCAGTCTCTGGTGGTGAAGTAGTGCTGATCCGCAGAGCGACTGACCCGTGCATACTGCATCTGAAACTCTACTATCACCCGGTGCTGCTCGCACAGTTTCTCCAGCATATGTAAGGTGAAGTTCCACCTGGTGGGCATGTCGCATATGAGGCGGTAAGCAGGCAGGCCAAAGTTACGCTGCAGCACAGACAGGCGAGCAGCAGCAGGGTGAGAACGCCGAAAGCGCGCACATACGGCCCGCACTTTCAGCAGCAGCTCTGACATGTCTGTGTAGTTTTTAAAAAACTTCTGCACCACCAGATTCTGCACATGTGCCCGGCAAGGGATGTGCGTCAAAAAGGCTAATCCCAGAGCTGCAACGAGGTTTCGCCCATTATCGCAAACCACTAGGCCGGACTTGAGGCTCACCGGCAACAACCACTCATCAGTCTGCTGTTCTATGCCCCTCCAAAGCTCCTGTGCAGTGTGGGGTTTGTTGCCCAAACACATGAGTTTTAAAATCGCCTGCTGATGTTTACCCCGGGCTGTGCTGAATTTGGGGGTGAAGTTCTTTAGATGACCAGATGTGGGGGTGGTAGAAGAGGAGTAGGAGGAGGAGGATGCGGAGTAGGAGGAGGAAGCAACAGGAGGCAAGGAATAATGCCCTGCGATCCTCGGTGGTGGAAGTACATGGGCCAAACATCTAACCGCCTCGGGCCCAGCCGCCACTACATTTACCCAGTGTGCATAGAGGGAGATATAGCGACCCTGGCTGTGCTTACTGGTCCATGTATCTGTGATTATGTGGACCTTGCCACAGATGGCATTGCATAGTGCACATTTTATCCTCCACTTGGTTGTGCAGGGAAGGGAAGGCTCGCCTGGAAAGTAGTGGCGGCTGGGAACACCGCCATCAGCTGTTTGAAACAGTCCGTCTCCACCAGACGGAATGACAGCATTTTAAAGACCAATAATTTTGAAATGCTGGCATTTAGGCCAGGGCTCAAGGTTGAGTAGGTGGGCATTTCCTCCTTCTCTCCAATGTTTTGGAGATGGACAGCTGAATGCTGCCATGTGACATGGTGGAGATGCTTGGTTATGGTGTTGTATGTGGTGGTGTTGGTGGAACATCCTCTGTTTGCTGGCCGCCAGGTGCCACGGTGACGCCAGAGGTGGAGGGAAAGGCCGAGCCAGCAGCAGAAGAGGGAGCAGGAGGAGCATGAGAGAGTTCCTTGTTTTAAGTTGTTTACTTCACTGCAGTTCATGCTTTGCATGTAGATGCCTGGTCATGCAGGTTGTGCTCAGGTTAAGAACGTTTATGCCTCGCTTCAGGCTCTGATGGCACAACATGCAAACCACTCATATCTTGTCATCAGGACATTGTGTGAAGAACTGCCACGGAATTAATTCCTTGGAGCAGGTCTTGGTGTGCTCGGTGCCTGGGTGTGCTGGACAGTAGCAGGCATACTGTCTCTGGAACATCCGCTGTGCTTTTGCACCCTGCTCCCTCTTTTGCTGTGCTGTTGCCTCTGTGCGACCACCGCCTCTTCCTCAGAACTGCACGCCTCACTAGCACAACCTTCAGTCCAGTCTGGGTCTAGGACTTAATCATCCTCCACATCATCTTACACCCATTCATGACCCCTGCTCTCCTCATCAGTCTGCACATTGCAGAAAGCAACAGCAGTTGGCACCTGTGTTTTGTCATCATCAGAGAAGTTTTGTGGCGGTATTCCCATGTCCTCATCCTGCAACAAAAGTGGTTGAGCATCAGTGCATTCAAGGTTTTACTCTTCTGGGGCAGGACTAGGTGGATGGGCCGGGGAAACCCTGCCAACAGAGTCATCAAAAAGCATTAGACTTTCCTGCATGATTTGGGGTTCTGACTGCTTGGCTGATTTGCAAGAGGGTGAGGTGGAAGACTGATGGGCATGGGCTGCAGGTGCCAACTCTGAGCTTCCTGCAGAGGACTGGGTGTTAGATACTGTGAAGGAACTGGAGGCACTGTCAGCCACCCAAACTACTATAGCCTGTACATGTTCTGGCTTCACCATCAATAGAGCAGAATTTTGGCCGATCAAATAACGCTGCAGATTCTGTCGCCCACTCGCACCAGAGGAAGGTATTTGCCTTGGAGTGGTAGTTGGCGCTGAACAGCCATGTCCTCTCCCAGCAACAGGAGCTCCAGCAACACCACCACAACCATGCCCACGTCCCTTATTTGATGTTCTCCTCATTATTTGCGTTCACTCACCCAGCTGAAAGATTGGTCTCTCTCCGGTGTAAATTTACCTGCCACTAATCAACAATTACGTTGAGGCAGTGCCCATGTCATAAAAATGCTCTGTGAACACAGAATAATTTTTTTTGTGCCCAAAATACACTGATTCTCAATTTCTATGCAGAAATGTAAAAATTTGTTGGGTACGCTGTATGCACAAGTGGTTTGTGGAACAAGAACAAGTATTTTTGTAAAAAAATACAGAAAATTTGTATTTCACTGCTGTAAATTTAAATTAATTATTTATACGCCGGATGCACAACTGTTTTTTCCCCCTAAAACTGCTTTTTTAAATAAAACCCCAAAATGCAGTTTTTAACTGCTGTGCATTAACAGTAGATATTTATACTATTTATGGACACCAGATTTGGGGACCCACAACACAGATTTGGTCACCAAAATTCACAAATGCAGTATTGAACTGCTATATATTGGAAATAATTATTTAAAAGACGAATGCACAACTGTTTTTTCAGCCTAAAACACAGCTTTTTTCAATAAAACCCCAAAATGCAGTTTTTAACTGCTGTACGTTAAAAGTAGATATTTATACTATTTATGGACACCAAATTTGAGAACCCAGAACACAGATTTGGTCACCAAAATTCACAAATGCAGTATTCAACTGCTGTAAAACCCCAAAATGCATTTTTTTACTGCTGTAAATTTCAATTAGATATTTATACCGTGTATGTACAACTGCTTTGTGAAGCAAGAATATTGCTTTTTTCCCACAGAAAAGAATATTGCACTATTTCTCAGCTGTAATGTGAAATCGATATTTAGGCGGTGTATTTCAAAATGCTCTGTGGATCAGGATTTCAACTTTTTTGTCAAAAAATACACTTATGCTGTATTTCACAGCAGCAATGTAAAATAGGTGGTTGGAATGGGTATTTCAGACTGTTTGGTGGACCTAGAATAACGTTTTTTTTCTGTAAAAAACAAAGAAGCACTATTTCCCTGTAGAAATATAAAATATGTTGTTAGACGGTGTATGCAGAACTGTTTTGTGGAAAAGGAATATGGTTTTTCCACCAAAATTACACAGATTCTCTATTTCACCGCAGAAATGTCAAATATATATTTTGGCGGTGTAAAATAGGCTTGGTGGATCAGGATGACCACTTATTTTTAACTAAAACACACTGATGCACTATTTGATAGCTGAAATGGAATATGCAGTTTAGTGCATTGTATACACAAGTGCTCTGTGGCACCACAGATGCCAAGCTAGACAAATGGACTATGTCACAGCTTTTGTCTCCAAAATTCACAAATGCAGTTTTTCACTGCTGCAAATTAAATGTAGGTTTTATACCGTGTATGTACAACTGCTTTGTCAAGCAGGAATTTTGCTGTTTTCACTCAAGAAAAGAATATTGCACTATTTCTCAGCTGTAATGTGAAATCGGAATTTAGGCGGTGTATTTCAAAATGCTTTGTGGATCAGGATTTCTACTTTTTTGTCAAAAAAATACACTTATGCTGTATTTCACAGCAGCAATGTAAAATAGGTGGTTGGAATGGGTATTTCAGACTGTTTGGTGGACCTAAATAACGTTTTATTTCTATAAAAAACAAAGAAGCACTATTTCCCTGCAGAAGTATAAAATATGTCGTTGGACGGTGTATGCAGAACTGTTTTGTGGACAAGGATTCAAGGAATACGTTTTTTTCCCCAAAATTACACGGATTCTCTATTTCACAGCATAAATGTCAAATATATATTTTGGCGGTGTAAAATAGGCGTGGTGTAACTAAAATACACTGATGCACTATTTAAAAGCTGAAATGGAATTTATGGTTTAGTGTATTGTATACACAAGGGCTCTGTGGCACCACAGAACCCAGGCTTGACAAATGCACTATTTCACCCCTTAAACATACAAAAGGCAATATAGGGGACTTGAGCAGCCAGAAAAAAAGTTTTTTTTTCTTTGACTGAGCTACAAAATAGGATTAGGCTGATGTCCCTGGCTGGCTGGCACACATGCAGTACACTGCAGTGGCTAATATGGCCGCAGAGCACCACCTCAGTAACAGATGGATTACAAAAAAAGATTTCCCTTGCATTGGCTGGGTACAGAAATGTTTGCTGTATCTTGTGGAAAAAAGTAGCACAGGTTCTTCTGATTTCGGCCTTATTCTGTCCCTGATTTCAGCACCAACATCCTCTCCCTAAGCTCAAATCAGCAAAATGACGTGCGGTAGTATGTGACTCCAGCTTATAAAGAGGCTGGGTCGCATGCTGCACTCAGCCAATCACAGCCATGCCATTAGTAGGCATGGCTGTGATGGCTTCTTAGGGCAAGAAGTAAAACGCTTGCTTATTGGCTGCTGTGTAGCCCTTCAGAAAGCGGGAAGAAATCGCTGAACAACGGACCCGAACATTTTAGAAAATGTTCGGGTCCGTGTCCCGAACACCCCAAAATTCATATACAGTTCGGGTTCGCTCAACTCTACTGCTAACCTAAAAGTTACATCCCAAAAAAGTAAAAGTAACGTAAAGGAGACATATAATAAATGTTAACTATTAACTATTACCATGAAGCATGTCTGTCTTGAAAGCAGAGAAATAAAAAATTGAAAAGTTTTCAACTTTTTTAAGACATGTAAATAATTTTAACCCACATTGATATACAGAACTGTGTTATAATTCATGTACTGTACAAGCCAAACAAGGTAGGCATAATAATATAAAACATTTTTAAATGCAAAAAATAGATGCTATCTTAATCAATAAGAAGCTAAAAGACATGCACTGTGTATAACAATAATATTAGTAGCAATCTACCCACTGAAAGTGATAAAAACGTTCACTTTGATAATCAGAAATTCAGGAAATTATTTTGCTATGTGTAGTCAAATGAATGCAATAAAATCAAAATGTCAGCTTATCTTAAATAAACAGGAGATTAATTTTGCTTAAGGGCATCAATGAAACATCACATTACTGAATAATAACCATTTAGAAAAATATAGCAGGTACATTCTAACTTTACAAGCTGAATAAAAGTAGTCAACCTTTTAAGTGAGCAATATATGGAAAGAGAGTTTTTAAACTACACATTGCTGACATCAGTTTTAGATATTTTAGGTATTGAAAGGTTTATATGGTTATAATGTTGTCAGGCCTGTGGTAATAGTTATAAATAAGATTTATGCATTAAGTAACTTCAGGTTACTCACATATCCAAGTAGACTTGCATAAAAATGATATTAATTACGCTATTCCCAATATTATGTTATAAATATAGTGATAAACACAAAAATCAGAGGCTAATTTCACACGTGTTAAATCTATCTGGCAGGCTGTTCTGGCAAAGAAACATCCTACCAGATTTCACCTTATCCAGGCTAACCAGATACTTTCATGCACTGCCAGAGCCCATTCACTATAATGGGATCTGGCAGGGATGTAGATGGTTTTTGGCATGAGTGTCAGGTTTCGCCTGGACAAAACTGTGCACTGTGCAGTTTTGTCTGGCAGAAACCAGTGGCGGATCCAGAGCTTGGTGTCAGGAGGGGCACTTCCGGCGATCGATACGCCCCTGCTCCGATCACTACAGAAATACAGCCCCACTTACTTCTTACATCCAGTGACGTCTTCTTTGATGTAGCTGTTCTCTGTCCTCATCTACTCCTTTCAGACCTGCAGACCAGACCACCAGTTTTTGTCTCTGCAGTTTGACAACAAAAAAAACCTCAGTTTACTACTTTTCCATCATCCTCCCATCTTCTGGACAATTCATTCTACTACCCCCAATACTGTGCCGCTGTTGCCCCCAATATTATACTGCAGAAACAGATAATACCCCTGATAATACTAGTACCACACAGAGCCCCCATATAAAATACCCCTTCTTTGAGGCCTCAGTAGATGTCCCCATAGTGCCCCCCAATAAAGTGCCAGTAAGAGGTGCCCCCATCGATGCCCCCCAATCATGTGCTAGTGAAAAGTGCCTCTTCCCCTCCCTCCATCATGTGCCAGTAACAAGTGCCAGACTCCTCTTCCCACCCCACTCATGTACCAGTAACAAGTGCCTCTCTCCTCTCTCCCCCCATCATGTGCCAGTCTCCCCCCCCACTCATGTGCCAGTAATAAGTGCCACTCTCCCCCCATCATGTGCCAGTCCCCCCCCATGTGCCAGTAATGAATGCCACTCTCCTCTCTCCCACCATCATGTGCCAGTCTGCTCTCCCCCCTAATGTGCCAGTAATAAGTGTCACTCTCCCGCCCATCATGTGCCAGTCTCCTCTCCCTCCCCTCATGTGCCAGTAATAAGTGCCACTCTCCCCCATCATGTGCCAGTCTCCTCTCCCCCATTTGCCAGTAATAAGTGCCCCCCCTCATGTGCCAGTGATAAGTGCGACTCTCCCCCCCATCATGTGCCAGTCTCCTCTCCCTTCCCTCATGTGCCAGTAATAAGTTCCAAACTCCCCCCATCATGTGCCAGTCTCCTCTCCCCCCCTCATGTGCCAGTAATAAGTGCCACTCCCCCCATCATGTGCCAGTCTCCTCCACCCCCCCCCCCCCTGTGTGCCAGTAATAAGTTCCACTCTCCCCCCTATCGTGTGCCAATCTCCTCTCTGCATCCCCATGTGCGAGTAATAATTTCCACTCTCCCCCCATCATGTGCCAGTCTTCTCTCTGCCCCCCCATGTGCCAGTAATAAGTTCCATTCTGCCCCCCCCCCCATGTGCCAGTAATATTGCCCCAAATAATAAAATAAAAAAACACTTATACTTACCTACATGGCAGCGATGCAATGCAGGCCTCTTCCGGCCTGTGTCCCGATCTGTACTTCTCAGGTGGCATAGTGACATCATCGCACCGCCTGCACCGGCCTCTAATAGGCTGCCGGCACAAGGGCCGCAGCCTATCAGAAGAACAGGGAAGGGAGACACCTCTCCCTCCCCTACTGCAGCACAGCCATCAGTATTGCTGTCCTGAGGACGGCAATACAGATCACTATGGAGATGAATGCTTGCACAATGGAAGCGTTCATCTGCCTCTGTCCTTCTGCCACCACTGCAGCCCACATTCTTGGCATACTCGACCTAACAAAGGCTCAGAACTACAGGTAGATGCCATGGAAATTTAGGAGGAAGCACAGTGAGTAGTAGATTAAGAAAACTAATTGTATGACTACTGAACGATAAATATGTGAAATTTACATTATATTAGGTAATTATCGATGATGAATTAGTCTAAACCATAAGTTATATTTATGGTAACCGGAACACTTGTTAATATGAGTTAATTTCCGAACCATTTATTACAACAACATAGGATTAGAGATGAGCGAACACCTGGATGTTCGGGTTCGAGAAGTTTGGCCGAACTTCATGAAAATGTTCGGGTTCAGGAACCAAACTCGACCCGAACTTTATCCCGAACCCGAACTCCATTGAAGTCAATGGGGACACGAACTTTTGGGCACTAAAAAGGCTGTAAAATAGTCCAGGAAAGGGCTAGAGGGCTGCAAAAGGCAGCAAAATGTAGGTAAATGCCCTAAAAACAAATGTGGATAGGGAAATTAATTAAAATAAAATAAAATAAATAAAAATTAACCAATATCAATTGGAGAGGGGTCCCATAGCAGAGAATCATGCGTCATATCACCCACCACTGGAGAAGGCCAGTTTCAGTTATTTCGGCCCCAGCACCCAGACAGAGGAGAGAGGTCCCACAGCAAGGAATCATGCGTCATATCACCCACCACTGGAGAAGGCCACTTTCAGTTATTTCGGCCCCAGCACCCAGACAGAGGAGAGAGGTCCCACAGCAAGGAATCATGCGTCATATCACCCACCACTGGAGAAGGCCACTCAGTTTTTTCGGCTCCAGCACCCAGACAGAAGAGAGAGGTCCCACAGCAAGGAATAAGGCATCATATCACCCACCATTGGAGAAGGCCACTTTCATTTATTTCGGCCCAGCACCCAGACCGAGGAGAGAGGTCCCACAGCAAGGAATCATGCGTCATTTCACCCACCATTAGAGAAGGCCACTTTCAGTTATTTCGGCCCCAGCACCCAGACAGAGGAGAGAGGTCACACAGCAAGGAATCATGCGTCATATCACCCACCACTGGAGAAGGCAACTTTCAGTTATTTCGGCCCAGCACCCAGACAGAGGAGAGAGGTCCCACAGCAAGGAATCATGCGTCATATCACCCACCACTGGAGAAGGCCACTTTCAGTTATTTCGGCCCCAGCACCCAGACAGAGGAGAGAGGTCCCACAGCAAGGAATCATGCGTCATATCACCCACCACTGGAGAAGGCCACTTTCAGTTATTTCGGCCCCAGCACCCAGAGAGAGGAGAGAGGTCCCACAGCAAGGAATCATGCGTCATATCACCCACCACTGGTGAAGGCCACTCAGTTATTTCGGCCCCAACACCCAGACAGAGGAGAGAGGTCCCACAGCACGGAATAAGGCTTCATATCACCCACCACTGGAGAAGGCCACTTTCAGTTATTTCGGCCCAGCACCCAGACCGAGGAGAGAGGTCCCACAGCAAGGAATCATGCGTCATTTCACCCACCACTAGAAAAGGCCACTTTCAGTTATTTCGGCCACAGCACCCAGACAGAGGATAGAGGTCCCACAGCAAGGAATAAGGCGTCATATCACCCACCACTGGTGAAGGCCACTTTCAGTTATTTCGGCCCAGCACACAGACAGATGAGAGGTTCATTCAACTTTGGGTTGCAACGCAAGATCATAGTGAAGTTAAAAAAATGAGGATTCAATAAAGAAGTGCCCCGGAGTACAAGAATACATGGTTGAGGGGGAGGCAGTTATAAATGTCTATTCTGCACAAGGGAGGCACAGGTCCTGTGGGATCCATGCCTGGTTCATTTTTATGAACGTCAGCTTGTCCACGTTGGCTGTGGTCAGGCGGCTGCGTTTGTCAGTAATGACGCCCCCTGCCGCGCTGAATACACGTTCAGACAAAACGCTGGGGCTGAACCATCAGTCAGTACGTGGAGGGGTGCGCAGACGTACTGTTCAACCATGTTAGTGAAATGCTACCTCCAGCTAACACGTTCCGTATCAGGTGGTGGTGCAGTTAGCTGTGGCGTGCAGACAAAACTTTTCCACATTTCTGCCATGCTAACCCTGCCCTCAGAGGAGCTGGCCGTGACACTGCTGCGTTGGCGACCTCTTGCTCCTCCTCTGCCTTCGCCTTGGGCTTCCACCTGTTCCCCTGTGACATTTGGGAATGCTCTCAGGAGCACGTCTACCAGCGTACGCTTGTACTCACGCATCTTCCTATCACGCTCCAGTGCAGGAAGTAACGTGGGCACATTGCTTTGTTCCGAGGATCCAGCAGGGTGGCAACCCAGTAGTCCACACACGTTAAAATGTGGGCAACTCTGCTGTCGTTACGCAGGCAATGCAGCATGTAGTCGCTCATGTGTGCCAGGCTCCCCAGAGGTAAGGACAAGCTGTCCTCTGTGGGAGGCGTATCGTCATCGTCCTCCGTATCCCCCCAGCCACGCACTAGTGATGGGCCTGAGCTATGTCGGGTGCCACCCCGCTGTGAACCTGCTTCATCCTCATCCTCCTCCACCTCATCCTCCTCGTCCTCCAGTAGTGGGCCCTGGCTGGCCACATTTGTACGTGGCCTCTGCTGTTGCAAAAAACCTCCCTCTGAGCCACTTCTAACAGACTGGCCTGAAAGTGCTTAAAATGACCCCTCATCCTCCTCCTCCTCCTGGGCCACCTCCTCTTCCATCATCGCCCTAAGCGTTTTCTCAAGGAGACATAGAAGTGGTATTGTAACGCTGATAACGGTGTCATCGCCACTGGCCATGTTGGTGGATTACTCGAAACAGCGCAACAGGGCACACAGGTCTCGCATGGAGGCCCAATCATTGGTGGTGAAGTGGTGCTGTTCCGCAGTGCGACTGACGCGTGCGTGCTGCAGCTGAAACTCCACTATGGCCTGCTGCTGCTCGCACAGTCTCTCCAGCATGTGCAAGGTGGAGTTCCACCTGGTGGGCACGTCGCATATGAGGCGGTGAGCGGGAAGGCCGAAGTTACGCTGTAGCGCAGACAGGCGAGCAGCGGCAGGATGTGTACGCCTGAAGCGCACACAGACGGTCCGCACTTTATGCAGCAGCTCTGACATGTCGGGGTAGTTGTGAATGAACTTCTGCACCACCAAATTCAGCACATGCGCCAGGCAAGGGATGTGCGTCAAACCGGCTAGTCCCAGAGCTGCGACGAGATTTCGCCCATTATCGCACACCACCAGGCCGGGCTTGAGGCCCACTAGCAGAAACCACTGGTTGGTCTGTTGTTCAATACCCCGCCACAACTCCTGCGCGGTGTGGGGCCTGTCCCCCAAACATATGAGTTTCAGAATGGCCTGCTGACGTTTACCCCAGGCTGTGCTGAAGTTGGTGGTGAATGTGTGTGGCTGACTGGATGAGCTGGTGGAAGCAGAGGAGGAGGAAGCCGAGTAGGAGGAGGAGGCCACAGGAGGCAAAGAATGATGCCCTGCGATCCTTGGCGGCGGAAGGACGTGCGCCAAGGAACTCTTCGCCTGGGGCCCAGCCGCCACTACATTTACCCAGTGTGCAGTTAGGGAGATATAGCGTCCCTGGCCGTGCTTACTGGTCCACGTATCTCTGGTTAGGTGGACCTTGCCACAGATGGCGTTGCGCAGTGCACACTTGATTTTATCGCATACTTGGTTGTGCAGGGAAGGCATGGCTGTCTTGGAGAAGTAGTGGCGGCTGGGAAGAACATACTGTGGGATAGCCATGGACATCAGCTGTTTGAAGCTGTCTGTGTCCACAAGCCTGAATGACAGCATTTCAAAGGCCAGTAGTTTAGAAATGCTGGCATTCAGGCCCAGGGCTCGAGGGTGGCTAGGTGGGAATTTACGCTTTCTTTCCAAGGTTTGTGAGATGGAGAGCTGAACGCTGACGTGTGACATGGTGGAGATGCTTGGTGACGCAGGTGGTGTTGTCGGTGGCATATCCTCTGTTTGGTGGGCGGCAGGTGCCAACATTCCTCCCGAGGCGGAGGAAGAGGCCGAGGCAGCAGCAGAAGAGGGAGCAGGGGGAGCCAGAGTGAGTTCCTTGCTTTTAAGGTGTTTACTCCACTGCAGTTCGTGCTTTGCATGTAGATGCCTGGT
This sequence comes from Bufotes viridis, assembly GCA_033119425.1. Taxonomy (NCBI): domain Eukaryota; kingdom Metazoa; phylum Chordata; class Amphibia; order Anura; family Bufonidae; genus Bufotes; species Bufotes viridis. The sequence goes on from CM065589.1 coordinate 467,765,782, forward strand.
CATGCAGGTTGTGCTAAGGTTCAGAACGTTAATGCCTCACTTCAGGCTCTGATGGCACAGCATGCAAACCACTCGGGTCTTGTCGTCAGCACATTGTTTAACGAAGTGCCATGCCAGGGAACTCCTTGAAGCTGCCTTTGGGGTGCTCGGTCCCTGGTGGCGGTGGCCAGTAGCAGGCGAACTCTATTGGAGGCGACTGTTCTGCTTTTGCCCCCTGCTCCCTCTTTTGCTACGCTGTTGGCTCGGCCTCACCACTGCCTCTTCCTCTGAACTATGAAAGTCAGTGGCACAACCTTCATTCCATGTGGGGTCTAGGACCTCATCGCCCCCTGCATCGTCTTCCAAACAGTCTTCCTCCCTGACCTCCTGTTCGGTCTGCACACTGCAGAAAGACGCAGCAGTTGGCACTTGTGTTTCGTCATCATCAGAGACGTGCGGACTGCGATGAGATATTATTCCCATGTCCTCATCATCAGGAAACATCAGTTGTTGTGCATCAGTGCATTCTATGTCTTCCACCACTGGGGAAGGGCTAGGTGGATTCCCAGCAGAGTCTTCAAACAGCATAAGAGACTGCTGCATAACTTGAGGCTCTGACAGTTTCCCTGATATGCATGGGGGTGATGTGACAGACTGATGGGCTTGGTTTTCAGGCACCACCTGTGCGCTTTCTGCAGAAGACTGGGTGGCAGATAATGTTGTGAACGTGCTGGATCCACTGTCGGCCAACCAATTGACTAGCGCCTGTACCTGCTCAGGCCTTACCATCCTTAGAATGGCATTGGGCCCCACCAAATATCGCTGTAAATTCTGGCGGGTACTGGAACCTGAGGTAGTTGGTTCACTAGGACGTGTGGCTGTGGCAGAATGGTCACTTCCTCTCCCAGCACCAGAGGGTACAGTAACACCACAACGACCGCTTCCGCGTCCCTTACTAGATGTTTTCCTCATTGTTACCTTTCACCAAGCACCACAATAAGAAAAATGTATTGATTTCAAATTTAGGCCTTTTTTTACAGACACCTAACACCATTTTCCAATTTATTTATGTAGCGTATTACACTAATCCAGGCACAGCAGTAACCACTGATTTAGGGGAATATCTCTTTTAGGGCTAGTATTTAGGCCCTGGATGAAAGGTATCCTTTTATGGACAGATTTAAACTAGGCCTGCAACAGCTGGAACACCAGATTCAGGGTATTGCTATTTTGGCAATTGAATTTAACCCCAGAACAAAATATATGATTTGCAGGACACTATGAAACTTGGCCAGCCACAGATGAAACCACTGATTTATGGTATTGCTATTTTGGCAATTGAATTTCACCCCAGAACAAAATATACCCTTTTACGGACAGATTTAAAATTGGCTTGCAACAGCTGGAACACCAGATTAAGGGTATTGCTATTTTGGCAATTGAATTTCACCCCAGAACAACATATATGCTTTGCAGGACACTATTATAGTTTGCCAGCCACAGCTGTAACACCACTGATTTATGGTATTGCTATTTTGGCAATTGAATTTCACCCCAGAACAAAATATACCCTGTTACGGACAGATTTAAATTAGGACTGCAACAGCTGGAACACCAGATTCAGGGTATTGCTATGTTTGCAAATCAATTTCACCCCAGAACAAAATATATCCTTTGCAGGACACTATGAAACTTGGCCAGCCACAGCTGAAACCACTGATTTATGGTATTGCTATTTTGGCAATTGAATTTCACCCCAGAACAAAATATACCCTTTTACGGACAGATTTAAAATAGGCCTGCAACAGCTGGAACACCAGATTAAGGGTATTGCTATTTTGGCAATTGAATTTCACCCCAGAACAACATATATCCTTTGCAGGACACTATGAAACTTGGCCAGCCACAGCTGAAACCACTGATTTATGGTATTGCTATTTTGGCAATTGAATTTCACTCCAGAACAAAATATACCCTTTTAGCGGACACGATTTAAAATAGGTCTGCAGCCAGTGCTGGAACACCAGATTCATGGTATTGCTATTTTGGCAATTGAATTTCACCCCAGAACAAAATATATCCTTTGCAGGACACTATGAAACTTGGCCAGCCACAGCTGAAACCACTGATTTATGGTATTGCTATTTTGGCAATTGAATTTCACCCCAGAACAAAATATATGTTTTGGCGGACACTATTATAGTTTGCCAGCCAGTGCTGGGACACCAGATTTAGGGGATTGCTATTGTGGCAGTTGAATTTCACCCCAGAACAAAATATACCCTTTTTCGGACAGATTTAAAATAGGCCTGCAACAGCTGGAATACCAGATTCAGGGTATTGCTATTTTGGCAATTGAATTTCACCCCAGAACAACATATATCCTTTGCAGGACACTATGAAACTTGGCCAGCCACTAGCTGAAACCACTGATTTATGGTATTGCTATTTTGGCAATTGAAATTCACCCCAGAACAAAATATGTGTTTTGGCGGACACTATTATAGTTTGTCAGCCAGTGCTGGGACACCAGATTTATGGGATTGCTATTTTGGCAGTTGAATTTCACCCCAGAACAAAATATACGCTTTTGGCGGACACGATTTATACTTGGCCTGCCACAGCTGGAATACCACTGATTCAAGGTATTGCTATTTTGGCAATTGAATTTCACCCCAGAACAAAATATACCCTGTTACGGACAGATTTAAAATAGGCCTGCAACAGCTGGAACACTAGATTAAGGGTATTGCTATTTTGGCAATTGAATTTCACCCCAGAACAAAATATATCCTTTGCAGGACACTATAATAACTTGGCCAGCCACTAGCTGAAACCACTGATTTAGGCCCCTTTCACACGGGCGAGTTTTCAGCGCGGGTGCAATGCGTGAGGAGGACGCATTGCACCCGCACTGAATCCTGACCCATTCAGTTCTATGGGGCTGTGCACATGAGCGGTGATTTTCACGCATCACTTTTGCGTTGCGTGAAAATCGCAGCATGTTCTATATTCTGCGATTTTCACGCAACGCAGGCCCCATAGAAGTGAATGGGGATGCGGGAAAATCGCAAGCATCCGCAATCATGTGCGGATGCGTTGCGATTTTCCCGCATGGTTGCTAGGATACGATCGGGATGGGGACCCGATCGTTATTATTTTCCTTTATAACATAGTTATAAGGAAAATAATCGCATTCTAATTACAGAATGCAATGTTCCCGGGCTTGAAAGGGTTAAAAATAATAAAGAGTTAACTTACCTTCTCCCATTGTACGCGCAGAGCCCCAGAACGTCGTCTCTCTTGATAGTTTGGCTGCTTGAGGACCTGTGGTGGCGTCACAGGGTCACATGGTCCAATCATAGAAGCATTTGAGTGGACCATGTGACCCATGTGATCCTGTGACATCACGGCAGGTCCTTCATCGAACATCTGTTGTTCGATGAAGGACCTGCCGTGATGTCACAGGATCACATGGGTCACATGGTCCACTCAAATGCTCTATGATGGACCATGTGACCTGTGGCATCTCAGGCTCAAGCGCAAGCTATCAGAAGGCGACGTTCTGAGGCTCTGCTTGGGAGAAGGTGAGTTAACTCTTTATGTACAACCCTTTCAAGCCCGGTATGCATTCTGTAATTAGAATGCGATTATTTTCCTTATAACTATGTTATAAAGGAAAATAATTACACATACAGAATACTCATCCCGAAACCAGACTTCAGTGATGAAGTCTGACTTGAGTCTGGGTACCAAGCATGCGGATTTTTTCACGCGCGTGCTCAACGCACTACAAGCGTTAGCACTGCAGCGGAAAAATCGCGGCGATTCCGCAACGCACCCGCATCTTATCCGGGCGTCAAACATGACGCCCGTGTGCAAGAGGCCTTATGGTATTGCTATTTTGGCAATTGAAATTCACCCCAGAACAAAATATGTGTTTTGGCGGACACTATTATAGTTTGTCAGCCAGTGCTGGGACACCAGATTTATGGTATTGCTATTTTGGCAGTTGAATTTCACCCCAGAACAAAATATATGTTTTGGTGGACACTATTATACTTTGCCAGCCACAGCTGAAACCACTGATTTATGGTATTGCTATTTTGGCAATTGAATTTCACCCCAGAACAAAATGTACCCTGTTACGGACAGATTTAAACTAGGCCTGCAACAGCTGGAACACCAGATTCAGGGTATTGCTATTTTGGCAATTGAATTTCACCCCAGAACAAAATATATGATTTGCAGGACACTATGAAACTTGGCCAGCCACAGATGAAACCACTGATTTATGGTATTGCTATTTTGGCAATTGAATTTCACCCCAGAACAAAATATACGCTTTTACGGACACGATTTAAAGTTGGCTTGCAACAGCTGGAACACCAGATTAAGGGTATTGCTATTTTGGCAATTGAATTTCACCCCAGAACAAAATATATGTTTTGCAGACACTATTATAGTTTGCCAGCCACAGCTGTGACACCAGATTTATGGTATTGCTATTTTGGCAATTGAATTTCACCCCAGAACAAAATATACCTTGTTACGGACAGATTTAAATTAGGACTGCAACAGCTGGAACACCAGATTCAGGGTATTGCTATGTTTGCAAATCAATTTCACCCCAGAACAAAATATATCCTTTGCAGGACACTATGAAACTTGGCCAGCCACAGCTGAAACCACTGATTTATGGTATTGCTATTTTGGCAATTGAATTTCACCCCAGAACAAAATATACCCTTTTACGGACAGATTTAAAATAGGCCTGCAACAGCTGGAACACCAGATTAAGGGTATTGCTATTTTGGCAATTGAATTTCACCCCAGAACAACATATATCCTTTGCAGGACACTATGAAACTTGGCCAGCCACAGCTGAAACCACTGATTTATGGTATTGCTATTTTGGCAATTGAATTTCACCCCAGAACAAAATATACCCTTTTACGGACAGATTTAAAATAGGTCTGCAACAGCTGGAACACCAGATTCAGGGTATTGCTATTTTGGCAATTGAATTTCACCCCAGAACAAAATATATCCTTTGCAGGACACTATGAAACTTGGCCAGCCACAGCTGAAACCACTGATTTATGGTATTGCTATTTTGGCAATTGAATTTCACCCCAGAACAAAATATATGTTTTGGCGGACACTATTATAGTTTGCCAGCCAGTGCTGGGACACCAGATTTAGGGGATTGCTATTGTGGCAGTTGAATTTCACCCCAGAACAAAATATACCCTTTTTCGGACAGATTTAAAATAGGCCTGCAACAGCTGGAATACCAGATTCAGGGTATTGCTATTTTGGCAATTGAATTTCACCCCAGAACAACATATATCCTTTGCAGGACACTATGAAACTTGGCCAGCCACTACTGAAACCACTGATTTATGGTATTGCTATTTTGGCAATTGAAATTCACCCCAGAACAAAATATGTGTTTTGGCGGACACTATTATAGTTTGTCAGCCAGTGCTGGGACACCAGATTTATGGTATTGCTATTTTGGCAGTTGAATTTCACCCCAGAACAAAATATATGTTTTGGCGGACACTATTATACTTTGCCAGCCACAGCTGAAACCACTGATTTAAGGTATTGCTATTTTGGCAATTGAATTTCACCCCAGAACAAAATGTACCCTGTTACGGACAGATTTAAACTAGGCCTGCAACCGCTGGAACAATAGATTCAGGGTATTGCTATTTTGGCAATTGAATTTCACCCCAGAACAAAATATATGTTTTGGCGGACACTATTATAATTTGTCAGCCACAGCTGAAACGACTGATTTATGGTATTGCTATTTTGGCAATTGAATTTCACCCCAGAACAAAATATATGTTTTTGCGGACACTATTATAGTTTGCCAGCCACAGCTGTGACATCAGATTTATGGTATTGCTATTTTGGCAATTGAATTTCACCCCAGAACAAAATATATGTTTTGGCGGACACTATTATTGTTTGCCAGCCAGTGCTGGGACACCAGATTTAGGGGATTGCTGTTTTGGTTGTTGAATTTCACCCCAGAACAAAATATATGTTTTTGCGTACACTATTATCGTTTGCCAGCCACAGCTGTGATACCAGATTTATGGTATTGCTATTTTGGCAATTGAATTTCACCCCAGAACAAAATATATCCTTTGCAGGACACTATAAAACTTGGCCAGCCACATTGAAACCACTGATTTATGGTATTGCTATTTTGGCAATTGAATTTCACCCCAGAACAAAATATATGTTTTGGCGTACACTATTATAGTTTTCCAGCCACTGCTGTAACACCAGATTTATTGTATTGCTATTTTGGCAATTGAATTTCACCCCAGAACAAAATATGTGTTTTTGCGTACACTATTATAGTTTGCCAGCCACAGCTGTGACACCAGATTTATGGTATTGCTATTTTGGCAATTGAATTTCACCCCAGAACAAAATATATGTTTTGGCAGACACTATTATAGTTTGCTAGCCAGTGCTGGGACACCAGATTTAGGGGATTGCTATTTTGACAATTGAATTTCGCCACGGAAAATAATCTATCCTTTGCCAAACAGCAGACAGTATTATACTTGGCTAGCCAAAGCTGGAACACCTGATTTAGGGGATTGGTATTTTGGAAATTGTATTTAACCCCTTAATAAATTATAAAAATTGCTATTCTGAGTTTCTAGGGGTGACAATTAGCACAGCCAATCCCCTGATGTAGGATATAGCAAAAAAAAACTAGTATTGATGGATTGATGGACTTGGTGGCAGCTTGTTCTGGTGCACCATAAGTCACAAAATGGCTGCCGATCACCCCAGAAAATAAGTGACAGAAAAACGATCTGTGCAGCCTAAAAACCAGTGAACAAGTAACTAGCAGAAGTTCAATCATTCACAGCTGTAGATCGATCACTTCATCAGGTGCTTTTGCAGACTTTTCCCTGCCTAATCTCGCCCTCACAGCAGCTGCGTCCTCTCCCTACACTAATCAGAGCAGTGTGACGTGCGGCGCTACTTGACTCCGGCTTAAATAGAGGCTGGGTCACATGCAGCATTTGGCCAATCACAGCCATGCCATTAGTATTCATGGCTGTGATGGGCTCTTAGGGCAAGAAGTAAAACACTAGCTGATTGGCTGCTGTGCAGCCCTTCAGAAAGCAGGAAGAAATCGCCGAACAACGAACCCGAACCCGAACTTTTTTGAAAATGTCCGGGTCCGTGTCCCGAACACCCCAAATTTCGGTACGAACCCGAACTATTCTCGAATTGTTCGCTCAACACTACTTAGGATTAAAGTGTATCTGTCAGTCTTTTTTATAGTTTTGTAATATACAGTTGCAATGATGCTGAGCATTTTTGTGATGTACTTTAATTACTGAAATTATACATTTCTATTAGAAAAACAACTCTAAAGTGGCCCATTTTGAGCCTTAGCAACACTCTTCGCGGAAATTGATTTGTTTTTATTTTGTTTTTACAAAGTCTCATATTCCACTAACTTGTGACAAAAAATAAAATTTTACATGAACTCACCATACCCTCACGGAATACCTTGGAGTGTCTTCTTTCCAAAATGGGGTCACATGTGGGTATTTATACTGTCCTGGCATTTTAGGAGCCCCTAAAGCGTGAGAAGAAGTCTGAATCCAAATGCGTAAAAATGCCCTGTGAAATCCTAAAGGTACTCATTGGTTTTAGGGCCCTTTGCGCACCCAGGCTGCAAAAAGTGGCACACATGTGAGTATCGCCGTACTCAGGAGAAGTAGGGCAATGTGTTTTGGGGTGTATTTTTATATATACCCATACTTTGTGTGAAAAATATCTCTGTAAACGACAACTTTTAAAAATTTTTATACAAAGTTGACAATTTACAGAGATATTCTCACCCAACATGGGTATATGTAAAAATACACCCCAAAACACATTGCCCTACTTCTCCTGAGTACGGCGATACCACATGAGTGACACTTTTTGCAGCCTGAGTGCGCAAAGGGGCCCAAATTCCAACGAGTACCTTTAGGTTTTACATGGCGGCTCACAATTTAGCCCCGCCCAAAATGCCAGAACAGTAAACACACCCCACAAATGACCCCATTTCGGAAAGTAGACACCCCAAGGTATTCACTGAGGGGCATAGTGAGTCCGTCTGAGATTTTTTTTTTTTGCCAGAAGTTATCAGAAATTGAAACTTTTTTTTTTTTTTCTCAGAAAGTGTCATTTTCCGCTAACTTGTGAAAAAATGAAATGATACATGAACTCACCATGCCCCTCCGCGAATACTTTGGGGTGTCTTCTTTCTAAAAATGGTGTCATTTGGGGGTATTATACTATCCTGACATTCTAGCACCTGGAAGAAACATGACAGGCGCTCAGAAAGTCAGAGCTGCTTCAAAATGCCGAAATTCACTTTTTGCACCATAGTTTGTAAACGCTATAACTTTTACCCAAACCAATAAATATACACTTATTGGACTTTTTTTATCAAAGACATGTAGAACAATAAATTTAGAGAAAATTTATATAGAAATGTAGTTTTTTTAAAAATTTTACAACAGAAAGTGAAAAATGTCATTTTTGCAAAAATTTCGGTAATTTTTGATTAATAGCAAAAAAGTAAAAATGTCAGCAGCAATGAAATACCACCAAATGAAAGCTCTATTAGTGAGAAGAAAAGGAGGTAAAATTCATTTGGGTGGTAAGTTGCATGACGGAGCAATAAACGGTGAAAGTAGTGTAGTGCAGAATTGTAAAAGTGGCCTGGTCATTAAGGGTGTTTAAGCTAGGGGCTGAAGTGGTTAATTACTGAAATTATACTATTTCTATAGAAGAACAGCTCTAAGTGGCCCATTTTGAGCCTTAGCAACACTTCTTCTGTCTTCTGCTTACATAACTGTGGAGACTTTCTTAACACTTACGGTGTTATGTAAACAGAAGACAGAAGAATGTATGCTAAGCTCAAATATGGGCCACTTTAGGAAAAAAATTTTTAATAGAAATGTATGATTTCAGTAATTCAAGTATATTACAAAAATGGCCAGTATCACTGCCCCTGTACATTACAAAACAAAAAACAAAAAAATAACAATTACACTTTAACCCCGGACCCAGCCATTTTTCACCTTAAGGACCAGGCCATTTTTTATCAAATCTGACATGTGTCACTATATGTAGTAATAACTTTAAAACGCTTTTACTTATCCAGGCCATTCTGAGAATGTTTTCTCGTCACATAATGTACTTCATGACATTGGTAAGACTGAGTCAAAAAATTTTATTTTTATTTATAAAAAACATACCAAATTTACCAAAATTTTTAAAAAAATTAGCAAATTTCAATTTTTCCACTTTTATAATAGATAGTAATAACTCCAAAAATAGTTATTACTTTGCATTCCCCATATGTCTACTTCATGTTTGGATCATATTGGGAATGCTATTTTATTTTTTGGGGGACGTTAGAAGGCTTAGAAATTTTGAAGCAAATCTTGAAATTTTTCAGAAAACTTCCAAAACCCACTTTTTAAGGATCAGTTCAGGTCTAAAGTCACTTTGTGGAGCTTACATAATAGAAAAAAATAATTTACATATTTTAACCCTTGGTTTAACCCTTGGTTTTGGGCACGGCGTTTACTTAGCATAATTTAAGTCCATTCGTCCGTTAGGACAACAATCGCCTGCCTACCCAACTCCAACTAATCTTTAAAACATAATTTTTATTTCAATTTTATCATTTATATTATTTCCAAAAGTTCTATATAGTATTAAGGAGCTTAACATTAAAACTATCAAGTCCACTAGCCCATCTACCTCATCCCTATATTCCTTTTCCCTAAACCTGCTATGCATATGTATTGGCAGGATATCTCCTCTTTGTGGCTGCGTGCTACCACTTTTCAGAGGAGGTGGTTAACCCACACATTACTTTCGCATTTCGGTTGGATTGTAAATTTACGGGCTAATGACTGTAATAAAAATCTAGCCAGCGCTGCCACCTGACATGTTTCGCCGAGCAACCGGCGTCTTCAGGGGCAATGGCAGTATGTGCGCACTGTAAATACCGGCTATTTATTGACTATGGTCTCCTCCCTCTTTTGGGGCGTATTATAGGCTTGACCACTGAGGTTCTTTATTAGATTAATCTTATGTTTCTTCCCCTTCTTACCTTTGTTCTCATAGGATGTTGCATATTGGTCTGTCATTCCTTGATTTGCATATTATACTCAAATCTGCACTGTCAGGCATTTTCATGACTATATGTGATATCTGATGATAATATGGTCAAAATGGATGTTCATTTCCTTTAAGAGATAGACTGAACCAGAGTTTTGCTATACAACTAAAACAGGCCAAGATAGGGTCATGCAGAGGTTAGTCTGAGTAAAAGTTTGTACTAAATACAAAGTATATTGTTTTAAAAAGTTAGTGCCAACAGATGTGGGCTTATATTAAAGAGTATAATGGGTCTCACATACACTGTCTGGAAGACACGAACATGCAATAATAAAGTGTGGTCCTTTCTTAAGTACCGGGGTCAAGAGAGGTTATTGAGTGTCATTCCAGATAGTCAATTGTGTAACGTTTATATTCTTTATGTGATTGCATATAGTTTTAGTATATTTTAACCAATGATACCTATGTTTGTATACTCATATCTAGTTATTGATAATGTATCATTATATCCATTTGTGTATTATATATATTATGCCATGTATATATCAATGAGTGTATATTATATAGAAACATGTAAGCTAAGTTTTCGCTAAGAGGTAAAACAATTTTCTTTTAGAGAAGAGCTCAGTTATCTTAGACGGCAATTAATCAGTCATTTGGATGGCTAAGATACACAAACTGGTTAAGCTCTAATTGTATTCGTATCTGCCCCATAAATTCAAGGATTAGGAAAACTTCTAATACCGCCAGTCAGTCTAAGCAAAGTGTCAGAAACTACACTTTATTGGTTAATATAATGATCAAAGGTTAAAAAGGTCATGTGAACAGATTAAATCTGTACACATCTGGCTTTCCTGAACATCTAAATTCTAAAAACATCATAGATGATAAAATAGTGCCATCAAGTGATAGATGGACAGAAGTTTCTAAAAAAATGCCAATTAAATGACTCAATTACCATAATTACCATACATTAACGCCCACTTTATCCGATTGGAAATCCCTAATCCAAGAGGGGAGGGACATTAGATAAGAATTTGAATATCTGATGCAGTTTTGGGACACTTGGGACACACTTCAGAGACTCTTCAGAAAACTTCAGAAAACTTGAGACATTTCACAGATCATCCTTACTACTTCCAGTCCTAAGAGAAAGCTCTCTCCACCTAAGGAATTCCTCCAGGAACACACCCGAGACTCACAAAGAAACCGGAGATCTAAATCTTGGAAAGCTGGGTCCCTTCTAAAAGCTCTTTATCCCAAAGCCAGGGGTAACGTATAATTTATATTATTTGCAGTAATTATAAATCGCTCTAATTGGCATATAGTTAGGACCCCATTTTGAGTGGGTCAATAGTATTAAAATAGTAATTTTATGGGAAATTTTAATGAACATGCACATCATTAAAATTCCTATAAGATTTCTATCAGAGTGAGATCTCTGATCGGATTTTATTATCCGTAGTTAGGCCAATAGGCGTATTTATAAGGTGTTTTAACTGCCATATTCTTTGATTGAGCATAAGGGACTTTCCACAGATTAATTTCTATTGTTTCTTTGTTATATTATAAGGTTTTAATTACCAGTACACTGATTTGTATTAATTTGTTGAAGAATAACGTTATATTGTACTTGGTTTTAGTAAATTAAATGAGTCTGGTGTAAATGGTGGAGCATCATATTGTAGTATTATATCCAAACTTTCTTTGTATTAATTTGTATGCCACTTTAGTATTTTTATCTGTAATAAATTATATTTTATATAATTAATTGCACCCTGTTTCATTAGCTGCACAAATTGACTTTAGATCTCATCAATAAAAGAACTGGCGTTTATATGTCCGCCGATTAATTTTTCATAATTTTTCATTTTTCATATTTCATAAAAATATAAAATCATAATTTTTATGATTTCATATTTTATATGAAATAAATATCCGACATATCTGGAGGCACTGCTGAGATTGATTGAGATATTTCTATAACTAATTTGTGCAATTAGTGAAAATATTCCATACTCCTTATTGGCAAGTCAAAATGTTGTTATTGATAATTGATCAGTGATCAGAATCATGAGTGCAACAGACAGCGATAAGGGTAATGGCCAGGCTGTGGCAGATGATGCATCTCACCCGGAGCAGATGATCTTTAAGATTATGAAATATATATATTCACGGGTAAAATTGGATAAAGAGATGACTGAGTGGACTAAGGAGCTGCAGATAAGAGCCCTGGAAGAACGTGGGGATATATGGAAGTTAGGTGGCATGGTTGAAAGATACCTGACATATATCGATTTGGCAAACGATAATACCAAGAGGGACCAACACCTCTTATGTGCATTGCCACCTGTTTTGTATGCATTATTGGCGGTCAATACTCTTTCACAAAAGAGACATGAGTCTGTGAAGAGAATGGAGTCCTATATAGCTCAGCTAGAAGCAGAACTAAAGTCTACAGAGGACACGATCAAGGACTTAAAATACGACCTTGATCAAAGTCATGATGCGTATCAAAAAGCAAAACGCGATTTAGAAGAGTTACATCTCCGGTATTCAAAAATTCAGCAGACAGGTGAATCAGCCCATAACGTAGTCGATGCTGAAAGGGATCCGCCTAATGCTGTGGGATCTTCTGACCCTCCATTTCTTACTCCCCTATATCCAGACATGTCATCACATGCTCCTAAAGCAGACCCCATCCAAGACACTCAGCAACCTGAAAGTGTTGGCGCGATCACACAGGAGGCATTAACCCAATTGAGCCGAGCGTTTCAAACTGTGACCGCCTTACTAGGTGCCAGCAACACGGAAGCCCAAAGAAGTGTCTCTCCACATATTCCCTTGGAGAGAAGGGTTAGGGTTAAATCACCTGTGCCATATGTGTCTGATGAGAGTGGTCAGAGTGCATGTGAGTCTGAGGAAGTGATGTGGGAATGCGTGTGTCTTATTCTTTGCCACACAGGCGTGAATATGCCCATAAGGGGGATCAGGATCCCAGGCGACCATCATATGCGGATGTGTGTTCAAGGAAGAAAAATTCCCAATATGCAGAAAGGGATCAAAGTTCCTCTAGCATAATTAAATTTTTAAATGCTACTGTGTCAAAATTTTCTAAGAAGGGTTCTGCCCAAATAACGAACCACTTAGAATTATATGAATCCACCATGGATTCTTTAAAGATGTTTTCTGATGCTGAAAGGATTAGATTCCTTCCATGGGTATTTGATGATAAATACCGTTATTACTTTACCTCCTTTAAGGAGAGAGGAATTCATAATTGGCAAAGTGTTTTGCACGAGGTTAAGCTGGAATTTGGACCGAACCGCTACCGCTGCAAAACGGGACATATATAAACTTGTTTGCAGACCTAGTCAAAGTCCCCGTGAATTCCTCTCTGTCCTTAAAAATGCCTATGGATTGGCATATAGGTCCCCAAACTGGGAGTCTGAGGAGTTCAAGCAATTGTTTTATGAGGCTATGCCAACCCAGATAAAACTTAGCCTAGCCAGAGATCTGGACGTGCGAGCTCCCCTGGATAGGTTAGTGACAGCTGCCACCTTACTGTATAATATCAGTGAGGGCCATAATTCAGGTGAGAGGAGATTCAAGAAGTCCCCAGAGCAGAGCATAGCTGAGGCTAAGGTAAACCCTAGCCTGGGATTTGAATCACAGCCACGCAAGTTCCCTCAATCAACAGGACCTGTCCAACAGAACCAGCGACAGCAAGTAGGACCGCCCAGACAGACCAAACCCCAAAATAATAATGGATCAGAGGGGAATAATTCAGGTGCTGGGAGGTCTAATTACCGTCCCTATTACAATAGGGGTCCCCAGGGATATAGGCCCTATTACAATTCTCAAGGTTATCGGCGCTGGAATAACAGGCCCAGACAACAGAGGGAAGATAGGCAGGAAACCTCTAATTCACCCAGAAGTAGGTCACCTACCAATAACCAGGGTGCCCAACAAAACCAAAATCCACGCAAACCAAATAGGTTTGATCAGCTGGCAGAACAAGTGGCCCAGCTGAGTGACATGGTAAGTAAAATGTCCCAGATATCCCCAGGAAAACAATCTGAATCTTTTTTAGGGGTAACCGCAATTCCCAGCAATTCAACAGCATAAGGCAGATTGGGCCGGGTCAGAACCCAGGCCGCTGCAAGGATATTAAGATGATTGTGGTAGAATCTGATGTGATTTCTAATCCCATATTTCCTTGCAGCACCCCTGACCCTGAAATTAGGGCCAGGGGGGAAATGTCTAATATGTCATTTGTCTTGCAGCCTAATAATGTCAATTCCTATGACCAGATGTCTGTTCCAGTGTGTAATCGCATCGTTCCAGCATCTAGCTGTGAGCCAGCTGTGACTTGTGGTGTCACACAGCTTTTCCCAAAGGAGGGGGCTAACGCTGCTCCTCCAGCTTGTCCTGGGAGACTCAGGAATGCAGAGGTCAAGGAGCTGCAGAGAGGTCAACCTCTCAGACAGCAGATGGGTAAACAACCTAACTTTCTTTGTGATCTGTTTCAGGTTGATGGCCGATACTTTGTGGATACATATATCCAAAATGAATTTATCGGACCAATCAAAGGCCTTATAGACACTGGATCCCAAGCCACAATTTTATCTCACACTTATTTCCAACAGGTTTTGGATTTAACATCAAAGAAGCCAAGATTAAGGTAATTTGATGGCTCTTTGATAAGTGTAGGTGGAGATGCCTTACAGGTAAAAGGGACATCCTGGTTGACATTTAAGATTGGCAAGAAGACAATTAGACATCCCACATTGATTGTGGATCTTCCATATGATCGGCTGATCATAGGAATCGATTTACTAAAAAGATTGAGTTCCATAGTCGACTTCATTAATGAAGCAGTATAGACCCAGGTGAAGGTACCCATTGCCTATGAATATTCCTGCAATGCACAAGCACAACGTAGTTGTCATGTGATTGAGGAGAGGCCTAACTCTGTTGAAGTTCATTTCAGGAACAATCAGTCACCGGATGTCACGATCCTGAAAAATGGTAAGCCCGAGGAGGATGTCAACGGTGCCGCTCACATCATTACCATCCAAAGGGAAAGAATCAAGAAGGTAACCCTGGATGATGAGGTCTTAACCATTTCTCTTCAAGGGGGAAATCAGGAAGTCGCGGACCTGACCAAACATACTCAATCAATGGTTCGGATTGAGAAGGTCAATGACAATTTATTGATTCCCGTACAGGTGAATAATGTAGCCCGGGTAAAATACGCCAAATTGGATCTGAAATCCGAAGCTAGCTACATAAGCTTAGGACTTCTAAAACAAGTTACTAATCCTAAAATGATAAAAAGTTCCTCTCCACAGGACCAATGGATTCATGACCTGGATGGAAATTCCCAGAGTTACAATGTTTTTGCAAGATGCATTTTATCTATTTCTATAGGAAATAAGACAACGGAACACGTCTTCATCGTGTTGAATGAACCACGGTACCAGATGTATATAGGTAATGACCTTCTACACAGATTTGCCGTGCAGATTGATCTGGTGAACCATACTCTATGGTCCAGATTACCAGGAAACCCAGAGGGATTCCAGGATGTAGATCAAGCCTTAAGATGGGGACAACAGATGCCCTATGCCGTGAGTATTATGGTTGCTGAGGAGGTTGAAATCCCTGAAGGATGCAAACCATTTCTTCTACCCATTCAAGTAAAGAAGGGACAGAAGCTGAAGAACGCAGACGCGTTGATCTGTTTATCCAACAGAATGCAGCAACTCGGCCTAAAGGTAAAACCTACTCCCTGATAAATATCCATCAGGATCCATTACAAATGGTAGTGTATAACATGGTTCCCCATAGCATATCCCTACAGAAGGACACCGTGATTGGTCTAGCTATGGATTCGAATACTACACTTTTGGATTCCAAAATGATGTAATCGGATTAATACCTGATGAGTACCTGACCGAAGAACGGATAGTGGAACAAAATTTTTCCTCAAGCCCTGAGGGGTTATTTAATATTCACTCTGTTTATCCTTTCAGTGCTGAAGAAGGTACATGCCACATCGAGGAAACATCATTGGTTTTCAACCATGAAATCGATGAAAAGGAGTTCGAGTCATACCAGCAAGGAAAGGATAAGGTACGCTACACCCAGAACGATTTAACTACTGAGCTTGAAGAAGCTTATGAGTTAAGTCAGCCTGAGATCTTCCCAGAACTCAAGGAACGGGTGGAAGAAAAACTCTCCATAGCCGATGCATGCTCCGATGAATCAGAGCGTCAACAGCTAAGGGAACTCTTTACAGAGTTCCAGGAGATGTTTGCCAAGGATTCTTATGACTGTGGGGAAACTGACCTACACGTTGCAAGAATCCAGACGGATCCCAATGCACCTCCTGTTTTTGTTAAACAGTACCGACTTCCGCTGGCGGCTTACGAGTCACTATCGGAAATCGTCAAAAACCTGGAGAAGAGGGGTATCATCCGTCCAGTACACAGTTCGTTCAATCATCCAATACTTGGAGTCCTCAAACCTAATGGTCAATTTCGACTCTGTTCGGACCTAAGGCAACTAAACAAACGTGTCTATATGTCCGGATGGCCTGTGCCATATATTGATCAGTGTTTGGCACAAATTCAGGGATCCAAAATCTTCACTGCCCTTGACTGTGCGCAAGGATATTGGACGATTAAGGTGGATGAACGGGATCAGTACAAACTGGCCTTTACATTCGGCAAACAACAGTATGCGTGGACCCGACTGCCCTTCGGGTACATCAATGCGGGCCATGAATTTGCAGTGTTCATGCATAAGGCAATGCCTGATGCCGCTGAACGAGGTACCTTATCCTATGTGGATGACATCCTGATCAAAAGTACAACTTTTGAGGAACACGTACAGGAGTTGAGGCATGTACTAACCCAGCTGAGGAAAGCAGGTGTGAAACTTTCTTTACAGAAAGCCCAATGGTGCCGGACCAAGGTGAATTTCCTTGGCCATGAAGTCACTGCCGAAGGAATCAACCCACAGAAGAAGAAGGTGGAGGCAGTGATCAACACAAAATCTCCTACAAATCTCAAGGAGTTGAGATCATTCCTGGGCATGATGAACTACTCACGTAAGTTCATAGATAATTATTCAGAAATTACAAAACCTCTTTTGCAGTTGCTAAAGAAAGGAGTAAAATGGGAATGGAGTGAGAGTCATGAGCAAGCTGTAACTGAGCTCAAGGCCAGACTTATCCAGGCTCCATGCCTTGCTTATCCGGAAGGTGGAAAGCTATTCTTTGTAGAAACAGGTTTCACCGACAAAAGCGTAAGTGCAGTTCTTTTCCAGAAACAGGAAAACCAAAACAAAATCATCGCCTATGCCAGCAAGTCATTGTCACCAGTTGAGGTAAGGTTTAACAGCTGTGAAAAAGCGTTACTGTCAACTGTGTGGGCTTTGCAGTATTTCAGGAGTTTTATCCAAGGCGAAAGGATTATTGTGGAAACTGCACATCAACCACTGCAATATTTGCAAAGTGATCAGATAAGGGATAGAAACCTGTCAAACAGCAGGATAACCGCCTGGACAATGTCCTTGATGGGATGGCCATTGGAGATCAGGTACAAGCAAAACAATAAAAACCCAGTTGCTCAAGGTTTAGCAGAACTCCATGATTGTTCCAATACGGACCATAAAGGTAAGTCACCAGAAAATGATTTTCTGGAGGAACAGTCATCATCCCCATATAAATCGTACGAAGAGGAGTACTGTAAGTCATTACCATGTGTGTATGTTGACGGTTGTTCTTTCCATACCAATGTAGGATCTGAACGTACACTTGTTGCAGGGATTGGAATCGTGTGGAATAACATATTCCAAAACATATCCATCGGATATAAAATCGGTTCCAAAACAGCCAGATCGCAGAACTTACTGCTGTGTACAAAGCCGTACAAATGGCTATTGAGTATGATATTAAAGAGTTTGTCATAATCACAGATTCTGATTATATTCGTAACAGCTTTGTGGAATACTTTCCCGGATGGAAAAGATCTAGCATGATGAGAAGCAACAACAAGCCAGTCAAACATGGTAAAATGTTTTGTAAAATTGATGAAATGGTTACTACCCACAGTCTCACCATTTACTGGAAAAAGGTAAGAGGCCATTCAAAATATCCGGGTGTGGATAAAGATGGGAATGACCTAGCGGATTCCCTCGCCAAGCAAGCAGCCATTAATGGAGAAGTCTTGGACGTGGATGACCTCATGGGAGCTATCCAAGTGGATGCTATGACAAGGAGTCAGGCCCAAAAGGGAGCTGAAGCCAATGTGGCGCAGTGGAGCCAAGATTCCCCTAGTGAGGATCTCATTGCGAGCCAAAAGGGGGATCCAATCATTGGTCTTTTTTATAAACATATTGAGTATCTAAGTAATTGTCCCATAACCACGGAGGACTGTGACGGTAAGGAAGAGCTACGGATCTTGATGAAAGGCAAGTCCCAATTCTCATTACAGGATGGATTGTTGATAAGGACCTCAAAGAACGGTATAACACAATAGGTAGTACCCGCAGCATACCGAGGTCTGATGCTACAACATGCCCATGATGCCCCAACAGCAGGTCATCGAGGTGAGAAAATAACATATGAATTGTTAAGGGACTATGCTTACTGGCCACACATGTTACAGGACGTACCAACATACTGTCAAGGATGTCTAATATGCCCTCAATTTCAACCGCAAGGACCCAATCATCGGGCACCGCTGATGAAAAGGGGGATGTCCATGCCATGGTCAGACATCCAAATCGACTTCATTGGACCAGTAACTACATCTTCAAAAGGAAACAGATACATGTTAACTATGACATGTTTATTCACAAAATGGGTGGAATGTTTGCCATGTAAAACATGCAGTTCCAGTGTATGTGCATCTCTACTCATCAACCATATTTTTTCTAGATTTGGTCTTCCCCAGCGCATCGAATCCGATCGTGGAAGTCACATCACCAGTGAGGTGATGAAAAAGATGTGGGAAATCCTGGGGGTAAAGAGGAAGCTACATATAGCTTATCGACCAGCCTCTAGTGGTGGAGTAGAGCGTTACAACCAGTCCATTGTGAACATCCTGAAAAAGTTTGTCAATGAATCTGGTAAGGACTGGGATGTCAAGTTGCCTTTAGTGCTTATGGCCATCAGAGCCACCCCAAGTGCAGCAACTAAGCTTTCTCCCTTCGAGATGATCACGGGTAGGAAGATGGTGTTACCCCAGCATTTACTTTACCGGACGACAGACCATAATTTGATCAATGCTACAACATCGCATCAGTATGTGGAGAATTTACGCAAGCACCTTCAACATGCTTTTGCGTTTGCACAGAAGAATATAGAGAGAGCCGCAGTGAGTGCTAAGACGTACTACGATCTGAAGACTACTCAGAAAGAGTACCAAATTTCTGATCAGGTGTATCTCTACAACTTCGCTCGGGATCAAGTGAAGGAGAGAAAATTCCTACCTTCCTGGAAAGGTCCCTATGTCATCACTGACAAACTATCTCCAGTGGTCTACAAGATCAAAATCCCTAAGGGGGATGAGTTTATTTATTGAAAAATGGGTGCACATTAATCAGCTACGTGTTTGTCATCCTAGTGCACGACTTCGAGAGATTGAAGGAGTTGGATGAAAAGAGGTGAAGAGACTTTACGGTTCCAGCTAAAGACGGGAATAAGGATTGGTATCGTATGAACGGAAAAGTGTTATCTGTTATTCTACATCTTTGACTCGTACTAACTAGAGATGAGCGAACACCTGGATGTTCGGGTTCGAGAGGTTCGGCCGAACTACCGGAAAATGTCCGGGTTCTTGATCCGAACTCAACCCGAACTTCATCCCGAACCCGAACCCCATAGAAGTCAATGGGGACTAGTGATGTCGCGAACATAAAATTTTCAGTTCGCGAACAGCGAACGCGAACTTCCGCAAATGTTCGCGAACAGGCGAACCGAGCGAACCGCCATAGACTTCAATAGACAGGCGAATTTTAAAAACCAAAGGGACTCTTTCTGGCCACAATAGTGATGAAAAAGTTGTTTCAAGGGGACTAACACCTGGACTGTGGCATGCCGGAGGGGGATCCATGGCAAAACTCCCATGGAAAATTACGTAGTGGACGCAGAGTCGGGTTTTAATCCATAAAGGGCATAAATCACGTAACATTCCTAAATTGTTTGGAATAACATGCTTTAAAACATCCAGTGTGTGTATACGATCAGGTATGATGTTGTATCGATCAGGTAGTGTACGCCCGCTTCACTGACATTGACAGACCAAACTCCTCTTTTAATGCACCGCAAACAGTCCATTTGCACAACCGCAAACTCCCCATTTGCACAAGGTTGGATACCAAGCTAGCCACGTCCCGGTGATGTCATTGAAGGTTTCTTCCTCCACCCAGCCACGTACAACACCAAGGGTCCCCGAAAGGTCAATTGAATTGATTTTTCGAACGGGAGATGGTTAAAAACGCTGGCTCCCTCCCCTTTGTTTTTAATCCACGGTCACTGCTTCTGCGCCGTGCAATTTACTGTCACACCCGATATGAGTGGTATTTTCTGTAGTACTATTCTCATCAGTTTAATCCTCTAACGTCCCCAATCTGGGGGCCATTTATTGAATAGATTTTTCGAACGGGGAGATGGTTAAAAACGCTGGCTCCCTCCACTCTGTTTTAATCCACGGTGACTGCGTCTGCGCCGTGCAATTTACTGTCACACCCGATATGAGTGGTATTTTCTGTAGTACTATTCTCATCAGTTTAATCCCTGTTACATCCCATATCAGGGATTGCCTTTTGTGAAAAAAATTTAGGCCTGGTACCTTCGACTGCCTTCACAATGACAGACCAAACTCTCATACACCAAACTGAATTGATTTCAGGAACCGGGAGATGGAAAAAGCAGCTTGGTCGGTCCTCATACTCCCAAATTGGGGCACTGCGCGTGCACAGAGCAATGTGCTGTGACACCCTATATGAGTGGTGTCTTAACTAGTACTATTCCTATCAGCGGCGGGCGGGTGCGTGGTAACTTGAGAGCAGGTGACCAAAGCTGAGCTGGAGGAAGATGGTGCGTCAAGGTTCTTAGCGGAAGCTGTTGAAGATTGGGTGTCCTGTCTAAGCCAGTCAACTATGTCCTCAGAATTTTTCGGGTTCAGGGTACATGGCCTCTGAACACTAGGCATTATTCCAGGGACAGTGGAAATCACAGCACCACGACCACGACGGCCCCTGCGGGGTGGCCTGCCTCTGCCTGTCATTTTTTTCGATAAGTGGTACTGTGCCACCCTGTATCAGTGGTGGGCACTGGCAGTGGG
This sequence comes from Bufotes viridis, assembly GCA_033119425.1. Lineage (NCBI taxonomy): Eukaryota > Metazoa > Chordata > Amphibia > Anura > Bufonidae > Bufotes > Bufotes viridis. The sequence continues at coordinate 467,787,300 of CM065589.1, forward strand.
CACACTACAGTCTGTGGAAGTGGGCCTGACACACACTGGCAGCAGGCAAGCAACTGAAATTAGACTAATGTGTAAAAATTAAATGCCTTATTTATCGTCAAGCTACTGTGCCACCCGGTATCAGTGGTTGGCACTGGCAGTGGGCACACTACAGTCTGTGGAGGTGGGCCTGACACACACTGGCAGGAGGCAAGCAACTGAAATTAGACTAATGTGTAAAAATGAAATGCCGTATTTATCGGCAAGCTACTGTGCCACCCGGAATCAGTGGTTGGCACTGGCAGTGGGCACACTACAGTCAGTGGAAGTGGGCCTGACACACACTGGCAGCAGGCAAGCAACTGAAATTAGACTAATGTGTAAAAATTAAATGCCTTTTTTATGCAAAGTCCTGTGCCAGCCGGTATGAGTAGTGGGCACTGGCAGTGGGCACACTACAGTTACTGGAAGTCAGCCTGACACACACTGGCAGTCAACTAAACTTAGATTAAAGTGTAAAAATGAAATGACTTTTTTTGATGCAAAGTCCTGTGCCACATGGGATGACAGGGGTGGGCACTGGCAGTGGGCACACTACAGTCAGTGGAAGTCGGCCTGACACACACTAGCAGCAGGCAAGCAGCTGAAATTACACTAAAGTGTAAAATTAAATGCCTATTTTGATGCAAAGTCCTCTGCCAGCCGGTATGAGTGGTAGACACTGGCAGTGGGCACACTACAGTCACTGGAAGTCAGCCTGACACACACTGGCAGGCAACTAACCTTAGATTAAAGTGTAAAAATTAAATGCCTTTTTTGATGCAAAGTCCTGTGCCACACGGGATGACAGGGGTGGGCACTGGCAGTGGGCACACTACAGTCAGTGGAAGTCGGCCTGACACACACTAGCAGCAGGCAAGCAGCTGAAATTACACTAAAGTGTAAAAATTAAATGCCTATTTTGATGCAAAGTCCTCTGCCAGCCGGTATGAGTGGTAGGCACTGGCAGTGGGCACACTACAGTCACTGGAAGTCAGCCTGACACACACTGGCAGGCAACTAACCTTAGATTAAAGTGTAAAAATTAAATGCCTTTTTTGATGCAAAGTCCTGTGCCACACGGGATGACAGGGGTGGGCACTGGCAGTGGGCACACTACAGTCAGTGGAAGTCAGCCTGACACACACTGGCAGGCAACTAACCTTAGATTAAAGTGTAAAAATAAAATGCCTTTTTTTGATGCAAAGTCCTGTACCACACGGGATGACAGGGGTGGGCACTGGCAGTGGGCACACTACAGTCTGTGGGCCTGCAGCTCCTCACACACAGGCAGGCCATGCAACTGCAATATGCATATAAAGGAAAAAAAAAGCAGACTAATGTTGCAGCCCTAAAAGGGCTTTTTGGGGTGCTGTCAGGACGCTGTCCTTACAGCAGAGATCAGATGAGTCTTTCAGGACTGGAGTGGACACTGAATTCACTAGCCTAGCTATCAATTTCCCAATTAAATCAGCAGCTACTACACTCTCCTTCATCTCACTAAGACTGCTGCTTCAGAATGAATCTAAAATGGATGCTGTGCAGGAGGTGGGAGGGTCTGGGAGGGAGGGTATGCTGCTGATTGGCTGGAATGTGTCTGCTGACTGTGAGGTACAGGGTCAAAGTTTGCTCAATGATGATGTATAGGGGCGGACCGAACATCGCATATGTTCGCCCGGCAGAGGCGAACGCGAACAAGCTATGTTCGCCGGGAACTGTTCGCCGGCGGATAGTTCGGGCCATCTCTAGAAGTCAATGGGGACCCGAACTTTTGGGCACTAAAAAGGCTGTAAAAGACACCCAGAGGGATAATATACCGCAATAAACGCATTGCGATTACAACTTTGAGCTAACGATCACCATGGGAATGCCTCCTTCAGTAGAATGTACTGTCGGATCTGAGAATTAAGTTGAAATCGCAATGCGATTCTTATATATTTGCTTAATCGCATTGCGATTTCAACTTAGCATTGCTAAATAATTCCATCCATATTGTTAACTTACTGAGTCAGTAAGTTAACCAATATGGATGGAATTATTTAGCAATGCTAAGTTGAAACGGCAATGCGATTAAGCAGATATATAATAATCGCATTGCGATTTCAACTTAATTCTCACATTCGACAGTACATTCTACTGGAGGAGGCGTTCCCATGGTGATCGGTAGCTCAAAGTTGTAATCGCAATGCGATTAAGCTAAATACATAAGAATCGCATTGCGATTCCAACTTTTAGTACTCAACTTTTAAAATCGTACACCACTTTAAGTTCCAAAGTTGCAATCGCGTTCGAATAGAACTTAAAGCTGTCTCTTAGTCAGTTTTAGTATTGGTGTGCTGTAATAGAAGTTACATTCGTACGCGAATATAACTTAGAGCAATACAGTCAACTTTACACTGTTAGTTTTATTATCGCGATAATACAACTATTCAAGAATCGTGTACGTGCGTCTGTACGTGTGTGCGTTACCTCGGACACTATTCTATTTTGCCAGTCACAGCTGAAACCACTGATTTATGGTATTGCTATTTTGGCAATTGAATTTAACCCCAGAAAATAATCTATCCTTTGCCAGACAGCAGACAGTATTATACTTGTCTAACCAAAGCTGGAACACCAGATTTAGGGGATTGGTATTTGGGCAATTGTATTTAACCCCTTAATAAAATATAGAAATTTCTTTCCTGAGTTTCTAGGGGTGACAATTAGCACAGCCAAGCCCCTGATGTAGGATATAGCAAAAAAAACAACTAGTATTGATGGATTGATGGACTTGGTGGCAGCTTCTTCTGGCGCACCACAAGTCACAAAATGGCCGCCGATCAACCCAGAAAATAAGTGACAGAAAAACGCTCTGTGCAGCCTAAAAACCAGTGAGCAAGTAACTAGCAGAAGTTCAATGATTCTCAGCTGTAAATTGATCCGTTCATTAGGTGCTGTTGCTGACTTTAACCTGCCTAATCTCGCCCTGACAGAAGCTGCGTCCTCTCCCTACACTAATCAGAGCAGTGTGACGTGCGGCGCTACGTGACTCCAGCTTAAATAGAGGCTGGGTCACATGCTGCACTTGGCCAATCACAGCCATGCCATTAGTAGGCATGGCTGTGATGGGCTCTTAGGGCAAGAAGTAAAACGCTAGCTGATTGGCTGCTGTGCAGCCCTTCAGAAAGCGGGAAGTAATCGACGAACACCGAACCCGAACCCGAACTTTTTTGAAAATGTCCGGGTTCGGGTCCGGGTCCCGGACACCCCAAAATTCGGTACGAACCCGAACTATTCTCGAACTGTTCGCTCAACACTACTCACGCGAATCGTCATGAGAATAACGAATAGTTTGCTCAGAATTATATTTATAAGAGAGCATATTTAGAAAGACTTTAGCCAAGCTCTAAATTGGAACTTTGTAACCAAAGCCTACGCGCCGTGACCCACGAAGAGGACATATGAAAAGCCCTTTTGGACATTCCAAAAATATTCACACTTTGTGGAATATTTTGGAATGTAAGGGGGATTGTGTCAGGCATTTTCATGACTATATGTGATATCTGATGATAATATGGTCAAAATGGATGTTCATTTCCTTTAAGAGATAGACTGAACCAGAGTTTTGCTATACAACTAAAACAGGCCAAGATAGGGTCATGCAGAGGTTAGTGTGTATAAAAATTTGTACTGAATACAAAGTATATTGTTTTAAAAAGTTAGTGCCAACAGATGTGGGCTTATCTTAAGAGTATAATGGGTCTCACATACACTGTCTGGAAGACACGAACATGCAATAACAAAGTGTGGTCCTTTCTTAAGTACCGGGGTCAAGAGAGGTTATTGAGTGTCATTCCAGATAGTCAATTGTGTAACGTTTATATTCTTTATGTGATTGCATATAGTTTTAGTATATTTTAACCAATGATACCTATGTTTGTATACTCATATCTAGTTATTGATAATGTATCATTATATCCATTTGTGTATTATATATATTATGCCATGTATATATTAATGAGTGTATATTATATAGAAACATGTAAGCTAAGTTTTCGCTAAGAGGTAAAACAATTTTCTTTTTAGAGAAGAGCTCAGTTATCTTAGACGGCAATTAATCAGTCATTTGGATGGCTAAGATACACAAACTGGTTAAGCTCTAATTGTATTCGTATCTGCCCCATAAATTCAAGGATTAGGAAAACTTCTAATACCGCCAGTCAGTCTAAGCAAAGTGTCAGAAACTACACTTTATTGGTTAATATAATGATCAAAGGTTAAAAAGGTCATGTGAACAGATTAAATCTGTACACATCTGGCTTTCCTGAACATCTAAATTCTAAAAACATCATAGATGATACAATAGTGCCATCAAGTGATAGATGGACAGAAGTTTCTAAAAAAATGCCAATTAAATGACTCAATTACCATAATTACCATACATTAACGCCCACCTTATCCGATTGGAAATCCCTAATCCAAGAGGGGAGGGACATTAGATAAGAATTTGAATATCTGATGCAGTTTTGGGACACTTGGGACACACTTCAGAGACTCTTCAGAAAACTTCAGAAAACTTGAGAAACTTCACAGATCATCCTTACTAATTCCAGTCCTAAGAGAAAGCTCTCTCCACCTAAGGAATTCCTCCAGGAACACACCCGAGACTCACAAAGAAACCGGAGATCTAAATCTTGGAAAGCTGGGTCCCTTCTAAAAGCTCTTTATCCCAAAGCCAGGGGTAACGTATAATTTATATTATTTGCAGTAATTATAAATCGCTCTAATTGGCATATAGTTAGGACCCCATTTTGAGTGGGTCAATAGTATTAAAATAGTAATTTTATGGGAAATTTTAATGAACATGCACATCATTAAAATTCCTATAAGATTTCTATCAGAGTGAGATCTCTGATCGGATTTTATTATCCGTAGTTAGGCCAATAGGCGTATTTATAAGGTGTTTTAACTGCCATATTCTTTGATTGAGCATAAGGGACTTTCCACAGATTCATTTCTATTGTTTTTTTGTTATATTATAAGGTTTTAATTACCAGTACACTGATTTGTATTAATTTGTTGAAGAATAACGTTATATTGTACTTGGTTTTAGTAAATTAAATGAGTCTGGTGTAAATGGTGGAGCATCATATTGTAGTATTATATCCAAACTTTCTTTGTATTAATTTGTATGCCACTTTAGTATTTTTATCTGTAATAAATTATATTTTATATAATTAATTGCACCCTGTTTCATTAGCTGCACAAATTGACTTTAGATCTCATCAATAAAAGAACTGGCGTTTATATGTCCGCCGATTAATTTTTCATAATTTTCAATTTTTCATATTTCATAAAAATATAAAATCATAATTTTTATGATTTCATATTTTATATGAAATAAATATCTGACAGCACATGTCTGGGGACTTAGAGTTTCCCCGGTGTTTTTATTTCTTTTGTCTGCGCATGTCTATTGACTTAGGAAACTTCTTGCGCCCTTTCTCCATCGCGTATGTCATCACTGTTTGTAGATTTTTGTATCTTTTTTCTTAGTTTCATCTGCGCATGTCTTTAGTGTTTGGTCCTGTTTTGATTTCTATCTTTGATTGCGCATGACCCAGCACTTTGTGCTTGATTCTGTTTTTTTCTTTTTTTTTGCATGTGCGCATGTCTTTCCTGTTTGATCCTTTTTCAGTTATCATTTCGCAATGCGCATGTCTCAGTACTTTATATCTATACCAGTTTTTTCCTCCTTTTGCACATGGCTAAGGACTTAGTTCTCAAAACATCCTAGAATTGTTCTTGCGTTTGACTATTGACTTTGGGACTTTTGGGAGTACTTTATCTGCACTTATCTTTATATCTATACATCCTATATTCTTGGGATTTTTGGGGGATATCATGAGTTCCCAATGGTTGTCAACCATTAGGAACTCAACTCTAAGTTGAATTCGCCATGCGATTAATATAACCTGTATTACTCGCATTACGAATTCAACTAAGAGCTGGGTTCCTAATGGTTGTATTGCTAGAATATAATGAATATCATGAATATCACTATATTCTCAATCTTCGTTATATTCTAGCAACGACCATTAAGAACTCGGCTCTAAGTTTCATTCACGAAGCGAACATATACTCGCATTGTGAATTAATCTTAAAGCTAAGTTTCTAATGGTTGTATTGCTAGAATATAATGAAGATGACGAATATCACAAATTCACGAATATAGCACTATATTCTCAATCTTCGTTATATTCTAGCAACAACCATTAGCAACTCAGCTCTAAGTTTCATTCGCGAAGCGAACATACACCTGCATTGCGAATTGATCTTAGAGCTAAGTTCCTAATGGTTGTATTGCTAGAATATAACAAAGATGACGAATATCTAGAATTCACGAATATAGCACTATATTCTCAATCTTCGTTAAATTCTAGCAATACAACCATTAGGAACTCAGCTCTAAGTTGAATTCGCCATGCGATTAATATAACCTGTATTACTCGCATTCCGAATTCAACTTAAAGCTGGGTTCCTAATGGTTGTATTGCTAGAATATAACGAATATCGCAATGTGAATAATTCAGGTTATATTAATCTCGTTGCGATTACAACTTAGTCAAATTTGTGAGATCGTGATTCTCACATCCGACAGTACATTTTAGCATGGAGGCATTCCCATGCACAGGAAGTCGGCAGAAGCGGCAACGGGCATTAACTGGAGCAGGCAGGGAGCCAGGAATCCTCCGGACAGGTAAGAACAGCTTTTGGGAAGTGGGAAGACAACCAGAGAGCAACAAGGATTAACATCTAAAAAAAAAATATGAATATTCGAAATTGAGAATATATAGCACTATATTCGCAAATTATCGAAGTTGCAATAGACGCAATAAAAATTCGCTATTTGAATATTCGCGCTCAACACTATTAATAGCCTGTCCCCAAATGGCCTGAATGAGGGCTTTACATATGCATCATTCCTGTAAACTGTCATCCATACAAATGAATACAAAAAGATAAAAAATAAAAAACAGTTGACATAAGATGGAAAAGCAAACGAGGAGAAAAACAATACCGGCAAAAGAGAATCTAAAGTAAACTGAGGGGAAAGAAGGGCAAATAATAAAAAATATTGAGAAAAATAGTTAAATATATAAAAAAATTCATTAATTGAAGTATGAAGATAGAATAGGATAAGAAATAAAGTAATGCCCTGAAATTTGCAGAAATATGAAAAGTCTGGAGACAGTAAAATAATAATTAAAATGGGAGACTTATATATATCCCCCAAAAATGGGAAAAATCCCAAGAATATAGGATGTATAGATATAAAGATAAGTGCAGATAAAGTACTCCCAAAAGTCCCAAAGTCAATAGTCAAACGCAGGAACAATTCTAGGATGTTTTGAGAACTAAGTCCTTAGCCATGCGCAAAAGGAGGAAAAAAACTGGTATAGATATAAAGTACTGAGACATGCGCGTTGCGAAATGATAACTGAAAAAGGATCAAACAGGAAAGACATGCGCACACGCAAAAAAGAAAAAAAGAAAGAACAGAATCAAGCACAAAGTGCTGGGACATGCGCAATCAAAGACAGAAATCAAAACAGGACCAAACACTAAAGAAATTCGCAGATGAAACTAAGGAAAAAGATACAAAAAACTTGAAAAATAAATTATTATTTTTTTTACTTTATTCACTTTATGTTTTGTCCCACTATGGGACTTCAAGATTTCAGGGTCTGATCTCTGCTTCAATACAGCACAATACATCTGTATTGTGCTGTATTGAACTGTCAGGCCTCTTTCACACGGGCATCATGTTTGACGCCCGGATAAGAGGCGGGGGTGTTGTGATGGGAGCAAGTGATTGGACCATGTGACCCATGTGACCCATTGACGTCACGGAAGGTCCTTTACCCCCCAGCTGAAGACAGAACAGGAGACCGGCAGCTAAGCGCTCAATTGGAGGGGGTGAGTTACTTTTTTTAAATTTTTTAACCCTCAATCACCCATTTTACTTTGCATTCTGTATTTAGAATGCTATTATTTTCCTTTATAACTATGTTGAAAGGGAAAATAATAAAATATACAGAATACTCAACCCGAAACTGGACTTTAGTGAGGAAGTCCGGCTTCCGGTCAGGGTACCAAACATGCCGATTTTTCTCACGCACATGCAAAACACATTACAACAGTTTGCACACGCGTGGAAAAATCGCACATTTTCCAGCAACGTTCCCGCCTCTTATCCGGGAGTCAAACATGACTCCCATGTGAAAGAGGCCTAACAGTTGCCTAGGAGATGCTGGTGGATTCAGCAGGGGTTCTGGAGGGGTTAAAGATAAGGAGTTTGATAGGGAAGTCGCACTAAAAGGACGACTTAGAGAGGGAAGGGGGTAACAGTGAATCAAGTCTTAGAACCAGGGAAGGAAAATGGACACTTCCTAGTGAAAACACTAAACAAAATCCTGACTGACTACTAGTATGAACAGACCCCAAAGATAGGTAAATTCAAATGCAGGAATGCCTAGAGTCCTATCTAGCCCTTTAGGATCCTGGTACTAATGGTAGGGATGAACAAAAGTCTTCATCAGACTTAATACAAACAATAGGGAAATGCAACACACAGCACCCAAACAAAATACAAAATAGAAAAGAAAGACTTAACATCAAAGGGCTATGGAAGCACAAGGAACTCAGCCAAGATCCAACCATACCTATCCAAAGGCACAGAAGCTATAAACCACACAGCACTGTGGGAGAAGCAACTATAAATAAGGTAGGTTAAATTACCACATTAGCAACACCTGGAGGCAAGGGGTGTGGCCATTATTAGAAACAACACAAACGCCTATTGATCCACATAGATCAAACTACATGTTGCCAGTCTCACAGATCTGCCACTCACTGTCACCGGGATTAGAGATGAGAGAATTTTAAAAAATTTGATTTGCTGGTTTGCCAAATTTTTCGGGAAAAATTTGATTAGATCCAAATATATTTGCAGCAAATTACGTTTAAAAAAACTGCTATTTTATGGCTCCTGAGAGCCTTTATAGTGGTGTAGAAGACTGCGCCTTGCAGTAACACACATGGGGAGCCTGCTGTGGTAGTGAAATTATACTGTGAGTCCGTATGACCTGCAGATGACAGAATCACTGCATACTTCACTTATTTGGGCTGTCCGGAGCCAAAACTGACCAAATAACTCAAGTATCAACTCATCCTTACAGGTAGATGTTTGCGTCATGAAGAAGCACACTCCTTTTACACCCTCGTCAGCTGATTCCACATACATGTCTACAGAACCAGTTATATTGAATGCTTATACAAGTAGAGCCCCCCCAACAGAGTAGCGAGGGTGTCAGCGGTAAGTTTGCTTTGACATCACTGATTCATTTTCCTCATTCTCTGATCGCTCTGAGCAATGATCGAGTTGAACTGGTGTGTGCAGGTCTTCTGTCACGGTTCCATGGGGAATATAGCCATACTGACAGTGAGTATTGACCCTCAGTTCACACTTGCGCGTTTTACAGCGCGTTCGAACGCGCTGTAAAACGCATAACCGATGCAAACCAATGCTTCCCTATGGGACTGGTTCACATTTTCAGCGTATTACAGCGCGTTAGACGCGGCTGAAACGCCCGACGCATAAACAAGTACTTGAGCTTTTTTTGGGGCGTTTGTCGCGCGTTTTGGCCCATAGACTTCAATGGGAACGCGCAACGCTTGTATTTTGCGCATTTTTGACACTGAAAACGCTCGTTCGAGCGTGCGTTTATGAATTTGCAACATGCTGGAAAGGCCAAACCCCAGGTGCTAGGCACAGTTTGGAGAGAAGCCAACACTGCAGTCAATCACGTAAAACGCGCGTTTGCTATTGCCAAAGACACGCACAAAAACGAGCGACAAAAAGGCGCGGAAAACGCGCGTCTCAGAAACGCTCAGGTGTGAACCCAGCGTAATGTCAGATACCTGACGGGCCCTTATCTATATGATGGCCAGGTTCACATCTATATTTCTACCGCTATTATATTCTTTCACATATCTAGAAGCCTCATAGCGCTTTCAGTGCGAATATTATGGATCTTACAACTTTCCAGTAGATTTACCCTATATTAAGATGGCCGCCGCCATGTCAACTCTGCAGTGCACATGTCTGTGACTTGCAAGGCTCTGACTTGACTTGATGACTTGCTCATTGTGCTTAGGAACAAGCCGACTTTTTTCTATCTACGGTTTGAGAGGGTGAGTTTTGTGCAGTGATTAAGTCTGGCATATACTCTAAACACATGAATATATATTGCGTCCACCTGGAATATCTGGTGTTGTCCACTTTATTAATTACTTGCTATTATGTAGAAATATGGACACTATATGATAAATATTGGGGATATTGCAATGTGATGTTGACTTACACTATATGAATTCACTTATGGAAGCAAATTTGCACTTTATTCTTGTACAATTATCATTAGAGATGAGGAATTCGTTTAGAATTTCAGGAAAAAATAGATTTGCAACTAATTCAAATTTCCTCGCGCTTCGTGGTAATGAATCAAAATTTTCCTAAAATGGCGGCTACACGTGTGAGCACTGAGGACATGGGGCCAGGAACTCTGGGAAGGCGGGATCACCCAGATCAGCAGCCAGCCAGCTCTGTGATGTCACAGCCCTATAAATACGGCGGCCATGTTACAGTCAGACATTTTCCAGCATTCAGAGTACAGGGACAGACATGTGAAGGTGCTAGGGACGGCAAGTGGAAAAAAGATTGTGGAAAAAATGATTTATAAGTGCAGGGAAAGGATAGGGAGGAATCATTTCACAGCATCTTAGTGAAGGGAGAGATGTCAGAAGGCGCTAGGGACATTGATAGGAAAGTGATTTACAAGTGCAGGGAAAAATTATTTGGAGATCCAAATAGTCATTAGACACCTTTTGTCATTCTAGCTTTTTGTTATTGGGCTGCAAGTGTTATGTTGAAAAGCCTTTAGTGGCTTATATCTTAGTATCTTATTCAGTACTACAAGAAAAATATATTCTCAGTTTACTTCTGCAGTTATTTCTGTTGAAAGCGTATAGGGGTGGTTTACATAAAAAAAAATATATATATATACGCACTGCACTGTTGCAGTTATTTTTGTTTAACCCCTTAAGGACACGGCCCTATTTCACCTTAAGGACCAGGCCATTTTTTGGAAATCTGACCAGTGTCACTTTATGTGGTGATAACTTTAAAACGCTTTTACTTATCCAGGCCATTCTGAGATTGTTTTTTCGTCACATATTGTATTTCATGACAGTGGTAAAATAAAGTCGAAAAATTTCATTTTTATTTATAAAAAAATACCAAATTAACCAAAAATTTTGAAAAATTTACAATTTTCAAAGTTTCAATTTCTCTACTTCTAGAATACATAGTAATACTGCCAAAAAAAGTTATTGATTTACATTCCCCATATGTCTACTCCATGTATCGATTATTTTGGGAATGCCATTTCATTTTTGGGGACATTACAAGGCTTAGAAGTTTAGAAGCAAATCTTGACATTTTTCAGAAATTTTCAAAAACCCACTTTTTAGGGACCAGTTCAGGTCTGAAGTCACTTTGCGAGGCTTACATAATAGAAACCACCCAAAAATGACCCCATTCTAGAAACTACACCCCTGAAGGTACTCAAAACTGATTTTACAAACGTCATTAACCCTTTAGGTTTTCCACAAGAGTTAATGGCAAATAAAGATAAAATTTCTGAATTTCGATTTTTGGGAAAATTTTTGATTTTAATCCATTTTTCCAGTAACAAAGCAAGGGTTAACAGCCAAACAAAAGTCAATATTTATTGCCCCGATTCTGTAGTTTGCATGAAACACCCCATATGTGGTCGTAAACTGCTGTATGGGCACAACGGCAGGGCATAGAAGGAAGGGAACGCCATATGGTTTTTGGAAGGCGGATTTTGCTGGACTGGATTTTTGACACCATGTCCCATTTGAAGCCCCCGATGCACCCCTAGAATAGAAACTCCATAAAAGTGACTCCATCTAAGAAACTACACCCCTCAATGTATTCAAAACTAGTTTTACAAACTTTGTTAACCCTTTAGGTGTTCCACAAGAGTTATTGGCAAATGGAGATGAAATTTCAGAATTTCAATTTTTGTTACCTTGCCTCAAAAAAAGTGTAATATAGAGCAACCAAAAATCATATTTACCCTAAAATAGTACCAACAAAACTGACACCTTATCCCGTAGTTTCAAAAATGGGGTCACTTTTTGGAGTTTCTACTGTAGGGGTGCATCGGGGGCTTCAAATGGGACATAGTCTCAAAAAAACAGTCCAGCAAAATCCGCCTTCCAAAAACCATATGGCGTTCCCTTCCTTCTGTGCCCTGCCGTTTGGCCATACAGCAGTTTACAACCACATATGGGGTGTTTCTGCAAACTACAGAATCAGGGCAATAAATATTGAGTTTTGTTTGGCTGTTAACCCTTGCTTTGTTACTGGAAAAATGGATTAAAATGGATAATTTGCAAAAAAATAGCTGTTTTGGGACAGTTTTGTATTTTTGTTATTTACATCGTTGAACTGACAGGTTAGATTGTGTGCTATTTCTATAGAGCAGGTTGTTACTGACGCGACAATACCAAATATGACTACTTTTTGGGGTTTTTGTTTCAGTTTTACATAATAAAGCATTTTTGAAAAAAATGATTTTTAGTGTCTCCACATTCTGAAAGCCATAGTTTTTTTTTTTTTTTTTGCGATTGTCCTATGTAGGGGCTCATTTTTGCGGGATGAGATGGCGGTTTGAATGGTACTATCTTGGGGTGCATATGACTTTTTGATCACTTGCTATTACACTTTTTGTGATGTAAGGTGACAAAAAATGACTTTTTACAACGTTTTTATTTTTATGTTTACGGCGTTCACCTGAGGGGTTAGGTCATGTGATATTTTTATAGAGCAGGTCGTTACGAACGCGACGATACCTAATATGTATACTTTTGTTATTTATTTTGGTGTTACACAATAATATCCTTTTTGAAACAAAAAAAACATGTTTTAGTGTCTCCATAGTCTGAGAGCCATATTTTTTTCAGTTTTTAGGCGATCGTCTCAGGTTGGGTATAATTTTTGCGGGATGAGGTGGCGGTTAGATTGGCACTATTTGGGTGGTCATATGACTTTTTGATCGCTTGCTATTACACTTTTTGTGATGTAAGGTGACAAAAAATGGCTTTTTGACAAAGTTTTTTTTTTTTTTACAGTGTTTACTTGAGGGGTTAGGTCATGTGATATTTTTATAGAGCAGATTCTTACGGACGTGGAGATACCCAATATGTCTACTTTTTTAAAAATTTTTACATTTAACAATAAAAGCATTTTTGAAACAAAAAAATCATGTTTTTAGTCTGAGAGGCATAGTTTTTTATTTTTGGGCAATTGTTTTATGAAGGGGCTCATTTTTTGCGGGATGAGATGGCGGTTAGATTGGTACTATTTTGGGAGGCATACGCCTTTTTGATCGCTTTGTATTACACTTTTAGTGATGTAAGGTGCCCAAAAATGACTTATTTACACCATTTTTGGTTTTTTTTTATGGCGTTCACCTGAGGGGTTCAGTCATGTGATATTTTTATAGAGCTGTTTTTTACGGACGCGGCGATACCTAATATGTGTAGTGTATTTTTTTTTTTACTTTTTATTCAGTGATTTGTGTTTTTTATTTTTACTTTTTTTCACTTTTTACATTTTTTTGACCCAGACCCACTTGGTTCTTGTAGATCCAGTGGATCTGGTGTCTATATAATACAGTACAGTACACTATATAGTGTACTGCACTGTATTTTTACTTTTCACAGTCTGGTCAGACTTCTGCCTTTAGCAGAAGTCTGACCAGAAGTTACTATACCATGGCAAGCAGGGCGCTTCTGAAGCGTCCTGCTGCCATGGTAACCATCACCCACTGCCATTAGAGAGCAGTGGGTGATGGATAGGAGGAGGAGCTCCCTCCCTCTGCGATCCCATCCTGGGGGGCTGCATAGGCACAGCAGCCCCCGATGGGAGAGGGAGGAGCTCCCTCCCTGTTAACACCTTCCATACCGCGGTCCGTCCGGACCGCGGTAAGAAGGTTAAGCGGCTGGCATCTGCAGCACAGATGCCAGCCGTTTTTCTATCAGAGTGCCAGCAATGTGCTGGCACTCTGATCAGTTCCACTAGACACCAGGGAATTATTACAAGGGAGGCGGGCGGGGGATCGCTATTGCGATCCCGCCTGCCGCACCGTCCCGCCTCCCGCACCGCCTACCGCCGCCGCAACCACCCCCTGCACCCCCGCCGCCATAACAAGATCGGGGGATGCAGGGGGATGATATGATTATCTTTGGGGCAATTAACTCTCTGATCCCGCGGTCACAGACTGCGGGATCAGAGATCTAAAACCGCTGCAAACCGCAGGTCTGAATTGACCTGCGGTTTGCAGCGATCGCCGATACTGGGGGTCACATGACCCCCTCGGCGTTAGAACATGGTTCCTGCTGATCTACATCAGCAGGAACCATGTTGCTACGGCGCCCACATCGGGCGCAGTAGCAGTTTAAACACAGGGCGTACAGGTACGCCCTGTGTCCTTAAGGACTCGGACATTAGGGCGTACCTGTACGCCCTGTGTCCTTAAGAGGTTAAAGCATATAGGGGCGTATTACAGTAAAAAAATATATATATATACGCACTGAACTGTTGCAGTTATTTCTGGTGAAAGCGTATAGGGGCGTATTTCAGTCCAACAAGAAAAATATATTCTCTGGTCACTTCTGCAGTTATTTCTGGTGAAAGCATATACAGGCGTATTTCAGTACAACAAGAAAAATATATTCTCAGTTCACTTCTCAAGTTATTTTTGTTGAAAGCATATAGTGGCCTATTTCAGCCCAACAAGAAAAATATATTCTCAGTTCACTTCTGCAGTTAATTCGGTTGAAAGCGTATAGTGGCCTATTTCTGACTTACAAGAAAAATATATTCTCAGGTCACTTCTGCAGTTATTTCTGGTGAAAGCATATAGGGGCGTATTTCAGTATAAGAAAAATATTTTCTCAGGTCACTTCTGCAGTTATTTCTGGTGAAAGCGTATAGGGGAATATTTCAGTACAAGAAAAATATATTCTCAGTTCACTTCTGCAGTTAATTCGGTTGAAAGCGTATAGTGGCCTATTTCTGACTTACAAGAAAAATATATTCTCAGGTCACTTCTGCAGTTATTTCTGGTGAAAGCATATAGGGGAGCATTTCAGTATAAGAAAAATATTTTCTCAGGTCACTTCTGCAGTTATTTCTGGTGAAAGCGTATAGGGGCATATTTCAGTACAAGAAAAATATATTCTCAGTTCACTTTTGCGGTTATATCTGGTAAAGCCTCTACTGGCGTATTGCAGTAGAAAAAGAAATATGCATTCGCCATTCGTTGGTGCACTTATATGTAGAAAAACCTTTATTGACGTATATCAGTAGAAAAAGAAAGATACATTACCCATTCACTGCTGCACTTATATCTTGATAAACCTTTATTGACGTATATCACTAGAAAAATAAATATACATTCACAATTCGCTGCTGCACATATATCTTGAAAAACCTTTATTGACGTATATCAGTAGAAAAATAAAAATATATTCAGCGTTCACTGTTGCAGTTATATATGGAAAAGCTTTTAGTGGCGTATTTCTGTAAAAGATATATTGTCACGACCTTTTGTGAGCGCCGTGACATGTTTGCCGTGCATGCCTTTGCCAGCGGCAACGTGTTGTGTTTGTTATGCACGTGCACTTCCCCTTTAACTTGTTTCCTCCTTCTGTCTGGTGTTCGTGAGGTTAATTTCTCACTAGGTGTGGATCTGGGTGTGGTCTCTGTGCTCTTTAAATTGTAGCTGGAGCCTCAGATCAGTTGTTTGTCTCCAGCCTTGGTGTGTTTGTGTTGGAGTTTGATGTTCCTGGATTCCATCTGTCCAGTCTGTGGGCCATCCTAATAGAACATCAACGTCTTGCCCTTCTTTCTATGTCCACCCCTACCCTTACCTTTTTTCGTGTTTGGTTTAGGATCATGTTTTGGGTATGTGGTGATGTCTGGTTTGGTGTTTTATGTCTGGCATGTTTGGTGTTATGCCCAGCATGGTTGTAAGACATCTCCTTCGTCTTTACATGCCTGCGGAAGTGTGCCCATTGGTTTCCCCGGAGGGTGAACCTAAAAACATTTAGCAGCCTTGTCTGGAGACTCCTTGTATCCAGTCTCTGCATGGGGGTCCAGGTTGTTTTGGTGTCATTTGTTCCTTCTTTGCTGCGGCAGGTAAGTGTTTGATTATCTGTGTCCTGTTGTTACATTGGGTGTTTACCTGCCGTTCTGTAGCTGCTCTATCCTTCTCCCCATTTGTTACAAGGCCGCTGGGAGACGCGGGTTCTTCCATTTTTTGGAGGAACTGGTGGCCCTGTCTCCAGTATCCTAGGGCATTTCGGGGATTCAAGGGATCTGAAGTTCCTGAGTATGGGCCCTCCTACCTTCTGGGTCGGTTCATACAGCTAGAAGACCAGGGCTGGATTTAGGGATGCGGTAGGAGGTCACCTGCTCCCTTTTCCATGTTCCAGGCTCAATCACAGTTCTTTTTATACGGTGGGGAGTTTCCCCCATTCCCCATCGTGACATATATTCAGCGTTCAGCGCTGCAGTTATATGTGGGAAAGTCCTTTCTGTGGTATGGACTGAATTACGTTGTGGTGAAATTTTGTGCTTACGTTTCAAACACTGTCCGCTTACGTGACGACGTCCATAAGAGCGGCCCACCAATACAGTTGAATACAATATGCACAAACTCTGCACAAAAATGCAAACTAATTTACACCAGCCCGCATCTATCTGCGGTATTGCTTACTGGACACTAGAGCACAGAAACCACACGAGGACCACGTCTCATTCTTCCAGCGAGGACCTACTTCCTCCACTACGTCCCATTCACTTCAGATTACTTTGTCTCAGGCTCCGCAGTTTTTTTGAAACTGACAGCCTATAACCCGCTGTTGAAAAGCCTTTAGTGGCATATATACGTGGAAAAAGAAAAATATACTTGGTCTTCAGTGCTGCAGTTATATGCGGTATAATCTTTTTTTAATTATTTAGATGGAAAAAAATTGTAATCAGCGCTGCAGTTATATGTGGTAATGTTTTGTGACTTATTTTAGTGGGCAAAATAAATTGTATTCAACATTCAGCACTGCAGTTAT